>JAWWTY010000077.1:94804195-94981505 GCA_035222235.1 Margarornis squamiger | reverse complement strand
TTATTTTTACCCATTTTTGTCCTTTTTCCCTTCCCCTTTCCCCCTTTTCCCTTTTGGGGTTGTTTGGGATTCTTGTTATGTATATTCATAGTGTTTAATTGTATATAACTGTAATATATATGAATATATATATTTGGCTACAATTTTCTTTTGGTACCTTTTTTTTTTTCTTCTCTTTTGGGGGGCGGGAATCTGTCTGGCCAATGGCTGGGTTTGGCAGGGAGCCAACCCAAACCTCCACACAACAGTAGCTCCAAGATACGATAAAGCTTAGCTTTGAGATTACGTTTATTTCACTTTGCTTTAGGTAACTTGATTTTGATTTATAAATACACAATCTGTCAACTGTAGCTGAGAAATCAGTCAAAAGTAAAAAATTGCAAAGAAGAGCTGACTATGAGTGCAATATGAATAAATGTGAAAAGAAGATTCTTGGCTTGCTTTAGTGTTGATAGACTGTACTGAGACTAACTGCAATAAACAGTAGATCTTTCAAGATAGTGGCTTTTTAAGCATTAAACTTCTCATTGGGTAGGTAATTTTAGATACTGCTACAATTCCTTTCATGATGGGTAAATTTTTTGATCTCCATGATAAAGCTGGAAATCAGTGGGTTTTAACTTCTAAGAAATACATGGTTTATTTTGTTTCTGCATATTGATCATGCTGAGAATATAAAAACCTTGATAAAGTCAAAAAGATTGCAATTTGAACAGAAAGAATAGGAACCTGAAAGATAAAGAAAGCTTTTGGATTAACATTGGCAAATGAAGTATTAAAATTTGTCCACATTATGAATCTTTGTTTTATTTCATATAAACTGTGAATCATCAAAGTTGGAAATGAATCTTAAAATTAATTAATTGTGAACATAAAGGCTATATTGTTCATATTGAAGAATATTCTACACCAAAGTACAGCTGATAAAATTGAAAAATATAGAGAGAGAATATGAACTTGTACATACCAGAAATTTAAAAAGAAATGCAGAGAGGGTAGTGACATCATCTTCCTGTGATATTTAACTTCAATGCAATTCAGAGACTGCAGATATTTTTAGGTGCCATTCAGATTAGTTGTACAACAAACTGTTGATCAGATTAGAAAAGTGAAAGAAAATTGTTAGAGTTACAAAAACCTGAAGTACTTCCCTTCTAACAGGTGTCTCAGTCAGTTTGATCAGAAAGAGCTTTTTTGGCTATTGCCGAGTAGCAGCAGGGCTACTGCTGATTAATTAGCATGGCCATCCTGCAAGAAGATAATTAGTTCCATGCTGCTCTACCATTTCACCATCACCATTTCCATGATTACTGTAGAAACAATCAAGTATGAGATGTTACAGACAAAACTGCAGACTGCAGCTGCAATCCTTAACTTCAGAAAGGCTGAGCTTGTTGCATGATCAGCATGAAACTTAACAGTGGGCATTTGGTAATCTGTCCTTTTTTCAATGGGGTATGTGGGGGCTAAAAAAAGACTTGAAATAATTGTGGATTGATTGTTGGGTATTCAGGCTCTGACTGTTAGCGTATATCTCACTTTTTCTGCTGGTGCATTTATGTTTGCATGTGGTCAGGTTTACTTGGCAGAATCTCAGTGGAATATAGTGGTGTAATACTTTTTATGTGAGAAGAAATGATAATGAGATTTCGTCATGGTTCTCGTGATTGATGAGATTTGTAAAATAAGAGGGAGTCCAATTACTAAACGGTGTTTGAGGCAAAAAGATCACTGAGTTTCTCAGTCACTCCTGACTGCTAATCAATTTTTTGAGTGATGATTAAAATGTTTTGCTTTGACCTAAAATGACTTTGCAGTTTGAGTCCTAGCTAAATGGCTCTTTCTGATAAGGAGCCACATTTCTCTTCTGTATTTAAGTTTCAGCTCCCTGTTTTAAGATAAAAAAGTATGAGTAGCTCTTTTAGAGTTTTGTAATTCCCTCTATTTTTTACTTATTCAAAAGAGGAATTTGTCATCTTCATAAAACTTACATTTTTTTTTTTTGTTCATAAAGGTAGGAAAAGAGGATTAAATATGTCCAAGAAGATGCTGATGTTTTCAGGCTATATTTTAAGATCTTCCTTCCTTCCTTTTGACATATGCATTTTCTGTTTCATGAAGGGTTGTTGAGAAAAGGGTGCAAAAAAGCACATATGTAAATGGAGATGACTTCATGTTCCATTTCCAATAGTAAACTCATCTGTCTTAGATATGTGAAAAAAAAGTAAAACACACTAAATTTTAATATGAATCTTTTGATTTTTTTTTCCATAAGAAAGATTTCATACACAAGTTTATTTCTATGTCTATGTTTTTGTCTGCATCAGGTTTTATTAAAAATATATAAAGTTAAAACAACTGTATTATTATATTATGAATGACAGCTTGTACAGGGAAAAAAAAATAAAAAATCATAGAGTGGTATCCCATTTGCAGGTAGTCCAGATTTCAGTGCAACTTCTTGAGATGCAGAATTTTGTAGACCACAGCCATCATTCCTAATGGCCACAGTAATCCTTTTGCAAGATTTATCTAACAGTCAGATAAGATCATACCCAAGTTTAATTTGTTTGGTCTGGGAAAAAAAATTGCTGGTACATCACAATGTCAAGGTAACTGATAACATTGAAAATAATAAACCTTTCCCTCATGGTAACATATGAAACCCTTGAACCCATCGTTCCCCAAAGTAGATTTACAATATGAAAGATTTGTTCAGAGATGAGGTATGATTCAAACACACAAGTCTGGCCAAAGTCCCAGATTAAATGTTGTACCATTAAATCTGTTACTAGTCTAAAATTCAGACTTCTTATGAGTGTCTTTACTGTTTGCAAAGAGATTCAAAACCAAAAGAAGTCTTAACACTCTTTAGCAGGTTTATTTAAGCAAAGGTAAAATTTGCTTTAATGTTTTGTTTTGAGTGACTGTTAGCTTACACAAATTAGGATATATGCTAATTAGACAATTAATATATGCTATCTTAGAGAATTGAAATGTCTTTGGAGAGCCCTAATAAAATTTTGATAGTTTTGTCCAAGTTTGTATTTCACAATTGAAATTGCAGAGAATATTTTTGAGTTGACTTTCTTTTCTATTGATCATAGTAAAGACGGAATACTCTAGGGAATATGGAAATCTATAAGTATGTCACTTTCATTAAGAGGAAAAAGTCATATTCCATATGTAGGGCTGTTTTGTTTCTCTCTTTCTGGATTTAACTGAAATCCTTAAGCACCGTAAACATTTCATTAAAAGCAAATACAGAAAGTCAAATGCAGGAAGCAGTATTGTACTGAGTCTTTAGGAACTCTGTAGGAACATCTATAAGAGCAGAACATATAATATACAAACTTTCTTGAAAAGTGCAAAGGTGGGAAAAAACTGAATTAGCTTACCCACCTCCTTGTAGCAGAGTCAAGCTGTTCTTTGGAATAGTTTGTTTTGCCCACAGGCAAAAGCAGTGCCAGTGTTCCCTCTCCGCGTTTACTCTGGGTAGCAGAGCTTTTTGGAAAAACACTCTAAGCGATGCTAAGCAGGAAGTTGGAAATGCAGAGCAAGCAGACTGTTTGCTTGTGGGGAAAAGACAATCTGTCTGTGTTCAGAGGAGTAACATCTCACTTTAGCAAGATTTATTGCAGCTTCAAGCTGAAACAAGTTTCTTGATATATATATATAAGAAAGTGGATGTGGTTGTCTTGATCAAAGGACTGTCTTAATGATTAATTGATCTGTGCTGTATGTTCAGTTTTGCACAGACTTGAAGAAGACAGGTAGTAGTTCCCTGCTTCAAGTTTCTCATCAATCAAAATAGATTATGCTTTCCTACTTTGCCAGATTTCTAGGAACAAAAGTTATTGTTCCTAGGGTCTCTAGTATTGTGGGTCCATAGTTCCGTAGAGAAACTTAAAATATTAATATTCAGTACCTCTACACAATTTCATACTATTTCTTCATTGTGTTGTGGTCTCTGCTAAGGGGTTGTCCCACTGCTTTGTTTGGATTTAGAGCAATTTACCTGGGTGACACATAATTGGCTGTGAGTAGCTTTACCTTTCATTCCTATGTACATACATGGAAATTATCTTTTCAGCTTGATTTTATCTATACATCATTCAGATATGTAATTATATGAAACTTCCGCCCTTTTAAACTGCAAATTATTTTAAAAACATCAGAAAACTGTATATAGACCTTGTTGACCACCGATATTAACTTAATAAATATTATGAATGAATCTGTAAGGTATGATCATATGAGATAAAGAAAAATTCCCTGTATTTGCTACCTGATAAGGCATATATCCTCTTCTGTGTATTACCAAATATTTATTATTTTTCAGTTTCCCATCTTAACCTCTTTGCAGAGAAGTGCTGTAGCTTGAATACATTGAGAAAAACTGTGGTAATCTACCAGCAGAGAACTATTTCTTTAATGAATAAGCCCTTTAATTATATTCTCGTTCTGCTATATGCTTAGGATTGTAAAATTGGTGGAGAGAAGAGTAAGTAATTGAATAGCAATTTAAGTGTGAATTTATTTAATCAATTAGATTTACAAAAGTAATTTGAGACACGGTGCACACCAAGTATATAAAAAATTTAAAATAGTTGCTTGTAAGTGTAGCATAGTTTCTAATGGGAATTTGTCTTGCTTATAATAGTAAAAATGATTGATTCTACATGTCTTGTAAAGCTTATTCTGTAAGTTATTCTTATCTTAACAGCACCTCAGAGGTAGGCCATTTCATTTCAGATTGCTGAAGAATCTCTAGGCATAATAAAAGATTTAATAAACTGATGAAAATTTAAAACAGTGATTGAAATATTTATGTGCTTTTATTTTCATCTAAAACAAACATATCTTCTGTATTAACTAGTTTAATAAACCTATTGATTTCTCTGCACTCTGAACTTCCATGAACATTATGTTAAAATTTTATGTGTAATGTACTATACAGTATTTTATATGGTACTTTAGAAAGCTAAAGGAAAATGAATTTGTGCAAGTTGATGGGTCTGTGTACTGTACCTAGCCAAACATAAGGATGGTTGAGGGCTTATGTGACATGTGACCAATTGCTACTTTAGCCATCCTAAATGAACTCATACCATAGTGTTATGTGCATTATATCAGAGTGTGAGAGAAGTTACTGGATATCAAAAACCACAAAGACTGAGTCTAATATGAGGGGATGCATGTGACTACTACTCATTGCTTACCTTTCTTACCTTCCAAATAGTACAAAAGAATTTGTCTGTTCAAGCTTTCCTTAGTGTGATAAAATAAGGTGTAATAAATGCAAAATTTATTGTCTTTTAAAGGAAGCAAGACCTCATGATACATTTTTCATTGCCCCTTCAGTTTAGTGATAATCTACTTCCTCTTCTGCCTCCCGTAAAGTATTTTGCAATCCTTCATAATATCTTGACCACATTTCCTATCCCACAAGACACTGTTTGCCTGCATGCTCTCTGGAAATATGCAATACATTGAAATACAGCTTTATTCTTAGATATGCTTTTTTGTTTGTTTTTTTTTTCCCCCCTCCGCTTTTAAATGTTCTTTGACATCTAATAATTAAAACTCCAGGCACTGTTATGTTCCTTCCTCCTGCCCTTACTTTACCTCCTCCAGGTTACTTGGATATTGAAGGTCTTCTCCCTCTCCTCTTATCAAATAATATTTTTGTTTCCAGATTATGTATATTATTTTTTTCACTATTTTCTGCAATCATCTGAATTCAGGAAATTTTCAGTCTGGAGAGGCAAGTTTCATGTTTGATGAACATTTGTTATTATAAAAATTTGTTCCTGATTGCTTCACTGTGTACAAAGTAAGTGTGTGGGCTACATGTTAGTATTACCATCAAAATGGGGTAGGAGAGTGCAATGTATAATATTATTTGCTAAAGAGTACATACATATTTCCATGACATTGTGTGAAATATCATAAAGATCAAAGCAGTAAATGAATGTGTTCAGCATTA
Source organism: Margarornis squamiger (assembly GCA_035222235.1). Taxonomy (NCBI): domain Eukaryota; kingdom Metazoa; phylum Chordata; class Aves; order Passeriformes; family Furnariidae; genus Margarornis; species Margarornis squamiger. The sequence goes on along the minus strand of JAWWTY010000077.1, from coordinate 94,975,516 downwards.
AATAGATAGATTGATCATTTATGTAACTAAAAGTGAGACTTGAAAAACCTTTGGTTTTAAAGCACAAAAGCAAGTAGTGAAATATTATTACCAATAGTAAATTTTGTCCACAGAAGCTGGTCTCAGAATACTACTATAGGCACATCCATTTACTATTTGTTTTTAAAGCAGTAAAAGAGAGGTGTTTGTAGACTACCGCTCCCTATATCAGCTTGGGTACTTTTTGTATGGCCCCTTTGGGTATTAGGCAATATTTTTGAAGTAAAGTAATAAAGCGCTGGTGTTAAAATATTACAGCTCAATGAACATGAAAATATCCTTAAACTCAGATCCCTATTTTGTAAGTTATGAAGTGTTAGAGAAGCTAATGAAAAAAAGTAAACTTGAACTGGTTGGCTTTATTAAGATTCCTGCATATTTTGAATTTATAACCACAAAAACAGCGAAATGTGGAAAACAGAAGATTTATAATTAAAACTTCATAATGTCTAATTGAATGCTGGAACAGCCAATAAAAAAGTTGATTTGTTTTTTTCTCTTGAATTACTCACAGAATCACAGAATGGGTAAGGTCAGAAGGGACCACAGTGGGGTCATCTGGTCAAACCTTCCTGCTCAATCTGGGTCATACTAGAGCATATGACACAGGGTTACATCCAGATGGTTCTTGAATATCTGCAGTGAGGCAGAGTCCACAACCTCTCTTGTCAATCCATTCTGGTGCTCAGTCACTGCGCAGCAGAGAAGTTTTTCCTCATGTTAAGGTGGAACTTCCTGATGTTCAGCCATCAGTGGTTGGCTTGGTAATACTTTCCATACTCAGGAAATATGATTAGCAGCAGGCAACATAGACACTTAAGGCTGGGTCATCAACATGCAAAGGTGTGTCTCCAACATCCAAAATCCCTACATTCTGCTGTCACATAACTCATGAGAGTGAAATGAGTTATATTCCAAATCCCACAGCATCTATTAGGCTTGACCCTACTGTCTTAAACTAGGAATCAGTTGTCCCATCTTGCATTAGCACCCAGCTCCTTGTATGCTCTCACATACTACACACACCCCAATCCCTGCCCCTCACTATTTACTTGATAGAACCATTGCTGAGCTCATGGGGTAGGGTGTTATGTACTGAAGCACACGAGCCTTTTAGCTCAGCCAAAGACCACTGGTGGCTTAAGTAGACGCTGCTGCAGATTCTTTCCCTAAGGAATCTACTTGTTTGAGGATTCAGAAGTACATGTTCTACTGTGAGGTAGACAGTTAGGATGCTAGTCACTTCAGAGCTATTTTGTTGACCTCTTTTAAGGAATTCACCAGTTAGTGGGTATAAAGTAAGTGATGCCTACTGGAAAACTTTCTGGAAACCAATTGGTCTTATTTGTCATAAGGAAAAACTGAAAAAGATTTATGTACTCACCAGAGTTTAGAGTTGGGGGGAAGGCCCTAAGATTTTATTCTGTTTCTGTAGGGTCAATGATTTTTTTTTTTTTTTTTTCCCCACTTTCTCTTTTCATCTGCGGTCCCAATGCACCAAAATCTGGCAGCATTGTAACTCAAGGAGAGAGTAAATTTGATGGAGAAGATAGTCATTACGTCTCCACCTGCATTTGAAAGGGTCACATATTAAAAAAAATGTTTTCTTCTGATGTAGTCTGTCTGAACATTTGACTGATACTTACTTGCTTAATGCATTTTAGGTGGGAGCTCCTCCTTTAAGCAGAAAGACTGAATTCTAGGGCTCGTAGATACTGGATTTGAACTGACATTCTTGTGAAGGAAGATTGTATCCACTGTACTTCAGGCGGGTCTAATATGTGTTCCGGAAGTAAAGTTGAGATGCATATTTCTCAGGGGAATGACAAATAAGAAGATACTTCCTTTCAACTGACCTCAATAATAACAGTAAAGTCTTACTGAGAACAGTGCTGAGCCACAGCAGATGTGGTAACAACCACAAGGATTTTGGGTAAAATGTGGGAAAATCACACTAATATGCTGTGGCATAAAAATGTGCCAGCATAACCATTTCAAGAAGTGGACTATCTTCTTATTACTATTCTTACCAGATTTCTTGGGGGTTTCCAATGAATACGTAATATAGTAAAAGAAAAAGCATTACAGCTACAGTTAGATGTCATCTAAAGAAAAAGTCTTAATGTATGTTCAACTTAGTCCAAATGTCTTAGTCTGGTCTAAATGTTTTTCATATACTGAAGGTAATGTTCAAACCTGATAATCACTTGGGAGTATGTCTTTGTCTCACTTTATCTCAACTGTTCTGCAGTTAGAAACTGTTCTTTTAGATTACCTATTAACTAATAATAATATCACCTTGGAATAGGTAATCACAATTATAACGTGCTCTTTCAGGTATCACAGAATATTTTGATCACTGTAAAGGTGACTGAGACAAACATCAGGATCTCTACTGTAGCATGGATGGTGGACGCTGTGTAGAGTTAGGAAAAATACTGCATGTTGATGTTTTTCAGTGAGGCTAAGTTAGCTCAATATGCTAGTGCCCTTATCCATAGTACAAGTGGCCTGAGAAGAAATTGGCACTTTTGCCTGAATCCTTTAAGCTCACAGATTAGCATAAAAGTTCAAATTCTCACTAACTTCATTAACAATTATATTTTGAGTTGGACTCAAACTTAGACACATATATCTGTCTTCAATTTTGTCATGAGGTTAGAAACCAAAAGGCGAGAATGTCAGGAGTAGTAGAAACCTCTTCAAACATTACATCTAAATGCACCAGAGGTGAGCTCGTGATGCTGATTTTTGTCACTTTTGGATAATGATTTAAATTTCAGTAGAATGTATCTGTGTACAGATTTGCATTTATAAAGAATTACACACTTTAAAATGAAATTACTATATTCTGTATATTCTGTGTGACTACTGTAATACACACCTTGCTGATTTACTCACATGATTTACTTCACTTTACTGATTTACTTCACTTGTGCTCTCTGTGGACACACACATACAAGTCTGCTTTCATGCATTCCCAGAGTTCTTTGTGACCCTGACCTATGCTGCAGAGAGTTTTGATAGAGAGATGTGAAAATGGTGGTCAAATTTTGTTGCTGCTCTTTTTTTTTGTTGTTGTTTTAGATTCTTTTTTTCAAACAAATGTTGGTTTCACTGTAAGACTATTTTTTTTTCCTTTGGACATTGGCATTTGGATTCTTTTTGTGTTGACTTCTCTGGTTGGTAAAAAGGATAAAATTTTTAAAAAAGGATAAAATATTCACTGGTGCATCACTGTGTAAACAGCCAACTTGCTTTGACAGAAGGATATTAGAAATGTTAGGAGATAACAGATCTAAGGCTATCATGATGGCTTATTATCAAACTCTAGATTAATTTCATTGGATCCCATACCTGTGACATAAAAGAATGCAGCAAAGGAGAGTGTTTCTCCAGATACTTGGAGAAGATTATCCAGTATAGATAGTCTGCCTTGCACAAAACCTTGGCAAAACTTCTGGTATTGAACAGAGAAAAAGGTGTTCTTGCTGTAAGTTCCAGATTGAAAATTAAATATGTGTTGAGAGATCATTGCTGTTTCCTCATTCTCCTGTGACTTCAAAGATTAGGTTACCATGTGTTTGTAGGACTGAAACACTCCAGTGTGGATAAATAATGTCTGCACATTAAACTTTCTTCATTTCTTTGCTTATGGGCTTGACTTACAAAAGAGAGGTCACTCTCAGAAAAATATCTTTTTATTCAATCACCCTGAAAGTAAACAGTGTGTTCCGGCTAATAAGGACGTTTTTATTTATGTGTCTTTGCTACACATTTTGCTGCATTTTTTGAGAAGGAATGATCTTCTGGGATTGATATTTAGGTGATTTCCTCTGCCTTTCGAAGATCTCATAGCATTCAAAGCATCTCTGTCAAAGTTTTAGGTCACTATATAAATAAGGACAGCTATCCTCATCTAGTCAACATTCTTGCATCAGTTGATATGGAATGCAGAACTGGTAAACAGAATACTATAACCCATTTCAGGCATATTATTGCATGTGTTTATAGAAGCTGAATTGCATCAGGTAAAATATTATGACACATAATTTTAAATTATGTGTCAGTATTCAGAATTCATAGACTGAAATTTTGTATGCTAGTTGTTTTGCAAGGTTCTTTACATAACCCTAACTTTTTACAGGAACTGCTATCTATAAAATAGTTTTTGGTTCTGTCAGAGAAACAGATGTAAGTATTTTCAAATATCTGGAGTGAATCTTGTCAGCTTTGAAAGTCATAGATTCAGTAACCTGTCTCAAGGTTCTTGAATTATTGCAGGCCATTTTTCCTGACAATACTGTCTATATATATTTATCTGTGGGGCGGAAGAGAGGGAATGAAGCACTATCAATAGTAAATTACAGTAAAACTATATATTATGCTTTTAGATAGCTAAATACTAGTTGTGGGGATCTACTCTATGAAACATGGTGAATATTTTTACACCTTAGGTCAGAAAGGAGTGGGTTGTGTAAGCATGGTCTCCTGGATGTGAGCTGGTAACAGAGCCATTAGCTGAAAAATAGACTGTAGTTAGAAAAGTTGTTTACTAAGTAATAACTATTTACTATAATACTAGTGTTTCTCAGTTACTTTTAATTGAATAGGAATATTAATTTTGTATTTTCTTCTGTCTCCCAAGTTTCCTGCCTGCATGAATGCAGCTCAGACTTCAAATGTAACTTTGGATACAAATAATGAAACTCATTTAACTTAATTTAGCAGAATGGGCTATTTTAAGATACAGTTCATTTCATCCTAAAGTGGATGTCTCTCTGAAAATTTCTGTTATCTAACAAGTCACACATGCAACATTAATATAGTGGATAAGGTATGAGTGTGCAAGGTCTAGAAATTACTAGTTCACTGCACTTAGAAGCAAATTTCATTCACTTCAGTCATTACAAATGTCGTTCTGACATATTGTTGACCATTTGTGAACTGCAGGAGCTGAAAATTACAGTAATAGATGGTGGAGATGAGAAATATGGACCATTTCTTTCATATAATCACTAATGTGGCTTTTTTCAATACTAAGAAAAATTAACAGTATGATATTCAATAATAATTGTTCAGCTTTGGAGCTGATGGGGAAGATTTCTTAAATTTTTTTTGGTCAAGTTTCATTTTATTTATGTTCTAAGTTGTTCATGGCAATGATTAATCTTTCTGTTTGTTCTTACCAGAGTGTAATGGTACTGCACTGCAGTCTAATGGTGCTGAACACCAGTGTGATAAAAACCACAGCTTTTGTTCTTAAGTCACTTTCACGCATTTATAGGCTATTTTGTGTTGTTTCTTTTAAAAGCTGGTTCCAACCTCTGCCTTTGCAAAGTAAATACGTTAAATAAGCCCTACTGTCATTTCTTCGCCTACATTCAAATTATTTCTGCCCAAGTGCCAACATTATCACAAAGGAGGGATGGTTTGTCTCAAGGTACATGTACAGTATCAGTGTTCAGGAGGAAATAGCACAGGACTGGTAGGAAAGCACAAGATGATAATAATAGTGACATAGCTCTGTAATATTTCTGCTGAAAGGACTATTCTTTGTCAATGTCTGGAACAAGGGAATGACCATGCTGTGATAAACTCTGGCAGTGACCTTTGACAATTTACACCAGTTGCAAATCAGTCACATCGCAGATTCTGTAAGTCTCATTTTTTTCCCAAGTAATCTCTGCCATTCCTTATATTTCAAATACAAAAACATACTAATAAACTATAAATAAACTGTATTAGCATAAATAAAATAATTCTTTATCAAGTCTTTGCCTCTGAAAGTCTTACTCTAAATATTATAGCAAATGCGGTCAGATACAGATTAAAAAACCCCAAACAAACACCAATATATAAATATATGATGTCTTTGTCCATACCTACTGGTATATAATATATATACTGGTATATATTATAATGCCTTTTTTCCCCAGCAGTAGAAAGATTCCTTGGCATAACTCAAAATAAGAACTTGTAGTCTCAGTTGCACTTTTTTCAGTTCTTAGTTAAAAGTAGCTACAAAATCTGCAGCATGCTTGCACCAAGCTAAAAATGGAGTATCATTGAAAAATATAAAATCTGCTATGTGCAAGCAAAGTAGTATAATGGCATGAAACTGAAGTTAAAATACTGAGAATTCTTAGGAAATCTTAGGGAGCTAAAATACTCAAAAGTTGAGGTAAGTCAAAGTAGAAGTGACTAGTATTACTATTTTGTCAGAAGCAGTTGAGTGGTATATATTTATTGGAAATTAATTGAGTTATCTAATTGAATTATCTAAGTTTGGACAAGAATCAGTCTAATCCGTTGTTGATAATGTTCTTTCCATATCTTTCCTCTCTACACCTATTTGCTTTCTTACCTTTCTATGTGTGTGTGTCTGTATGTATACACTTCGAAATGTCTGTATTTGTGTAAGTCACTGAGACCATGACAGGTTAATTTGTAAAACACTGCATTGTTTGGTGATAAAATCATGTGTTTTAAAACACTCTTCTTCTTCTTCTTCTATGCAAAATGGCTGAACTGACATTATTGCATTTCACTTTAAAGATGACCCTTCCTCTAGAAGTGCATAGAAGTCACATGTTTGCTCTTCTCTGAATTCATGGAAAGAGACAGAGAAAGGTGAATCACTAGCTGCATTTTGAAATCTATAATAGTCTTTTCTGTAATCATAGTCATGACACAGTGTAAAGAAGACCTCTCCCTATCATTCACCTTCGAGTTTTTCTTTCTTGTATTGAAGTGTGTAAGGATAAACATTTTCTTATCAAACAGTGTGACCCTTGTAAAATAACACAATGTATAAAACCTCAGGTGAAGAAGAAGTAAAAAAAAGAAATTCTTCCCCTATTCTGAAGGATAAGAGTCTTTTTTCCTTGAGCTTTTGTTAGGTTTTTCATTTCCTGTGATTGGATTTCTGACAGTCAAATACACCCAAAGACCAGACCTGAGCAAACAGATCTCAAAGTAAAGATAGGAAAAATAGGAATAATAGGAAAATACAGGATAGTGGGCATTGATAGGTTTTTTTAGGCTTGTTTTGAGTATTTTTTAATTGTTTTTTTTGTTGTTTTTTTTTTTTTTTTGTTGGGGGGGCGGGGCTTAAGATTAAATTCTTGCTATATCTATTCCTGTATAAAAACTTCAATTGCCTCAGTCTGACTGCAAAAACTGAACTTTGCATCACAGCTTGCTTTTTCACGATCTTCCTTAGTCTTAATCTGAACGTCACCTCTGCTTTGGCAAGTGACCTAACAGCTTGCGTGGAGATTAGGTGCACATATGCAACTGCTCATGTCTTGAACTGTCACAGATTACAAGTTCTTTAAAATTCTGAGTAGCAGATCAAGAATCACTACAATCAATAGGGTTATATTTCCAGAGAAAAGACTTTTATTGCAGAATGCGTGAGGAACTTTGTCTTTATATTTTTTTTGTCAATAGTGTCTATACAATATCGATGAAGTACAGTAGTACAATACAAGTAGATACACATATATTTGGGATGCCTGCTCAAACATTTTTTAGTGATAAGGGTACCTAATCAAAAGTGTTTGGAGCCCTTTGGACTAGACCATCTCCAGAGGCACCTTCCAACCTCAGCACTTCCATGACTCTGTGCTTCTGAAATTATTTGGCATATCTGCTAGAACTGCAGGAAAGCATTTATATAAGTATTAATATAAGCAATTTAACTTCCTTTACTAAAACATTCATCTTGTGGTGTTGTGGTTTTTGTTTGTTTTTTTTTTTTTTTTCATAAAATTACAGCTCATCTGGAATCTTTTTTGTTTGAAAAGACAGGTTTCAAGTCCATAATTGTTTACCTACTGAATCCCCTGATACTCAGTAAAAGCCTTCCCTCTGAGCTTTCTGGGCTTATAAGTAAAACAAAGGAATAACTCCTCCAGCAGTGGAGGAATATGTTTTCCTTTATTGCCTTAAAAAACTCCCACAGTGTCAAAGGAGAGATAACTTGTATTTTAAAAGTATAGCATTTACTTATATTCCTTTCCCTAACACATCAGTTTACGAGTGATTAAGTGAAAAGCATGAAGATCCTGTTTTCGCTCTAAATCTGAATGATAGGAATAAAGGGGTAAGACTAAATGCTAATGTAATTTTCTTTAGATAGCATTTGGCTATGGTATATTCACTGATAATATATATTGCACAAAAGAATTGTACTTAACGATACAGGCTGTATGTCTTTAACACACCACAAAAATAGTTTGTTGTTTTCTCTGTTTCATTGCCAGACCCTCTTAGGAGTACATTTATATAGCCATGTCCTAATCTATCAGGTTTTGAAGGGATATGTGACATGCTGTTAATAATCTGATTCATGCAGATTAATGCAACAATCTGACGTGCTGTCAGACTTTCTCATTATTTTATGTACTGTTTAGGACATGAATCATTGAAGTAATCAAGGCTTTTTTGGGATAAGTGGGATTCCAAACACTTTTATCGATAAGTCATTAGTAAAGTCTACAATTTCCACGATAAAGGGGTTCATTTTTGGTTTAGATTTGCTATTCTCAAGTGAAATAAATGTTAAAATGTGTGGTAAAAATAAGTAGCACTAAAGTTTTGCATGTGAAATTATGTTTATGTACAGCTCTAGATATTGCTGCAAATAGTAATATTGCCTTGTTTCCAATAAGGTAATAGCTCATTGTTATAATATCTTCCTGTACAATGGAATGTGTTTTCTTTTTTTACTATGATTGTAAATGTTGAGGGTCTGATCATGTGGTTGTAGATTAAATTCTTTGTGATGAGTTAGGAATACCAAATTTTGCTCATGAGAGACAAAAAAAGAAATACTCCCTTAAAGATTTACATTGAATATTTTTTGCTGTATAAAAATCACATTTAGAGTATACATGCTGAACAAGGTGTAAGTTATTTATAAACAAACTGGTTTTTTTCTCCAAAATAACATAGTGTGGAGCTGGTTAGAAACAATGAGAATTTTGCTGCAGCAAATGTTTTTGTCAATAAATAATATCAGAAACACATATTTTTCTAATACTGCTAGGGTATTGTAGGATACTACCCCATTAGTTTCTTTTGTAAGCAGGGATTTCATTTAGTCTCTGCTCTCTGAAGTGTCTTGTGGCCTGTTTTCTGAATGAGTAAATAATTGGGGCATTTTATTAATGTGGTCATTTTAGAACTGTATTTAGTTTTCCAAAATTCTTTGTGTAATTATGTTGTGTTTTCACATTAGCAACAACAACCAAAAAAAGAAATAAATGAAATTAAGAATGGAAATGTCAGCGGTAATGTTAAGCCGTTCTGTACTTTCTGACAGTAATCTGCAGTTATGGGTGCAGCGAGAGTTGTGCCTCACAGAAGTAGCTGAACTGATTTAAGTCTTTCAAAGACTGGAAATAGGCTTAGGCATCATCTTTACTGTGTTTTATCTCAGTGAAAAATGAGACTTTTTACACTTGAAAACTGGTGATTGGAATGTGGTAGGGAATAGAGAAGGAAGTATATCACAGAGAAAATGTGAGTATTCTATGAACTAAGAAGCATTAAATCCATGGATGAAAAGTGAGATCAGCTAAGATCTTGCTTTAGGGATGCCATATGAACAAGTCAATAATGACTTCCACATACAGTTAGAAGTACTCTCACATTCACAGGCCCTGGTTGTCATGGGAGACTTCAATTACTCCACTATCTGCTGGTTAATATTAAGTGATCTCTCCTCTGAGCTCGAGTGGTCCAGCCCATTGAACAAGAACTCAGGTCAAAATTCTAGGAGGCCTGCATGGATAAACATGGAAAAACTGAAATGCCAAAAGGAATTCTACAGAGAGTGGAAGTTGGGACAGGTAATTTTGGATGCACGCAGGGATATTGCCTGAGCACTCAGAGATGCAGTTAGGAAAACCAACACCCAAGTGGAATTTAATCTGGCCAGGGATGTCAAGAGAAGCAAGAAGGACTTCTATAAGTACATAGGTGAAAAAGAAAAACTGAGTAGTATCTGAGTCCAATACTAAATGGGGTGGGGGCTTCAGTGACAAAGGACATTGAAAAGGCTGTGGTGTTGAATGGTACCTTCACCTTAGTCTTTTCTAGCAAGATCAGCTTTCAGAAATTCCAGGGCTAAGAGATGAGGGTGAAAGTTTGGAGCAACAAAGATGTACACATTCTGGTAGTGGATTACGTCAGAGAATACATAAGAAAACTGGACGTACATAAATCCCTGGGCTCTGATGGAATGCACCCAGAAGCACAGAGGGAGCTGTGTTTTGTTATTGCCAAGGCCACTTGATAATCTTTGTAAAACCATAGTGGTTGAGAGAGAGATGCTCAAGGAGTGGAGAAATGCCAATGTCTGTCCTATCTTCAAGAAGAGCAAGAAAGAGGACCCAGGGAACTACAGACCAGTCAGCCTCATCTTCATTCCCAGAAAGGTGGTGCAGCAAAAGATTTCCAGGCAAGGATAAGAAAGTCATTGAGTGTAGCCAGCAAGGATTCACAAAGAGGAAGACATGCTTGACTAGCAGGGAGAACATGTCAAAGTTATTTGGTTAATTTTGTGAATACTAGGATCTGAACCAGAGCAATATGCCATGAATATACATACACATGAGGTGACAGGATTGTCTTAATATTAAAAAAAAACATTTGAGAGAAGAAACTGAATTGTATAAGAAATATATATGTATCTTCTTTCATTCAGGAGTTTTGTTGATGAGTTTTGCACTACAATTAGTTGAAAGATGGATAACAGCATACCCCTTTCTCAGTTTCAACCATTTCTTTTCAAATATCTATCACAGGTTCTGTCCTTACAAACTCCCATCATTAAACTGATTTGTTCCTTTTCTTTTTTGTAGATTAGCAATTTTTCTTATTTTTTTTTCCCAATTTGATGACCACATGAAACATTTCAACAAAAGACCCTGTTATCGTTTTACAGAAGAAGAAACCTTCCAACATTGTGAACATTTCCTTTCATAGTTGTATTTGCCTGCCTTTGATCTCAATTCTGCTTTTTACTGCAGTAGGCTCCTTTTCTGTCTCCTACATGCTTTATCTCGCTCTATACTGAAGCCTTTGTAAAGTATTGTGAAAATAGTCTGTTCATTTTAATTTCTAGCAAATTTGCACCTCTCTTAAATGATAGTATGTGGAAACTACTAATGTAAATTTTATTCTTTCAGTTCAGTTGGGTATATTAAAGTCTCCGTAGACTACCACCTTGAAAACGGTCAGAACCAGCTCATTTTCCTGCATTTGTTCACAAACACCCGGAACACTGCTCCCTATATTCCCAAGTATATGTTAAAATAAGCGCATAAAACTCTTACATGTATAAAATCTCATATGGTAGCACATACAATTTTATTTTTTTTTAAGCAATACTGGTATAGTCATCAAATGCTGATAATAATCATAACTGTTTTAACTATTTCACTCTAATGAAAAATGGACAAGATAACTGAGGGGTTTTTTTCCTGACAATTCAAGGTAAAGCCTTGAAGACTCCAATTGCAAATAAGATAATGAAACTCCTATTAAGCAGGGTCAATACTTGTGTTTTTCAGATTTTAATTTTGATTGCAGTTTATTTGATAGATATTGTGACTCCAAAAGATAAATGCAATGGGAAAGATGCAGTAAAGACAAATAATTTTTGCCTGCAGCATGCAAGAGAAAAAGGTGCAGGTGGCTAACTAGCCAATTAATCACTATGAGCACTTTTAGGTGAGAGAGTCTATGAAAGGAATAAGAAGGTCTTTTTTATTTTATTTCTTTTTAGTAGGATCATAGAGTACACTAATATACCATGTAAATGTATGAAAATTGTCCCAAACTACTACTTAGTTTTAATCCCTCAGATTTATAAGATATATATATATATATATAGTTGTGCTGATAAAGAATAGACATGATAACAGACTCACATCTTTCACAATGATCTCTAGTACATATTTCATATACTTGAGAAAGCTGAAGAATTCTGAGAAGAAATTAAATGTACAGTGTCATGCTAGCATTTATTTGAAAGGAAGTAAAGTTCTCAGCCCCACAGATTTGAAATCTTTTCTGCAGGGTGTCAGGTGACTGAGTCTGCATAACAAGTTCAACAGGAACTTCTCTGCACGTAATAGATTATAATAGAGGGAAAATGATTTAAAATATTATATCTGAACATAAGAAATGATTGAGTGATCTTAGACATTACTAACAGGATTTGATTTTTATAAATAATTCATTTAGCTGCGTGTTTGTCCATTCACAAAGTTTTTAAGATCAATATTATTCCTGCAAAGTAAGGAAGAAAAAAATAGAGAAAGGATGTCTATACCTCGAGGAGTACAAATAAGTTGTTTGTATTCTAGAGCCACATCTTGTTATAGGTGAAAAAATGAATTGGCACTGTTTTTGTTCTTAACTGCTTTCCCTGAAAATAAGTAATAATATCTTTCATATCTAAAGATATAATACCTCTCAAATTTAGATCAATATTGCATAAGTTTGCCAAGATCTAATAGCAAAATCCTTACAGATTTATATTTTTGTCTTTCACTGACTTGAACACCATTGCAACTTTATATACCATATATTTTAAGACAAATATTAGCAAAAATACTGGCTCTATGAATTTATTTTCTTTTCAACATTGCCATAAGGTAAACAGTTTGGATGCTCAGTGTTGTATACAGTTTATCAAGTTCCTTCTTTATTTCAAACACAAAAAATATTCAGGTGTGTGTAATAATAGTGCACTGTTCTATATGTACAGTTTTAGACATTTTCTTATGGTTGGGTGGATGGAGGCTTACAAGTTAATAAGATTGCTATCATGGTCTAGACCATTGTTATAAGGATAAAACAAAGCCATCCTCTTTGTGAAACTCTCTACTGTAAGAAGTTCTACTTTTTTCTATTTGGAATTAAGATTTATTATTCTGTTGAACCATGAGTCCTTCAAAACAACATGAGTTCACTTGACAGAATGAAAGACTAGAAGTTTAAGATGGAAAAGAAACTTTAGATACATTAAAAGTAAGATTAATCAAATATTTTAATAAATTATGTTTTAGATAACTATCCTTAAAACTTCTAAGAGACAGTTGAGGTCATGGATATCACTAGCATGCAACAGATGATAGAGTACCAATTTAATGCTCAAAAACCTTGAATTCTCAATTGAGTCCTGCCACTGAGGCATCATGATATCAGGAGAGTCACTCGTCTGTGCTTCAAACTGACAGCCTTTAAGCAGAGATAATTACATGTCTTGAGTCAGATCTCCTCTGATATGCTCATGTTTTATGATGTACCATTTCAACAGTCTACAAACAGTGGGACAAAACCAATGCAGAAATAACAGATTACTTTTCTTTCAGAATTTAATTCTCCAAAGAACTATTATCAGTGTCAAATATAATCCATTTCAGGTGTGAAATCTGGTTCTCCTCTCCTATGTCTCCAGCTTGGCAGGTCATGCTTTAAGTCATTTGTGTGGCAATTGAAGATTCTTACTGTTTGGAAGATTGGGAGGATTTCTACGAGAGTCAATTGTTTAAAGAAAACCTATCAAACATCTACTGCTTCAAAAGAGGCACAGAGCCAGAGTCCTGACCACTTGCAGTGATTAGGTTCCATGGCTCAAAGGGTTTAACCACTGTTGAGCCAAACTCTGCCCGTTAATTTTAGTGAGATGATATGACTGCAACAGATGGCAGAATTTGTCTTTTGTTTCTCTGGCCTCCTTTCAAATTGAGTAATTGCATTCTATATAACTACAGTTATGTACAGTTTCAGTTCAGTATTTTTCATTCCCTTCACCGGTAAGCAGCCTTCATACTTGAGGAGACTGTATTTCTGTTTTATGTATTGCATAGATGATATTTTTCTATAGTTAAACCACTATTTTTCATTTATAGTTATGCAGCATACTTATGCTCATATTATTGCTAAGAATCTCTTTACACAGAACTGAACACAGTGCAGGTCTTGAGGATCTTAGAGTCTATTTAGCTTGTTACACTTCTAATATGTAAAAGTCTATTTCGGACCTGTGTTTATAGAATCAAATGTAGTAACACTATAACAGCCACCATTTCCAGTCCTGCAATCAAACTGAATTGAGGGTGGTGTGCTTTGCAGTGGAAGGTAAATAAATCAGCTTGCCATCAAATAACATTTATTTAATCTGAAGAAAAAATAAAAAAGGCAAAAAAAAAGCCCTAAAAAAAAAAACCTCCCCCAAAAAAACCCAAAACCTCAAAACCTTGAAACAAAGCAAAAGGAAACAAAATAAAATCCTTTTTACTAACAAAGTAGTATTATGCTCCAAAGTATATTACTAATTGCTTGCTTCATTCTTTTCATAACTGAGGTTAAGAACAACAGATGCAAAACAAGGAATTCTGTTCTAAGTTCCAGACTAAAATACAATAGGAAAACAATAACCAGAACAAATGATGTAAAGAGATTAGAGTACACAGAATTAATATTTCTGTGCTAATAAAAATTTACACATGTAAGCATAGGCTAGCAAAATACTTGAAAACTAGTTATAATGATTGCAAATCTTACTAGAACTAATTCTAGATTTAGTGAGAGCCTTGATCTCATACCTATTAATGTTACCTTAGAAACTTCCTTTTCAGTGTCTTGGAAGAATTCCCACTTCTCCTCCTCCTCTGATCTCTGTCATAAGCATCAAAGAATTTTCACTTAAAGGTTACCAGATATTAGGCTAATTATACTGTTTTGAGGTGTTTGCTATTTAGACTTCCCTATTTGACTGTAAACATAGCCTTAGTTTTTTTATTAAATTCAACAACAGTGAGATTCCTGTGTTCTCATAAAATTATACTTTGAGATTTTTGGATCTGAATGCTTACAGCTCCAATAAACATTTCAAGTCACTTGCTATCTGTCAAACTGAAATATTTATTAGCTTTTCTAGTTCCTTCGTATTTAGATACTTGTGTATTTCTTACCTCTTAATATCATCCATTGTTGCAAATTATGAAGTATGTACCCCACCAAAAGTCCTCTGGTTTAACTTGTACGTTTAGCTGAGGCAATCAGTGTAAAGTTGTCTAGTTCTACATATGATCTCATGGAGATATTGAGTGACTGCATTACTTTCCTTGCAGCTGAAGATTCCCTGTAGGAAGGAATTAAGTTATATGTAGTATGCCCATTGAACCCATTTATCTGAAACTGCTCAGGAATTCATGATGTGTCTTCAGGGATTCCAGAGGTCATGACTAGGAAAGACAGTTACATATCTTTGGGTTTCTTAATTACTCCTCTTAAAGAGTTTTATTCTCTTGACTCCTTTACTGTGGCTAAACCAACTGGCTGGGACATGTTTTATTATTTCTTGGGGACCGTGGCAACATGGCTCATTTTGTGGCTTTTTTTCACGATAAATTTTATGTAATGATGGTTAGATCCCCCCAGATAAGATAGTGGTGTTATCCCAGTGTGAATAGAACTTACAGTAAATGACGCAGGCATGCTTTGGACAAAATAAGCTATTTGGTATGTTTCATTTTACATGAAACTCCCTACACACATTATGTGTAGGAGGAACTCTCTTATGCACTGACACCTCTTAATGAGAAGGCGATATTTGGTTTCTCCCTCCATCAGCATGGTAGCCATTGTCAGTACTGTCACTAATTATTGCCAGTAACATTCATGCAGAGCTGGAGAGGCAGATGAATCATGCTGCTAATTGTTGGGAGGTAATTTAAGAAATGAAGACAAAAGTATTTGAACTTTTAAACTGAAAACTTGCCTATTACATCTAGACAAGTTGGAGGTCATCAAAGTCTTTACAGTGAGTTTGTTTTTTGCTTCCTCCAGTTTGACTCTAGTGAATACCATGACAACTGCTGACTTCCCAAATGCTGTTATGAATGGTTTTTAAAAAAACTTTTATTTGCTTTATGTCTAGGTTGCCCATGATTATTTAATTTGTTTTCTTTTGAAATAAATAATTTTCACTCTTCTGAGAAAATTATAGAATAGCACGAATGTTTCTATTCTCTTCCATTCAGAACCCTCCTGTTTATGGATTTTGATTCTTGAGAACAAGAAGTATTATTTTAATCAGTGAGCGTCATCAATTTTCCTGTCTCTTGTGGAAAGCTGCTTTCTCAATAGAGTTACTAGGATGGCTATCACTGTTATTTCTGTCTGGTTCTGAAAATGAAGTTTATTAACAAAATTTAGTTCCTTCATGAAAACCATGAGCAACAGTTTAGCTCTAGGATATGTACGAGTAACATGACAAGAAAAAGTTATTAATACTCATATACAGAAATGACCCATATAATTCCTGCATATTCATAATTTTTTTGTTTTGCGCTCAGTTTCTAGGGACCTATTCAAGTTTGGGCAAAACACAAAAGTGAGGTTGTTTTACTTGGAAGGGAAGACAGGTAAAACTGCTGCACCTACTGGAAAAAATAACGAATCTCTTGTGCCTTCTATTTGTAGACAGAGTAGTTTAAAAAAAAAAAAAAAATCAGCATCATGAAAACAGTATTCTATCTTCATGTTCCGAACTGTTTGAGGAGGTAGTATTCCTTACAGTAAAATATATACATTAAGCAGAGCTGTCACTCTTTCCCTATCCATTTTTGAGTGCTCTGTTAAATTCAGGCATGCTATATTTACATATCACAGCCTGCAACTAAGCACAATTTCACAAACAATTGAAATAACATTCCACACGTCTCCAGTAGGCATCATGTCTTTTGGTTTTTAAAAACCGGACAAAAAGCCTATTGTACAAAAAGCCTATTCTGACTGTGCACAATAGGCTTAAAAGTTTAATTTAAGCAGGAAAAAACATGTACCACACTTGAAGCAAAAGAAACAGAACTGACTCAAAGAGGAGTGCGCTTTCAACTGATGACCTAACATTGTCTTAGTTTTCACCAGGTTCATACATGTGTCTTATTTTTGACAGATTTTTTTTTTTGTCCACTGTGTGTAAATTATGTATTTGGGTTTTTTTTGCCATACCTAATTATATAAAGTATATCTTTATTCAATTCTTTGGAATCATTTGCCAAATTCCTGAAGACAAGAGTTTATTCTTAATTCTTTTTTTCAACGTTGTTAACTACTTTCAATTCCTGTCTTCCAGAGTTAACATATCATTTAGTAAACAAAAGTTATGTCACTGAAATGATTGCACTCATGTTTTGTGAAAAAAAGAAATACACACGCTAGTATTGTAAAGTTAGAAATAACTGTCCTAATATCTGGAGAAAATATTGTCAACTACATCAATGTCATTGACCTGTCAACTGATGGTATAATATATTATTTTTTCCAAGGTAATCAAGTAACAGTATCCATAGAACAGCATTTTCTACTGCAACTGATAACAGTCAGAAAGACAAGACAATTATAGTAACTAAAAACTGTGTCATGTTTTTGTGGAGTCATAAGAATAAAAGAATAGATCTGTAAGTCCTGAACAACAGTTTATTCAATAGCAGATTTTAGAGGTTCTTTATTATTGTATACAATATATATCTCTTTAGCAACCAGTGGAATGAAAGTTGAACAGAAATATAAGTGTTCTTTCCATTGAAATTTGCATTTCAAGTCACATTTTTAATATGGGATATTGTGCATGTCTGATTCATATTTCCTGTGATGTAAATTTGTCTCATGTAATGCTGAGTAGCACAGACAATCTGATTAATGAGAACATACTAAACTATGATTGAGTACCATTCCAGTAAATCAATATTTTTTAAACTAATGTATATCATTCCATGTCAGTTTAGGGAACCAAATATTTCATTTTTTTCTTTTTGTTTGATTGGTTGGTTGGTTGGTTGTTTTGGTATATCAAACACTTTTGTTTCAATTTCAATAAGACGTGTTTGCAAGAATTGTTATATGACACTTTATGCAGTATTGCAAATTATAAAATGCTTTTGAATTATCTCAGACAAGATGACATATTGTTAACCAACAAAAAATAATTCAGTATGTCAGTCATCATCTTCTACCACCTTTGTCTAGAAAAGAATTAGAATATTTTACAAGTAGCTTGATACTGATTGCAAAGAATCTCTTGAATCAATACAGTTTCTAAGACATATCAACCCTTTCATTAAAAGATTTCTTCTATGTTATTAAATATTGTCATTATGGGTTTACATTATTTTCAGAAATATAAATGCAAGATCTTGACCCCCCAGGTTATGCCTTTTTAGAAACTTATTTGCCACATTATATTCACTTCTCCCCTTGAAACTCATTTTTCTTCTTAAAACTAAGATTACATTCCATGAACAGTCTCTGACAGTACGGAAGGCCACAGAGCATGGAAATCAGCTCAAGCTCAGATAGAACTTTTTTGATGATGCCCTTATAAATGCTGGTCATACAGTATATACTAATGTATCAAACCCAGAAAAGAATAGTTTCATCCATTATTAGTTTTCATTGCAGAGATTTCATGGGGCTCAAATTGCAGTTCTGTAGTGTACATTAAATGTGTCCTATTTCTAAACCATCTCTGTACTATATTACATTTCCAGTCTTGTGACATATGTTTTGTTGTCAGTGGCACAGAAACTGGAGAAATACATTAAGGTAAAGAAATGTCATTCTCTGTGATTAGAAGGAAAGATCTATGTGATGTCCTATTATCCATAAACTGTCACATAACATGGATGAATTTCAAGGTAGCTAAGACAATGGGATTTCTGTGGATAGCCTAGAATATACAGTGCAATGATATACCTGCCATAAAATCTGACAACTTTCATTTCAGGCATGAAAAGCAGAATACTACTCTTTGAAGTTCAACATTTTTAAAAGTGAAATATGTACATGTATAGAGAAGAGCTTCAAATATTCTTGGATGTTACTTTGCATTATAACCAACATCAAAGTAAAAATGTGCTTAGTATACTTGAAAATCACTCTATTTATTTTCAGCTTGATGTTTTGCTAAATTAGATTCAAAAGCTACAACAGTGCCTGGATAAGCAGAAAGAAGCAAAAAAAAAAAAAAAAAAAAAAATCTGCAAATTCAGTTTAGGCATTTGAAAAGCATATAGATGACACTAATAGCTGGATCTTAATGGTGATGTTAAAATGGGTAGATTAAGGGTAGATACACTATACATAGTTTACAAAAATAGTTATGGTAATATATATATATAATTTTCTGTTCCACATCTGCGTTTTAAATTTAAAAGTTGGGTTTAATATTGGATGGACGTAACAATGTTAAGACAAAGTACAGGCAAACAGTGGCATCCTGAAAGGAAAGAATCATGTTCTTCCAGAATGTTCTTCATAAGGGACAGCTAATTGTGCACATTCATATTGTGTCTATACATGCGGTTTCTAACTGTTCTTGGAGAAAATAAATTTATTTGGCATAGATAGTGCATAACTGGTATAAAAAATTAATTTCATGACAATAAAAAGACTAATTGAAAGGAAGTCTATGTAAAAACCATAATAGAAAAGTTTGATAACCCAGTTAATGATATAAGATATAGTGATACAAGAGTACAATCTCAAAGAGATTTTAGACTGAATGGTGTTGATTCTTAGAAAGATTAATGTAATCTAATTTAATAAAGAATATTGAAGCTATGTTTCTTTATAGGAATAAGGGCATTTCACTTTCCAGGAAGTTGATTGGAATGATAGTGTTCTGGAATAATATCCTGATGAACAAATGTTTTAATTTTCAAAAAAAACTTCTCCAGGAAACTCAGTTTAGCTTCATGTGAGAATAAACCTTGGTCCAGACAAACCTGTTTCTCCTACAGGTTATAACTGACCACAGGACTAATCAGGCTCTCTTGCCTTGTCATGGAAATACACGCAGTCACTATATTGAGTTGCCAGTAGCATACTTTCATTGTATGGACATGGATAGGCCACATCAAATAGCATTGTATAAACCTTACTCCAAAATTTGGTGTCCTCCAGTATTATCAGATTCAGAATTAATTTCAGTTTATTGGACACAATGCAATTGTCAGCTGCCTTACGGTTAAGTAATATTTTTTTATCTTTATTCTGTGGATGATCTTTATGAAGTCCAAGAGTTCACCTTTTAATGCCAGGTAATCCTAATAAGCATGACAGTATGTTTTTGACAGAAATGTATATTCAGAACAGTAAACAATGAAAGATCAGAGAAATACCATTGTGTGATGCTAGTACATAGGCTGTTTGTGACACAATAAAGTAAACAGCTGCTCTTTTCTTTTTAACAGCATGTTTATGTACTTTGCAGCTTTAGCAAAGTCTGAATGGTATAGACTAGCATTCAAACCTAGGAATGAAGCCTTCAAAAGAAAGCTCCTTTGTTAAGCAGACAATTAGAAATATCTTAAATAAAAAAGATTTAACATTTGCACCATTTCTAAATATCTTTTCAGGTTTTTTCTGCTACCTTATGAAACAGAAGATCACCTGGCTATGCAATTTGTTTTAATGTCAGTGCTGCCTGCCACTTTACAGAAACTGGTTACCACAAGTAAAAAAGTTAGCTCTTAAATGCAATATTCTTCTTGCTTTTGTGGTGTTATCTTTCCAGGATAAGCTTATCTTTTCCAGTAAGGCTTATGGACTTAAGAAATCAAGGTGTTAATTAATATACTAAAACTGGCAGACAACTTTGTGGGGTCTGGGTGTACTTTGGACAGAATCTGCAGGTGTTGGAAAAGCTCCAAACCACATAGGAGACCATAGATTCGTGTCAGCAGATGGGATTGTGTTTGAAAATGCAAGGTTGCAATAAAAATTTGGGCTACTCTTTAGTTCCATGAGCTTTTAATGACCAGCTGTTTTCTGGTCATTAACCCTGAATGTTAAAACATCCTTTTTTTTAAAAAAAAAAAAAAAAAAAAAAATCTGTATATTGCTAATAATTTATTTTGTAGTGCTACATATAACTATGGAATAACATTAAACAACAGTGTGCAATAGTACAATACTGTTTTTACCTAAGCAAATACATATAGATTAAATAGCCTAGGTACATCTAAATGAAAAAAGATGATAGTTTCATTATAGTTTTCTTTTACTAGTTAATGTTCATAAAGAAATCAGTTACTGTATAGTTTAAAAATGGTCTTACATAAAAAGATATGTGATCATAGAAGAGAAATTCCCCATTTTGAGCAAAGGAATACACTAAAATATTACACAGTGCAAAGTGCTGGCATTTTTACTTAAGTATCAATTCTAAGTTACAGAAGTTATAAGTTGAGAGAAAGTCCCAATAGACAACAAATAAACTTATGGAATTTTCACAGAACATTATGCAGCTAATAAGATACATGAAGATTTTTGTGTCTTTGGTAACATCAGTCTTTGTACAGAGCTTCAAAATTTACTATTCCAGCAGATATATATTTTTTTTTTAATATATAGATGTATTTTTGAAAAAAAAAAAAGTTAAAAGTATTTGTAGGATACTGATTATGTTGTGTTACACACTTAAAATATTGCAGTTAAACACTGTGTTTAACACTTGCCTGAAACATCCTGTATACTCAATAATTTCAATTTTTAAAATATATTTGTACACTGACAACCAGTTCAAGATATCTTCCGTAGTTTTTCTGCTGAAAATGCCCTCTTGTGCCCTGCAGTCAACTAAAAGCTCCTTAACAATTTAAATTGAGCTAACAGTACGGAAAAGACAGTATATCAGGAAAGAATCAGGATGTCTAAATAGCTATGATACAGTGTTCTTTATAAAAGAATATCATGTTTAATCTGCTTCTCTCTGAGTCTCAAGGGCAGCCAAGTGAACAACCAACATGCATTTCAGAAGCAGAATCTTCAAGTTGTTAGACCATTTTATGACAACACATTTCCTTTTTCATCTTTAGATAATGATTCCACCTAATACCATAAAAGTGTTTTACAATATATAAGAAATAGAGATTTTATTTAGAACAAGTCATTATTCATTTTTGATACAAATCAAAATTGTTTTGGTAGTGTAATTTACTTCAGAGATCTTTCCATCTTTGACTGATACTTTTACATTTTTTTTCTGATCTATATTTAAAACAAAAAAGGAATATTTTCAAAATGCTGTGGTTTAATGGCCACTAGATTTAGAAGAATAATAGCTTCAGTTCAAGGAACCAGTATGCAAGGGACAAAGTTGACACACAAATTTTGCCCTACTTTGCACATTACCCTTAACTACACTAGGTTTATAGTTTCAAGTAAATGTTCACTGATTTCATTTGAAGGAATTTTGCATTTCAATTTCAATTGAAATAAGCTTTTATTGACAAAAGGTGTTCACAGTTTAGTCTTTACACAGTAAGGATTTTGGCTGTGTAATTGTCTAATTCAGTGTCTGTCAGTATTTTAAGATTTGTTCACTTTGTAGTGTTACTCAGAAAAACAGACTCTGCCTTCCCAGTAAAGATGTGAAACAGCATGCCTGTGATAAATTTGGGGTTTGCTATCAAAAAGGTGACATATTTATGTTGGGAACGGTACTGAAGAGTGTCAGAACAGAGAAATTCCATGTTAAACTGAAAAGCCTCCCTTAAAGCTTCTGTGACTTTTAGGCAGAGGCAGGTCCCAGTTATTTCCAAGTTAAATAGCTTTGAAAGATTCAGGTAAAGCACAGTGATGTCAAAGAGAAAAAGAAATTAGTCTATATATGAAATGAGTCTATAATATTCTTCCTATTTCTCATTATGTATAATTATATATGTCTACTGGATAAGATATCTTCATTATGTTATGAAAGCACCATTTAATGTTGGTGACATGAATGAACCGCTCTGGGTTACCAGTTGGCTGATTAGACTAGGATTTGGGTCATGCTGTTCTCTGACTGTGACTCTGCAGTAGATCTTGGATCAATCACTTCTCTGGTGATTTTCACTTCTTGAATCAATCACTTCTTCCCTCTTCTGCATCCTCTCTATGTCTCTTAATTGTAATTTCTTGTCTTTTTAGACTATCAAGTACTCCTTATTATACACTTCTGTAACATCTAGAACAGTTGGGATTTGAATTCCACTGTAATTTTAGCACTTCAGCATATAAATACTCCTGAAGGACTTCAAAATCACTGAGGTTGTCATAATTACAATTATATTAAGTGTTTAAGGTAAAATAACTTTCCTGAGTCAATGCTGTAAAAATTAAGCTTGCTGAGTTCTAAAATATTTAACATGAGGTCTATCTCCGAACATCTCTACATTTTATTGTTGGAGGATGCTCCAAATCTCATTTTCTTATTTGAGATCTTGGGGAGGAAGAAAGATATTGCAGCCAACTACTGTCTCAGACACTTTCCTTATCTCTCCCATTCTGCCCTCCGCCCTCCCCAACCCCCGCCCCCCCGGCATTTTTCAAATGCAAATTTCTGTTGCAGATGAGAAGGAAGATTGTTAACACTTTACTCTGTTTAGAATGGTAGCTTGCAGCTTCCTCTACTTCTATACTGATGGTGCTCTGGCAGTAGGTGGGTAGTAGCCCTTTATTCTATGTCTTTCAGTTTCATTTTGTTGGTGAAAGAATTCAAATTCTTGTTTTGGATTTTTGGTTGTTGTTTTTTTTTTGGTTTTAAGATAGACAGGAATTTATCAGATATCTTTTGATATCATGGCAATTGCTCAATAAAATTTTGACTGCTAGAACTTAAATAATGTAAAGTTGATGTTTTCTTTACTACAGGTTACCATAATACTACATTCAGATGCCAGTAGTTGAATAACTCTGACAGTGCTTTAAAAAAATGCATAAAAACAAGCTCCATCAAATCATTTGTTGCTGGTTTTGTGAGTTTCAAATCAATCAACTGGGAACACAATGAAAACAAAAATACCCATGTATTTTACTCTGCACTTGTTTAGACATGCTGAAAATGAGAATCTGTCTCACAGTCATCCGGAGGTAACAAAATGCACTGATAGTGTCCTCTGAAAAGGAAGCTGCTTCAGTATTGTTTTGGAGAAGTAGCATTAAGCATAAAGAAAGTTGCTAATTTTTTGAACTTCAGTGTTTTATGTAAAGTAGAAATTTGGTATTTAAATGCAAAGCACAAAAGTCACTTAGAGATTACTCACAGGAACAAAAAAAGCGACCCACACACACAAAAACCTCTAAATCTTAATAAAATTTGAAACATTTTGTGCAAATCTTCCTATGGTTCTTAGTGATTACAGTATTAGAACACAATACTCATATATTCAGTCTTCCAGGCAGTCAGAGATGGTACTTTCAGCAATATATCTTATGTTTAATATATGGCAATATCTTAATTTCAATATCTTGACACAATCAAATCTGGCTACATTTAAGTACATATAGTACCAAGAACCAAAAATATTTTGACTTATTCATTTCAGTTTGAGTTGTAGCTAGTAGTACTTACCTATGGAAAAGAATCCAAATCTTGCAATAAAACCTAAATTCTCATAATAATGGAATTACTAATACATATACAAAATAAAATTCAAGGATATTACAGTATTGTGTTAGCAAATTCAAAATGAGTCTAGGAAGGACAGGGGAGCTAGATGCTATTTGAGAATCGATTGTGGCTTTCTTTGACATAACTCTGCTCACTAGAGGAAAAATTAGAGAAATAAATGTGTTCAAAGTTTACATTTACTATTCACTGACTTTGAAGGTTTCTTTGTAATACTAATTCAGGTATGAATCACATATATCAATGAGGCTCCATACATTATGGTTTTATTAACTTTACCAAGTATTTTAATTCACAGGATAGGATGACAACACTACCTAACCATTTTTCCAGTAAATGAAATCAAATAAATCATAAATATATATATAATGGGCTTTGTGGTTCTGTTGTTCATATGGAATATCACAGCAAGGTCAGGGAGTAGACTGTGTATCTCTCCAGGCATTTTATTTTATTTTAGAAGGGATGCTGATAATAAATCATCCAGAAACACTTTTATTCCCATTTTCTCATTATGGCATTATTCTGTCTTTTTTTTAATGGCTGACCATTTATTTATTTTTACATGTGTACTAAAATATTTTCCCTTCTTGAGCTCAGGGTCAGAGTCCATGAAAATGCACCTTTGAGCACTGACTAGTAGGCTGCTTGCTCTGTGAGATAACTTTGAATTTCGTATAATTTACTGTTCACATCTGGTGTGCTCTGACTCTCTCAGTAGATTGTTACTCCAATATCTTCATGAATTTTGAGTCCCACTTTTTAAATCTTGCTATTACAGCCATTTAACTGTATGGTATTTTTAAGCAAATCATACAAAAACTGTTCAACTTGCCATATTTCATATTTGGGTATGTGTAATAAATGTTGTGATCAAGTTTATTATTCTGTTTATGAAGGCAGCAGTTGTGACTTGGAGTCAGACTTTGGAAATAGTATCCATATCTTCATGAACAGAGATTTTTAGAAGAGGAAATCAAGAAATTATTACTTCTATGATTTGTTTAAAGAATATATATGACAAACTTTTGATGTTTCCAGACTATCTGGAGTGGGGCGGGCTAAGGGAGCTGTTTCTATGCTACCATGTAGGTATAATATTTTTATGTACTACCTTACTTTTAAATAACTTTATAGAAAATCTGAAATAACTTAGAAACATTTAAAATTGTTGGGGAAGAAAATCGGTTATTAACAGATGGAGACTTGAAGGGATTGTCCAGCAAAACTTGGGCAACAGATACTGAGAGGAGTTCCCCCCTTCGATAAAACAGGAGCCTGCCACGAGAAGATACCTTGAGGATTAGGACTGTTTTCAGTTATCTATGTGTATTAGCCCTGTCTCCCCTTGCAAGATGTGGAAGAACTTTACAAGATGTTGCAAGACATCCAGAAACCCTTTGTTCCTCCCCAGGTGGTCCTGGTGTGGAGAAATGCTTACCTTATTGCAAAATATGATGACTGGATTTCCTAAGCCCTGGTTAACATAATTTGTCCACCTTATTAACATGTCCTGCCTCCTCATTAACATACCCTGCTCCTCGCTTCTATATATTGTAGCACCAGTGTTCAATAAATTATCAGTTTCTAAACCCAAACTGGAAATGTCAAGATTATTGACTGACCAACACAAATCTTTTGATAGCTGAAAATTAAAATATGCCAAATTTCTTCATGAGAATATGAAATGCCTCAATAAAAAAAGGTTTTACTTCAAATTAATGATTTGTGCATTTGTTTCTGACTACCTCATTCTTCCCATTATGCAAAACACTGTCTCCTTTTCTAACATTAATGCAGCATTTGAAGCCAAGGTTTCCTTTAATTTCTGTGTTCTTTGTGAATCTTACCTTCAGGTGAAGTTTTGAGAAAAAAATTTTTACACAAATGTCTTTTGACTTATTTTGATAGAGAATAGTTTTTAGATTTACTGTAAGTTTTATAATGTTGTCTAGAAATCTAGAACTGATGTCCAATTGTAATTAAAGTTCTGGTGAAAAATAGGGGCATGCTGCTGTGTGTTGATGCTATTACAACGGAAAAGCACAGACACAGTGAGATCCCTCATGAAAAATCTGGTAGTGAAGAACTGGAGAAGAATAATAAGCAAAATATTCTGAAAATTAATAAAACAAATTGCCCTTTGCACATTCAGCAGGCTGTTTTGAGTCTGTGGATGCTGATTATTTAAGGTGAGGACAGAGTATTGAATACTTTGTCTATTAAAGTTCTTTGTCACTAATACCAGTAAAAAATAGGGCAGATTTTCACTGAGTATGTTTGATCTTCAAAGTGTATGGCAGTGCTGAGTAGATGAGCACAGACTTGTAGATGTGTACATGGGAGATCTGTTTAATGTTTGTTACAAAGCTTTACCTGGAGGTCAAGATTTGTGACTAACAGAGGCTTTGAAAAGCAAGTATCAGAAATCACAGCAAGGAAGAACCTTCTCTTTCTATAATTTTGTAATAGTGTTAGGAGTTGGTGTGGGTGTTGGAGGTTTTTTTGGTTGTTTGTTTCTTTGGCTTTTTGGGGGTTTTTTGTTGTGTTTTTTAATAAAAATTTCCAGCTTTATCGCAGGAGTTGGCTGGGTAGAGTGCAAAAAAGAAAAACCCCGTGATCTACTAGCTAAGTTCTTTGTGTCACAAAGGAATTAAAATAAAAATTAGACTTAATCAAGCCTCATGAATGAATAATCAAGTTGAACATTAAATCTTAATTGCTTTTTCTAAAATATAGCAAAATTATTTGAAGTCATTGCAGTGCGGCAGCATTTACATTAGCACTTTTCAGTCTGATAATGTTTCATGTTCCCTAATATGGTTAATGAGTGGCCTTTTAATTCCTTTCATTATTTATTATCTTTCGTGTATCAAAATGTTTACAAAATTTTTTAGAATTATATGGGAAAAAAAAATTCAGGACCTTACAGGTTTCGACTCTGACACATTTTCATGAACTGTGCAGCAACAAAATGATCCAGATGAATTATTTCAGGTTTTTTTTTTCACTGTTGGTCTACACTTGAAATAATTTATTTTGTCTGATCCTACAAATGCTGCTTGCTCTTCATAATTGAACAAAAAATCATTTAGCAGCTTTGAAAAAGCAGCATAATTCTAACAAGATATGAAAATAATAGAGGTGTTCTGTAATGAAAAAATAAATTTATTTTTGACTTCTTAAAAAAATTTCAGATTTAAAATTGAATGTGTGAAATTTAGGGAAAAATTCAAGGTTCACATATGTCCTCTAAGTAGAAGAAATAGGTTATTATTAGATAATTGGAAAGGAAAGAACTGATGTGGTGCTTGTAAATGACAAAATACCAGTTTAAACCAAAGAAAAGTACTAATGCAAATAGTTGATAACGGAAGTTGAAGATTATTTTAATTAGAAATGCATGCATTATTTTTTTAATCATAATTTGCAGGAAACACGTGTTTTATAGAAGAGAGTAGTGTTCAAATTAAAGGCAGTTGAATCTACCTACTAAAGTTTTTGTGTGTTGTGTGTGTTTGAAGTCACTTCTCACATTGCTAGGCAGCTCTAGATGAATACTGTCTCTAGCTTGACACTAGCAGTCACCAACTAACAGTTGTCTAAGAGATAATAAGAAGTTGCATTTTTCATGTTGAACTGAATGACAATATTCACACATCAATAAAAATAGTAAAGAAAACCAGATACATAACTTGACTGTGCTCTCAAACATAAATACAAATGTACTGATCTAGTCAAAGATGATGGTTGTGTCATGCTGGTAGATGCACATTTTTTCCCTATAATTCTTGAATTTAGAATATTAATGATTATAATGACATGTATGCCAGAATCAGTATATGAAAAAGTTAATCTGGTCAACTGGAGCCAGTTTTTGATAAATGCACTTTTTAAAAGTACCCTGATTCTAATGAATTAACTACTTCCATTGAAATATTTCTGATCCGAAGTAGGAGCATATGATTGTTTTTATTTTTTCTGTTATTAAAAAAACTCACTGAATACCCAGGAAATCCCAAGAAAAGAAGTATTAATTAGTCTGAAAGTTTATGGAGAAATGTATAGTGCATACACTTAGTAGCCCTTCTGTCCAAGCCACTGAAGCCATTTTTAAATATGTTTTACCAAAGGACTTTTTCCCTTGTCTACGAATAAAGTTAATTATTTAACTTTTAATTTTTAACATACTGCTATTCCTAATTTTTCTGTCACTGACATTTTGATGAGAAAAGTATATTATCATAGCTGCTTCACTCTAATTTGCATCAAACCAAGTGAAGCATTTGATTTACCAGATATGTTCCAGTTTACTAACAAGGAAAAAAAAAAAAAATTAGATAGACTTTGGGGAAAGAAGGATCAGACTTGAAATTCCCTACACATTCCTGTTTCTATTCGTCAATTAATAATTTCATGTAAAATACTGAGACAGTTCTTCTCATGAAAGATAGACTCAAAGAATCCAAAGAATCTGTCCTCTTAGATGAGTAGTCTCAGCCATGAGGTTCCTATATATTCTTGCCCTGGATTTCAATTTGCTCATTACGGAATTAAACTATTCTGACACACATGGTCTATCAGTTTTAATTTACTTAGACATTTACCTTGCAACTTAGAGTTCCATTAGATGGAAAAGGTAGGTTTATATCCATTTAAACAGAGAAACAGTTGAATCTAGTTCTAACCTCCAAAATAATGCATAAAAATCAAAATAAAGGAGCTGACTTTCCAGGACACCATAAAATTTTCCAATCTTTTAAGATTAATGACTTGCCACCAAAGAATGATTTCCTGGTCAAGTGATCTGATCTGTCAGTGGTTTATGGCTTTTTTGAATTACTCCTGAGAAGCTAAAAAAACTTCTGATTATAGTGAAACTTTTCAGAGCTGAAATTTGGATTTGTAAGTAGTTACTCTAATTTGTTCTAATAACTTCATAGTCATGCCCAAGTAATGGTAATTAATGTGTATTTCATATAACTAGTACTTATTGATTCCTAAAGTGACTCCTTGCTTGGCATCAAGCTGTACAGTGTATTCAGTATAGTTCAGAGTGCTTTTGGATTCCAATTCAAGTCCTTAGGATGAATTGTGTAGACATCAATAACCATTGTTAATTCTTCATATTGTGTTTTAACACATTATTTCACCTAATTAATGGTGAGTTCCTGCCCCCCTTTCTTATGTTGATTGCTGCTTAGAATTACTAGATTTGTTTGGGTTTTATTGCATCCTTCATAAAGCACTGAATACTGTTGCTTTATTTGGCAAGACTCAGCTGTAGTTCACACTGTCCGAGATTTCCAACCTCAGTTTTTGCAGATCATTAATTTCATGTAAATCTGCTCATTGCATATAAAGCCAATGTTGCTTTGCAGGTTATGGCATAAAAATTGAAACATAATTTATCCAAACTGCTGCAAGTTCATACTTCTCTTACTTTTGTGTTCAAGGTTACAAGTTCAATATCTGTTCTCTACAGTACAGCTTGATTATACAGGTTTTCTTCTTGGTTTTTTTGTTATGAAATAGTGCTTCCAATAAATAGATTTTAGTCCCAGTGCTCTAACACACCAATTTGTTAGTTCACTGACAAATTTCTTTTGCTGTTTGTATCTGTTGTGAAGCTAAAATGGTAATAAGTGCTAAGTGCTTTGAGAGCCTTGTCTATTCCAATGTACTGTTTCATGACTCTGCAAGTTCAAATTTTGGCAGTATGAATCTGTAGATCTTGGGATTATCTACAGCAACAGAAAAATTAATTGTTTCTCTTTGTTAGAATATCCTTTCTTTGCTGTTAATAGTATTGGTTATTGATACTTCTTTTTTTCTGAAAAACCTACTTTATCACTTCAAAGCACACCAAATTCTACTGGCTATTTTAGTTAATTAATTAAACCCAATCCACTTCCAGCAATTAGGCATGGCCTGAATCAAAACTGGAAAGTCCTATTTAGATTCACTTTCAAGGCTAGGCTGGTACCTGAAATCACTGATAATACAAATTTATTTCCTCTCAGTCTTTTCCCTTGGTTTCACACTATCTTTCATCCTTCCTGTATGCCATTCCCTCCAGAAACCAGCATCACTATCTGAGGTTGTGTCGATTCCCATTCTTTCATAGTGAAAAAGCAGAACTTTGATTCCTTTGTTCATTTCATTTAAGTATTAATATTTTCCATTAGCATTTTTTGCCTTCATTTTTATGGCAAGAAACAAAAGTTGTAGTAGAGGTACAAAGTACAAAAGAGGTAAAAATTGTAGTAAAGGCAACATCAGAAAATGTTTAGATTGTAATATAAAGTGTATAGAATTGGTACTTGGACTTGTTTGCTTTATTTTATGGGGGAAGTGATTGTTGTTTTTTTGGGGGTTTTGAGTTTTTTTCAATAGTTTCATCAGGGTCCCTGGGTCTAGTGCTCTTAGCAGAAGATACGGCATATGGGGAAGCGATAGCAGAGATGCTGCAACTGTTGCCTCACTGAAAAGATCCTACTTGTTGGATATCTTTTTATGTGAATAGTCCTTGTCATTTAATCATCCACTGAGCAAGGTTAGTCATTAGTGTTTCTTAATTTATTGGGGGGTTTAGTAAATATGAAGACTTTTTTTTCATTTATTTCTTGGCTGAGTTTTTTTCTCCTTCTCCAGACTTCTTCCTTATTGGACTGAAATTGCTTAGGTAAAAGAGGGAATATTTAGTATTTCAGGCTATGTTTGTCAGAAGATTTCACTGATCCATTATTCACCAAGAGTTAAGGACTTCTATGTCTGCAATAGAACTTGAAGCACATTGTGTCTAATCACTCTTTCTTTGTTGTTATTCCCAGAAGTTAACGAGGTCTATAAAACTTCTTGGTAAACATTAAACTTAGTCTATTTAAAGAAGGTAACTTTGTGAACGTATTTCTCTAAAAAAACCCCAAACAAACAACTGACTGTTGCATAAAAGTAAATTCCATTCAGAATATTCAGAAGAGACTAAGAATTAAGTGACAATTCTAGATTTAGTTTTGAGGGAGGAGAAAAAGGGAAAACTGTATTTTTATAGCAAGCCTTTATGCTTTAAACTGCATGTCAGTCTTTTTTATTTTCTGTTTCAAGTCTGCTTGTATTGCCATTTTTCCTTAATATGAAGTAAAGATACTGTAAACTTTATAGCATACAATTAAATACATAAAATAGCATATTTTCAGTTTGTACAACAGAAGATTTGACTATTCTTAGTAAATTATGGCTGTTTACCTAAGCAAATCAATATTCATGCTTTATGTCTTTGGAAATTTAAATGTTCTCCCCTTCAGTAAATAGTAAGGAAAATTATTGAAGTTATGGAACTCATGTAGATTTAATACATTATATTTTCAGGACTTTTCAAAACAAATTAATTGCAACTGATAAAAATCTTGGCTTAAATCTGATAGTATTTGGTCTTCAATCTAAAAACATTGCACTTAAGTTAGCATTTTCAGCAGCAACTAAGCTGTAAAGGATTAATCATCCAAGTTTATTCTTTTTTTATTATCAATCTAGTATATTTCTTTAAATCAGGCTATTAAATGTATTCTATGTGAACTTATTTTGCTTATTAATACACTGGAAAATAACCAATGTACCTCAATATTCCTAAGAGTCTCTTTTGTAGAATTCATCATCATGTCTTATTTCTAATTAAATTATTTGGTAACAAAAATCAAAAAGCATGCTGTGCTTCCCAAACATTTCAAAGTGCTTAACAGTCATTATATTTTTCAACAGAAGGGAAATTGAAAAGTGAAGTTTTGTGTTTTAGTCAGACTTAACTATTCCAGTTTTAGTAGCGTTTTGGAATTACAGAATAATTTAGGTTGCAAAGGATCTAAGAGGAGGGATACATCCCATCCAACCCTGTACTCAAAGCAGGGTTGACTTCAAAGATAAATATGGTTGCTCAGATCATGTTTCCAGCAGCAGAAATGCCAGAACTTCTCCAGACAAACTTTCATTGGAACGTTACATGTGTGCATTCAACAACAGACCCCATCCTGAACACAGTACATGGTAAGCTTCTGAGAGGAGGCTCAGTACTGATGAATAAATAATTGGTAAATATTGTCTGAGGGAACCAGCGCAGTGTTCTTCTGATATACCATCTATCTACATATTTACAATAGTTCTATGGTAGTGAGCAAAGATAAGGTTTTGAGAGGATTCTGAAAGACTAAAAGAGAGTAAAGGAAATGGCTAAATTCCTATCTTGCTTAAGCAAGCATAATGCCATTGGCTTATTCAAAGCAACGAATTTTTGCCTCAGCCCAGAAACTTCCTTAAATCTTGTCAGTTGTAATCTCAGACTTGGGGTTTTCTTGTTCTGTAGCTTTTCATCTGCTTACTTCTTCATTTAATGTTACTTTTTTTATTTATTCAAAATCTCCTAGCTCTTATATAAATAATTTTCTTTTCTCACGGGTATTGGTTATGACAACTGTTGTTCATTAAAAGTACCAAAACTATGAATCATTTCCAAGTCCACTGCTATAGAAGATGATTAAAAATCTTTGATAAAGTGAAAGAGGTGATTCCATTATTTCCATAAGATGTGAGAGTGAAATATAAGTTCCATTATTTATATGATACCACATAAATGGATTAGGGCTAATACTGTTTCTGTTACAGTCAGGGAGAAGGATATTTGACTCCAGCATTAAGAGAAAGGGCAAGATATATGTCTGTCTGGACTAGGGCTAGAACAAGAGCCTAAATATACAATATCTCTTTATATAGACTTTTCTATGGTTAATATACATTCTCAGAGCATGCCAAAGTTAATTTGTCTCTTGGGGGAAAAACAATAAAATTCTGAAGTTTGCATTCCGAATAAAATAATTACCTTGCAGTCAATATAAACAGACAACATTTCTGCAGCTGTCTAAATCATGAATGCTTACTGTATCATTTTTCCCTGTGCTCCAAGACTAAATGTTCCATCTGCAAAATGATTAAATGGATTTCATAGGTAAACATATTTACCATTCCATTTTAATGGAGTTATCCTTCATTAGGGACTGTCATTCAAAATTAATATGAGCTATTACTGAAGTGTTTAAAATGAAGAGCTGAATGTCGTAGTACTTATTTTTCATACGTATAGATATTTTTGAAATGGGAACTGAACACTGATGGCAGATTGATGTAATACTTAGTTACATTCTTATGTCAATTGCTACTGTCAGTGTGACAAACTAAAGGAGAAAATGCAGGAGAAGAAATATTCAAAGCAACAAGTACAAAAAAAAGAGTGTTCTTTTCTTGTCCATTTTGCTTATAACACTTCCATGAGCATAGAGGAACATTCTGGGTTCGTTGTTTGTTGGGTTTTAGTTCAGGTTGGGGTTTTTTTTTCTTTTTATAGTAATGACTTAAATTATTGACTATTCAATTATTTATAGCTGCTATTCTATCAATTCAGTTTATATTTTCTTGTATATTAATGCTACCAAAATGTACATATAATAATTAGTATTTAGTTTGATTAGAACATGCATCTTCTCCTGAAAACTATGATGTTTCAATTTTATTTTACTGTTTAATCTCATTACAATGACAAACTCTTGTCAGTAATTAGACTACTCTTCAAGACCTGAAAGTGTAGTCATCTGCCTTCAGCAGCATCTGTATGCACCTACCATCTGTTTTTCTCATGCAGTCATGAAATATTATCTGTAAAAATTTCTCCCTTTCACTTTGTTAGTGGTGTCTCCAATTTGTTAATACTTGCTGTTAAGCAAAGTAGCAACTTCTTGTGTATAGAGGTAATAAGACATAATATAATATCATTAAAAAAAAATAGAAGAAATTATATCTCAGGAAATATTTTCAGCCTGGAAAAGACAAGGGTTCACAGAGACCTTATAGCAGCTTTCCAGTACCTAAAGAGGACCTACAGGAAACCTGGAGAGGGATGTTTTGTAAAGGGCATGAAGTGATAGAACAAGGGGGAATGTCTTTAAACTGGAAGAGGGTAGATTTAGATTAGATGTTAGAAAGAAATCCTTTACGGTGAGGGTGATGAGGCACAGAAACTGTGGATGCCCCATACCTGGCAGTGTTCAAGGACAGGATGGATGGAGCTTTGAGCAACCCGGTCTAGCAGGAAGTGTTCTTGCCCAATGCAGTGAGGTTGGAACTGTATGATCTTTAAGGTGCCTTCCAAACCAAACCATTCCATGATTATATATATATACATATATATATATTACTACCTATTTATCTGCAAAGGCTATGATTTTATGCTGTGAAATACTAGTTTTCATTACTGCTTTAGGATTTTATAATAAGAAAATTGTGCTGTAAAAGTTAAATGGCTATAAACTGAAGTCTTCTGTAAACTTAGAATTTATTTCACTATCAGTAAAATTTAGTACATTTTTTCATCTTGAGAACCTCTTGTTAGGTTTATAAGGTTACATTTAGATTATTGATGATTAGGTAAACATATTTTTCCCTTGAGGAAGTAAAGAATTAAAATAAGTTTGACATGGTGCATATCATTTATATTGTTGCAAAAATCAAATATAGATGATCTGAGAAACTGTACTAATCCTGGGACATGACCAGTAGACACAATTGACATTTATATGGTAGAGAGGAATGAGCCACATTTTATCCATTTAAAATTATTTGATTTCATCATAGTTTCTAAATATCTTTAAAACAACAGCAAATTGTGTTTTAATGGTGTTCAATCGCTTGCTATTATCACAAAATATGGAATGCAGAACCCCATATAACTCCTGTATTATAGTTTAGGTTTTCATCTGTCACTATAACTGAAATAGCAATGAGATTAGGAACGGAAGACTTTATAAGCCTCCCTTTATGGCAAATCTGTTTGGCAAAAGAACCACTTCCTAAATCCGTTTGAACTTGCAATATTTTGCGTTCTATATCTCAGCTTGCTTTCTATAGCAAAATATTCTCCTGTTTTGTTTGTGCTATTGTTTGTCAGGAAGTGGGTATAGACAGGATTACAGAATCACAGAATATACCAAGTTGGAACAGACCCACAAAGACCATGGAGTCCAACCCTTAGCCCTGCACAGGACTATTCCCAAGAGTCACACCATGTGCCTAAGAGTATCGTCCAAATGCTTCTTGAACTCTGGCAGGCTTGGTGCTGTGACTACTGCCCTGGGGAGCCTGTTCCAGTGCCCAACCACCCTCTGGGTGAAGAACCTCTTTCTAATATCAACTGAAACCTCCCCTGACACAACTTCGGGCCATTTCCTTGGGTCCTGTCATTGGTGACCAGAGAGAAGAGATCAGTGCCCACCCTTGCTCTTCCCCTCATGAGGAAGCTGTAGATTCCAATGAGGTCTCCCCTCAGTCTCCTTTGCCCCAGGCTGAACAGACCAAGTGCCCTCAGCCACTCCTAATATGGCTTCCCATCAAGGCCTTCACCATCTTCATTGCCCTCCTTTGTATGCTCTCTAACAGCCATTGTTGAAAATATAGAACACATAAAATAATGAAAAAAATGTTACAAAGAAAAAAGAGGAATGTTATTGAAATGATGGTATGAAAATTCTAAGACTTCTTTCCTGAAGTTAAAATAAGAAGACAAGGGCAAGTACTTGTTACATTATCTCTGTTTTCTAGTTTACTTACTCATTCTCTTCCCTCCACCCACAGACCCTGTATACAGAAGAGGAAATAAAGAGAATATAGGACTGTAGAGAGGAAAGAAGTTGGCTTTGTAGAATGGAATGTACATTTTATGACTTGATAATGGTTTCTAGCTTCAAACAAACATAACATTGACATTAACTATTAGGTAATCTTCAATTATTAATCTAAGTGCAAGGTTAGTGATAAAACAAATCATGGACAAATGTATATGGCTACAGTGACCGTTCTCCTTAATGTATTGTCAGTGTTTTCCTTCCTCTACTTTACTTTTAAAAAATACACATATAAAAACTGTGTAAACATAACTGATGAGAAAGGAAAACACTCAGTAGTATTTCCATCAGAATTGAAATATGCATTATTAAAGTCCTGATCCTTCCTGATTCTTGACATTATTCGTCAGAATAAGTAAAGATTGATCTAGCACCCAATGTAAGTTTGTTTCAGGAAATTGGAAAGATGAAAGATGTCCACTCAATACATGCACTGAAGGACTAATTTTAGTTAATTTCTGTTGGTTTCATAAGGCTGAAGCCACATGTTCACATCAACATTCAATGAGCATACATAACTAATGAGTACAAATTCTATTTCTATTAAAGATTCTTAATAACCTATAAAGAGTAGATTGGAAAAATTGATAGTTGTCCAATTTTAGCATAAATAAAGGAAAAGCATGTGAAAATTAAAGTAATCTAATAATCTTTACAGTGGAAAATCAATTTTTTAAAATAAATTTTTAGGAAGCAAAGCTAGTATTTTGCTGATAAGCTGCAATTTTCTGCTTAATAATTATCTTTTAGGGAACGGTCACATTTTATTAAAATGACTAATTAACTCGCTGCACTGCTGTGCTAATAGTGAAGGAAGCACAATAACCGAATATTGATAGTATGAGTTTTTAATAAGACCAAAAAAATTAAATAGCAATATGTTCCCCATATTCCATAGCAGCAATTTAAATGCAAACGTACAATACAAAAAAGGACCCCCATTTTCACCCTACATGGAAGGTGATATGCATTCTGGTAAAGAACGCTTTTATTCAGGAACCAACCTGAGAAAAGAGACAAGTTAAGGGGAAGATATCAGTTGTTAAAACACAGTTGAGTTCAGCAGGGGGAGATTTCAAGCAGGGTTATTCTCCTTGAAGTGAGAATTCAAAAGCAATAATCTCCAAGAATCTAATTTCCTGAGTTTTATGCTTCTCAACATGTCAAAACCCACTTGTCATTTGGAACAAAACTGGGACTACAGATTTTTGGAGAACAAAAATCTTTTCTCTAGGAATGTAATAGATGAATATAATATAGGACTAATTGAGGTCTCATTGCTACCAAGTGCACTTCTCTGACATAATATTGAGAATTTTTGATTTACTTAATGAACAATTAATGAATTAATGAACAATCAATATAGGACATAGGACATAAAGTAATGGCAAGAAACCTGGGCTGATGGAAATTTTTGCTGAGAAAGAGGACCTGGAATAAATAGTAAAATAAAAGTAAATTGGAGATTTTCATCAGTCAATATTTTCCCATGTCTAATCATAATCTGGTTTCTCTTGTGCATAGACCTGTATGAACTTCTTAGTCAAACTAAAGAGGAAGGTTAGAGTTGGATGGTGCTTCAAGGCATATGTGAGCAACAAATTACAAATGGTTTATACATTGTTTCAAGCAAGCAATATTCATTTTCAGAACAGCTCTTGCCTTCTATAAAAACCTGACATCCAAATTTTACATCCAGCTAGATATTTCAACACTGCTATTATATTTACAGCTTGATAACCTTACTTTGTTTTGGCATTTCTTATTTATAACTAAGCATTCCTCTAAATAATTCATTTTGAATATTTGCACTTGCAATGTGGAGAAAGTTGAAAGACTATAAGAGAAAATCCTTTTTCTAGTATCTTCCAATTATGCTTCCAGAACCATGAACAGAAAAACAGACAGCAAACTGACATCTGGGCATATTAGTAGGTTCGGTGCTACATCGCATTTCAATATCAGATTTAATCCCACAGTGTTAGTTGTGTCACTGCAAAGGTTGCTAATAGTTTTCTAGTATGGAAATCTAGTATGAAAGCACTTGCATGAAAAGGTGAGGAAAATGCAAAGAAATATAGTCCATGGCATTTTCAGATTGTATCTTGGATTTCTACTACTGTTATTAGGTTCTGATTTTTTTTTTTTTTTAATTTTTAAATATGAAAAGGTGTCCTACACTCATTTTCATTCTCACATCATGTCATCTCTCTTGTTGAGATGAACCTTTTTTCTTTACTTTTTTGTCTCGTTTTGCTTCTGTTGTTCTTGCTGCTCTCTAATTAGAATAGCCACTAATCTGAAAACTGTGGGGTTTTTTATGTGAATTGAAGCAAGAATTGATGAAGGGAATTTCACCCTGAATTTATAATGGGAGTTATAGCAACCAGTTTCTTCACAATGTTGCATTTTTTATAACAGTTCATAGCTAAAAATACTGAGAAATTATTCATGTCAAAATTAGAATAAAAAAGGAAGCTTAAAACTGCAGAAAGCAGAGAAAGCAAGAAATTGACTTCCACAAGATATTGTAACCAAGACTAGGTCCTTTGGAAAATTGGATGGGGATAAGGATGGAAATTTACACCAGAACTCAAAAAGTTGTGAATGGTTCCCAGGGCTAGAAGTAAATATGATGAAATGCAGAATTTCAGATAAATAAATCAGTGTAATCTGTTAACAGCAGTCACAGACAAGATCATA
This sequence comes from Margarornis squamiger, assembly GCA_035222235.1. NCBI lineage: Eukaryota > Metazoa > Chordata > Aves > Passeriformes > Furnariidae > Margarornis > Margarornis squamiger. Next base: position 94,936,564 of record JAWWTY010000077.1, on the reverse strand, counting down.
CAGGATCATATCCTATTATATACTGTATGCCTGCCAATAAGCCCCACATCATTAGTTAAATCAGATTTATGTCTTTGCAAGCATATCCGGAAAGAAGTTCTTGTCACATTGTAATAGCTCAGAGATGAGAATCCTCATCAGAAGATAATGGGTTGGGTCCCTGCTTTGTTCTAATTAACAATTTGCTGTTCCAGCTATAAAACTGGATAAAACTCCCAAATATCTGAGTTCCTATTTCAGTGTATTTCTTCAGCCTCATTTCTCTGGTAACCTTTCCTGTCTGTCAAACCATATTCTGTGCAAGTATTTGAGTACAGAAGATCTCTTATTGTGCAAATAATAATTGTAATGATATTTCATATATAGAAAAAAGCTCATTTCTAGAGACTTTGGCCATATTTTTCAATCACAAAACAATACATGTTTATTTTTAAATTATGCCTACTGCAGTGGAGTTACTTGCCAGCAAATTAATTGAATAAATAAAGAGATTTTTTTTGTGTAGTGGTACTCCACTAAGAGCTTTGACCAGAGGTTCAGTTGTAGCTTTTGAGAGAAATTGTGGTGATTAAGAGACAAACAAGAAATACACACTATGATGGCCTGTAGTCTTTCTTCAGTGAAAGATTAAGTTGTTGTGTCCCTTTTGGATTTGCACTTTTCTTACAGCAGGTCATCTTCAAACCTCCTTCATTTTAGCCTTTAGAAAAATATTGATTCATTTGAGATGCAGAAATAGATGTAAATGTAAGAAGACTCATTATACAAGTAAAATGTTTTCAAATAATATAAGTGGTCAAATCTAGCAGCATTCTTTACATGCTCCTTTCTTTTGATGAATGCATTGGCAAGAACCAATTCTTCTCGTGAGCTTTTTGGATGCAGAGTTTCTGTTTGGAAAAACACGTTGAAAGTTTTCTGTCCTATCATCTGCAGGAAATCAGACTATGAAGGAAAACAGACTTGTATAATTTCATTACTTTCATACTTACTGCAGTAAAAATATAACATGGCCTCTATAGTCTGTCTGAGCTGTGCTCCAAATGGCAGCATATGAAATGTGAAGTTTTAAGAACAGTGGAAGACTGTTCTTAGTGACTACAGACCTCCTTGTCATAAGCTGATACCTTCATCAACACATCTTTATGTAACACTTGTCATATATTTTGAAATTTGATACAATTTGAGGTTAAAATGTAATTAATTTGTAAAGGAACTATCTGTAAAATACATTGACTTTCTCATAACTTTAATTTTGTTTGAAAAGCTAAAGATCTTTCTTAAGCATTCACAACACTAATCAGAAGTTAATCTACAATTCTGTTTTAGGGGATTTTGTTCTTTTTTTACATAAGAGATATCTGTAAATCTCATCAGAATGGAGCAATGATTTTTCTAGTAGTGTTGAGAATTTCTCATGTGTAGTAAGTTGGTAACTGTTTGGACACATTAGGAAAAATCTCTGGGCATATTTCATAAAGGTATACTTTTGTGTGTGAATAGACAACTTTTTAGCTCTCTTGGACTGTCATATTTTGTTGGCTTAGTAAAGATTCTCAGTGAGCAGTAGACAGCCTTATGCAACTTGCAAAATCAGTTATGCTTCTTGAGTTTTCAGTTAGCATTGTCTTAAATCCTTGTGATTTCCCACTATTTAAGCTCCAGAGTGATATCCTGTCATATGCTGGAGCTCATAATGAAATCCTGAGCACTGAAAAAAAATAAAAATAAATAAATAAATAAATAATGCATATGCAAAGTTACTCTTTTTTAATTAAAAGTTTGATAACTAGGAATGTAGTGCTTATGCAGTTGTTTCAAATTAACATGAGCTGCAAATTCTTGCAATAAACAATGATTAAAATGTATGACTCAAAACTATGGCTGCTGGGTTGGCTTTTTTGTAATTCCCAAGTATCAACTAAACACAAAATGATGTGCTGTATGTAGTGGAACACCGTATAATTACTGTCAAGAGTGACACCACTCAGTCTGCAGAATGAGAAGGCTGGGTTTTGGGTTGTTGTTTTTTTCTTTCTTCTTCTATAATAGTTGTGTTTATGTATTAAACTGCCAGACTCTCTGATTAAGTTATTATTGTTGAGATTGCCTTCTCCAGAGCCAGATGATTTTGGAATAACTGGGGTGCAGGATTTTTTTTTTTTTTTTTTTTTTTTTGTCTGTGTGTGTGAGAGAGAGTGTTTTTAGGGTTTTTTTGTAACACCAAAAACAACGAAACTCCAGTTCTTTTCATTTCTGACATTGTCTATATTTGCATCCCATCATGAGAAAAGATTTTTGTGTTTGTTGTATTGTTTGATCTTAAAAAAACATAACACAACATACTGCAGGTTGCTTGACTAACTTCCACTGTTGACATCCCCGAGTGATATCTTACGCTCCCCAAAAAGTTTCTGATTTCTTACTTGAATCTTTGATCTAATGTGAATATTAATGCAACTTGTGAAAAATGCTCCTGGAGTAAGGATTAAACCTAGACATAAACTCTTTTAAGACAGTCCATTGAAGAAAATCAGATTTTATTTAAGACTATGCAGAAATCTAAAGGAATGTCTTAAAAAGCTCATCATATTCAAGATTAAATATGTTTTGAATAAACTTTGTTGTAACACACACACACAAAAAATATCACATAGGGAAAAAAAGGCCAGAAAAAACAGTTAAAACCATTCTACCAAAGAAACAAATATTGCAATTAAGTAACTTGTGAGGTTAATTACAGAATAGGCTATCTACAGAGTTTGGGTGGATATTACTATGTGATTTCCCAAATGAATCAATAGATATTGCAACAGTCAAGAAATGCAAGGATCCCAAAACATCTTGACAGTCTCGTTGAAGATTAAAAAAACACTCCAATCATAGAATACCAGATGGGAAGGAACCTCAAGGATCATCTGGTACAAATGTTCTTGCCAAAAGCACAGTCTAGACAAGATGGCTGGTTGAATCTTAGAAACGTCCAATGTTGGGACGTTTTCCTGGGGAGATTATCCAATGGGTGATTGTTCTTATCATGAAGAATTTTCCTCTTGTGTCCAATCGGAATCCCACCAGGATTAATTTGTACCCATTAGCCCTTGTCTTTTCCAAAGAAGTCTCCACCTTCTTTGTATACATCCTTTAAATACTAGAACATGATGATAAAGTGCCCTCTAAGCCTTCTTTTCTTAAAGCTGAAAAAACATACAACAGGCTTCCCAGTCCTTGAATCATCTTTGTGGCTCTTCTCTGGACCCTCTGCAGCCCCATCCACATTTTGTTTTTTATAGCTGGGACCAAAAGTGAGCACAGTTTTCCATGTGTGGTCTGACAAGTGCTGAGTAGAGTGGGATAATCACTTCTTTATTTCTGCAGGTGACACTCTTGCTGATGCTGATCCAGTTGTCCTTCTCTGCTGCTGCAGCACACCCTTCACACTTATTGAGGTTGGTCACCAGGATTCCCTGGTCCCTTTCCACAGAGCTGGTCTCCAGCTTGGTAGATCTCAACCTGTGCTGTACTCCTGAATTATATTTTCTTAGATACAGGACTTTACACTTGTCCTTGTTGAAATTCATACAATTCTTGTTAGCCTTCTCTTCCAGCCTGTCCAGGTCTTCCTGCAGAGTGACATTCCATTCCAAAGTCTTGACTTCACCACTCAGTTTGATATCTTCAGCAAACTTCATTTGGATATATTTGATCCCAACTTCCAGATCGCTTATTAAAATATTAAGAAGTTTCAGGCCAAGTATAGATCTCTGGGGTACCTCACTTCAAAAAGAAGCTATTTACCACCACCCTGTAGGTGCTGACTGCCAACCAGTTCCCTACTCACCAGAGAGACCACTTTTCTAGACTATAACACATCAGTTTCTCTAGAACAAGACTGGAGGAATACATATCAAAAGCCTTGGAGAAATCTAGGTAGACAAGGTCCCACTGCTCATGCCACATAAACCAAGCAGGTTGCTTTATTGTACCAGGAGATTGGTTTGACAAGAATTATTTGCCTTTGCTGAACCCATGGTGGCTTTTCCCAGTCACAAGCTTTTTACTGCGTCATCTGACTTGTGAAAGTCTCCTGGAGGATTCATTCCATAATTTTCCCCGGGATTAAGTAAGACTGGTAGGCCTATAAATTCCTGGATCCTCCTTTAAGCCTTCTTCTATTCTTCTAGGATGGTCCCTGATCTCCACAACTTTTCAAAGATCATGGAGAGTTGGCCTTTAATATCAGGCTAATATTTTCCTTCTGGTTTTGATTGTTGTTTACCTAAAGAACATTCTTGTAGTTTTTGACATCTCTGGCTAATTTCAATTTGAGCTGAGCTTTTGCTTTTCTAACTCCATGGCTACACACCCTGGCAATACCTTTGTAGTTCTCAATGGATATTTGTCCACTTTTCCATCTCTGGTATGCTTTTAGTTTGATTTGAGCAGACTCAGATGTTTGCAATTAAGCCAAGGGAGTCTCTTGCTCTGCCTGCTTCCCTTACCTTAAAGAGGATGAACTGATTTTGTGCTTCCAGAAGAGGGTTCTTGAAGAGCTCCCAGCACTTGTTAGCTCCTTTATCCTCCTTGGAAGCTTCCTGCAAAATTCTCCCCAACTGAGTTCCAAGCAAGCTGAAGTTTGCTCCTCTAAAACCTAAAGCTTTTGTCTTAGAACTAACCTTCTTTGTGCTCAGCAGTATCCCAAAGTCCACAGTCTTTTGATCACCACAGCCAAGGCTATCACTAACAGAAACAATACAAACCAGGTTTTCTGGTTTATGATCTAATTTTGATTGAACTCATCATCTTAGTACTCAGTGGCTGTAGTCTATTTCCATAAAAACAAGTGAACAATAATTAAAGTAGATTGATTTACCCATAATGTCTGGTTCTTGTGATTTTGGTTTGTTTTTCTTTTTTTTTTTTTTTTTTTTTTTTTTTTTTTATAAAATATAGCTGTGCACATAGAGCAATATTAAAAGTAATATTAAAAAGTCTTTCTGTCTCAGGCTTAGGGGGTAGTCACAGCACAGTTGCTTGAAGTACACATCTTAGTAGCTCAGCAATTAATTTAAGACAACAGTCCATTTTCTGAAATATGAGTGCAAAGGTGTATATTATATATTCCACAATTATATAAAAACCTAGGTGATGCTGTCCATGGTCGACTGTGAAATAGCTGTCAAAGCATACTCTGTGAGAACTTAAATACCCTCCAAGTTTTCTAAAGCTTATATATCTTCTGTGTCCTTACATAAATAATATTCAGAAGTGGACAAGAAGTGAGCTGAATATACGAGCATTTTGTATATGTATATGACCATGAAGAGTAGATATTCACAAATACTAATACCAGCCAATGACACTACTGTCTCTAACCTTCCTTGATGTAAACTATATGAAACTTTTAACAAGAGCATGTAGTGACAGGACAAGGGAGAGCAGATTCAAATTAAAAGAGAGTAGGTTTAAATTAGATATTAGGAGGAAGCTCTTTGCTATGAGGATAATGAGGCACTGGAACAGGTTTCCCAGAGGAACTGTGGATACCCCATCCCTGAAGGTGTTCAAGCCCAGGCTGGATGGAGCTCTGAGTGCTCTAGTGTAGTGGAAGATGTCTCTGCCCATGGCAGGGCGGCTAGAATTAAATGATCTTTAAGTTCCCTTCCAACCGCAACCCTTCTGTGATTTTATAACAGATATTTTTGCAATTTTTATTTGGGTTTTAGCTTTGTTTTGTTTGTGTAAGATATCTGTTTCAATCTTTTTTTTTTTTCCAAGATGTTTCTTTTTCTCTCTGTGATTTGAATGAGATCCTTTCTCATTCAGGTAAGGACCATGTTAGTGCACTTTAGTGGTTAGAGGCTGCAAACCATCTTTCACACATGTATGTCTTAAAAAGTTAAGATGGCAGAATCTGTAGAAACAATATCCTTTTTGGAGTAAATATTTTAAACTGGTTATTCCCTTTCTAGTATCACTGAAGTGTAGGAATAATGTCCAATGATACCAATGTAATTTCTACTAAAATTTTGCAAAAAAAATTAGTTAAAATTATTTTTCTGTAGAATGTAATAGTGTTTTAAAAATTAATGGAGTTTTCAAGTAAGAGCTATTTCATTCCAGCACCCAGAAGGGTTTTTCCCTAAGAATCTAAGGAAATTCCATCTTCTCAACTCTTTTTTTATTTCCCTTGGATAAATTATCCTTAGTCAAAACTTTTAAAAGCTTGTCACTTATAGCAATTGCATAAAAATGGAAAAGAATCCAAACACTAGCATGAAGTACTTATGCGTATCTTATCTATTTAGATCTTGCCCCTTGCAGTTCTGCATGAGATCTGGATTTATCTCAGGAGCTAAAAAAGGGCAAAATACTCTGGCAGGAATGTGTCTATATGGCAAGTACTGGTTTGGGTTTTTTTCCCACAAAAAATTGAAATACCATTTTTATTTCTGGCCTGCAGTATTTTCCATAGCACTGTTGACTGCTCCTGATTATCCTAGATTGTCTGACTGAAATGAGATATTTATTTGCTCGTTGGCTCAGAACCTTCAGCAGTGTTTTGCTTCTCTGAAATTGGCATTAATATTGCCCATTGGCTTTGATAATTAAATTGTACACCTGTTCAAAAATAAGCACCAGATTGTTAATGATTCTTGGCCACTACACTGTCAATAGTTTTCCAACAATATTTCTCTTCAAATTATCAGAACGTTTTTGTATTCCTCTAATTGTGACATTAACTATTCCAAGTCTTGCATGGAATATTATGTTTATATGAGTATAAACATAACTGTCTGAATTTTAAATCAATAACATTCTAGCTGAAGTGGGGAACCTGTTGAAATGAGGGTTATTATTACTAAGGATTTCTCTAATTAATCAGTTTATAATTACACTTAGTAAGACTTATTTATTTTTGGTTATTTCTATAAAGATATGACAATTCTACATATAACTAAATCACTAGATGCTAAGAAATGATTGCAAATTGAAATTAACCATATCAAATACTCTGAAAAAATAATTTATTATATTTAAAATTACATTTTACTTAGTAACTATGAGAATAGCAGAAGCAGAGAATAATGAAGAATAAACTATCCCATACATAAATGTTATTGCTTGGTATCTTTTTTAAGTAATAGATGATATCATATACTATCACTAAGAACATGTTAGAGCTTTATAGATAACTCTTCCTTGCAAATTCCTTTACTAAATATTTATTATGAGATTTATGAGCTTTGTGTTTCATGTAGAACCTTTCCACTGGGTCAAAACTTCATTGCACAAAATTATTTTTGAAAAAGGAAAGTACAAAAGAGACTAATACAGTATATTAAAGCCTTTCCCTACCCTCAGCCTTTGAATTTATTATTATAATCTGATTCGTACTTTTCCAGAGAGGAGAGGGCAGAAGGAAGGATCATTGGATATTTCCTGAGTGTTATACAAATTAGAGTGTTGTCTTCTGTTGCCTTTCACTCTTTGTGATTCTGAATTCCTTATACAGTTGAAGTTTGGCTTCTCAAGGATTGCTGGTTTTAATTTTTTTTTAATGGCACTTTGTCTATAATGGAATTAATATTTACTTTCTTTTAAGCACAACTCTATCTCTCCTTCACAGCTGCTTTTTTATCTGATTACTTGTTGTCTGTACAATCACTAAAGCATGAACTATTTTGCCCTTTCTAGCATCAAATCCTGCTCAGTTGGGTCTCAGATGCTGGGCCACCCAGACCTAGAAGTAAAGACACAGCAGCATGTAAGCATGTCTGTCTCTTCCAAAGTGCCATCTGTGGTACTCTGAAATTGGTTACTGCATCTGGCAGCAGTTCTGCTTTTCCTGGGCTGTGCCTTATTCTCACCTTGCAGAGCTGAAATCTCAATAGCTGGCACTGCAGTGAGATGAGCATTACATTCAATAGCGTCATCTCCATGATATATTTTAACAACTTCTGCTCAGACTGCACATCTGCTGTATGGCTAAAGGCAAATTTATGAAACAGTCCATGCAAAACAGCATAACCAGTAACTCCTTCTCCATCTCTCATCCCTTTTCATATGCCCTGTCTGACTCCTGCTGTCATACAGAGCACCAAGGAACCTTGACCTATTCCGGGGGAAGTCTTATTGTTCCCTTCCTACATTAAAGTACCTGATTTTTTATCTTTTTTTTTTTTTTTTTTTTTTTTTTTTTTTTTTTTTCAGTTTGTATTACCTGTCTCAAGGTTCTTCAAGCTCCAAATTAATGTGAAGGGAGGAAAAAAAATTACTGTTTAGACCACATGCATCATTAGACTGTGTTTATATCTGTAACCAAGAGATTTACACTATAGCTGGCACACTACTTAGACATTTCGCTACAATGTTCCCAGAGCTCAGTTTTTTTTAAGGAAGGATTATCTGGTTGTATGCCGCACCAGTGCAAACTTCTTTCTGTTTTAGAGCTGAGCCTCACTTTATCTGACCAAAAAGTCCTTCATAATCTGGAGAAGAGTTACAAATTCTGTAGAGAAAGATATGTAGAGTTGTGGGGTGTGGAGTTGCAATTTTGTTCGTTGAAGAGCTTGCTTCCAAAGTTCATGTATTTCACTTGACTTATGTTAAAGTCACATATTCCCATTTTTAGCAGTAGTTTCCAGAAATGATTATCATGCCCATCAAGTTGTTTATATGCTGAACTCTTAGTTTTCTTCTCTTGTTTCTCTCTCTGCTATATTGACATGGTCCTAATGTCTGCATTCTGATTTGTTTCTTGCCAGTGGTGTCTCTTGAAGCTTGTGAACTTGCACCAAATCCTGTTCCCTTTACTTACATTGTGCCATTTTGTTACGGGTTCAGGAGGATTCCCAAGCACAAAATAAAAGATGCTAAAACAACTGAGGTAGCAAAGCAAATTTATTTTATTAGTAAGTAAATCAAATGCATCTTGTTACTTGTGATAGAAAACAATACATACCAAGGCTTGGAATCTTAACAAGCCGCTGAGCAGGAGAAGAAGATGGAGCATGGTACTCAGCGGGAGGGGTAGGTAGGCAGGGCACCATCAGGGCATCCCCTGGATCAAAATGATGTGCATCTGGTCCTCCTCACCCCCTCAGCCCAGGCCCACACCTTACAGCTCCTCTCTCTGGAGTGGAATCTTGCCAGCTGCAGCATCAGTCTGTGCATGGCCAGCGCACCAGCTGAAGCTGCAACAGCTCAAGATGCTGACTCCAGACTAGCAATGGCTCTATTCTTTATTGTTCCTTTGTTACAAGCTAAGTTCTCAGCGTTTAGATATTACACTAATGTTTCTTTCTTCAAGGCTGAGTTTTCCCCAGTGAAACTAAACAGCATTTTCTCATACTACATTGACAAGCATAACCACGGACCAAATGTGACAGGGCCCTAAACACAGATTTTTCACCTGGAAATGTTATATCCAAGGCTTCCCAGAATCTGTACTGTACTCCGTAATCACACACCCTTCACACAATCCTGTCTTTTACATGTTTGATGCATGTTTGAATGTTAGATTCCTCAGTTTTCGAACACATGCACTGAAGTCTTCCTCAAAGAACTGTGTTTTGCCTGTTACTCTATTAAAGGTCTCAAGGGCAAGACTTATGAGGAGCATCTGAGGTCACTTGGCTAGTTCAGCTTGATAAAGAGAAGTATACCACAGACTATGATATACTCATGTGGTGGTTTGACTCTGGATAAAAGCCTGGTGTCCAGCAAAGCTTTTTCAAGGCCTTTCTTCTCCCCCACCCCTTTTCGCCTTCCAGAAGGAAGAGAAAAAAACCAAACAGCTAGGAATTTACAGCTAGAGATAACAACTGAAAGAGGAGCTTTGATTAATACCACGGGCAAAGCAGAACTTAGAATAATGCTTAATTTTATTACTAACAAACTAAGAACTAAGAATAAGAAATAGAAACAGGTTAGAAACACTTTTCCACCACCATTCCTCAGTCTGTCCATGCCCCTTCTTCCCCTGACAGTGTGGGGGACAGGGAAATGGAAGGTTTACAATCAGTTGTTCTTGGGTCAGCCATTCGCAGATGTAAGTCCAAAACTTAAGCAGAAGTTCTGTCTCAGTGGGCTTTCCTGTGGGCTGCAAAGGGGACAGCTTGCTTCACCACAGTTGTCACCATGGTCACAAGGGAATCATAACTCTGAGTCCTTCCCCTGCGTTCCGTGGGTTCCCCCCACGGGAGAGATCCTCTGCTCTCTCATGGGTCATTTCATGTGGTACAGTCTTTCACGAAAAGCTGGCTGTACCTGCTTAGGTGTGGGCTTCTCCCTCCATGGGTCTCGGCCACAAATCTTTGCCGGACCTCCGCTCCATCTTGGGGGCCTCCCACGAGGCAACAGCTTCTTTCATGCCTCCCCCTGCTCCGACACGGGGGTCTTTGCACCCCAACGGATCACATGGGCTTCGAGGGGACAACTCGTAATCACCATGGTCATCACCACATATTCAGGGAATAATAGTTTAAAGTCCTCTTCCTGATCCGTGGGGTACCTCTCCCTCCTTCTCCTCTTCTCCCTCCTGCACTGACCTTGATGTCTGGATTGTGATGTTGTTAATCCAAGGCTGCCAATTTTTAACTGCGCAACAACTTCTTAAATATGTTTTCACGCAGGGGCGTAACTTAATGGTTCAAAAGCAGGCAGTTTTCCTCGGAGCTGGCCCTCATTGCCTCTGCTCTATAGGATGGAGGGAAACTTCCAGAGGCTTCCGACAGAATCTAATCTTCCTCTTTTAAAAAATAAAAAGCCTAATCAGAGAAACCCACGGCAACTCATGAGGGGCATGGAAGAGGGAGGTGCTGATATCTTTCTGGTGACCTCAGAAAGGTCACCAGAAGCACGGTCTAGAACAGAAAGGAAACAGAAAGGAAACCAGAAACACCAGAATGGTCACAGGACACAAGGAAATGGACTGAAGCTGCAACAAAGGAAGTTCAGATTGGACATTAGGAAAACGTTCTTCATTCAGTGGGTGATTGATCACCGGAACAGGCTCACCAGGGAAGTGGTCATGTCACAAAGACTGTCAGAGTTCAAGGAACATCTGAATGATGCTTAGTCATGTGATTTATATCTAAGTAGTATGGGCCCCTTACTTACATAAGTATCCTTATGGGCCCCTTCCCACTTGAAATATACTATGATTCCCTGTGACCTTGTTGATATCATTATTCATTCTAGGTGGTGAGAATAAAGCTCAACAGGTCTTACTCATTTTTTTTTTTTTCATTCCATTCCTACTGGCAATATAGAAAAGCTTTGTCCACTTTGCCCTGGTTCCTAATCAACTTATATTTAGAGGGAGTTAACCTATGTTAACTCTTAACCTATGTTAAGAGTTATGTTAACTTACCTTTTGTTCCACTCCCTTGAATTGTCCTAGCTTTCTTCTTGGTTTGGGAATATGTCTTTGAAAGCATTCTGAGGTGTCATCACAGTATTTCTTATATGTATTGTTAATTGTCCTTTCTTCTGTGTTCTGTCTTTCTGTAGTGACCACTGACTCCAAATTTCATGCCCCAGAGTGTAAAAGCATGAAAAAGATTTTTGTTTATAAAACTGTATTCCATTTGATAGGCAAAACCAATTTAAATAGACTTGTGACTACAACTAGTATTTCATACAAACTTTTTTATATCTCCTCCAATATTTTCCCTTCTGTAGTTTGGTGTCTTATGGTTTATTTAATCTACAGGGAGACTGGTGTCATCTGTGACAGCAGAATAATGTCAACACCCTCTCCAAAGATTTAGCCTGAAGAAAAATTGAGAGAATAATCCTTTCTTCATCCCATCACAGGCAAAAGAGAAGAAAGTGTGTAAGGGAAAATGAGTTTTCTTAATCCTGTAATTGGAAAAGCCAAGCTTATCTACTGCTTCTGATATTTTGTAATTTAGCACAGTCATTTGCTACAGGGTCCGTATTGACTACAATCACTCGTTTCCAAGTATCAAAAACTTTTGTCTTTATTAATTATTGTCTAACACAATAGGGACTAAAACTGAAGTTATTCTTTATGGTCAGCATTTGATCCTTTCTGAACCTTGGTTACACAGATAGTCAATCATACTAAACATGCATGAACAAACAAAAAAACTCACAACAAAACAACAACCTGGCAGATAGTCTGGGAAGCTGAAAAGTACATTTGTGGGGAAATTGCAGTTTGTGCTGTGGAAAAATGGGAGAATTGATGGAAATGCTGGATAAAAATTAGGAATGTCCATTAGAAGTTATAGTAGAGAAATGCCGAGTACTGTATCTCAGCATTTATCAATCCCAGCTGCAGCCAGTAATTTTGTTTTGAGAGGATTTTTTTTTTTTTTTTTTAACAAAGAAAGATTGCAGTATTACTTCAATGTAGTAAAGCCATAGAGGCATTTTTTTTTTTTTAGGTACATTATTAAGCAATTTAAACCTATATTCTCAAACAGTGATGTGCCATTTTAATGAACTTAGCAAGCAGTTATAGAAGCTATCACATTTCTATCCAGAGGAAAAAAACCTCAAAATTTGAGTTTTGTTACCATATGGAATTTAATGTCATTTACAAGACAGCAACAACGAAGGAGTAGTCTAGAGCTGTTGAAGTATCTGCATCAAAAAAATAGTCAGAAGTAGCTGGGGAACTATGTGTGCATATTTCTACATGTGCCCGTTCAATAGAGGATAAAATGAATGGGAAGCAAAACAATGACACCAAGAACATGGAGAAGCTCCTTAAAAACAAAACATCAGTATTAGGATATGAGTTCATAGCATCTTTATCACAACCAACCTCTGTTTTAAATGTCAGGTTCCAATCATTAGGAAATGTATTTCAAGGCTGTGGCGCCAATGATGCTAATGAGTACATTTACAAATGCACTCACAAGACTAGAAAGGGATTGGACATTTGCTTGGATACCAAGACAGAGTCAGCATATATAAACAAATCTTATGGAAAGGTTATATAAAACTCTTAAATCCAGGATTAAGGCAAAAAGCAAATATCTGGTACTAAACAAATAGATTATTCCCAGTCAAACATTGGTGGAATTCATATATATTGTTGCAAAATGGCTGATACTTTCTGAGGGCTGTGGGGAATCTTCACACTAAAATATACTAGATTGATCAACATAGACAGTTTGTATTGCAGAACTCAAAGAAAGCTGCATTTTCAATCAAAAAATCATTTTTGGAGGAAAGCAAATGACAAGGTTACATCTTGTGTTAGACAATATATTGATACTGTAGCTTTTTTTGTTAATATGATGTATATACTAAGAAAATTGAAAACTTCAAGAGATGCCTCATAAAATCTTTAAAATACTCATACAAAATCTGTTATGGATATTACTAGCATTTAATTAGGGTTTCTGAAATCTAAAAAAAACTATTAAAAAATGCTTTTAGGTATTTCAGTTACACCTGCATTTGCAGTGAAAACCTGACAGAACAAAGGTGGTGTTATTTTTATGTTCATTTAGTCTTCAGGGGACTTAAAACTTGTATGTGAATATTTGAACTGTATTCAAATATTTAGTGTATTTACTTTTGGTTCATTTTTTGTTCAGTATTGTCTCTAATGCTTTAGCTGGTGAGTGTCCCACGTCCCACTCCTCCCTTGCCACTCTGGGAATTACAGCTCTGGCACACTGTCCTGCCTGTAGTAGCATTTCTTTTTCAAGGAATTAAATCTGGGGAAGAGTCAGCAGGCTGTAGAGTTAATGGTGCGGGTGGACCTTACTGTCCCCAGTAGTGAGAGCCTTCCTCTTTTAATTGATTAAAATTTACTTTTGGATAAATCAAGTGAAACAGATTAAAATCCATACTTTTTGATAATTTTTTCTATAGACATAGTGCTGGTGTTAAAGCTGAGAGATGGCATTTTAATATAAGTGTTACATAAATTTCTTTTTTAATGTATTTATAGAGATAATGGGAAAATATCTACTGTGGTGGGACACGTAATTTCATAAAAATATAGAAATCTATAAATTTTAGAAAAATATAAAATTGCATGTTATTAACAACTTATCTCTAGAATGAGTTTAATAAATGCAGAATGTTGGCATTTTGTATGTATCCATTTTCGTTAGGGAATTCAGACCTCCCTATATGTATTATGTACTGCAGTCAACAATTTATGAACAGTTATATGACAGGTTCTACATCAGAAAGGGGCTTAAGTTGCCTAGATATTATTCCTAAATATCTTAATTAAGTCTTCAACATTGAAATCAGTTTCTTAGGTGATAATGTTATAGTGTAACCCATACATATGTCTGTTACTAACACGTAAAAGAACACAGAATGCATACAGGCATCACAGAGAGCTGTCAATACTTTTCTGCATATTGTTCTCGTTATGCTGAGATCTACAAACACACAACTTTCAAAAAAATTTAGCAATTGTGTAAGAAACCTCAAAGTAGTGGGGGAATATCCCAGGTAATTTTCCTGGTAAAAAGATTTATGTGCCTACAGATTTGTATATTTTCTTCTAGTTCTATTACTTTAGAGTATTCTGTAATTTAAGAGATTAAGCTGGTATCTGTTGTAGAAGTTTTGTTCATTTAAATTGCTACAATAGCATAATTATAAATCTTATTGAAAACAGTAACCCAAAACATACTACACTTTTCCTCCAACATCATTTGTGTCCCCTATTTGCTCTCCCTCAAATACATGATGTCATTTTTAGTGAATTTTGAGCAAAAGTTCAGCAGTCAGTTGACAAATCAATACTATAGAGCTTGCATATTTTTCAGCCCCGTCTGATCTAGATTTCAAACTCTTGAGTCATTTGTCCTTTGAAATTCCTTTTGAAAAGGTATTGATCTACTGTATTTGCCATTTATTTACATAAGACGATAAAAAATATGGAAAACAAACTCAACAAAAGCAAAAGATCTCCAAATTAGAATAGTACCATGCACATTATGATACAATAGAAAATACAGATTTTTTTTAAAAAATAATATATTTCAGAATATAGTATAATATATATTTGCTTTTAGAATTTGCTTAACAAGGAAATGCTGGTCTTTAGCCTTCAAAATCAATTAATCTCTTTTGAAATATGTTAAGATTACTATTGTCTGGATTCTTCCTACTGTAATTTTAACAGTGTAGCATGTAATTTTCAATTGCACATTGAAAACGTGATAGCTTCATGTACTGTCCTGCAGGTTCCAAGGGAAGGATGACAAGATTTTAGCTCCTGTATTCACTTTAGACTTGAAGTTAGAGGTGGCCATGGAGGCTATATAAGAAACCTGCAACTCTCTGAAATTAATGAAAATTGTAGCTGTGCAATGAATAGTTTTATTTCTGTGTTTAGTAGATTAGAAAAAGATTGTGAACATCCATAAACCAGTACATATAAATGTTGAAAAGCTCTGCTCCAGCATGGTAGCAGGGATGTATGGCTCATAGACAAACAGGAGGGACCAATCTTGATATTCAGAATGTTGGAAGGATCAGACTGTTCTAAGGTAGACTGTCCTATTTGCATAATCTCCTACAGTTCCTTACATATTAAAAAAAAAATAAAAAAATTATAATTGCAGCATATAATATTTCATATATTTTGTATATTATATTCCTTATATTATACTATATTATATTGGTTATACTATGTGATATTGTATCTCTTTGCTTAAAAAAGATCTTATGCTTACTTTTTGACTCAGTGCTTTAGAGTAGAGACTTTAAGTAAGTTGAATTGATGATTCTGCTGTCAGATATATGGCTTTTGCTTTCCCCATGAGAGTGAGGAATATTCTGATGAAGCCTTCAGAGATCAATTTCCCACAATCGAGACTCATCACTGTTTTGAAGCAAAATGCTTCTTAGCTTCTCTGTCTACCTGGTGTACATCAGTCCTGACTCACAAGATAATGCAATATTTTTTAGAACTGCCTCTTCCACCTGCAGAGGACATCTGGAATCCCCAGTGGTTTTGGTCATATTCTGTTCTGTGTTTGCAATGCTCCGCCTCTGACATCCACACCCTGAGGAAGAGCAGTGTGGCTGAGAGGGGCAAAGGTCAGTAGGGCTGGGCTTGAAGTGGTGCAAAGTGGAGGAACTGGGGCAGTTTCTACTCTTCCAACAGGAAGGGTAAAAAAAATGTATCAGATAGTGGGAGATGTGACAGAGGGAGATTAGGAGCAGAAAGGGTGATTAACAGGGCAGATGGGAATAGGGAAACAATCCACAACCATGCATGTAAGACTATTATAAATAATATTTGGGTCCTGCACAGTGTTGCAGGTCTCAATTCTGCAGTTTTTTATAGCAACAGGCAATAGGACAGCCTAGCCATAAATCTTAACTTTCCATCATATATTCACTCCACCGTTTGAATTTTTCACTTTTTCCCTCTGCTGAGCAGAGAATAAATTCTGTATCACACCTCTCCACCCAAAATGTCTGTAAAATTAATTCTGTCTCTGTCTTTCTGCCAGTAACAATTTATTTTCCAAGAGCAAAGCAGGAAGAGAAGGCAGACTTAACTTTTCAGAATGAATGATCGGAATAAACTGATCAATATCTCCATCTTTACTGAATAAAATTAACTTCTTCTTTTTTTTTTTTTTTTTTTAATATATAGGATTGAAAGAAATAAAGTGATTTTTTTCTCTATTAAGGGACTTCCTATCCTCCAGTCTGTAATCTTACAAGGCAGCTCTCCAGTATAACTCAATTTTTTGTTGAACATATATGTTATCTCCATGGAAGAACAGTTTGAATAGAATATATACAATTTTCATTTCTTGAAATGAATTTGGGCATCTGGGAATAAGGTTCCAGATTTCAGACCATATGAAAAACGAATAATTCAGATGTTTACAGGGGCAATAATCTTATTTTATCTAGTTTAAACTTCTTTCTGGAAAAAACTTGCCTTCCCTAATACCCGTCAAATATTCAACCAATATTTAGATATTAATTACTATGAGTTTGCTTTCTTATCTATGTTGTGTTTACTGCGTAAAAGCTTTCAATGAGGATTTGATCATATTTAGATATTTACACACAGAGAGAAATGAAAAAAAAGTTTAATTAAAAGTTATATAGTCGGTTAGCTTACCAACAACATTTAGCAACACAGCTATAGAATAAATATTAAAATAATAGTTTAAATAACTATTTTTTCTAAAAATAAAAAATTCCCTACTATTCAGGGAATGAAAAGAGGTGAATAATTCAATAACATAAAGCTAGATACTTGATATTTGGAATGGACAGAGCCAAAAGGATGTAAAATCTGGCTGGTGTGCATGCTACAGTATTATATCCTGCAGGAGCAGCAAATTATAACTACAAATTAATACATTGTAACATCAGCAAAGTTGCTAAACTTTTATGTTTATATCAAATTCAATGTGGAAAGTTTATTTGAAAGCTGAATCTCAAAAAGGATTTTTTCCCCTTAGCAAAATGTGTGAAGAATTGCATTTGACACTGTTGCTTCTGCAGTGGAGATATTAAGTACCTTGAAAGGATATCTAGTTTTTTGGGTTTGGCTTTTTTTTTTTTTTTTTTTTTTTTTTAATGGATATAGATTCATTTTTCATAGTGGAGGTGACAATTCAAAGAAGTGTGAATCAGTGGGTCTTGGGAAATGAGTCACTTCATGTGGATTGATTGATTCTCAAGTTCTAGTACCATAGCAACTCTTCCTCTAATCTAGAGCTTAAAATATTCACATTTTTGACCCACCAAGTTGGCAGCCAGGAATCACAAGGATACTATTTCAATGAATATGAGATATTACACTGTGTTGTGTAAAATGAATTTGGGAAAAGAATATTGAATGATATGCATACTTCTTCTGCCAGAAAAAAAATCCCAGGCAAAAGAGAAACAGTTCAGCACCCTGATGCTATTAGCTTCCTCAAAATAAGAAAATACTAATATTCTTTCCTATTGCTTTAGAATTGGTCTTCAAGAAAGATTATATTCATAATTACATATATTATCTATCTCCTTCATTCTCAAAATTGAATCTGTTTTCTAAATTGACATCAGCAATGAATTTATCTCATGACACATTTATTAAGACCTTGAATAACTTGTTTTCATTCACAAAGTTTATGAGGCATTATCTGTCAGATGCAGATGGGAAAATGCATTTCCCCAGCTCCTTAATTAAATTAAGGAATAATCTTAGAAAAGAATCAAATAAATTTTGATTCTTTTTTACACATTCTACATTTTTTATTTATTTAGAAAGTGTCTGAGCTAAGTTGCAGGGGTTTTTTTAATACCTTCACCTATCGGTCTTTAAAAATGAGAAATATATTTGCGCAAAATGTTTTTTAATTGACACTTCTAAAATTTAAAAATTCACGCTGACTTTGAGCAGGCATTTGATAAGACACTACCATGTTGTTTGCATGCTCACAATCTCTAAAAAAGTCTCTTTATCACTCATTTTTGTTTTTCTGATGCATAATAGAACTTACACAGAAGTAAATGTAAGGATATTGTGGATGGATTATTTAGGAGCATTCAGAGGAACATAACAGGAGAGTTTCCATGTTATTTGACTTGGATAGAGCATTATAGTTGTGCTTGACCTCTCTGTTAAATTGGAAAGCCAAAGAAGTGTCTTTGATCAATGACCTGCAGAAACTATAGCCTGCTTCTCTGCACTTAGCCTCTCATATAATTTTCATTGTTTTCCTTAAAACATTAAAAGTCATTAAACTCTTCATGTTAGTGATTTACTACCAAAACAAAAGTAGCTTTTAATATTAGAAAAAAGATTTAGTCATCAAATAGTTCAAGTCCTTTTTTTTTTCATTGTGACTGACAATGTTGAAATGCCCACAGCATCATCCACATTGCTTCTTATAGGTTTGGAAAAGTTAAGTTAATGAGGATATTTTTGTCTTATGCTGATTACCTCCAACAGTATTATATATTATATATACTATATATTATATATGCTATATATTTATATATATTATATATACTATATATATATATATAAACAGTACATATATTATCTGCTTATCTGCAAAGTCATTTTTCTTAACATTATCTTCTCTTGTATTTTGTGTCTGAACTAAATAACCACCCCAATAAGCACCAGCATTTTGTCATTATTCCAAAAGGAAAAACTCAACATATGGTTTCATGAACAAGATTACTCTTTCTATTTCACTTTCTTATTTAGAAGTGATTAGGTCACTAGTGGAGCAAGCCTTTGGGTAAATCATTAACATTATTTAAGGCAACAAACAATTAGATTTCAATATGGGATTTTTTGTTTTCTAAGATTCTTAGTGATGGCAATAAGGCATTTTTTTCAATGGGATTGAGTTCATTCAATGATCATTACATACAACAGAGATAACCAGTGTATTATTCTGAAAAGTAACCTAGTATTGAATGATTTTCTTAAATATTGATAGAGTATCACCATGATTGTTCTTGAAATGAGTCATTGATCTTTCCTGAAATCTTTCTGTCACCTAACACAAACACCAAAATGATAAAAAATATTAGTAGCTTGTAATTAAATGGCAAAGTGCTTTATTGCTGATAGTAAGTATCATAGTCTTGAAATGTGATTTGACAGAAAAGATCCACACAAAGTTGCAAAGCAGTCGTAAAAGAAAGACACTTTTTTAAAAAAAATTATTTGGAATTTCAACTTTTTGGAATGTATCACAGTAATTGGATGACTTTATGCTGAACATTATAAATGTGTATCATGGCCCAGATTAGCTAATGGTCTTCAGCAAGACTTTTAAAACATTTTCTATAGTCAACTGTGTATTTTCTGGTTTTCAAAGATTCTTCAAAAGATAATGTGTCAAGACAGTTTCTGTGTCAGCAGCTCTTTTCTTTATTCCTGAGAGCTTTAATTAAATCTTTTAGATGTACTTATCACTTCTCAGCACATATTTCAGTTATATTTGATTCTGGAGATGAAAAGAGTCACTTTCTTCTAGTTTTCAGATAGCAATGTGAAGCATTTTTACGACACAGCTTCTTTCAACAACACTTCCAAAAAGTTAAAACTTTCATTGCATACACTTTTTTTTAGGGTAGCACTTTTGTCATCCATACTTGAAAGCCTTCTGCTGTGCTTTGCACTTACTGTCATTTGCAAAGAAATATTAGGGTATGTTACTCATTCCTGAAAGAAATTTCTGAGATGCTTTTAAAGAATTGATTTTGTCTGCTTGCCCACACTGGAGACATGTTTAAAGAAGTAAAGAAAAAAAATTTTGAAAAGATTTTTAAAACATCATCACAGATGTAGTGGCCACCATTAAAATTCTATGACAAGTCTCACGTAACACAACCTGAGAAAAATTGCCAAGGGTGTGGTATCATCCCATCACAGCAGTAGCTGGACTGAAGTTACTTTTCAGTAAAATTTCTCTGTTTACCATCACTGCACTAAATATGAGAAAATCATATGATCAATATTTAGATTTTGAAAAAGTACAGATTTTCAAAATTTTAGCCAAACTATTTACTATTTACACACAAACCAATTTTGCTTATATGATATTTCATTTTAGAAAACAATTAGTAAATATAAGTGTGTATTCTTTATTACATTGCAGTTTTAAATTGACAAATTGGAATTCTTCAGAAACACTGAAAGTTTTGTGCTGAAGATATAAATGAAAAAATAATATATCTACCTAGAACTGATCTACCAGAAAGCTTGCAATATGCTGCAAAATATATTACTTCAGCATAATTAAGAAATTAATTGATATGTTCACAACAAATAAATACTATAGAAAAACAAGAACATGGAAAGTAGTGCAAAAGAGGAACATTAATTAGAAAGTAATGTATGAACAAGTGTTGGGTTTTATGAGCAATAGTGCACTTTGCAGAAGATCCTGCAAACCTGTCATTTGAACAATTATTTTCATAAGTACCGAGAAGATTTACTTCCATATTCTAGTGCTATGGTCCCATTTAAGAAGGCCAACTAAAGATGGTTCTCTGAGATATGAAAAATGAAGTATCTTTGGATGGCATGATGGGAAACTCTAGCGCTAGAGAAGAAATATTGCAAAATTTGTGCCAAATAGGCCATCTTGTGTGAAACTGGAGCATACAGCAAAAATTACAAGAGATTTGTGATGCTTCCAGTTTTACATATTTTAAAAAGATGCAGCTTTGTTGAAGTAAAGTACTATTCTAATGGACTTTAATTATCAAGTGTAATTTAGGAGATGTTCTTTCAGCATTTTTTAAGGTCAAATTTAATCTCAAAAAAGAAATAAAATATATTACAATTATCTGAATTACTTAAATTCATCAAATTGACAAGAAATTTAGAATGGATTGCAACTATATATAAGGGTGATGGTAGCCCAAAGTTTTTCAAAGAACTGTAATTTCACCCCATCCTTTAAGTCATAATACATGGAAAATACCACTAGATTTTACTGGACAGAGAGAAATCACAATATGAAATCAAAAAGCCTGAATTTTCTTTACTCTTTTGTTGTACTTTGAGGCATTGGTACTGCTTTAATGTAAAACAGAAACTCCTGCTTATAAATCTGAATGTTTCTCCCTGGTCAGTGAGGCTTTGTGTCTTAAATGCAGTTGGTCAAAAAAAACCTGCCAGCAGAAGAAAAACATCCTCCAAGTTCTAGCAGAGTGCATTCACACTTCTGATGCAACTTTAAGCACAGTTATAAAAAAGAAGCCCTTAATTTCAGGTGTTTTTCTGTATGCTTAGTACTTCCTAATAAGTATAACAGAACAACATCACTCAAAGTTCCATCTAAACTGGTATCTTCTTTCTGCTGGTGGGCAAAAGTGGGCCTGTGAAAGACTTCAAGAGCAAAGCAGACTTATGTTCCAGGAGTACCACGTGAAATTCCAGGAAAAATTCAGGTCAAGGACTCCTCAGTCAGAGATGGTATCTTTTAAGCCTTATATTGAGTTTTCTTCTACTAAATTGTTCAATTGCTTACTGGACCCTGTAAAGCTTTTATAACAGCCTAGTACAAGAGGTCTTAAGACTTAATTGTGTTCTGTTAAAAGTTACTCCTCTTTTCATCAAGGATGCCTTTTTCCGGTTTCATCTGCTGCTCACTGCTTTCACTTTTGTTAAAGATTGTGACCTGTTCCTATTCACTCCATATACATCCTGAAGTTTGTTTGGTCACCCCTGCTGTGCAAGCCAGATCAGACATTTGTCTACATGTTTGTTCTGCAAACCTTTCCTTGATATGTTGTGATTTCTTCTCACATATTGGGTATGAGTACACATATTGTACTCAGTATTCAGGAGAAGATCATTTTATTGGATTAATATAGTAGCACAGCTACTGTGTCTTCCATTTCTTTTCTACCAGTTCACTTTTTGTTTGTTTGTTTGTTTGCTTTTTCTACTTAACCGCTCTAGATCATTGTTACACTATCTTATCACTTTCCAAATCCTACACAATTAACAACTGTTTTTAATTTCAAGGAAAGAGCAACTTGTTCTTACTGAAAAAGCAACAGGATAACTAGAAAAACCTATTTTTTTTTATAACTGGAATAACTCATAAGATTTTAACTTCAACTACATCTTACTTGTATTATTTAGTATCTATTTGTCTGTAACAAATCGGAAGTTAGTTTTTCCTGTACGATTTTTTTCTTCTGAGTACTGACAGTCTAATGATGCTTTCCACTCTGTTGATCTCACTGTCACTTCACTGATCTCAAACTATCATCTTTAGAGATCCTGAATGATAGATGATGTTCAAAATTGTTTCTTGAGCCTTGCACTTTTTGCTTCTATCTTTTTAGACAGAGAAACAGCAACGTATTTTTCTATTGCCATTATTGTGTGCTTTAGGAAAAAAAAAGAAAAAGAAAAAAAAAAAGAAAAGATAATCTTGTTAACTGTAAAATATTTACAGAAGCAAGGAGGGTCTGTCAACATGGGCCTGTCAGCATTTGTGGTGCTTATAGTTGGTGTTTCTTAACTATTACCTGTAAAATACTTGTCAAAGTTATTTTTTCATTATTGTTGTCATGTTTCAGCTGAGTTGTGTTTCAAAATTTTGAAAATAAATAGAAAAAATTGTACTTATAGTTCTTAGTTTTGTATCTAAGAAGTCAGTTCTTCCTCCAGACATAAGATGTTTTAAGACAAACAGCACCTCAGACTTGGAGAATGCAAATGTATTCCACTTAGCAAGACATTCAGTGTTTCATTCCGAAGATGCCACCACCACTAAGGAAGTTCTTTCCCTTCCCAGGAAAGTGACACTTGTCATAAAAATTTCCAAGTGATAATGGTGCCAAACTGAACGACTGTAAAGTTGAGATAAGATTATTCATATTTTTTGCATATTGTTCCTAAATTTCTAGGTTATAAGGATGGAAGAATTAAGAAAAGTTAGAAATTCTCACTAAAATGAAAAGAGTTGTTCCACTAAAATTATTTATATATGCTCAGAATTTGTGTTAGTTTTGTGAAAATAGCTCTATGAATGTTAGATACATCAGGGTGGAACTGTCAGTGGTGCTTCTTCCACAATTTTCAGAGGAAAAATGATCTCTCACATCAGGTCTAGGAATAATTAAATGTTGTGTCTTCTTATTGAGAAGTAAACTACCTCATACATATGCATGGGCTTGTAACAAACAGACATCTGTATATTCATATATCATTATATTACCCTCAATCTTCTATGTAATATAACTTGAAAGAGATGAGCAAGTTACCAAAATGTCATGGCCACCCATTATCAGAATCTGACAGAGAATAATTCTAATGGTCCTTATGCATCAGTTTATGGAGTTAATATAATTATACTGACACAAAACTGATCAAATTCAGCACCTGCAACACAACATATGAGCAGAGTTCAGAACCAGAGGATGAAACTGTGAGCCTCTTCAGTTTAATTTTTCATGTTTCTTAAATTTACCATAGAACATGCATGTCTCTCAGACTTCTATACATTCTGTGGATTCTGTATCTTCTATAAAATGTTGCTAAAGTTCCCACAAGCCAAGAAAATCTACCATGAAGACAATATTCTCTCAAACTGATTTTGTTATTTCTGATCATAGTAGAATGATGCTTACTCTAAATCCCCGTCTGTGATTCATAATTTTCAGGAAATAAAGAGAATACATTGAATAAGCTATGCTTGGTTTAAAAACATAACAAAAAGCTTGATTCTGTTTCTGGTCACAGAAGAGCTTCATATAATGTCAGTCCAATGCTCTATTAATTTTAATGCAATAAATAGATCCTTTTTAATTATTTTTGCATCAATATTTTTGAAAAGTAGAGATTTGCAGGTATCTAAAGAATAGTGTGGCAAATTTGATCTTTGAAAATGGCAAAAGATTTAGAGATCTGAAAAAACAAGGAGTTGCAAAACAACCACCAGAAAACAAATTATAACATTAATAAAACTAATTGATCCACACAGAAAAAGCCTCAA
Organism: Margarornis squamiger; assembly: GCA_035222235.1. Classification (NCBI taxonomy): domain Eukaryota; kingdom Metazoa; phylum Chordata; class Aves; order Passeriformes; family Furnariidae; genus Margarornis; species Margarornis squamiger. Next base: position 94,912,100 of record JAWWTY010000077.1, on the reverse strand, counting down.
AACTCAAGATTTCTGTGTTGAGAAAGAAAGAGAGAGAGAGAGAGAGAGAGAGAGAAAGAAAGAAAGAAAGAAAGAAAGAAAGAAAGAAAGAAAGAAAGAAAGAAAGAAAGAAAGAAAGAAAGAAAGAAAAGGGAAGGAAAAGAAAGAGAAAGTTCAAGATATAAGATCTTTTCTATTATTGAAAGTTAGAAGTAAAATTGCAGATGTGAAATTAAAATCAATTACATAAAATTGGAGCTACTAATATTACATCTTAATATATATTTTTTTAAAACAAAAAATCTTTTACACATAAAGATGCAATTAATCAATAGTTGTGTACACTCCAGTCTCTGAATGGGTCAAATGGATGGATAGGCTGCTTTTCAAGGAAGAAGTCTTGGACTCTTTCACTTGAATACAGAGAGCTGAGATGGATATGAATGAGATTTACAGAATCACGAAGGCACTAGATAAAGTGAGCATGGCACAGTTGTTGGCCAAATATGAGAACTAGGGGGCACTGAAGCCTGGATTAGAGCATGAATAACAGAGGCAGCAAACAGGCACAGCAGTTTGCACAGCCTTTTGCATGGAAAGAGGCAGAAGGTGGATATGGGAAACCACAGAACAGTCAATCTATCTTAATCCCCGAGACAGTAACAGAAACCATTTCCAAGCATACTGAGGACAAGAAGATGGCTGTAAGCACTCAGCGTGGATTTCTAAGGAGGAAGTCATGCCTGACCAAGCTGGTAGCCCTGTACAATGAAATGTCTAGCTTTATAGATGATGGGAGATCAATGAATGTTGTTTATCTTGACATCAGTAATACTTTCAGCTGTGTCTCTCGTAACATAGTCATAGACAATCTGATGTAAATAAAATATAAATAAGAGTAAATAAATTATAAGTGAGGTGGATGGAAAATTTGCTGAACTGCTAGGCTAAAAGATTTGTTGATAGTGAAGTCCAGCTGGAGGGCTGTCAGTAGTGGTATACCCCAGGGGTCAATGCTGGGGCTAGTACTATTTAACTACAATAATCACCCGGACTATGGGACAGAGTGCCATGTCAGTAGATGATATAAAACAGGTAAGAGTCATTAACAAACCAGGTGTTTGTGCTGTCATTCAGAGGGACATCAAGAGAATGGAGAAATAGACACTAACCTCATAAAGTTTAAATGGAAATGCCAAATCCTTCACTTGGGTAGGAACAAACTCTTGCACTGGGGCAGACTTGGGGCTGCCTGGCTGAAAAGCAGCATTGCAGAATGGGAGGTGGGCAATCCTGTTGGAGAACATGCTGACAGTGAATCAGCAATGCACCCTCAAGGCAATGACAACATTTGAATGAGCACAGCCAGCAGGTGGAGGAAGATGGTCCTTTCCCTCTACTCAGCACTAGTGAGACCACATTAGGACTACTAGCTTCAGTTCTGGATCCCCAGTATAAGAAAGATATGGATGTACTCTAAGGAGTTTACAAAGGGCTATGGAAATTACTGAGGACTTCACTGCTGTGAGTCTGCCTCAAAAGATTCCTCACGTAAAGCGTATTGTCTGGTTCCAAAAAGGGTTATCTGAATTGCTGGGCAACAGGTCAGGAAGAGAATCCTGAAAGTACTAAGCAGGAATGTATCCTCAAATATTCCTGACACAACAGTTCTGGATGCTGGAACAGTGTCAGAAAAAACAGACAGTAGAAACTTGGCGATTTCATTATGAATTTTGTTCTCTCGCTGTCATAATCCAGAGACACTAAAATTAGAATTTTCAAAGGAGTGCATAGATAATGGGCCAATTTATCCCAAATTGTATTGAGAATTTGGTATACCATAAATGTAATTGTGATATGGAAAAACTTCAAGCATCATTTCTCAGTAGAAAAAAAAAAAAAAAATTAAAAAGTAATATTACCATTTCCTTTCAGATCCATGAATGGTATGTGGCAATTTTTGTTTTACATTGGAAAATAAATAAAATATTGTTACAAAAAATAGACAAAAAAAAAAAAAAAAAAGAGTTCTCTTTATATTATCTGCTTGCATATTATCTCTTGTCTTTAACTGTTTTTCTCTGTCTTTGTCTGCTCTGCCATCTAGGAATCAGTGTTGGCCCCCTGCTGTTTGCATACATAAGATAATGTTGCTGGTCCTGAGAGCACTTGTACTGTTTTATCAGACATGGTAGGTTGTAAGATAGCAAAACCTTCACATCACCAGATTACCATCACCATTTGTTGCTTTTCACTTCAACTCCCACATGATTTCAGCAGTCAAAGCCTTACAAACCACAGAACAGGAGATTAGTGCTTTGTGATATTTGAAAGCTGAGATTCCAACTTCCAGTTAGATGATTTTCTAGCTGCATGCTATCTTTAACAGCTGGTGAGATAGTAGCTGCCATCATGTCAGAATTTGAAGCTGGGCAGAGTGGAAGGGAGCAGAATGAGTAATTGTAATGCACACATTCACATTCCATCTCTAGCCTTACAAGTTTTAAAAGAAACGCTTTCCCTGTTGCAAAGTTCGTAATCACAGCACAGCAGTTGTGCATGGTATTTGTTTCTACTCCAGCCGGTTCAAGAGATACCGCAGTTTAATACTGTCAAAGATGAGCAGTGTTTTGGGCAATGAGCCAAGGTGGAATATGGTCCATGGCATAACTTTCTAGTGCTTCCCAGAACACTCATATAATTTTCATTCAATGACTAAAACTAGGAGGCATAACGCTGAATGATACTGCAGTATAGTAAGCAATTTTTTTAGTAATTAAATCATTTATTTTGTTGAGTGCACATGTTTGGGTTTTTTTTTTCTTTATTTTGAAGAGAACTTCATTTTCAGTTTAAATATTAGGATGGTGTAGTGAAAAACCAGTACAAAGAACCTCCGTGATATAATTCTGAAAATACCTCATCTAGTTCCAAGACACATTTGCATGGAGAATAGGAAGTGGATAAAGGAAGGGATGAGGAAAGTTAATATCTGCTATAGAGTTGCATCTTTCATACCTGGAAGAAGTAAGAGGAAAGTAAGGAAGATGCATTTGAGCAACTGCTAAAAGTTAAAAATTCTGAAAGTGTAAAAGGAATAAATTGAAACTGGCAACCATGTAATTACTGGGAAAGGAAATGATCATGCTTTTTATTGGCCTGGAGATTATGTAGGTGAAAAGATTACTGTGGCAAGTGAATCTTAATGTATAAAACAAGGAATGAGAAAAGAGTTTGTACCAAGTGTACTTTCTTAACCTTTTTTCAGTTATTAAAAAAATGCCCACAAAAAACCTTCCATGCAAATTGCACATCTTAAAACAGAGAGGAGTGTATATATTATTTATATATTATTCTCTGTAGGACCACACAGTGGGTTCACCGTGGCTGGACGTCAGGTATCCACTAAAGCCACTTTCTCACTCCCTTCTGCAACTGGACAGAGGAGGGAAAATACAATGATGGATTCATGAGTTGAGGTAACAGCTGGGAGAAGTCACTCACTGATCACCATCATGGGCCAAACAGAGTCAAAGTGGAGATATCAATTAAATTTATTACTAACTGGACAGAGCAAGAGAGTAGGAAGTAAAAATAATCTTAAAAACACCTTCCCCCCACCCCTCTTTCCTTCCAAGTTCTATCTCCTCTCCCTCAGCAGTGAAGGGAGACAGGGAATGTGAGGCAGGGACTGTTTCTGCTGCTGCTCAGCAAAAGGAGTCCCGCTGCTCCTGTGGGGTCTCTCCCATGGGGGACAGTGCTTCATGAACCTCTCCAGTGTGAGTCCATCCCACAGGAAACAGTTCTTTGCAAGCTGCTGCCACCTGGGTCACTTCTCCATGAGACTCAGTCCTTCAGTAAGGAGCTGCTCCAGTGTGGGTCCCCCGCAGAGCCACACATCCTACCAGGAAAACCTGCTCCAGAGGGCTTCTCTTTCCATAGCTACAAGTCCCTGCCAGGACCCTTCTCCAGCATGGACCTCCCATGGGGTCACAGCCTCCTTCAGGCATCCACCCGCTTTAGTGTGGGCTCCTCCACGGGCTGCAGGTGGATCTCTGCACCCTGGTGAACCTCCATGGGCTCCAGGGGCAGAGCTGCTCCATCACGGTCTGCACCATGGGCTGCAGGGGAACCTCAGCTCTGCTGCCTGGAGCACCTCCTTTCCCTCCTTCTCCACTGACCTTGGTGTCTACATTGTCATTCATACGTTCTCACTCTGCTCTTCCCTGGCTAAAATTTTTGTCTGCCCAACAATTATTTTTTTTCTTTCTTATACATGTCGTCACAGAGGCATTACTGTCATTCCTGATTGGCTCAACCTTGGCCAGTGGCAGATCCATCCAGAATTGTCTGGCATTGGCTCTACCAGACACAGGGGAAGCTTCTCTTCTAGCAGCTTCTAACAAAAGCCAGCCCTGTAGCCTCCACTCTACCAAGGCCTGGCCACACAAACCCAATACAGAAGAACTGTTTCTGTGTTCAGAATCAGAAGGCATTTTGTAAAGAAATATTAAAGTACGTTACCCAAATGAGTGTTATAGTATCTACTTATAGGTCCTAAAACAACCACCTATCCTATCTGCTTTCTTCAATATTTGTGACATCTGGTTTTCAATTTTTACTTTTAAAGGTGTTTAAATTTTGAGTGCTTGGAATGTGAATGTAAAACACAGTTATCTGAATAATGAGAGAAATGGCAAAATCAGTTTGTATTTACTCTTGATATATGGTTAGTAACAGCAAAAAAACTGAAGCATGCTTTATATTCAAATATAAGGAAATTTTCTGTTATCTTATTGTAATATGCAAGGAATTAAATATTTATTGGCACAATTGCATAAGACTGATAAACAGTGACAGATATAGGAAAAAAAAAGCATTTCAAGCAAATTTTGAAAAAATTATTTTTTTCTGCATTCTTTCACTGCAAAAGCAGATGATAAGGATATTCTGGTTCATTGCAGCAGGTTCAGAGTATTCTAAAAACCAAAGGCTAATAGTTTAATTTTTTATTTCTTGTATTTATTTTGTTGGGGAGAGTGGACTGAGTTTTTCTTCTATCAAGTAATTTAAAGAAAAAGTGGTTTTATTTGGTCATGCCATAGCCTGGCATGATCATATTCTAAAATATTCGAATAGAAGAAAGATGTTATTATGCAAAGTCAACTGAGAAAAAATACATAATTATCTGAAAATGTGGTGGTGCATACCCCTCCCTGCCCCCTACCCTCTACCTCCCACCCAGTTTTGAGTGACCTTAAAACACTCATTTCATGACTGATAAATACGGAAAAACAATTTAAGAAAAAGGAGACCTTCTCAAAGGTCATCTTAATTCTTACTATATGTCAGAACAGTGAAACAATTATGTTATACATGGGAATGATTCTTTTGAAAAACCTCACTGTTAACAAGATTTGAATTTATGAAAGACTGTTTGAAGGAGGCCTTTCATGTTAGGTAGCCACTGAATACTGTTTATCCTCTGCCATTCTAAAAGTGCTTGTAGTGAATAACTTACTCAAAATTTCAAGTTCTGATCTGTACAACTACAGTGATATAGAAGCAAAGTGTTGTTTTTAGTTTGCGGTAGCAAAGGTTTGATCAAAATTGTCATTTTGTTATATTCTACTTTAGGGAAAATACTAAATGTAATTGTACAGTAAATTTCAGTGGTACCTATTGTAATACACTGTGCCCAGAAATTTAATCTGAGACAAATTTTGAAGGTAAAACAGTTTATAATTATGTAGAAAAACAGATTTTCTTGTAAACAAAATCAAAGGTAATTTGGAATGAGTTCAGAAAGTAAAAATAATTGAAAGAAAAATACACAAAAACATGTCTTGGGCCTTGTGGCTCTCAAAGGAAACACAGCATTTAACATTTAAAGAAAAAGTCATGCTGTTTAGGAGCCCATATAGTATTTTGAGATATTTGAATGGCATGCTGGATGAGTTTGCACTGGGTCTAAGCAATTTCTGTTGTGTAAAAATATGAAACCTAATTCAATATCCATATGTTCACTTGTGATCTTTCATATTCCCCTAATGCTAAATGGCAAATGTGTTTTAATTAAATCAGAAGCTTACATAAATCCATGGTCTGTAATTTGGGCAGTAACCTGTAATTCCACTCAGCATAGTAATTAAGTAATTAATAAATGTGTAAAATTAAGGTGTAGTTTATGCCAGTAAAGATGCTAGCTCAAGGTTATCATGATTTCCTTTCTTAATTCTGATTGCATTTAATAGAAGAGGTCCCTTTCTTCTATATCCACACTTGGAAATAATCTATGCATGACTTTTCAAATAGTTCTACATGGCACCTCAGTCACTGGTGAGACAGTAAATGACAAATCATAGTAGATCTGGCCTGACATTTATTATTTATTATTATTAAGAGAACTCTCACCCTTTATATTTTAAAATTCAAGACATTAGTTATTTGTTCTAATGAATTATTTGGTCAAAACATTTCTGATGCAAGTATTTGAGATGTTGGTGGGGGGTGTTTTTTTACTCTAATTTTATTTTCTATATAAAACCCATGAAACAGTATACAAATCTTTTAGAAAGGCACATAAAATAATTAATAGTATTCCTCTGAGAAGAGAACTATTTTTTTCTTTGCATAAGGAGTCCTGAAATTAAATAGGAACCTTGGTAGGATTGTGCTAGTTCAGGTCTTCTAGGATGCATGTGAAATCTCCAAGTACCAAAGAGAAAGATAACTTTTTACAAATACATTTCATCTTGGTTTTGGAAATCCTGAGATTCCTTGTACTTAAGGTTTTCAAGAATAAATGTTTCTTGATGTATTTTCTTTAACACTGTTATACTAGCCCCTTATTATTTTGCCCCTAATCTATACTCCTGAGAAATACCCACATCTGTCCTTGGGAAGTCATCATTGATCAAAACAAACAACAACCTTGTAATGTCTCTCTGTAGTATCATTAGAGCAAATTGTGTGAGGATTAAATAGAATGACAATAATAATTTAAGTTTTGTGGAGCTACCTTAAAATAATTCTATCTAGCTCTTCCATTTAATTAAGGTTTGGAAAGAATCCCATCTTACATTAATACTTACTGTGCATTTGCACTGAAAAAAAAGAAGATTAATTTAAACAGCAGTGAAAAATTTTAAAATGTTCTGTGGAGAAATGCACACACAAACTATACTAATTGAGCTTTAAATTTGTGATGCTAAACAACGAAAGCAAGGAAATGCACAGTGAAGCAGGAAATGTACCATATGTTATTGTATACCTGGGCACAATGGGGACACTATCTTAATGGCTTTCTTAATGTTCCTGTTGTACTAGATATTGGTGGACATATGGTATGCTGCCTTTTTATGCTTTTGTATTTTCATGATTTTGTTACTGACTTTGATAGGATTTTCTATTTGTCTACTGTTAGGAAAAGGGCTTTAAAATGTTTTGCTCATTTTTTTTGAGTTTGAAACCCATGCATTTTATTTTGATTATTCATTTGCACCCTAATTTTTCTTCTAGAGCACTTGCATATTGCTTTTATGATTAGGATTTCCACAGTTTTAGTCACTTTTTGGAAATAATTTGGAATACAGTTGTGTAGTTTTCCCACATATGGAAGGGTTTTGACTCACTGTCAGTGCTGCCCAAACAGATGGCTAAAGCAACAGAAGCAGCTGCAGAGCTCACCAGGCTTTGCATGACCAAGATGGTACAATCATAGAATCATAGAATTATAGGATCGTTTAGGTTGGAAAAGACCTTTAAGATCATTGAGTTTACCTATTAACCCAGCATTGCCATGTCCCCAAGTGCCACATCTACACATCTCCTGAATGCCTCCAGGTATGGTGACTCAGCTGCTTCCCTGGACAGCTAGTTCCTGTGCTTGACAACCTTTTTGGTGAAGAAATTTTTCCTAATGTCCAATTTAAACCTCCCCTGGCACCACTTGAGACCATTTTCTCTTGTTCTGTCGTTTGTTGCTTGAGCGCTCATGCAATTGCCTTCTTCCCTGCCTGCCACAAGGAAACTTGACAAGCTCCAGTTGGCAGCAGACATGTTTCCCACTTCACTTGTCTCCTAGTGCCCTTCCATCACATAGCTGAGGGAGAAAATAGAACAACAACTCTTGCTTCATCACTTCCTGGATGCCAGGTTTTTTCAAGGTTGGCTGACACAGACTACCAGTGGGAAAGATTTCTTTAATTTTTTTATGGCACAAACTCCATAAATGTTCACATTTAAATAGGCTGTTCATTGCTTCCATCACATGGAAAACAACATTGAAGCCACAAAAGTCCAGAACTACTCAGGAAGTATAACTTGTAAAAAGAGAAGACCAACTGAGCCAAATTCTTTTGACATGCATGTGACTTACTCAGTTACACTGTGGCAAATATTCCCTTCCTTAAAGCTATGATCTCAGGAGTTCTTACACAAGGTATTTGAAGACTGTTGTAAACCAGTGTGGAGAAGAAAGGAAGTTGCTGTCAATAGGCACTCCTAAGTTTTCTGTGTCATTACAGATCAGGACTAGCCTTTTAAATAAGATTGCATATATGCTGGTTATTTCTGGCAAGTGTGAGTAATGTAGACTAAACTTTCAAAGTTTACCATTCTGATGGTAATAGTAATGTAGTGTTTTTAGTAGCAACTGATTGTCTTTTTAGCTGCATTGATCAAATTATGAAATACAAGGCAGAATGACACTCTCTTAACTTTTTATAGATGTCAGATAGCCTTACGTGACATCTAGAAATGCCAGACTAAGTGTTTCTGAAATGCTTAAGTAAGAATTACTTTAAAAACAAATAGTATGGTTTGTCCTGAAAATTTACTATGTCTATTCCCGGGGGAACAAGAGGTAATTTAAGCCCACAGATATCAGTTAGAGCTACTGTTTTTCCATATACTTTAGTTTACTTTCTTTAAATTTAATTTAAAACCTTTTCAGTTACTAGTTTTAGGGATTCTATTTTTAGTTTATATTAATATATTTTTGATTAACAAATGAATGGAAAAGAACTATGAGTAATATCACACAAGTATTCTAATAAGGAATTGTTAATAGAACTTTTCTAGATTTTATTGGTTTTTAAGGCAAAGTCATTATTGGAAATCATTAAATTAAACTAATTAAAAAAGAAACAGCCATCCCGTTCAAAATAATTCCAGTAAAATTCAGTAACAGCAACTACTTTTCTTGTGTATCCAGCAGGGTGAAGAATTTGCCGGCTTATTGATTCTTACTGATTTAGGGCTTGGCAATCAGTCTGTATGTGGAATGATTAGTGGGCATGGTCATCAGTAGACAGGAGCATCATGAGGTTTGTGATGCTATAAGCAATCACACTGCTATGCTAGCTCTAAGGCTTTTATACTTTGACAGCTTAAATGATTTTGACATGTGATGCTGTTTTTTCTAAGAACATAGTTAATTTATAAGGAGCAGACAGATTAGATTAAATATGTGTTCATATTGTCATGACTGGCCCATCCACACTGCCAGGAAAGGGGTTACAACTACGATGAAGTAGCTAGATACCAGCTGTTATGATGTGATTATTTAAATGATTAGAGATGCCTCTGCCCAAATTAAGGTGTGTCTCAATTTAAAAGAAAGCCAAGATGTCTATCAAGGAAAGTAAGGAACCCTTCCAGACTGGGAAGGAGGGGCCTCTCCCCCCAAACAGCCACAACCTTTGAAATTAAGAGACTTTAATCAGAAAATGTGGAGAAACAGGGCAACAGTTCTTTACTACAAATGTATATATATGTATAACCAAAATAAATAAATAAATAAATAAAACCCAAAACCAAAACCACAAAAACAGAACCAACCCCAACACCGTAACCAAAACTTTCAAACAAATCAAGTCCTTTCGGTGCAGTTCTATTCACAGACAGCGGGAGATGATGCGGCGCCCCGGCCGGCACCGGCCAAGAAAGTCACTCATGGGCTCCAGCGATGCAGACGGAGGGTGGGATGTGCTGGTTCTGAAAACTCACGTGGGAATGGCGGCCACAGGGAATGGGCTGAAACCTTTCCCGTGGGAAGTGCACAGATCGTCTCCCCATCCTTTGTCCAAAAGCGCTGGGGGGTGCAGCATCTCCTCTGCAGATGGTGTCGGTGCCTCCAGGAGTCTGTAGCCATTCCGGGCAGCGGCGACGGCTCTCTCAGAAGAAGGGCACAGGGCATGGAGTTGGGGGCTGAGCCAGGGGAGCTCCCTCCAAGTGCTTCTACCAGCCCAGCAAACAGTGCTGGCACACAAAACAGCTGGGGAAGAGAAGTGTGGCAAAAAACCCAGAAACCTCTCTGCTTCTGGCGCCCAGTTTGAGTGGATGTTCTTGGTCTGCTGCACATTGTTATTAGGAATGTGATTTACCAACCTCAAAATTATAAAAAAAAGTAAGATATATTTTTAACATGGCTATGTTTTAATGATAATCTTTATGGTGATTGTGGTTTTGTAAATAATCTCTCCCTATTATTAATATAATATCAAGACATTATGCTGAACTAATACCTGAATTCTGTCAAATGAGGGGTTTGAGATATCTTTGATCTTTTTCACTATTCCTCACTTTCTTTTCTTGCAATAAAAGAACCTCATGACTTACAAGTAAGTACTTTAAATGTATCTTGAATAGCAATAAGACTGCAGTTCAGAACTGCCAATCAATAAATAATGGCTCCTAGTCATCAAAAGTGTAGCTTGCTTCTCACTGTGAAAGACTATTCCAAGTAATTGCTCTGAAACCCTATACTTCTTTGTTCTTTATTAAGGTATGAGCTGAAAAAGTATCCAGTGTGTACTGTAAAGTTAACAATACTGAAAGATTTTCTCATCTAAATTTCACTTTCTCCTATTGACAATTTTTTTTCGAAGAAATTTGATCTGCAATTGTTTAAACTTGAACTGACTTTTCTGCTTCATCCTGGGGTCACACCTTTTTAAAAATTTCATTTCAGAGGAAAGAGGTGGAAGAAAGCAAACACAGGATTTGGGATCAGACTAAGTTCCTTGTATGTTGCTGGAGATTCTACCAAGACAGTGAGTGAAGATGAGGGACATCATCAAACAGCCCTACAACAGCAAAGCTAACAGTGAAGAGGAGGGGCAATTATATTCTTCATAAAGACTTACATGAAAATATCATTGAAGAAGTGTGTGTTAGCCAAATATAGGAACACTGCCTTTATTGTTTCTATGTATTCCTGAGTCTTTGATAAGAACAAGGAAAACTATGCTAGTGTCATGTGTACAAATTTAGAATTTTTTTTTGGCCGTTATCTATCCTTCCTTCTTAATGGCTCTCTTCTAAAGCAAAATGTGGACTTCAATTAGCATGTTCTATATTTTACCTTTGGGAAAAAGTATGTGCATGTCATATGAGAGAGGTTCACATTTTGTCCTGGGAAGACACTGAGTCTGAAGTGGAAGTCAGTGGTTGGCTTCTTGTTTTGCTCCTGCATTTTGCTTTCATACAGTAGTGGGCAAATACATCTGTACTTCAGGTCCTTCAGTTCTACCAGGCTGACGTATATTACACTTTTCTTTCATTAAAAAATACAATTAAAGAAGAAAATTTATTTTATTTAAAATACTCTGATGTTATCATGTATACATTTAGATTAAAAAAGTACCCTGTCTCCATGTGTTTCTTTTACTTATGACATAATAGAAATAATGTATCTAAAATTCATATTAAGGTCTATATATCACATTTTTGTTTAAACTGTCCATGTAAAAATTGTAAATATCACATAGGACTTAACAAAAATATATTAAGACAAACTGGAGAAGCAGATTTTGAGAATTTTAAAAAATTCGTGATTTATAAACACGACAACTCTCAGAAAACAAATCAGACACAAATTAGATACTATTTGCCACATACAACTGATAATGTGTATATGAAGATTCTACACATATTCTGTGTATATGAAGATTCTGTGAACTTGATGTAATTGCCCAGCAGTATGCTTGTTTCAGATCTTATATCTTTATAAACTGAAAACTTGTAAGAGAATTCTAGTTGTATATAAAGCCATTTCCTTTCTAAGAGGGAATTGTGTGATCTCTTCATTTCTCTTGTAACCTAGGACCATACAAAAAGGGAAAAGTATTAAAGATTGTTAATAACACAGAAATAAAATTTTCCCCAGCAATTCCCTGAGCTGCAAATGTTTGGAAGCTGGGAACTACATTTTTTATGACCATCCATGAGCCTTTGGCTGCTACTGGAGATGCTAGAGCAGAAAGATCTGTGTTTTAACTACCTTCATCCTTTCTTAACTCTTTCATGTTTATAAATGCTGACCTAAACCATTACCTCTCAGGATACACTAAGGGATATACAATGAGGGAATGCTGTCTTTCTCTTTTGTCAGTAGCTCATACACAAGTTCATCAACAAGGTACAGAGATGCTGAGAGGCAATTTATTTTTAAGTGGAGTTTAAATATGTAAAACATGAGAATTGACAATAAAATAAGACTGGTAATTTTTTTTGTTTTGGTTGGTTGGGGTTTTTTTGTTTTGTTTTGTTTTGTTGTTGTTGTTGTTTTTGGGGGGGTTTGGTGGTTTTGGTTTTGTTTTTGTGTGTTTTTTTTTTTTTTTTCAGAATCCGAAGTTCCTCCCTTTATTAATTCACTGGTTCAAGGGTTTGTATTAAACAAAAGAGTTTGGGGCTTGTTCTTGTGAAATGACACACTGACTTTCTCTAAAACTCCATCTGCTTTTCTCATGCCAGCATTTCATACCACCACAGTATGTAATGTAGCTGTATTGAAAATGTCGATGTGCACAATATTAATAGCAAGTGCATAATTATCAATCTTCAAATGCTGTAACAGCCAAATGCACTTTTATGGTTACATTGAAGCACTTGAAAATACAGCAATGCCACACAACAGCTTACTGATAAAAGGTTGTATCATTTATATAAGCTTTACAGACAAGATTTTTTTTTTTTCCTCTGACAAGCCATAAGAAATACAGTTCTTTTAGAGATAAAGCCATAGGGTTTCAGCATTGAGCAAAACCTGTATAAGCTCCAGGTTCTCTTTTCAGCCCACAGTAATATCTGTGGCAAAAAATCAAGTCAAAAGATTTTATGAGTTACTGGGGAAACTGGGATTCTCTGATTCTATTCTGTATTTCTAAACATGTAGGAAGAAACAAATAACCCTTAATTTGTGCTGGAGAACATTTCTGTGCTAACAGCTTGGTAGTGTAACATGGATATTCATGAAAATCAAACTAGTTTCTGGTGCTCTGTCTAGGTCTACCTTATAAACCTCTTGTAAGTGTTCACTGTATTATAACTCCCAGCAGGTGCGATACACCTGGATAGTCTAAAGGTCATGGTAACAATAGAAAGATTATCAGATGATGCTAGCTTTAAAATTTATATTTCAGAATATAAACGCAGCATCTTTTCTTTCTCATGAGGAAATTATAGTTTCCTGTGGGGTAGTTAGTATTCACATTTGTCCCACACATGTCTTTGTAATCACTTATAGATAATATTGTACCTTCTGAGTAGCTCTTTTTAAGTTTTCCTGCTTGTCTATGATAGATCACACAAGATGCCTTAATCTTTCTTAATTTCTCCCTGTTAGCTGAGATAGAGAAAACTCAGCTACTTCCATTGACAACATAAAACATTTATTTCATCAATATATACACAAAGAACTTCAGAGGCCTCTATGAAGAAGTAAACCCATAAATTAGTCACTTGAAAATAAGCCAAAATAAGATGATACATGATTGCCCTGGCTGCAATTCAGAATGTCTGAAAATGTTAATTTATGACCTTTTCATAATAATACTAGAATGTCTCCTGACCTTAAATATACATCCATGATATTTGCTATATACTAGTGTTCCTGTCCATTCCTCTTCACAGTTTACATGAGGACAGAGAAAATACACAGATTTGTGAAGGGTTGATTTGCTCAAGGTCACTAAACATAATTATGGGAAAGCCAGGAAAATTAATGCTAAATCTGGTTGCAAACCATTGAGCTGTTCTTCATCTCTTAGTTGAGCGGTGCCTAAAAAGGTGGATTATCACTAGAAAAACATCACTAAATAGTCTTTCCTGTTTTCCTCTTTAAGATGATAAATAGCATGAATGTTTTACGTGGATCAGCTTTACAGACTGATTTATAAACACAGTGATATCTGCAAATAATTTTCACAACTGGAAATTAAGCCTTGTTTAATGCCATAAATGTGTATATTATTTAATATTGGAACATATGTAGAAAGATAAGAAAGAACGATTTATGTGGTGTGTAGTTGATTAGTCTGTTTAGTAATTGATAAGGAAACAGTGGGTAACTCTGTGTTTAGGATAGAATAGAATAGAATAGAATAGAATAGAATAGAATAGAATAGAATAGAATAGAATACTCAGCTGGAAGGGAGCTATGACAATCATCTAGTCCAACTGTCTGATCACTTCAGAGCTGAGCAAATGTTAAAGTATACTATTAAGAACATTGTCCAAATTCCTCTTAAACATTGACAGGCTTGGGGCATCCTTTGTTCCCAGAAAAACTACATCTTCCCTTCATCCACAGGGCAAATGAATTTATCATAGAAATATATCAAATTAGTTATATAGGACTTTCCCTTTGTGAACCCATGTTGACTGTGCCAAGTTGACTTTCTCTTTCCTGAATCGTGCTACTTTTCTGAGGCATGTGTCAACCTCCCCCTACAGTACTTTGCTATCAATTTTCAAGATACATGCCAAAACAAAGTGTACTTATTCCAGTGTTCATTCGATTACCCATAGAGAATAACTGTGAAGAGCATATGACAAGTCCTGAACTGTGTCTTCAGTAGGGTGGGAGCTATCACTTTAATTAAAAACTGGTCACATTTTCCTACTCTACCCTTGTATTACCCAATCCTCCTGTCTCCATGACTTTCACAATTGAACGGTTATCTCAGAATAACCTGAGTCTGTTTTCCCCACTTTAAGGGGAAAGAAAACTCCAATACTAAATTTAAAATATGCCAGTAAGCAATTATTTCTCAGAAACTATGAAGATTCTTGGATGCCTTTTATCATTACAGACCTTTAATCACATGACTTTAGGAAGAAGGCAAGCAATTTCATTCAATTGAAATGAAAAAGGTCTATTCATAATTTTATACAATCTAAATCAAAATGATCTAAAAATCAAACACTAATTTATAGGGATATTCTAAATATAATTAACAAATATAACTATGTTAGACTGCAAATGTGATTCAATTGCTTCCTTTAATCTTTAATAGAATATTTTCCAGTCAATGCTATTTCAAGAATCTATTGATCATAATTAGAAAAAGGCCATGAATGACTGCTTATGCTAAGACTGGATAAAATAATTCTTAAGGTTATTAACATTTGAAAGGAAGAAAATGAAGATAAGAAAAGGACAAACAAAACCATGATATTTACCATTTAAGCTTTGGGGTTTATCTTTGTAAGAGAGTTTAAAAAGAAGCATGCCTTCAATCAGTGAGCACATCCGAAGTTAAAAGTGGATTTGCTAGTCTCATTAACTCAACAAATTCTGTGGTGCATACAGTAGACTGTATTTCTATTAGTAAATTCGTGCTTTCCTTCCAATGAGATAGTCAATAAAAATACAAATGGATTCAACAGCTGATGTTTTACATAGCTTCTTATTACACATTGCAGTGCTTTATTGATGTCCACAAACAGCTTTGATGAGTGGCAGGCTCTTTTAGGAGCTCTTTGTGACATGGGATCAGTGTCTGTTGCCTTCTCAGAGAGGTCACCTCTGTAGCCCCCTCCCTGCTACCAAAACCTTGCCACAAAAACCCAACACAAGGATCTTTATTCTAATAGTAAACCACCTCCTTCTGAAGTAGTTTGAATGGTGGAATAAACATAAGTCAGAGTCAGTTTAACACATTGTCTTATTTAAGCATATTTATTCCACCATTATCCTATTGTTGTGATCTCTTATAAATCAGCATATCAACTTTTTGGGGGGCTGCACAAATTATTCAATGCAAACCTAGATGTGCACATACTGAATATATACTGAACTGTTCCAAAGAGGTCAGAATTTATATACTTCTCCATGGCTGATAAGAGCTATTTCCGATACTCTCATTCATTACACTAGTTAACAATGAAAAGTCAAGAGTACAAGAATGACTGAACTGGATTAAAACCATAGAAAACTGTACCTAGTTTATTGTTAGTAAAATTGTTTTAAAGAAAACACATACTGTGTGTTTCTGTTTTGTTAATAAAAATATAGCCACTTTGTGTCATTTATGAGTTCATAGAATCATAGAATGGCTTGGATTGGAAGGGACCTTAAATATCATCTAGTTACAGCACCTGTGCCAAGGGCAGGGACACCTTCCACTAGACCAGGTGTTAGGATCCAATTATTAAAAGATGCCTCTGCCCAAATTAAGATGCAAATGAGACCATATGCCAAAGTCAATAGGCTGGTTTTTGTTTAACAGTAAATATCAGGGAAGGGAGAGTGATAGAAATAGGGAGAGAGAGAGAGAGCGAGAGAGCGAGAGAGCGAGCGAGAGAGACAGAGAGAGAATAACAGAGAGACAGATTAAGTAGAGGTAAAGATATCATCACCACATGGATTCCAACAACATCCTGCTGGTACTTCTTCTTCTGGTCTTCTCAGTGGTGAGGGTCCCAAATTCATGCTTCTGAGGTATCATTTTTATATAGTCCAATTCCTGGATATTTACAGCGTCTCAGATGTACAGTTTAGGATGGCATGGGTATAAGCAGTTGTTTTCTTTCCCACAGCTTGAACAGTGGAATTTTGTCTGGTGTGCTAATTTCAAATCTTTACCTTCATTTAGATCTGGAATTAATGCTTTCCATTCTCACAGTTTTCCACGGTGGAAACCTTTGTTTGAGTGGGTTACCCTGATCTGCTTTAACAAGCCTTTTTCCTTTCCTGTTGCCATCTGCTCTTATCACAAGTTCCTGTCATGGTGGCTTATCTTATGGGAATTTCTTTCTTTGACAGTTTTTTGAGACAATTAACTGCATTCTTTAAGTCCTGACACCAGGGTGCTCAGAGCGCCATCCAACCCGGCCTTGAACACTACCAGGGATGGGCCATCCAAAACTTCTCTGGGCAACCTGTTCCAGTGTCTCACCACTCTCACAGAGAAGAATTTCCTCTTAATATCCCATATAAACCTAATCTCTTTCAGTTTGAAGCAATTTCCGCTTGTTCTATCACTACATGCCCTTGTAAATAGCCTCTCTCCAGCTTTCTTGTAGGCTCCCTTGAAGGCCTAAAAGGTCACCGTAAAGTCACACCTGAGTCTCCTCTTCTGCACGCTAAACAACCCCAATTGTCTCAGCCTTTTTTCATAGTAGTGGCGCTCCATCCCTCTAATCATATTCATGCTCCTTGAGTTACCATGTATGGGTTGATGGTTGGGTTATATCATGTGATGGCTTTTTCTAGAGCTTCAGACTTTTCTAGCAGTTTCATTCAATCCTGGCATAGGCATGCTAGATTAAATCTTATGTTTTTCTCTGCAATTATATAACTACAAATACTCTCTAGTGATAGATACATCTTATGCTTAAGAAATACGTATTTTATTTGAAGTGAAATAGATTCAAAAAGAACAGTTGAGGGAAATTCTTTTTAGAATGCCATTGTCTTGATATATATTGCTTAGTAGCTATGAGACAAATGCATTCCACAACAAGGCAGAAAAGCCCACTTGGAGAGAGATAGAACAAGCCTTCTTGTGTTTTGGTTTTTGTTTGTTTGTCTTGCATACTGGTTGTCAACTTTAAATATTGAGATTTGAAATAAGAGTAGCTACATGTGATTTATGAACTTTACTTACCATTCGTTTTTCGTTTTTCTTCTTTATTTTGTGTCTCAAAGTGCTGAGCTTTGAGTTGAGCAGAAAATATACTCAATAACAGTATGACATAATTTTGTTCAATCTTCCATTCTGGTAAGTAAAAATTTATTTTTTTGTTCTTTTTTTTTTTTTTTTTTTTTTTTCGCTTTAAAGTTTTGCTGCCAAACTGAAAACCCCATTCTCACAATCTTTTTTTAATGCTGCATGGAACAGCATAGGCTTCTGGACAGTCAAAGAGATCTAGTCTATTCTTTTTTCTTTAATTTTTAATGGAAATGCTTTTTTTTCAAATCTAACTTTAAAGGTTTGGGGGTTTTTTCCCAAAATATTCTTGAGGTATAAAGGTGTTCACAGTATTTTTATCAATTTACAAAAAGATTCGCTTTGCAAGTAACTTCTGGAACATTTTTTTAGAATATTAGGTAACTCGTCTATGTTTTTGCATTTAAAGGCATGATATCAATGATTTGTTTCTGCTCCATTGTGTTTCACAATACTGACATTGCTTTAGCTCATTATACAAACCTTTTATCATGCAATAGGTAACCACAGCACTAACTCAGAAAATACTGAATCTAAACCAGGCTTAGTGTTATAGATGTATTAAGGGAAAACATGAAGTCTTTAAACTTATTGAAAATTTCAAGGGTCAAAATTTTCTAGGTTTTCACCATGATCAGAATATATCTCTGTATTAATTTTTAAAAATTAAGTATAAGTTAAGCTGAAAGTGCAGAAAGATTAATAAAAATGCTTTACTGTTTTTCAGCTCTATAAATCTACTATTGTTGCAATTCTTTATTTGTGTTACTCACAGACATGCTTTTTTGCATATTCTGAGTTAAATTAAAAAAAAAATAAAATGTATGAGAAAATGCAGGAAGGTTTTTGGAATATAAACAGGACTTCAGTGAGAATGGGGATTAGATATATAACTTAGCAAGTTCTAGATAGCTTGGAGCTAAAAATGACCATGATCTTCAATGATAATGGAGTAAACGTTCTATTTTTATTAATTCAAACCATTAAATTCTCACAGTTTTTATCAATCTGCATTCCAACCTACATGAGAAGAAAAACAGAAAATATTAACTGTGTGTTGGATGAGTCTTTTAATGCATTCAGGGAAAGAGGAAACCTTATGAGCTGGACAGCTATTGGAAGTTTTGCATTTTAAAATTTGGTTTAAAATATCTGTCATTAAGAAATATAGACAGGAACTATGAATGTGACTGCTCTGTAGTTCTTTACCTATGAAAATACTACCCATAAAACCAAAAATATGTTCCTAAAGAGAATTTAATTTCACAGTTCTTTTTAATTGATGGTCACCCTAGACTTTTCAGGGAAAAAAAAAACAAAGACAATTGGGTAAAACACTGACACAAAAGTCATAATGAAAATACATTTTATTTATGCATGTTCTTTTAATTCTTTCATTTGTTCACATTTTTTGCATATATGGGAGCACAAACTTCATGTTTCAGTTCTCTCAACTCCCTCAGTAAGATGAGGTTTAATCCTTCAATATTTAGAATTGTAGTCTGCCTTTGTGTCCCCACAAGGGATAAGAAAGACAAGTTCAGTTTTTTAGATTTCAGGTTTTTTTTCTTAGAAACTTGAATTTTTTTCTGTGTTGGTATTGTATTATTAGGTGTTTCTTTACAAACTAATCTGAGTCATACAGAAACAGCTTTTTTCTTTTTAAAGTCAACAATTAAGGATGGTAGAGAAAAAAAAATCAACCCCTGTCTAAGTCAGTTACATTCTCCTATATCTCTACACATGATGGTTTCTAAACAGGAACACTGGAGAAGGAGTAAGGGTCTCATGAAAAGGGCTGACTAAAGACTACTGTCACCACCACATGAAAATAAAACACCTTACTATTGCTGGTATCCCTCTCTTAAAGCTGATCCTAAAGCGAAAAAAATTGCTTTATTTTCCTTTAGAACTAATGCATGCTATAACTCAAAGTCCTCCTTAATTGCCATTTCTTCAGGCCTGACTTCCTATAATAAAACATTTCACCCATAGGGAAAGATATATTTGGATGCTGAAGATTTAACCATTTTCTTTAGATAGTGCCCTATGGGAGAGACAGGAAAGGGAAGACTTATTTTTCACTCCTAACTAATTTTCAGACAGTAGAAAGGAGATGCTAGAGCTCAAAAGATAGTCTTTTCTTATTAAATATTTTTAGATTTACAGCACAATTTGCTGCAACACTCTTGAGTGGGTATATTTCTTTAGTTTTGCCAAAAGTAAACTGGCCCTAAAATATTTTTAAATAAAAGATTCTTCTTAATGTTAGTTTCCAATTAAGCCCTTGATGCAGTAACCATCTAAGCTATTCATTTAAGCATATCAAACTGATGCAGTGTATTGGAAGATGTATAAGATATGATGCATATATATGACATATGCAGCACAATCATATATTAGGAAAGCTTTTGAGCATTTAGGAAAAACAAATCAGAAATATTGTGGAGTTTTAGTATGAAAATACTCTGCTAATTTTTAGTTAGTGCACTTCTTATTCAAAGTAGAAAAGGTATAACACAAAAAGGAAAGTTTTGTGGCCAGGAGAAACTGATATGACAGATATTTTTTGCTGAATGGGAGTATCATAGAGTGTAGTTCACTATTTTTACTGCTTTCTTAAGCTAAAAGTTCCATATTATTTGTCCTAACTTTTAGATTTAGAACTATCACTGACTTAGCCTTTTCACTGAAAATTTTTCTTCTAATATATTTATACTGAATTTCAAAGGCAATTGTGCTTGCAATCAAATACAGAGGATCATAAGAAAGTGATGCAGGAATGCGATCTTCTGATGCACATCAAAGCCACCTGACCAAAGGCATGACACTGAAAGGAAGACAAGCACTAAAGACGGAAAAATCTGTGAACTCATGGGTCACAGCACTGTAACAGTTCAGGCCAGATTAACATTTTATTTTAGTCAGTAAAAAAGAATTAAAGGCTTGCTAGAGCTACATATATATTTGAAATGTACATCATTGCCACCAATCAGCATGTCCCATGCAATGCCAGATTGAATGGATGTAGCATGATTTAAGACACTGATATCAAGAGGTTTGATGAACCATATAAGTATAGGTGAATGCATCAGAATCTAAATGTAACAAAAGATCTATACCTGTTATCTTCACAAAATTCCTGACAGCCTCTGTTCTTACTCATGGAAATACTCTGTCAATGAGAAATGTGGAATAAAACCTTTAGAACAACAATGTGTGTGTGTGTAGAAGCACATAAAAATTTTATTTTTCTTTTTTGTACCACATACTGACCTTTAGGCTTGACATCAGTTAGCAAAATAGAACTGAACTACTATAGACTTGGTTACAAAGTTCCATAGCACATTTTTAAAAGATATTAAAATATATGGAAATTAAGAAAACTACTCACGGTGAATGTTAATGTATCTTGTTTGGTGCTTATCATTCAAAGAAAATAATTGTGTCCTACTTTTCTTCTTCAAGTCCCATGGGTTTGAAAAAAGTTTACCAATGTGACCAAAATTAGAGTACAAGACCGAATGATGAAGAGAAAAAAGCAAGAGGTAGGAAACTAAAAAATATTAATGCAGTCAAAAACAGAAGTGTACAAAAGTAACACAAGCAGGTATGCTAAGAAAATCGCCCATAAAAGGATCAAAGCAGAAGCATAATAGACTTTTCCTCCTTACATTACACAGTATATTGGGACTCATTAAGTTAAATCTTCTTCCAAAGGTTTTGAAATGTTGTGTGGCAGAATGCATGAACTTCAGAAAGAAAGTTCTGAAGCTTTCTCTGGGCAACCGTTTCCAGTATCTCAGTAAAAAAATTTCTTCTAAATATCTAATCTAAATCCACTGTCTTTCAGCATAAAGCCATTCCTCCCTTTTCCTATCACTACATGTCCTTGTAAAAAGTCCCTCTCCAGCCTTCCTGCAGGCCCCCTTTAGGTATTGGAAGGCTGCCCTAAAGTCTCCCTTGAGTCTTTTACAGGCTGAACAACCCCAGTTCTCTCAATCTGTTGTCATAACTTGTTTTTAACTGTGGCCTTTTGAGTACAATTCCCACTTTCAGAAGTGAGAATATAGGAATAGGCTGAATGTAGTTTCTCACATCTGATTAGGGCAGTGGAAAAAAAACAAAAATGTTTGGGTTGATTTTTCTTTACTAAAGCACTTCAAAAATACTTTTGCTGACAAGGATTGTTACTGAAAATGTTACTGATATCTGAATCGATAAAAGGGCTGAAAGATGAATTTAAATGTATTCTAACCACCAGATGTTTTAAACGTTTATCACATACACAATTACTACTTTTCATAAATATTTTGGGTCAAATGTATGTTTTTCAAGTTTTTTACTTATTAATTTATGGAAAATGTCAATTGGGATTTAAAATCACTTATTAATAGATTTTCTCTAGTACTGGTTTTGAGGTCTGTCTTGGTTTATAGGTTCATTAATGGTTTTGACACAAAATCTAGGGTATGCCTATAAAAGTGTTGACCAAATACAATACTGTCCAAGCAAAACAGAAGTGGCATATGATATAGGCATGAAATAGAACTGAACAACCCAGTGACTATAATATAAATAGTGTAATTAGAAACTGATCATGTTTCTCCTGTATCTAGTGATAGATTTAGTCAAAAATGAAGAGGGCAAGGAAGCCACCAGCAGGTTTAAGAAGCACTTTGGTGTTAGTAGAGGAAGTAGTAATGAAGGGGCACTGAAGGATACATAATAAAGCTACATATAAATCTGTTTGCCAGTGTTCAGAAAATTAGAATTCAAATTTGTTGTAGTCAAGGCTACTAAGATTGGTATATTTGACAAGAATAGTTTGTCTTTTATTATACTACACAAAGCTGAGGATGACTCAGAAACACACGGGATGGGATGCAGGAGAAAGCAACAGTATAGGCCACGCAGCAATGACAGTGTCACAACATCTGACCATAAATTGACTATGAAAGATTTGTCTTCAAAACGGGAACAAAGTCCCTACCTTTTCTTGTGGGACACGGTGTGTTACAAGATCAGTGATGCAATGATTTTGTTAAATTTAAAAAATAATTTAAAATGAAATTTATGTGTTATATATTACATGGTGTTGGAGTTGGGATGGAAATGGGGACTGTAATACCTTCTAAGGTCTAATGCATAGTCTGATGTATTAGGAATGATAGAAAGTGATGGAATGACTGCAGTTATCCATCAACTAGGCTGCACTCTGCAACACTATGCTGCAATAATGTAATGTAAGCATTGATCATAGTGTTCCAAGATTCTTGTTCTCCAAGGTGTTTAAGAAGCTTTTAATCTAAACTTGTAGAAATAATGGTAATAGTAAATTATATTCAAGTGAGGGGAAAGCGTGGTACTATAGTCCTGTTAACCACAAGGAACCTGTGTCTACTGTCTGAAATTCTGCACCCTTTGGGATATTAGAAATAAATTGTTTGCCTGAGTGTAGACTGGATGAAAAAGTTTCCTAACATGTTTGAAACGCCCCTGAACTCAGATGAGGGTTAATCACCAGATGCAGCAAACAGCTGGCTCTGCCACTCCCAGCTCAGCCTGCAGCTGATCAAGTCAAGCAGTGGCAATGGTGTGCTGTACCACCCCTGCTCCCTGGCTGTGGAGAGAACTCTGGAGAAATCCTTTCATTTCACAGGGACAGAAGAGGGTTGCTACTTTTCACGATGGGAGAAGGGACTTCATGAGGCTACAGAGGCCTTTCTCAGCTATTAAAGAGGATGTCATTGACCTTCTCCTCTTCAACCTACTACGTTATATAATAACCTAATGTTATGCTAATGTCTATGCTTTGAAATAACTCACTATTTCAGACTTAACTAGATCCACAACATTCATTCTCTCTGTTGACAAATGTCATAGTATTTAAATATTTATTATTCATATATGTCTTTGAATGACTAGGAACACCAGAGACCTGAATACTGTCCCTCCAACAAAAGCATGGGGCTGACCACAGGAAAAGGTTGTATTGATTTTGTTGTGTGTCTTCATTCCACAGATGTAAAGTACCATCAACCCTATCTTGCCCAACAGCACATTGACATTTTACTTCTTAGACAACAGCAAGAGAATTGATCTCTATGTGGGAACAACAGCTAAACAGTTGGTGCTCTCTGGGACTTGTTCAACATATGCTCACCCTTTGAAACGTTCTTCATGTTTCCTACATAATAGGGGCTGGATCTCAGCCATACACAAAGTAGATGACAGCCATAACCACCAGGCCATGAGCTATATTCTCTGAGCTTTCCTCAGGACACCTTCGCATTACCCAGAAAAGAACATTTTCTAAATTTAAAGCTTTTAATTAAACAGGATTCCCCCCTTTATAACAAATCTGGTAATTGTTCATATCATCTTCACTTTCAATGAAGAAAGAAACACTGGTAGAGTGCTCCTTTCTTATTTGGCAAAGAGAAATTTATCACAATTGAATAAATTATAGCATAACATTTTAAAACATCATTAATATAAATATATATTCTTCCTTATTTATAGAAGTGTCACTGCTCTATTCAAAATTGAAATTAATTTTCAGACTTGTACGTCTTCATCCTTTTCATCCAAGACTCCTTCTAAAATAATGCATCCACTTCACATGTTAGAGAAGTGCAGTCTGATCCATGGATCTTTTCCAATCTCCACAGCTTTATAAAAATCTTCAGAAAACCTATTTTTTTTCCCAGATGATCTTTAAGTGATAGCATTGTTGTTAGTATAGTCATATTTCATTTTTGATTTACTGGTCTGTACTGTGTAGCTACCAAGCTGTATTAAAAGTGGTAGGACATGGCACTGAGGCTGGAACTTCTTATGCTGGCTGCAAAAGATCCATGAAAACATGGATGGTTATATATATGGTTATATATAGATGGTTATATATATATATATATAACCATATATATATATGGTTATATATAGATGGTTATATTTTCATTAATCATTTTGAAACTTGGTCCCAGGGGCTGAGTGTAGGGTGTCACAATCTTTTCACTGGCTCTGAGATCAAAATCACATAGCCTAGCACACATTCATATACCTGCACTCTCTTCTCACCCAAAAGAAGTGGGCAGCATCAAAACTGCCTGTGTGGCATGTTATTCTCAAGTGCTATTTGTGTCAGGCTCTGTTTGGGCAGAGCACAGCAGAATGCCACCTGATATTGGCTAGAGCTGTAAAAGACTATGCCAATGACTGAGAATGCAGCCATAACAGACTGTAACCATGATACAATTATAGACCATAATTGTGGTGTTGTCTCAAACGTGACCCTGTTTAATTTATCTATACAGATGGGACCTGTGAAACCTGTGTGATAGTAAAAGAGAGGTGTTTAACATTTGCAGAATATTAATATTGAAATGATTGAAAGATTATAAGGCACTATGAAATTATTTTTTTTGTTCTTGTTTCTACGAGAACTGAATTTTAAAATCCTAGACATATTTTGATGGATTCTGAGCAACATGCTTTTATTGGCTATTTAGGCTCCATTTTAAGGAAACCTCATCATTCCAGATACTTAAACTCATGTGTAAGTCTCACAGAAGTACAGGGGGAGAACAGTCCCCAAATACCTGGGCCACATAGGTTAGTATTTCCTGCAACAGGATTCCCATGTATTATCAGTCTTGCTTTGTATTTCAGCTGTAAACTCCCTTTTCTGTCTTTTTCAGCAACCTTTTTTTTTTTTTTTTTTTGTCTTTCTTACAAGACTAAGTTCTCCTCCAGAAAGATATAAATAGTAATCTCAACTCATCATTAAAAGCCTATTTTAACCTTTGAAACCAGAGGGAATTTGGATAATACAATGGGACTCATACAAGCAGAAAGTAGACGTTACCATAAATAACATATTGTAGAGGTGTAATAGAGTAAGCAAGAACATACTTCAAACCCAAATCAATGCTAGCAAACTAGTCACATAATAGATTTTTTACTCTGTACTGTGTAGTTAAAGTTTTGAACTGACTTCAAGTTCATAAAGCTATTCCTTGTGGAAATAAGAACTTATTATTCAGATTTTGACTTTATTAATATGTGAACAGAAAGTACAAATGATCATTGAAGAAACTTGTCTACCCTTTATTGTTTTCATTTACAGTGAACGGAGTTGCCAAGTCTATGTCTTATAAAACTTAACAACTAGAATCCAGCTGGTATATAAAAGCAAGCTATGACCTATGAGGGTTTGGAACATGACCAAGGAAACAAAGAAGTGCAATGTTCTCTAAAAACATTGCTTACTTTAAAAAAAATATGGGTGGTTATGCAAAACTTTTTTTTTTCCTACCAGCAATACAAAGAGGAACTTCAAGAGACAGTCACAATCTGCATCCTAAATCACCGTGTGTGATTTACTGAAACTTCGAGAAAAGAAAAAGGAAGTATTTTTGTTCTAGATGCATGACCAATGTAAAACCATTGTAGAGAATATTTTTCTTAGAGCTTTCTTTGGACTCAATTTGGCTTTTAATGTGGTAGTACAATACCTGAGAATCTCTATATGTAAGTAGTCATGACATTTTTCTGAATACAAGAACCTCCAAATTTCTAAGCAAAACGTCTAGTTTGACACACACCATAACAAGCCTGAACACAGTTTTCAAAGAATCACAGTATTATAGAATGATTTGGGTTGGAAGGGACCTTAAAGATCATCTACTTCCAAGGCCCCTGCCATGGGCAGGGACACCCACCAGTAGACCAAGACACCCACCACTTCTCTGGGCAACCCATTCCAGTGTCTCACCCACCTCACAGTAAAGACTATCTTCCTGAGAGCTAATCTAAACCTCCTCTCTTTCAGTTTAAAGCCATGCCCATCATTTAAAGCCATTAGTGTTCGACAGGTTAGGGCAGCCTGTGGGATGTTTATTGCAGTCACAGGGTGAAGATGCAGCTATGAAATGCTGCACGGCATCTAGCAGTTGTACACTCTTTCAATAGCTGTTATTCAAAATGCAGCACCTCTCCAAATATAATAGGCCAGGGGCCACTTGCACAGCATTTTGTTGACAATGGGATGGCATCATATGCAGCCAGATGCCTACATTAACCCTCAGAGCTGTATTCAGTTTCCTCCCAGTCAGGGTCAGAGCAACAGCTGGGGGCTGCTTGAACATCCCTCTGGCCAAGCCTCCGCTGGGAGCATGCTGAAAACAACAATACAGAAATGCTAGTAATCCTACACTGTTGTCTGTTTTATTTAATGATAAAACCATAAATCAGAGAGAATGACAGTATTATATCCTTTTCACCTTCTATTAGAGTTCAGTGTTCCCCTGATAGGAAATCAGTCTCTCAAGAGAGAAAGAGCTGATCCTGGACTGATTTCTGAAATACTCTCAAACTTCTAGGATTTAAGAGGAGACAGAAAATTGATTTGTGTTTCACATGCTACATTAATTTGTAGAACATGTCTTCAGCTGCAGTAATCTAGTATTTCTTCACTACAGTAATGTGTATGAAGCCTGATTTACATTAGGGTTTTGTAATATAATTCTCTTTTAACTCCCAAGATCATAGAAGACATTGATATTCCTCACTTCTGGCACGAACACATGAAATGCTTAAAACCTGTTTTTTGAGGCAGAACCTAATGCTTCCCTCTCTACCCTGTGAATGACCTCTTTTCTGAAAATCCCAAAGAAAAGGGATAACATTTTCAAAACAGGAAGCAGGAGACATTGCTCTATTCCACTGTCTCTGCTAAATGAATTAAATATGATTAAACTGCTGGCAAGGTTTAACTGTAAAAATGATCATTCCTGAGAGAAACAGTATAACGAGAGTTTATTTTAGGAAATGTTCAGGTGAAGTCTGTATATTCAGAAAGAACTTTATAGACTGCATAAAGTCAGTATTTGTAATGGTTTTTTTCAGTTCACTATTTAACTCCCCTTGATAGTTATCAGTTTATTGTTTCTTAAACAGAAATTGTACTGATTGTGAAGAATTCTTGGTCTATTAAAATGATCAAATCAATTTCATTTATAACCCTGACTTTTCTCAAATGTGTCATGCCAATTCTATTCAATGTTATTTGTTTAGTTAAGTCATGGTCTTGCTTGTTTCTGTTATGATTATATAGAAATAGAAAATTAGTTTTGGTTTGGTCAAGTAAGCTGAACAATCTGAATTCCACAGTTCTAAAACTCACTGAACAACAGAAGGTTAGGAGATAAAAAATCAGACCTTGTTCAGTGTCAGGAGGGTATGAATCCACATATGGATTCCCATTTATGACAATTGACTTTCTGCAGCATGAAATAGATGTCTCAGTACAAAAATGATGACATATTGCCTTCATAAAGTGTCTTAAAAATGAAGGAGACTCCACAGGTAATTCTCCTAGGATTTTCAGCTTTTTATTGGCATAAACAAATGGGAACAGTTTACATCCTGCTACATCTATTTCAACGGCTTTAAAAATGCTGTAAAATATAGTGTTTGGGGTTGGGTTTTTTGTGTTGTTTTGTTTTTTCCCTAGCATGCAATAAATATCTCCTTGATTGAGAAGTACCATTTTTTAAGGAGATTTTATCTTTTTGTTCCTTTTCATCAAAGAACAAAAGGGAAAAGATTGTACTATTGCTTATTGTCTCCTGAAAACACTGCATAATTTTTTTATCCTTGGGATCTTAAGATGTCAACACACAGATACCAAGCAAACTTTCATTACCTATCTTTAGAAAAAATCTTAGTTATTTCTTGAGTTCCTAAAATTCTCTTGAACTTTCCTAGAGACATGATGGGATAAGTAGTAACTGAAGAAGAACAGAACACCGTAGGAATTGGTCTTTTAGGAATCTTTTGTAGAATCATGGAATGGTTTGGGTTGGAAGGTACCTTAAAGATCATTTAGTTCCAACCCCCCTGCCATGGGCAAAGACATCTTTCACTAGACCAGGTGTGCTAGAACACCTCTGAGGTTGAGGCATCTACAACTTCTCTAGGAAACCTGTTCCAGTTCCTCACCACCCTTGCAGCAAAGGACTTCCTCCTAATATTTAGTCTAAATCTACTCCCTTTTAGTTTGAATCCATTCCTCCTTGTCCTGTCACTATGTGCTCCTGCAAAAATTCCCTCTCCATCTTCCTTGTGGGCTCCCTTCAGAGACTGTAAGGTCATAATTAGGTCACCCTGAAGCCTTCTCTTTTTTAGGCTAAACAAACACATTTCTCTGCCTTTCCTTATGTGAGAGATGCTCCGTCCCTCTAATCATTTTGATGTCTCTCCTCTCGACTTCTCCAACTGGTTGATGTACTTCCTGTTCTGAGACCCCAGAGCTGGACACAGTGCTCCAGGTGGAGTCTCACCAGAACAGAGTAAAAGGGCAGAATCACCTCCATCAACCTGCTGGCAATGTTGCTTTTCATGCAGCCCAGAACACAATCGGATTTCTGGGCTGCAAGTGTGCACTGATGACTCATGTGCAGCCTCTCACTCACCAGCACCCCCAAGTCTTTCTTGACAGGGCTTCACTCAGTCAGTTCATCCTCCCACCTGTGTTGATACACCCAACCCAGGTGCAAGACCTTACACTTGATCTCCTTAAACCTCATGAGATTCCTATAGGCCCACTAATTGAGCTTATCTAGGCCCCTGTAAAGGCATCCCATCCTTCAGGTGTGTCAACTGCATTCAGCTTGGTGTCACCAGCAAATTTGCTGAGGGTGCGCTTGATCCCTTCATCTATGTCATTAGCGAAGATATTAAATAGCACTAGTCCCAATACAGACCTTTGAGGGATACCACTTGTCACTGATGTCCATCAGGACTCTGAGCTGTTGACTACTGCACTCTAGAAGTGACTATCCAACAACTTCTTTTATCCATCTAACAGAAAAATCCATTTCTTTTCAATTTAGAGAGAAGGTGTTGTGGAGTTTGTGTCAAAGTCTTTAGAGAAGACCAGATAAATTACATTTGTAGTCCTTTTCTTGTCCAGTGCTGTAATCACTCCATCACTTCTATCCTATCCAATAGAAACCTCTAGTCCACAAAATTTCTTGTGTATTATCACCACCAAAAGCAATTAATTAAGTAAAACTGGAAAGAACACTAGCACTACTGATATTTCCAGCAGCATTTCTAAAGAAGTTAGTGAATCCTAAGTTTCCTCTGATCCTATCCATTGGACATACATTCAGACTAGAAATCCTGGCACTGATTCTTTGCATAAATAAGATCACAGGGACCTGTGGCCCAGCCAGAAGACTGGAGACTGAGAGACACAGCAGGAGCAGAGGACCCCACACTTTCCTGGCTTTAGACCTGCTCAAGCTGCTATTTTGCTGCTGCACAATGATTAAATTATTTGAAGGACTGAGAGATCTGAGACACTGCTGTGGGAGACCTGGCATCGAGATGGTGAGGAAACCTGGTCTGACGGTGTGAGCATGGGGTGTGTGGGAAGTCAAGTAGGGCGCTCTTTGGCTCACTGGAACTACCTGCTGCAGAGGGGCCTGGGGCGCAGCCATAAGTGTGATGGCCAGAGTGGGTCCTGGACGGTCAGACAGGAAATTTTGCTTAACAATCCTCTAGAATGATGCCACTACCCTCGGTTGTTTAATATAAGTCTGAATTCTGTTCTGTGTTAAATATACTACCTGCTCAGAGTGGTAAAAATTTGCATGCATTTTTTGCAGGAACAAAGGGAGTGAACTGTCAAAACAGTGAGTCTCTGCCAGAATCTAGGCCTAAATTATACTTTAATTCCATCAAGCCATCAGTTTATCTCCTGGACATTCTAAGGTAGAACATTAGATTGCTATGGCTATTCCTTCCTTTAAAGAACAATCAATAGCAACCATGATGAATACTGCTAGGCAGAGAAGGAGTGGTCCTGGTTGTGAAAGATGCCAATTACATTTTGCCCTTTGAGGCAAACCTTCATTTCACAAAAGTGCTAATACAAAGCAATTCCTTCTCTCAATCAGCATTTATTTCAAGACTTTTGTATTCTGACTTGCAGCTTGAAAAATATGGCATAGAAACTTTGCAGCTATATTACTGTCAGAAACATATTTCTGGCTTCAGAGCTGTTTACAGCAATGCTGTGTTGAAGAAGGCTACTCTCACATTTATTTAGCCATTATCCCAACTCAGTGTCCTAAAAGAAATTTCCCTGTTTTTTCTTCTGTCAGGTATTTCTCTGCTGTTTACTTTCCCTTTCCTCTAGTTCAGCCTAGGAACCAGGTACAGTTCCCTATCTTCAACCTTGTCTAAATATTGCTACTGTTGCTGTTAACTGAGATGTAGGTCAGAATACTGTACATCATTATTCATTAAATTACTGTGGTTATTACTTCATTTTGCTCTCAACAAAGGAAATATGCCTGTGAAAACTCTCTCACAAATATTTCCATAACACCATGAAATATCTGAGAACAAAAGACAATAAAATTGCTTTTTCTTCTTTTGTGTCAGAATTAATCTAATGTACTGTTAGGAAAAACTGTCTCCATTGCAGGAAAGCTTTCAATGGTTCACTGCCCCAGCATTATTCAACATGCACTGAATGCTGTTTTGAAGCTATGAAGTGACAAATATATGTGAAAAATGTTGTGGTTTTACCTGAAACACAGCATCTTCTTATGGTCTCCCTCCATCCTTTCCAAAACATAAACTGGGTAGGAGGGAACTGGGTCAAAATTGCATGGGTGAAAAAAAAAAAAAAAAGGCAAGAAAACAAGCAAAAATTTCCAAGAGAAATGTTGTATACGTGAACTCTGCTTTTGATAATTTAGAATTCTTTTATTTATCATATTCTTGCTTACAGATCCATATTTCTAAAAATGGTCATAGTGATATATATCTAATTAAAAAAAAAAAAAAAAACAAAAAAACCCAACACTTTAAAAAGCTTGAAAATCTGAAGCATCATATTATTTAATAATTAATATTTAAAAATTCAGCTGGCTTACTTCATCATGTCAGAATTGCATCTGTAAGGATTTCTGCAGCTGGCATAATTTCTGACTGTGTGGAATTCAGATTAAAAGATCATTGTCTTTCAGTGTTTGCAGGTGTATTTTTTTCTATAATCTCTCCCTCCCCTCCCTCCCCAGTATAACTTAGAAAAATAAAAGTTGCAGAGATATGTTTCATCATAAGATTTTTATTGGGTTTTTTTTAAGTCTCTTAGTATTGTAGTTGCATTGTTGGCTATTGCAAAGTTCCAGAATGGAAAGTTAATGATTGAAGTACCCTATTTCATATGATCTCTATTTCATATAGTTCACCCTGGCCAACAGTGTAGACCAGGCAGACACATGAAAAGGAATTAAACCTCTCATATTCAACATTTGTATCCTCTAATCTTTCTTACAATCTGCTCCTATTCTCACTCGCACGTGATGTCCTTACACATTTG
Source organism: Margarornis squamiger (assembly GCA_035222235.1). NCBI lineage: Eukaryota > Metazoa > Chordata > Aves > Passeriformes > Furnariidae > Margarornis > Margarornis squamiger. Next base: position 94,879,754 of record JAWWTY010000077.1, on the reverse strand, counting down.
CTATTTAAAATTATTAGTGATTTTTTTCTCTCATCATTATGCATATGGCTATATCTTTTCACTTCACAGACAGTGAGAAAAAAAGTCAACTTTGGAGTTTAAATTCCCTTATCTAACTGCTAATTCTTCAGCTGAAAAAGAAGACTTTTTAAAGCCCTGTCATCACCATGTGAATTTTATACTAGGGTGTTTGGAGAAAGACTCACTGGTAAGTGTCTCTCCAGGTTCTGCTGCTGCTTCTTGAAATATTGTTGGTACCACAACATGCCAACAGTATGAGTGCTGCTTATGGTAATGCCTTGTTTGGGTCTGCCGTTTTCTCTTGGAAAGTATCAAGCACAAGGAATGCCAAGTGCCACATTGACAGCAAATTACTTGACAGTTTTGACCTGCTGTAGACATGGCATTGTCAAACAGCAGCGATGTGATCCAGTGGATGCTATTTCATGGGTGCTGTGTTATTCTATACACATACCTTTGGTTCCCCTGATTTCTATACCTTTACTTCCCCTCTTGGTGAGCTCAGACAGTGCTCCATCTTGAGAATTAGAAGCCTTTTCCAATGAGAAGCTTATAAAATGGAATTGTGCAAACATAAAGTGTGAAAAGTCCCTGTAGAGTGCGGCATAGGACAACAATTCTAGCCAAGGAAAATTAATTGTGACATTTTATAACCTCTGGCAGGGAAACCATGACTGTTGTTTTGAGAAGTGAAAAAGACATGCAGAGCAAGTCTGACTTAAAACATAGGATATTAACAATTATGTAAATGGCAAAAACCATAATGTTTCTCTACAATTTCCTGAAGCAGGTTGTTATAGTGTTTGCTAATGTGTCCAATGACATTTTATGAGCTTGGCTATTTGTTCTGCTGCTGAAACAAGTGAATAGGTGAGGGGAGAATCTCTTAGAGGCAGAGTTTCCTTGAAGTCCTGCAGTCTAAATGCCAGGCAGCTTCATGCTGAATCATACAGTCTAATTAAATATCAATATTGTTGATGTATTCTGAGACAGCAGACTTATACTATGATAATTTTGCTTAAATATCAGGAAAATCTCATATAGAAGGAGTCAATACAATTATCCATTTCCTAGATCCCATCATTATATCATGTATAAGAGGTTTGACATCGTTGTGGCAATAGTTTACCACACAATTTGATCTGAGATGAACAAGGTCCACTTTACAGTTAGAATATCTAGAATGTATTGTGAATGTACTTGATATACCATTTAATGAGCTCTAAATGGGATATGAGTAAAGAATAAGAAAAGGTTCATTGCTGTGATACACTTTAGTCCATACCATAATATTTATAGCCAGAATTAATATATCTAAGTTCAAAAAATGGCCAAAATTCAATATCGTTCCTAAATTTCATGAAAGCATAGTTTTCCTCAGATAAAAACTTAAATGGAAGCATGGAAAAAATAACTGCAACTTTTAACACATTCCTAATACTGATCATCGTAGTTATAGCACCTAAGACTTTCACCTTATTTCTTTCATTTATGGATCTCAGAGCTCCATACCAATTTATGAGCTCAGGCATCTTTATCAAGTGAACAAATATTATCTTCATTTTGCAATGAGAATAGTGACAAAATTGTCTTCCAGGAAAGTCAAAGAAAACTGTTTTGGGTGCTGTTCTTCCTCTTCCTATTCTGTATTTCTGCGTATTTTAGCTATTCAAGCACTATTACTTCAAAACTGGAAACATTTCAGCCAGTCAGAATTCAGGAATGCTGTTACATTTTTGACTGATTCACCTTTGCAGCTTAGTACTTATACTTAACTCTTAGTCACTCATTTTCTTGCATTTATATTTGCATAATGATAGAACTAAGTTATATCTTAGTAATTTAGCATAGTATGCAAATTCCCATACTCTGAATTGCAGGCAGCTATTATTAGCTAAGAAAAGTACAGGGATTTACATTAATCAATGTATTGCTCTTTTCCAGTTACTTTATTGTAATTAACTAAGTCTCATAGCTCTGGTTATGAAGAGAGACTCTTGAGAAAACTGAGGTGAAGTGAATCAAAGTTTTCAGTTCACCATGTTTTTTACTGGCAGTAGTTTTGTGGACTCTGTACTTTCATCATAAAGATTACACAGGTGGGAACAATTCTGATAGGTAAAGACTACAAAGACTGTCTGGATGAGAGCACTATTTTATAAATGCATGTAAGATAAAATGTGTCATGTAAGTCTGTAATTCATCTTAGTCTGTTCTGTAAAGCTACCATTTTCTCCTATATCTAGTTTGTTGATAGCTGTATTTGTTGAATACTTAAATGTTGACTACTTGACATTTAGAATATAAGAAGATAAAATGTTCTCAGCAAAGAATAGGTACTTAAAGATATCCTAATAATTATGGCATTAGAAGAAGAATTAGAAATATTCCCAGTATTATGAATTTTTATCACCTTTTTTACTTGAAAAAAAATGACATTAATTTACAGATGACATAAAGAAAACTGTCCAAAACATGTAAGTGACTTAAATATTCAGCTGTAGAAAACTCCAACTCTTTGTGTAGGCACATATTCAACCCTTTGGCTTATTTGTTCTGGGGGAGATGTAAGAATAAAACATCTTAGATGATTCATCCTCCTTTTTGGGAGCACTCAGGGTGATATAATTAAGCGAAAATATTTCACATAAAATAACAAGCACAGTTTTTCTTCATAAGGAGACAAATCCTCTCCCTCACCTTGTCTTCAGAGCTGCTACAATCTAGTGGCTGGGATAGTCTTGCAGGAGTTGAGATACCCTTGCCAATGGAAGATTACAGACAGTTTATATCAAGAATTGATTTGGCCATTAGTCAGCAAAAATGTGTTTGAGGAGTAGCTCTTACTTTAGAGATAGAATCATATAGAATGATAAGGATTGGAAGCAACATCAAAGATCATCTAGTTCCAACCCTTTTGCCACGGATAGGATTGCCATTCACTAGATCCAGTTGCTCAGGGCCTCATCCAGCCTGTCTTTGAACACTTCCAGGGATGGAGGATCCACAGCTTCTCTAGGCCAGCTGTTGCAGTGCTTCACCAACTTCTGAGTAAAGAATTTCTACCTAACATTTAATCTAAACCTGCCCTGTTTCAATTTAAAATCATTGTCCCTTGTCCCTTCACTATTTACTCAAATAAAAAGTCCCTCACCCCTCTTTTTATAAGCACCCTTAAGGTACTGGAAGCCACAATGAGGTCTCCCCTAAGCCTTCTCTTCTCCAGACTGAACCCCAGCTCTCGCAGCCTGTCTTTACAGGAGAGGTGTTCCAGCTCTCTAATCATCTTTGTGGCCTTTCTCTGGACCCACTCAAACAGGTTCTTCTTGTGTTGAGGATTCCAGAGCTGGAGACACACTCCAGTTGGGGTCTCACGAGAGCAGAGTAGAAGGGTAGATCACCTCCTTTGACTTGCAGGCCAACCTTCTTTTCATGAAGCCCAGGATGTGGTTGGATTTCTGGGTTGTGTGCACATATTTGGCTCATGTCCATCTCTTAATCCACAAGAATCCCCAAGTGCTTCTCCCCAGGACTGCTCTAAGTCCTACCTACTCCTACTGTACTGAGACCCTCAGTCTGTACTCATATATACTCTGCCCTAATCCAGGTGCAGCATCTTACTCTTGGACTTGTTGAACTTCATGAGGTTCTTGTGGGCCCACTTCTTTAGTAAGCCAGTAAAATTCATCCCCACCCACACACTTCTATAACTCTTTGGGCCTTATTTCCCTCCTGCTAAGCACAGAGAGTGCACATGCTATCACCAAGTCCCTCATCATTTTACATGGTTGTATTTATGGGGGTAAGGTGCATTCTAGTTACAGCCAAAGTTAAAAGAGGGGCATGAGCACATAAGCATGCAAATAGCATGGAGTGGAAAGTTAGAAAATCACAGTATGTCAGCTATCCTGTGATTTTGTACATGGTGTCTATCTTTTATGTAACTGTATGCTTCAGCACTCCTTCCTATGATGACCATGAACAACTGCGGTTTTTTTCAGACTCAAAAATCAGGTTTAGTAAATGTATTGCAAAGTTCTTGCATTTATGTGCCTGCACAGTAGCCATCACTCAGGAATTTTCTGATTATGCCCAAGGTGTCAGGGATAGACACAAGACAACTCAGGCTAAGCCAAAAGAAAAAGGTGCATAGGAGAAAACATAAAGGTAATGGTGATCTAATCTTCTGTTTTCTAATGTATTACAACCAAATATTCTAATCTTGTTGGTATTGTCTTTATAATCAATGGTCTGCATTAAGTTTTTGTGGCCAGGTTTTATTAGTGGATGGGCTACAGGCTGGCTTCTGTGAGAAGCTGCTGGAAGTTTCCCCCATGACCAGCAGAGCTAATGCCAGCCGGCTTCAGGACAGACCTGCTACTGACCAAGGCCAAGCCAATCAGGAATGGTGGTAATATATCTGTGATAACATATTTAAGAAGCTAAAAAAAGTTACTGAGCAGAAGTAATTGCGCTCAGAGAAGAGTGGAGTGAGAACATGTTAGAGGAGCAACTATGCAGACACCAAGGTCAGGGGAGAAGGAAGAGGAGGAGGTGCTCCAGACACCAGGGCTGATATTCCCCCACAGCCCAAAGTGAAGACCATGGTGAAGCAGATGTCCCCCTGCAACCCATGAAGGACCATGGGGGTGTACCTGCATCTACACCAAGGCAGGTGGATGTCTGAAGGAAGATGTGAACCTATGGAAAACCTGTAATGGAGCAGGGTCCTGACAGGGACCTGCAGATCCAAGGAAAGAGAAGCCTATGCTGGAGCAGGTTGCCTGGAAGGACTTGTGACCCTGTGGGGGACCCATACCAGAGCAGGCTGTGCCTGGAGGACTGCACCTCATGAAAGAGTGACCCACATTACAGAAGTTCATGGAGAACTGTTGCCCATGGGATGATTCAACGTTGAAGAAGTTTGTGGAGAACTGCCACACATGGGAAGGACCCCGTGCTGGAGCAGGAGAGACTCTTCTCCCTGAGCAGCATCAGGAACTACCTGTGACAAACTGGACTGCTCCCTGCACCATTGGGAGGGAGGAAGTAGAGCTTGGGATGGAGGGCAGGCTGGGGGGGAAGGTGTTTTTAAGATTTATTTTACTTCTCATTATCCTGCTCTGATTTTTGATAGCAGTAACATTCAAGTAATACCCCCAAGATGAGCCTGTTTTGCCCATGATGGTATTCAGTGAGTGAATCCCTGTCCTTATCTCAACTCATGAACCTTTGCTATATTTTCTCTCCCCTGTCCACTTGTGGAGGAGAGTGAAAGAGGGGCTTTGGTGGGTGCCTGGCGTCCAGCCAGGGTCAACCCACTACAGGTCTAAACTGTTGTTTCGTGCAATACTTTTTCTTTAAACGTTCTCCTTGCTGCATACATGCACACACGTACACATGCACATCTACTGTAAAATTTTCTATTGACATTCCTATTAGCTTCAAAGCATTAGAGCTGCCACTGTCTCTTGAATTAAAGGTCTATACATGATAATTGCATACACTTCTGAGATACCTTAGAATGAGTTTTTAAGGCAACTTTCTAGCAGCTGTTTTGAAGCTATGCAAACCACCTAAAACTTGGACCTAGAACTGTTCTCAGTGATTTTAGTTTAATACACCATTCCCCAAATTAAGGTTTGTAAATACTTGTAATTGCTTGCAAGTTTGAAGCAGCTGAAATAAAGCACTCATTAAACTTTGTCTTCCACTCCAATTATCTTTGCCTTTTTATTTTATCTTTGCCTTTCCTTCGAGAATGTTTTTGCAAGACAATTGCTATATAAAATGTACATACATTTGATATTAATTTTCTAATTTTTTTATGCAAGCTATCAGGAGTGATATTATTGTCTGTATTCCTATGAAACATAATTTTATAGTATTATTATGTACTAATTTGAAGCAATAGAGACCTATATTTAGAACAGCTCATGCCTGTGTTTATTCTTTGAAGTATGAGTAGAGCCCTGGAACTGAAATATAAGCAGTAACAGAAACATGGTAAGATTTTCTTTTAAAATTATTTTTAAAGGCACTGAAAGTACAACAATGTAATTATAAGAAGAATACACCTTTAAAAGAAACATATCCTTGATCTCAGATTTACACAAGTAGTTGTAGATACACTTAACGGTCTCTTGAAGTCAACTGAGAAGGGCCTAAAGGACTGCTGCACATTTTGGCAAGAGGTGGTGTTCTTAAATAATGTCCTGCTTTTTTTAATCCAGAATGCTAGTTTGACATCTCATCTATTTATAGTATATATATAGTATATATACATATATGTGTATATACACACATATATGTTTATATATAATATATATGTATAGGTGTGAGTAGGTGTATGTGTGTATATTATAGGTGCTTAAGAAAGGGGTACAAAAGCACAAGTAGGCTGTTTCCTACTGAAAGAAATACTGATCTACCAGTGTCTTGAATACAGGGAGGCTTTTCCTTCCAACTTCTATTAACATCTTTCAAAAATTAATTGTTAGAGCTAGTGTTGTTGCTGTCTCTTACTTTTCCCCCCATAAATTTCCATATAAGAGTATTCACTCAAGAGACCTTGACAAGGACCTAATAAACATATTTTACTTCCAAAGCATCCTGACCAACACTTTGAGAAGAGTGTGCTCATCTGTGTGAACACAAGCATGGAACCGAGAAGCATGTGCTCTCCTAATTTGTGAAGATTTCTAACTATGGCTCAGGCCAACATGACAAATAGTTCAGCCTGCAGTGGAATTTCTTTTCTTCACAACAGGCAAAAAGATAAAATATGAATTATATTGTAAGATAAACCTTACAGCCCCAAAGATATTTGCAAGTCTCCAAAGTTTTGTAGCTACTGAGATGTTTTGTGTTTATTTTAATCACGGTTTTATAGTAACTGAAATCTATTTTCAGCTTTTGTGTAGCTTATTTCTCTTTATCCTCACCAGGATCTTGATTAAGATTTTTTAAAAAGCTTTGACTAAATCAGACTCTTAATACTAAGAAGAAAAGTAGCATCTCTGTTTACCCTTACAAATGGCAAAATGTTTGACTGAATATGTAGTCACCATACTATGGTAAAGAGTGAAAGACAAATCTAACAGGGAAATCTGATAAATAATTCACTGCAAGAGCTGGGAGATGCACAATAATTTTTCTTGTGACAACTGTCTAGAGAAATCTAGACAGACTTAGTGTCTTCTGAAGCTGAACAAGTCTGAAATAAAAGTGAGCATCAGAAAAGCAGTATTGGATCTAATGTTAGCCAGTTCCTCATGACCAAGCTTTTGCCCAGAGCTTCTGTTAGCTTTTTTCTTCCTGGGATCCTGAAATATCACACATATTTTCTGTTGAGGTCTTTGAAAAAAAGTGTACAAAATCTTCAATATAAAACCTGGATTGATTTTCAAACTCAAAGAATACAGTGATAAGTAAAAAATTATCAATTGAAGCTCAGTCTGTAGTAGATGTATGGTTTGTATGTTTGTCAGCTAATACTGAGGTTTGAGTGCAAGTATATCATTATTCCAAATGAAATACAAACCTCAAGGGATGCAAATTCAACCTTAAAAAGCCAAAAAACCTAAACCAAACAAAATCCTTTCCCACATGTAGGAAAATGAAGATATGCCATTATATTTGACAGCAAAATCACAGGTTTTTAAAAATATGTGTGAAGTAAATAATAGGCTAGCAGTTAATGAAAATCTGCTTTGAGATTTAATAAAAAAAAAAAAAAAAACAACAAACATGCTGTGGTTGATGATGTTTCAATTATAGTGAACTGTATTGCTTTCTAAATAAAATTAGGATGTAAAGAGGCAGACTGCTAGGAGAGAAGCAAAAGTGAATTTTGGGGACAACAGTAGGAAATGATCCAAAATGTTGCTATGTCTATGGAGTGGTTTTTTATTTTGCTGAAAGTTTTAGATACATTAACACTACAAAAATATTAGGATAGTGCTCTGTGGAAACAAAGTTTTTTCTTCAGGTCCCCTGCCTAATGGCAAATATTTGAAGTTTCATGAGACTACCCAAAGGTACATGTTCCTTTGAGTTTTCACACGTCAAAGGATTAATCTGAAGTAAATAAGAAACAATCTGAAATGTGTAGAAATTATGAAGATTATATAGTTTTGATAGTTTGTCTTTTTGGACTTTTTAAACAAACAAATCAGAATGATATTAATGCTATTTGAAAACCAAAAATGCCTGCACATAAAAACTGACATTTAGATTATAATCAATTAGGACTGTCCATGGATTTCACAATCTGAGTTTGTGTCACTCAAAGACCCATCCATTTTTTTCAAAGGAGACAGGGCATAAAAGAACTGGAAAGCAGTGAGCTGAGCATGTAGTTTATTAAAGCAGAATGGGAAATTACAGATTTGCAGCAGCAAAAGTATTAATGCATTATTACATAAGAATTTAGATATTGCATATGAGCTCAATTGCTAATAAAGTAGTATTAAATTAATTGGAATGACAACAGTAAGATGCACAGAGGTATTTCATGTATAAGATTCTTCTTTCAGTCTGTGCTAGATACATTGTCTTGGTTTTTTTAGGTAACTACAGATATGTTTTTTGACCTGCAGAACTGGGGGTCTCTTCAAATTTACTTCAAATTTTAAATGACATTTCTTAATAATCAAAGAACAGCAGTAGTGGCTTACAGCTTGTATTCTGTATGGCTAAAATGGCTTGTTAGCCATTACATATCGCAACTGGCAACACTTGTTACACAGGACTTTTCCTGGGTTTGATGATCCATATTCTTTTGGCTTATTGGGTTTCCCAACCTAGGGACCATTAGCCCAGTTATATGGATGTTAAGAAAGACATTCTTATTTGCTTCCATAAAAGCAGCCAAAGCAGAGAACTTCTGCAAAATCAACAAATTGCATTTTATAGTTTCCAACAATGGTCTAGCACCTTGAGTTAGTAGAATCACTCCAACTTGTTTCACAGGGAGCCTATCCAGGCTGCATGTCATCAGAAATGCTTTTTCAGAACCCAACACTATTTAGACCAGTCTCCAGGATGTAACAAACTGATAAGCCTTGTTAACAGCACCTGTGATAGAGTCTTTGATATAATTTCTGATTAAAAGCTCCTCCTTGAATAGGACAAACTGAAATAAATTAGAAATTAACTCCAACTGGTCACTTACAATGGTTTTCTAGTGGTGAAGATCTCAAAGAAGAAGGGCAAAAATTGTATTAAAATGAATTCATCTTCCGTAAAAAAAATGAGTAAAACAGATAGATATATTTATACTACTGAAGATAGGTTTCAGATGGTTTCCCTTACTCTAAGAAATCTGTTCTTATATAATGAAACACAGTGTTTTTGCAGTCCATGTGATGGATGGGAAAAACGTTCCCTTTTTCTTTTCCTTACAGCAAATATTAACATATTATGCACACCAATGCATATAAAAAAATCACATAATTTAGGAAAAAAACCAAAAAACCTCTGTATAAAATATATCTCAGCACCCAGATTTCTAGTTAAGAAAAAGAAAAAGGTAGGGAGAAACTCCAATGTTCTTTTCATAGAAAATTATGATTTTTCTGCTGATTGCACTTAATATTCTTAGTTTATTCTCAGTTATATCTTTAATACATTATTGCTTTGTATATAAAAGTTAGATTTTGCTAATTCCTCTCATCAGGTATCCATTCCCATTACCTCTTTTGCTACCCTTAATTAATCACTTTGTATAAATTTTACATAAATCTTGTTCATTTCAATTTTTTTTTTTTTTTTAGAATATCAATTTTCTGTAAGGAAAGAAAGAGCTGCTCTCTTTCTGAAGAGAACTAAAATGTAATACAGCACTATAATAGAGCCAAATAATGTGCATTTATTTACCTTATCAATTTTGAACATACATTAGTTAAGTATTCAGCCATTATTTATCTTTTCTTTTTCTTTACAGTGTGGAACCAAAGGATGGTGTTTGAGAAAGGCAGTACTCACAGTTCAAAGAAATAATGTTTAAGGTCATTATTGCAGCACTGAAGCATTTGCTTTCTTTTTGTGCATCAAACTGACAGTTGTGATGAAAGATAGATCTGCTGCTTTTTCCAATTTCTTTCTCAAAAAATACTTTTTTTTTTCTTTTAAGTGATTCTCTTTCATGTTTACTTAATGTAATTGTGAAACTGTAGAATTGGACAAGAATTTTGATGTAGCCTAAAGTTGTAATTATTCGTAAAAACCTCAAAGACTTAACGGGGAGAAACCATTTGATGACCATGGTCAATGTAGCTGCTATTTGACAAACAAATGTTATTATAACAGATGCCTTTATTAGTTTGTTTCTGTTAAAGACAAAGTACGAGACAATCACAATATTTGGTATTTAGTTTTTCTCTATAATTTATGAGATTGCAATTAAAGTCATTGCAATGATCTTCACAAACTAGTTTATTTCAGAAAATAAAAAATTCTTTCTATGATCCAAAATAATGTAAAAGTCCTCATATTGAACTTGGAAGAAAATAAAAGAGGACAGCAAAAAAGGGGGAAATATGTGGGAAACTGCACCAGGCCTGTGGATTTCTTGACAGAGAAAGAAGAATTTGACCTTGGCCAGACAGCTGTGTACCCATAAAGATAAACAATTTGCAGAGACTGAGAGAACTCAGGAGAGGCACAAGATAAGAAACCTGGATGAGTTTGTACAGAGACAGTAGTTTATAACTGTGGCCAATAGATGATTGTTTGTGTCTAATGAGCACCAACGATGTTAGTGCACGTACATTTAAGAAAGTTATAGAAACAGCTGTGTGAAGAATAAAAAAAATTAAATCTTGTTCCTTCACTTTCTATTCACTCGGAATGTATGCCTGATATTTGTCATGTGTGCCTCAACAATGACATAAATAGACAATCAGAATGTAATTTTCAAACATAAAGGGCAATTTCTCAAATATAACTATGAAAATACGAAATATGGTAAATAGGAAAAGGCTAGAAACCAAAACCTTTCTGGACATAATCTTTGTGTATAAAAATTCCAAAGGGATTCTGGAAACAGCATTTTTATTTCTTTTTACAATTTATTGTATGATGGAAAAAATCTAAATGCTTTAATTCAGCCTGGAATAATCTGACTCCAAGGTCACTGAAAGGTAGGAAAAGTGTTGAGAGTGGCTGCACTTATGAGAGAACAGGGAACCCAGACAAGCATAAGCCTTTCGAGAAGCAATATGATCTGGCATCAGAATAGCTTTTAAAAAAAAAAATAACTAACCACACAAACCAAAACCAGGGACATGCACACAGACACATGTACGTGCATGTATGTACACACAGTGGGAACAACAGCTGTAAAATACAAAATGGATTTTAGGGAATAATTCCCGTGATTCTCATTTCTACTTTTGATGAGTCATTTCAGCATTTTTTCTCTCGTTTCAGACAAATTAATCTCTACTTTTTAGTACTGATATCTCGCTAAAACCAGCAGTACCTGCTTTATATTTTTGCTGCCACACGCAATCTCAAAGACGTTCATGCAGGTGAGTCTCCACTAGCACAACAAATGGTCAATAAACTACTTCCTGCTCTCCTAGGTGACTATTTTGCTCTCCTAGGTGACTACCTGGTCCACCAGTCTAGCAGAACCAGTTCTACAAATTGCTGATGCCTCACATGCTTCTTCTTATTTTTCTTTTAATGTTTGACTACATTATAGCTGACTGATCATTTAAAATAGCATTGATTCAGCTGGCTATCCAGCTCCAAAGGTGGGTCACTTCCCAATTGTTTTGAATAGCACAATATCTTTTCGTTTCTGATCGGTAAGTTTCAATTTATTGCCTAGTTTGCTATTAGATTTCATTTTTTTGGTAGTGAACTCTCTGTTTAGCCTCCTGACCTGATTTCTGTCACTGTGGTGAACCTACTTTAACCTTTCTACCATTTTTTCTCCCCTCAGATATTCTTTAATTCACTGTCTTCTTACTGTCTCCTTCCTTTCCTTTCACCCTCTGGCAGGCTGCCACTTTCTTGTCACTTTGACTGCTCTGCAATAGATGGTGTGTACTCACATAGCTCTCAAGCTACTGATAACTACCATGTTGGGTTTTTTTGTTTTGGTTTGTGTTTTTTTTTTTTTTTTTCCATGTGACAGGAAGCTACAGATTTAAACATAAAATAAATAAAAAGCATAAAGTATTAGAAAACTTCAAGCTCCAACATTTTACTTTTCCTTCTTTAAGCTCTCTCCTAGTCCCTAGAGCAAGACTGTTATGCTATGACTTCTTAAGAAAAAATGATCTTATCATTAAACCCTCAATGTCTCCTTTAAAATGTTAATTTCTTCAAGTCCAGTGCCAATAATTTTGTAAAGGAATATAATCTCATTTCAATAATGTTGACATTTTGTCCAAGTGGTCAGAGAACTGACTGTCCTGAAAGACCTGTGTTCCCTTTTATCCTTCTAAACCTGATTTTTTGTAATCATATTCTAGCCTAGAAAACAGTAATGAGGATTCTTTTCTCCAGTCTATAGATGTTTAGTTTTAAAATAAAAACCAAAATACCTAAGAATGAAAAAAAAAAAAAAAATAAAATATTGTGGTACTACATTGTTCTTTTTGTTTCTCTCCCCAATTATCCATATTTGACTTTTCAGATTTTTAAATTTTAGGATTAAAAAATATATTCCTATGCAAAATTATGTTCTGGATGTCTTGACTAATGATAAGTGTAAGTAAAATATAGCCTCAAGAATGCTAGGTTTTAGTATCTTTGTTAGCTGTTCTGCAAGCCATTTGCCATCTTGGAATATCAGAACCTTTCACCCAAATCAGAGTGAATCATTTCACTGCAGAAAGGTTGTCTTTAATATAAACACGAAAGACAGCATCATGGTTTTACTGCAAGTATTGTTGCTTCCTTGCTTTCAAGTACCCAAAGTAATTGTCATTTCTGAGGCTTTCTTCATATTATATACATACCATTATACTAAGTAGACCAAGAACAGGGATAGCAGCAAAGGTACTGAAGGTTCTTGTCACAGGAATATGGTTAGAAAGATGGGGTAGGGGAGAAATTAAAACTTAGAACATTTTTTTGATGATCACAAATTCATAAAAATCCTTAAGGATTTTTACCTGACTAAGGTAAGCCTGAGGTAAGCTGGAATTGGGGGATGAATCTTTCTTGACTTCTTCCTCATATTGAGATCCCCAAGAAGCTCAAATGACATAATTAAGCACTAAATACGATCTCCATTAGAAAATGAAGATTCAAAATATGAGAAGAAAGAATAGAAAGTTTAGACGAACTTTACTACTATCAAAATGCAACAAATACTTCCAAAAAATCCTGCTGTCGCTTATGAGATATCCCTGGCAGCTGTCTGTTCTCAGCAATTTTTCTTTGCACTGCAAACTTCCAGTTCCTTGCATTAGATCTTTCTGTCTCAAAATCTGTAGTCTGAAAGACTGAGTTTATTCAATTTCTTCCTGGAGAGGGTAAAGCTCCTCCTTTCTGGGGGGTTCCACTGAGACGAGTTTCTCCCTTTTTAAAGGAATATTGAAATACGGAGTAAATGTTCTGATGAGTCCTGTGCGCAGTTTTGGGCACTACAAAATAAAGAAGACATTAAGCTATTAGAGACCATTCAAAGGAGGGTCATGAGGATGGTGAAGGGTCTGGAGTAGAAGTGTTATGAGGAGCAGCTGAGGTCACTTGACTTATTCAGTCTGGAGAAGAGAAGGCTGAGGCTGAGGCTGAGGGGAGACCTCACTGTAGTCTTCAATATCCTCAAAAGGGAAAGCAATGGGGCAGGCACAGATCTCTTCACTCTTGTGACCAGTAACACGACCTAAGGAAATGGCATGATGCTGAATCCAGGGAGATTTAGGTTAAATATCGGGGAAAAAAAAATTTCATCCAGAGGTGGCTGGGCACTGGAAAAGGCTCCCCAGGGAAGTGGTCACAGCACCAAGCCTGACAGAATTCAAGAGGCATTTGGACAATGCTCTCAGGGCACATGGTATAACTCTTGGGGTGTCCTGTGCAGGGCTTGATGATCTTGATGAGTCCCTTCCAAGTCAGTATATTCTATGATTCTATGAAATGCAGAGTTATCATCCATCACAGATTATAAAAGTACAGTTCTGCACTTCGAACCTCTAGAGAACCTGTCTCAAAATCTGTGCACTGTAGAAATTTAGTTCATCTCTTGGTGATTACCAAGAGGAAGTTCCTTGCACTTGCTCTCTAGGTCAGTCTAATTCATATGGAAAAATCTGCATGTATTTTTTCATATTCATCCATGCTTTAGAATTAGATTCTTATTTTTTTTTCCCTTTCTTACAATAAATAATCTCAATGGGTGTTGTTGGGTTATTCTTGAAAGAACTATATATGCATATACATGTAAGTATGTATATATATAAATAAATATACACAAACTTATTCCAGTCATCTGCCCTTGCATCCTCTAGTACTGGTACGTTTTTGAACTCCCAACCCTGTGCTGAACACTGAACATCCTGCAGTTCATCTCAGTGCTAACATGCCGTGTCAGAACACTTGGCTGCAAATCAAACAGAAACCTTTTTTATTTTTTTTTTAAAGTACTCACAGAAAGTTTAAAGAGGTTGAAGGTGACATTTTGGCCTTAAGGCTTGCTTCATATTGTGGAAATACCGACAGTATTTTCTTCCTTATTACGTGAAAAAAAAAAAAAATTCTGAATGGCAAGAACAAAAATAACATTTCCACGTGTACGGATCTCTATACGGGAACAGATTGGCTTGATTAGCAGTGGGCACCAATATTGCCTACAGCCAATGCTATGTTTTGAGTCCTTTCAGTGTGGGTCCAGGCACTGTGCTCATGATATGATTTAGCAGGCTTTTTTTTCCAGGCTTTTTTGCAGTTTCCTTAACGTTTTCCACTTGAAGGAGAGCACCAAAAGCCCCTTCTCCTCATGAATCCCTTCTCCTCACGAATTATTGTTAGGTATATAAGTTTGGCTGCAGTTGTATTCCCCTCCTCTCCTGCCCCTATATATATAGTCTACTTGAAATATATATCCACCTGTTATTAATATACTGCCTCACCCTCTCTCGTCTCTGTTAGGTTTTTTTATTCTTTCACTGTTATACTCATTAGCACTCAAAAAGTAGTTGTTACTCCAAGACTGGAAATGTTAAATTTAAGTTTGAAATAAAAGAAGGAAAACATTGAAACAGAAGTCAAGTAAGATATTTATAGCCATTTACAACACTTATCACACTGACATAAGGTCCCAAGGGCCTCAAATTTTTCAGCACAACTAGAAAGGATTCATTATTTTGTCAGTCAGCTGCTGCAACTAACTTTAACAAAAACAACAGATTCTGAAAAGCTGATGTAAATGTAAATAGACAAACTCCCTTGATCTACCTCCTTCTTAGGTACTGTCTTGACAGAACTGCTGAGCTTTCACTTCTAGGACAAAGCTGAAGTTTACCTTTCCTATCCAGTGTTTTGTATGGTTTATACAATGCCTTAAAGAAAGTCGGGTTGGGTATTTTACTTCCCCTTTGAATTATTCCTTTTTATACAGATTCCTTGTTTTCACAGATAATATTTTCACTTTTCAGTTGTGACAAATTTTTGGTCCAGAGAGGTTTTTTTAGATACATTTATATAAATACATTTCTATTTCCTTTAGTTTATAATGCATTGATAAAAAAAATATTTGCAAAGAATTAACCAGAAGAATTATGCTTGGGTGTGAAAACAAATCTTAAAGAGCAAATACTACATACCTATTTATTGGATATCTAGAAATTGGTTGTCAGTCTGAGTTCCAATAAGCTTTTTAAAAGAATAGGCAGGAAATTTAGTTTACTACAAGGTTATATTGTTTCATTTGGACTGTCTTCCAGATTTGGGGTATTAGAAGACAGCTTTTAATAAAACAGGTTAGTGTTGCTGGTTTACTTCATCAAATTGTCTCCTGATAGGCAAGTGGTCTTGTCTGAACTATGAAAATACTGAAGAGTGTAATTTATCTTCCAATTCTACTAACGACAGCATGAAATACCTATGTTCTGACAATACTGATGACAGTAATAACAGTGGTCCCTACACCACTATTCAAAACTTTCTTTTCAAATGCTACCTTTCCTCACAAGAGAAAAGATGTTCTGACTCTTTGTTCAAAAGTTGATAGCAACAGACAAGATATGACTTGCAGACGGTTAGCTGTGGGGTTTTTATCTTTAACAGTTGCTGGGCTCCTTCAAATGTATCTTAAGCCTGTATACTGTAAATATGACCACCTTCATTTCCCTTAAATCTGGAGCTGCACAGCTTTACCACTAAGTAAATATACACTGGCTTCTCTTTTCACAAACATGTTAAGATGTTTCCTCTCCTCAGTATCTTATGAACAAGAGACTGATTAAAATTACTAAAAGACAGCTTCTGAATAGACTACTAATGTATTGTTTTCACAGTAAATATCCCATAGCATAAAACAACAAAACAATAAGATCTCTGCTTTACTTTTCCCCAAAAAGCTTTCTCACATTCCCTTTTGCCCACTTATTTGCATCTTTACACTGAAGTGAACAGATTGCTCATTGCAATATCTGTCTGCAGTCTCTCTCACCAGTTATATTCAGTGTCTTTCTTCCCCCTTGCCACCTAGAAATGTACGTTTCAAATTCAGTTTGTACTTCCATCCTAAGTTTAGCCTGCAAAAAGCAAACTGTGCTAGCCTAGGGTATACCAGTCCATGATTGGGGATCCCACTGCTCCCCAAAAGCCTCAGAATTACTGTTTCCTGCTGACTTCCTCGTGCTGTTTCTGTTAGTCTAATTTTGGACATTCAGCAGGATATTGCCATTACATTAAACTAAGGAGCATATAGATGTTGTATCACACTATGTTAATCTTATGGTAAGCCATAAATGGATTTGAATTTATCTAATATTGAAGTCAATTTTAACTTCTAGCATATATGTGTATGTATAAGTTTCACAAACACATTTTAAGCCTTTTTTAATATGTTTAATTTTTAAATTTTGGAAATTAGAAAGCAATTGCTTTCCAAACCACTTTTGTTTTTTGTTTTTTTTTTTTTTTTGCTTAGATAAATGCCTTTGAATATATATTCAACAGTGAAAAAGACAACAGTACTTCTCTTACAAAAAATTATTGTGAAATACCATGTAGAATCACATATGTAAAACACTGGAAATAAATTGATTTGAGCTTTCTTTTCAACAAAATACATTTCCATTGAAGTATGCTGTGTTGTTGAATAGTTCTTCAAAACATATTTGTTTTGACAGTGATTCCTTTGATTTTTTCTTTTTAATATCTGAATGACACCAACAAAATGAATCCATGACTTCTTTCCACTCTATTTGTTTCTTTTTTTCCCCTTGTATTGAGAGCAATTGACTAAATCTGGATTCAAATTTCAGTGCTTTGCTCTGTATTAGAGGAAGAGATGCTTTAAACTGGATGTCCCTGAAACAGTAATTTTGTCCACGTTAAAGACTTGTACATTTCCTTTACTTCAAAAGGACCTCCAAATTCCAAAAAATTGACCACTGAAGACAAGACACAATTGCTGTTTTCCAACCAGCAGCTCACAGGAAATTGGCAGTGTCATGTTTTCCTATCAATATAATAGAAATATTCACTCCCTGCAGCAGATTGTGATGAGGATAAATTAAATATTGAAGAGCTGAATAGATAAATCTAAATTTGGTTATTATTTTTTCAACTTGTTCCTAGAAGGTTGTGCTTGAAACACAGTACTGGATAGTAAACATTCCTTCAGGATAAAACTAGCAAGCTTTACCAAATTAAGAAACATACACCACCTACTACTCCAAACACCTCTGTAAGTGTGACTCTCATGCAGTCTCTGCTAATACTAATGCCAGTGCCTTCCCTGATCTTCCAACTGATCCCTGCTGGGAGATATGAATGAGAATTTATCACAACATCATAACAAACTGTGCAGCCTCAGAAATATTTATTTTCTGGCACAGTGTTCACTAAAGGCATTTCACAGATAACATTGTATATAATTCCTAGTGCTAAACACTATGCTTACATAAGCATATATTAGATGGTGCTAGAAGGGAGGTCAGTAAATGAACAGGAATCAGTAGAGCAATGGTAGGATTGAAAATGACAATAACTGTTTCAAAGAAACAGTAGATGGATATCCAATCCTTAGATTTCCAGCGTTCCTAGGGTGAAGTTATGTCTATGTATCCAAGGTCCTTAGGTAATTTTCACTTTTTCTTTTTTGTTTAGCATTACGGAAATATTTATCATATTCATATCAAGTGGCTCAGTGGAGTTAATAATGTTTTACAGTAAAGTTCAAGTTGAAAATAACTCATGAATCTTAGAGAAAAATCTACATCCCTAGTTGTATATTTCAAAAGTAATCTCATTTTCCACCAAAATTTTCCAGTAATCCAACTATATTTTCTAAGCTTTCCCACACATTCTAAATCACAGAATCAAAGATGTAATTATGTATGAAAAGACCTCTTGCATCATTGAGTCCAACCTATGACCCAACACCACCATGTCAACTAAATCATGGGCCTAACTGCCACATCCAGCTTTTCTTGAATATCTCTATGAATGGTGACTCCACCACCTCTCTGGGCAGACCCTTCCAGTCTGTAATCACCCTTTCTCTGAAGAAATTCCTGCTAATGTTCAACCTGAACCTTCCATGGCACAACTTGAGACCATGTCCTTTCATCCTCTTTTGTTACCTGGGGCAAGAGACCAACCCCATCTGGCTACAGCGCCCTTTCAGGTAGCTGTAGAGTGATAAGGTCTTCCCTGAGCATTCTCTTCTCCAGGACAAACAGCTACAGCTCCTTCAGCCACTCCTTATAGGACTTGTGCTCCAGACCCTTCACGAGCTTTGTTCTTCTCTGGACCCGCTCCAGCACCTCAGTATCGTTCCTGAATTGAGGGGCCCAGAACTGGACACAGCACTCAAGGTGTAGACTCATCAGTGCTGACTACAGGTGGAGAATCACTTCTCTAGTCCTGCTGGTCATGCTAGTCCTGATACAAGCCAGGATGGCACTGGCCTTCTTGGGCAATGGGGCACACTGCTGGCTCATGTTCTGCTGCTGTCAACCAGCATTCCCAGGTCCTTTTCTGCCAGGCTGCTTTCCGTACTTAGCTACAGACCAGCTAACCCAGACATAATACTATTGGTTTTAACTAAGATAGTATCATACCCACAACTCAGTAAAATTCAGTAAACTCACAATATTTATTAAAAAAAAAAACCCAAACTTATTTTAAGTGTTTCTAAACACTAAAGGTTAAAAAGTGTCTTCTTCCTTTTATCCTCATAGAGTTATGGGGGCTTTGTGAAGGCAAGAATTGAGTAGTAAATAAGTAGGGTTGATCAACTTTACAATGATTCTTTTCCTTACTAGAATTAAAATTCTATTAATTCCATTTAAGATCTGACCTACAATAGGAATACAAATTTTAAATCTAACTCAATGTTAGTATTAACTGGCTTCTTCAGAAGAGCTGAAAAAATCTTATTCTTCTAGTAGCACATACTATAAATGTATTTAACCTCAGCTCCTACTCTTACAGTAATAAATTACAGTAAAAATTATACGATAAATTCTTTTAAAGAATAGTCACCTTTTTTAGTTATAAAGAGGGTGTCAGATTTTTTTCATGTTTTCAACTCTAATTTTTAATATGTGCTTTTAGCAGAGTTTTGTTTAGAACTGATAAATGAATTTGTCTCACAGTCACTGACATTGCATCAGTGATGGGAAAATCAGTACTCTTTCTCAACACTACATTCATCCCATTGTTAACAGTTTTCCTGCTCTAAATGCTGCTCACTCCAGCTATGTGACAATATATTAAAACACTTGAAGCTCTATTGCTACTGTTGCTAACACCCAGATAGACGAACTACGGCTGAAGAATAGGTATTAAAATCAGCACATCTGATAAAGCCACAGCTTTAAAATGAACAGCATCTCACTATAAATCTAATCCTATTGTAAAAATTCGTACACATCCTTTCCAATTCTGGATGTTGTTATATTTCTTTGAATATTTCCTGATATAAATGCTTTTTTCTTCACAGATGCAACTGTAGTTCATTTATTCTTTGAGAACCAACCACATAGGGGATAAGTATTTCAATTGGTACTGCCACCAGCAGTGTAAGTCTGTTTTCAACACACAGTCAAGTAAACACAGCTATGAAAGGGAAACATTCTGTATAGTAAGTCAAAAAATTATTGCAATCTATTGCAGTCTTTTTATGTCACCACAATTTATACTACTGGAGTGACCACAACAGAATGATCTTTTCCATCACTGAATATCTGGCTGTGCAGTTATCAGCTCATAAAAAAAAAAATTGAACTTCGCCTTTTTCATACTAAAAGCAGTATCCTTTAACAAAGTAGCATTCCTTGCACTTAATTCGTTACCATCTGAACATTCTCCATCCTTAAATGTCGTCTCTGTTTATCAGCAATACAAAATCAGAACTTCTCTATTAGCAAGTAAATGTTGGAATTTAGCTTTACTTTCAGTCTTGGGATTCATCTGTCTTACAGCAAAACAACAGAAAAAATTATATTGCTGGGCATGTTAAAGCATTTTTAATGACTGTACTTAATGAAATAGGCCTCTTAACACATGCATATTAGTTCTTAATTGAAAATTAACAGACTTTAATGTTTACAATATGACAGTTATTGTTAAAAGAAATAATACAGGTATTTGTGGTTTTCCATGAGAATTGTTTGCTTTGATTTGTATAGTAATAAAATTGAAATGTGGCTTTTGGACACAGAAAGGCCTGATTGTCTAATGATGCCATTTACCCATATCACAGAGCATTATATCACTCATTCTATGTTACGGAAAGATCACATAGGGTATGACAAGTCAAACTTATCAGGAAATTATTATGCTATATTTTCATCAGGCCACAATAATTTGACCTGAATCATACTAAATTTAAATATTGAACTTAACAGAAATGAACTATTTACTGCTGAATATACAGTTTAGGATAGTTAAACATATGAGTAACATATGAGTGGTACTTTAAAACATGTTTCTTAGTATTCATAAAATTTTACTCCTACCTTCGAGAGCCACAACCTCGCATTATTACACTTGCTATTAACAGACTATTTCAGCTTGTTTATTTTGGAGGATAATGACTTTTAAGGTTACATATTCATACTGATACATGAGAATGCTTTTTGTAATCCTTAATAACATTCTTGGGAGCTACTCATACAAATCCTTATTGAATTAAGAATAAAGAAAGGGCAACATAAATGAAAGAACATTGAAGGCAAGGAAAACTTTTGTTACAAAAGATTAAAAGACAGATTTTGGTGCCCAGTGGCCAATTAGTTCATTTAGTGCATCTCAGTTTATGCAGAGATAAAATAGTCATGATTTTCACCAGTATTTCATCTTGGATCCAAGATTTTTAAAAACATAATTAAAATAGTTATAGGATAATGAATGGAAGATATGACCTAAAGGTCTCTGGCAAAGTTTATTTGTTTTTTAGACATTTCTTACTTTCTCATCTCCAGAAATACATTTCCTCATAATTTTACTTTTTTCTCTCCAAAACATGAAGAAAAATCAAGTGACCTTTTAGCTACTGTAAATGTCATTATTAGCTGTGATGTGAACAAGAAGGAATGGAAAGTTTATCGATTCAATCATATAAATGTCCAGCAGGCATCCAATGCAAATAAGAGAGCTGTGGGATTTCAAGAGCTCTTCACAGTGACCTGGCTTTTACTCCTGTCAAACAGACACATATATGACCTGCCCAAAGTAATTAGCAGGCACAACATCTCACTTGTCTTACAAATTACCTTCATTTTTATTAAACATAACTTTGTATAGGTATATTAACAAGAAAGGAGCTTCCATATATATAATATCTGCAATAAAGGTACACCAGAACTCTTCCACTTTTAGATGTGCATTCTTTGCACTTGATTTTTTTATTTATCACTAAGTTATAAATAAAAATATTATGTGATTCATTATCTCAAAGAGGAAAAAAGGAAAAAAAAAAAGAAAGAAGAGAATGGGATTTATTACCCTGCCTGATGATCTGCCTGCTCTGTGGAAAACAGCTGAACTTTAGCAAAATATGAATGCTCCTCTGCTTTGTATGCAGTCTTTGTGTATGATATGGAATTTGTGAAATTATGGCAATCACTAGCAAAATAAACATCTGACTGGCATTAATATATGTTTGAGTGAGAGGGAGAGGAGCTGGAAGTTTTCTTTAACAGGTTCAGATGAGCATATATAATTTTGTCTCATGAATTGCTTGTGACAAGTATTTTCATTCCATCAGGATCATTACACATCTTTTTCAGTTAATTGTTGTTAAATGCTAATTAGTCTGTGAGGAAATTCATTATCATTTTTCATTTGTCAAGAACAGAAATGAAATTTATCTATTAACACTATCAAATCCGAGAAGAGGACATTATTAATGTTTTATCTCAATTAAAACATTATTTCAGTCCTTTAGAATTCAGTATTCTACTTTTTTATATTATGATATTACAGATTGTGGAGTGTCTTCTTGTTTCCCATTTACTATGCAATCTGAGATGAAGATTGACTATGAAAGGCACAGGATGCCACAGGCTTTATGTGGTTATAAATCTAATTAATGTCAAAATAGTTAAAGTGTTAGATAGTTACTTTGGAATATTAATGAGTACTCCATTAGAAAGATTAACAATATATAAACTAGATTTTCATTTTGATCCTAACATTGATACAGAGGACTGTAGTGAAAGCACAGAGAGACATGCCCAGTTATCATATTTCTTTTAATTATGAAATCAATTGCATGGGGAGAAAGGGAAAGTCCTGTTTATGTGCAGTAGGTAACTCATCTGGGTTAAACACACACCAGAAAGTGACTGAACTCAGTAAAAAGAAAGGTGAAGAGGAAGGCCAGGTTTGACTGGTTAATTCATGGATTTTGGTCTTGTTAAAATTATATTGCATTGCCAAAAATCCCTAGCTGTACGATTTTCAATATGCTTTGTTTTTGGTACTCTGGAGAGATATATATATAATCAAACAATGTAACAATTGAGTCCCACATACTCCTTTCTCCATTTCTTTCTGGGGTTGGAGGTAACTCAACAAAGTGTCTACTCAAACTGATTAGGCGAAAGAAAGAACTTTATCTCCTGACTTGGCTGGGTACTAATTTTCAGGATTACAGGGAACAGATGATCAAATTTCGTAAGAGAACAAAAATTAAAAGGCTGGCATCAGAAGATGGTATCATCTTCCAGAAGTAGAAGATGGCAGTCCAGGACTCACCAGGCTTTAAAAGTGAGAGACCTCTGTAGGGGAAAGCATAAAAATTAGATTAAGAAGAGGGGAAAATGATCTGTATCCTGGATCTTATATCTTCTAATATTGCACTCAGATATCCCTCACCTCTATTTCTTCATTTCTGTTTTGGTTATTTAAGTCCTTCCTTAAGATTAGTTCCAGATGGACAGAGATCTGTGCTTAAATGGAGCAAGGCAGATCCACTAGTGTAGACTCATTACAAAACTTTAATTATAAGTTTTCTAACTCACCAAATTTTCCTAATGTTTCTGTGAGACCCTGAAAGCTGTTATTTTATGGATAGCCAATAAGTACAAGTTTGAATATTCTCTGGGTGAACTTCTGTTGACTTTTCTATTAGAATATTAATATTTTATTTTTGTTTTCTCTGTGAACAGCATCTCATTTGACCACGTTCTCAGTAAAAAGAGAAATAACATAGGAAGGTTACATTTAGGAAGGTTTCTTCCTTAAAGGAAAGTTACACATGATGATCCTGGAGTGGGTCCAGCAGAGGGTGACAAAAATAATTAAGAGACTTGGGCATTCTCCTACAAGGAAAGGCTGAGGAAGCTGGACCTGTTCAGCCTTAAGAGGAGATGACTGAGAGGGGGACCCCCTAAAGGTATATATGTTTCTGAAAGGAAGGTGGCAAGAGGCTGGGGCCAGGCTCTTCTCAGTTGTGCCAAGCAACAGGAAAAGAAGCAACATGTAGAAACTGATGCACAGGAAGTTCCACCTGAATATGAGGAAGAACTTCTTTACTGTGCAGGTGACCACGCAATATAACAGATTGCCCAGAGAGGTTGTGGAATCTCCTTCACTGGTGACATTCAAGAACCGTCTGGATGCAATCCTGTGCAATGTGCTCTAGGATGACCCAGTTTGAGAAGCAAGTTTGGACCAGATGACCCTGTGTGGTATCTTCTAACCTTACCCATTTGGTGATTCTGTGATTTTAAGGAACATTTTTTCCTCAGAAATTATGGAAACTTTCATAAATGTAAATTGTACAACAGAATGGCCAAGCAAGTTCTTTGTCCAATTTTAATGTACCCAAGAACTGGTTTACAATTAGAGACTACCTACTATGGTAGGTTCAGGAAAGACAATTCCTACTGAGGCTTTTCTTGTCAAGGACAGAAAAAAAGCCCGCCAGAAGAAAATAATTTAAAAGAGTAGGCAAAGGATGCAAAGAGAGACAAGTAGAATTGCAACATAAAATGTGTGACATGAGTTTTGAATAATAACAGAGAATGGGAAAGCTTTAAGTTGTTTGAATGTGTGAATAGTAATTTTGTTACGGTAATGTCAGGTTTATTTGATATCATGACTTCATTGGAATTGTGGGAGAAAGCTTACATAGTGAAGGCAATTTACATATCCAGCAAGTACATGACTGAAAAGTTCAAAGGTATCAAATCAAGAAGGAACCAAAATTGTGAATCTGAATCCAGCTTGCACCAGCTCAGCACTGATGGTAGAACTGACCCCCCTGCTACTCCTTTCCATGGGCAGTTCAGGTACCTGAGACTGAAGAGGTTCCCTGCCACAGGCAGAGATCATAAGCCTACTTCAGGCTGAGAAACAAAGAGGAAATTTCAGTATTGCATCATTCCAACAATGAAGTATGAAATCCACTTCTCTCGTACTCTTCCTTCATTCTCCAAAATGAGAAATATATTGTCTTGACAAAATCACAAGTTATGTGTTAATGACTGGCAAAAGAACACAGCTAGGTGGGTAACTTATGATGTTGAGGTAGAGCAGCAGTGTACCCACCACTTTTTATTTAATTTGGAGACCTTTGATAATACTGATTCTCTTTATTGTTTTAAGGCGGTGTTGATGAAATTGTTAAATTTGCTGATTGATGCAAGCTTGTTTCATCTTTATCCATAAATTTTGCTTTTCTTTGTAAGAAGTCTTGGAGGAGACTTGAAAATAAAACAAGCAAAATTCCCCTAAAACAGGTATTCAATAGACAAGAGATATGTAAGACAAGATAATATGCACATGAATGGCAAAGGTTATAGAGACATTAAATTTCTCTAAATTTCCTCTCTAGAGAAGAAAAGGATGCATAGTTCTACCCATCTACTGTGCTTTTATGAGACCCAGCCTGGAGTACTGCATACAGTTCTTGTACCTCCAACATAAGAAGGACACGGAAATGTTGGAGCAAGTCCAGAAGAGGGTCACAGAGTTCATAAAAGTACTGGAACAACAGCCTTACAAAGACAGACCAAGAAAGCTGGGGCTATTCAGCCTGGACAAGAGGAGGTTGTGTGGAGACCCCATAACAACCTTCCAGTATCTGAAGAGGGGCTGCAGGGAAGCCGTAGAGGGAGTCTTTTTCAGGAATTGTAGTGATAGGAGAAGGAATAATGGGTTCAAACTGGAAGTGCAGAAATTTAGGTTAGACATACAAAAGAAATTCTTTACTGTGAAGGTGGTGAAGTACTGAAACAGATTTCCCAGAAAAGTTTTGGATGCTCCATCCCTGGCAGGGGCCAACACCAGCTTCAATGGGGCTTTAAGCACCTCGGTTTAGTGGGAGGTGTTCCTGTCCATGGCAAGGCAGTTGGAATTAGATGATCTTTAAGGTCCCTTCCAACCCAAACCATGCTATGATTCTATGAAATTAGAGACTAACAATGTAAATCTTACATAGAAAGGAAAATTATTTTGTTAATTAATTTGACAGTATTGAAAGGGATCAAGAGGAAAATGGAAAGAGTTTTAGAGACTGGTTTGATACTTGGGAGTGTGGCTGAAAATGCAAAAATGTGGGAGATATCATGGCAGAAAAGGAGTCTAAAAGCAAGTTATAGAGGTCCTAGATATATTAAGGTGAAATAAAGAACAATGAGGAACATTGTTACAAGCAGGAGAAAAAGAGAGAGTATGCTAATAAAATGCATATCCAATAATCAAGACAGAAATTAGCAGAAGTGAAATAATGTCAAGATTTAAAAAAAAAAAAAAAAAAAGAAAAAAAAAAGAAAAAAAGAAAAAGAAAAATATTTGTCTTGGATTGTTTTGGTGTGTGTGTGGGGGGATGTTTGTTTGTTTTTAGATTCTGTTTTTTATTTCAGTTCAACTGAAAAGCTCAGAGATAGAGAAGAAATCACCAGAAAATCATTTAGTCAAAAGCATGCTGTGACCTGAAGATCAAAGAAGTAAAAGTAAAAATGTAAGTGCACAAAGCTGGAAATAAAGCAAGGTAAAGGAATATTTCTGGAAGAAGCATTGGACACTTGATAAAAATAGAGCTGTCTGGGCAGTTGCAATAGGAATAGGAAAAGAAATCACTTAGATGTTGCATAAAGAAGATAATACAGATCTTTTCAAAATTAAAAGGTCCTCCCTTTCAAATCTATGATATTACTGTAGTGAGAGTGCTAAGAAGTGCTTAGGAAAGAACCTAAATCCAGTAATCCTAATCAGACTACAAGAAGATAAGTGGATCCAATTTAAAAGCAGATGCTTCACAAGACAGGATTTTCACAGACTGTGAGAATATCTTGCTCATGATGTCAAATTATGACTTAATCCTCTTGAAAGGAAGAGACGTGAAAGAATGTTGTTAACAAACTACATTCATATTTGATTGCTGTTCATCTAAGTCATGTTTAAGTAAATGAGATATCTAATGAGGTTGGTAAAACACCAAGCACAAATCATACTATCAAGGCAAGTAAATTATAATTAGTGCATACAAAAGACAATTCCTTGGAATGCACAATAATTAATAAGTATAATGTTTTTTTGAAATTATTTTTGTACAGATATTATTCATGTCATTCTGTTTCTTCTTGCTGGCTCAGAGCTTTTAGTCTTAGAAGTACTCCATATGTTTGTATATCTCCAATTGCTTCTTGCTCCCAAGAGGATATTTTACTACCTTAATTTCAGCTCTGAGCGGAGTAGTACTCTTTAAAGTCTAACACCACCTCTTTATGGGTGTATAAGCAGCATAACATGCAGCATTATGGAGCAATGGAGGGAGCATTCATCACTTTGAAGTCTGAGGTTATGATTCAGAGCCCTCAGTGAACAATAACAATATCAGCAAGATTGGATCATTTCCTTCATGCAAATATTGCACTGACCGCACAAAGTTACTCAGTAGATCAAATTGTTTATTTCCAAGGTTTAATTCTATGCTAGATCCTTTCTATGGCAATTATTTTCCTTATCACAACTCACAATTACTGTGAAAATGCTCTTCTGAAATTGGTTTCTGTGCTGCAAAATAAGTGAAACTGCTCAATTATTTTGAATAACAACAAACATGTTTTTAGGAAATCTTGCCACCATTTGCACAAACATTCAAATCTATAAGTTTCCAAAATTAACTGAGTGATTTTGAAATGGAACAATTTCATAGCAGTATGAAGATGTGATGTGCTTGTTTTTCTTTGCTAAGCAGCAAGTTTTACATTTAAATGTCATTTTTATTACCCATTGCAATGAAAGTCAACTTGAGTATAGTTTAAAAAGTCTGTCGTGCATTTGCAAAACTGCCAGTCTTCGATGAAGAATCAGATTTTTCTTATGAGAAATAAAGGTTATTAATTTAGAACTTGGATGTGCTTATTAGTCAAGCAGTCAAGAAAGTTTTAGATTCTCATTAGAAAGATAGGACAGTCCAGAAATATCTGTACCTTGCCTGTCCTTTCTCCTTCACTAACAGAATGCAGACCTTCTCCCAGCTGAAGCAGCAGCTAAAACTCAGAGTAGGATTTATGTTTGCCCTGGCCCAATGACATTTATTTATGCGGTCTTATGTAGTGTTCTCTATTGCTCTGAAAGCAGTCATTCCTCTAGCCTGATTTCCGAAACTTTATTTCTCTAACAGTTTGCATCATCACTACAGTTACAGAAACACACACGTCTACAGTTACAGAAACACACATATATATACTAAAAAAAAAATAAAAAAACAATTATATGTTTCCTTAGAAAATCTGCATCTTCAAAAGACATCAACACTAAATATCTGTAATGAAACTCCAAGTCATGTGTGTCTATCATATGATTCTTTGTAAAGATTAATAAAGATGCTAAAAAAATGCTTTAAATATTAACCATTTACTTTTTTTCTAAAGTAATTATCCATATCATTTGAAGCAAGATACCTGAAGATTTTTTTCAAATACAGATTTTTACTATTTGCTTAACTCACATAACTAACAACTCCGTGAAGGTTTCTTGGGTCATATTCTACTATCATGGTATAAAGAGATGGAAAAATCTTGAATATTTCTCTCATAGATTTCCTCTTGCCTGGAAAAAACTATGCCTGATACTGTTCACACCAGTCCCTACCAGATTTCAGGACTGGCCTAACTGCTATCCTTTCAACACCCGTATTAAGTAGACATTAAACTCTCCTAACTGCCCAATATCTCAGTCTCAGAACAATATTAGATGTTCAAAAATACCAAAATTAATAAATTTCAAAAATATATGTCCTTTCTTGTATTGAGTTACAGTAAATATAAAAAGTTCTTGAAATAGTTGTTTGGTTTATGAGCAACCTGCTAGTTTTTAGCATGACAGAACTTCACACTAGGAAAACTGACCTTGATATTATGAGATATGTAATTCAAAATTTCAAGTAGTTTTCTGTCCATGTAGATAGTAGTCTATTTTATGTATTTCTTCAAAATATTCGCTACTGAAACCTATGCGTCAGCGCCAGGGTTCCTCACTGGTTGTTAACATGTTTTGCTGCAATTTTGTTGCTCTGTTTTTTGTAGATATGTCCTGATATCCATGAACCAAAGTTTAAATCTGTATGTCATCTACTCCCTAACTAATCAGCCCATAGATCTTCAATATGCTGGTCTTGGACCACTACCACAATTCTGGTCCTTCTTAAAGAGAACAGGATTTTCTGAGATCAGATGAACATATGTGCTGTTACAGTCTTCTTCTCTTGTTGAATGCTTTTCATTACTTGTATCTATTGTTTAACTGCACATAAATTTCTGAATACTCATTGCATATCTTAGTCCAGCATGTTTCTTCAGATGTGGTGAAAATACTTACTACATCCTAAATTGCAAATCTATTAAAGAGAATCATTGACTTTTACTTGGAGTTCATGTGATTTCTTGTAAAAGACTATAACTTCCAATTACATTTGTCTTTGTTATTTCAAAAAAAAAATCAGTTAAAATATGAATACTGTAATTTATTCTTTTTGGTTCTGAACTTGTGATGATATACAGTAACTCCTTTTCCATAAAGATGTTTTTCAACTAAGTAGAGATGCTTGACTGAAAGCTACCTCCTTGATGGACCTGTAAGCAGTCATGGGTTTCCTCATCTGTATCTGATGTCACAGCCCCATTGGACTCTCAAAATCTAGTGTTGCAGTCATTTGGATGCACAATTCCATCTTCTTTCCAATGGCGTATGTCTACGTGTCTGAGTAGCATGTAGCTTGTAATTGTAATGATGATTAGGTGACTAGGCATTACAGAGAGTGCAGAATTTAATTCCTTTTTCACTATAAACATTACTTCTATTAAAAGCTGCTGCCATTGTACTGTTCACACCTGAATTGTCTTCCAAGGCACCACATTACAAAATTGAATTATTATTGATCATCTTTTTCCCTTGCTTTGAGAATATTCTGTACCCGTATGACAATTAAATATTATCTTACTATTCAGCAGTCTGTGGTACTGCTGTGTGTTAATTGCTATAAAAGGAGATAACATCTCTTGTTTCATGTGTTTTTTACTGACAGCCTACATGCACCCAGTTGTGATTATGACAATTTTGAATGAATGACAGCTTGCTTTTCTTGAGAATCATGAGAGAGATTACAAACATGCTACAAATATCTTCCTTTTCACTGGAAAATTCTTCATCCTCCATCTCTGCATGTATTGAGTCTCTTTAGACTTTCCTGCTGTATTAGCAGTACATGGAGATAAGTGCTCCCATTTCTTACACTTTTTCCTCTGCATTATCATTTGTTCTACCTTCATGCTGTCACCTGAATTCCTTGAATTTCATTCTGATTATTTGTGCTGTATTGATCTGCAATTTTTATTCCCTTTTAAGGATAACTCAGCTGTCCTCTTTAGCTTGGATGCATGATATATGGGTTGTCTTCATATTTCAATTAAAAATGTAATTTTATTTTTTTAATTTATTTTTAATTAATGGGCTTTTATATTATCCAGAAAGTTAATGTGTTCTCATCTCTAGCAAAAACATTTTTCTCCTTCTCATTACCAGACAAAAACTTATCTTTGTATTTTTTCATTTTCTAGTGGTAAAGTATTTATCTTATAATTTTATCAATTGTGTCCATGTTTCAGATATAATTGCTGACTGTTTTCACAGAAATGTCAATTCTTACATGTCAGACACAGTATTGATTCATGAGACTCCACTCTGCGTTGCTCACAGTCCCCATCTTACGCCTTTGTAACATGGACATGTCTGACCCTGTTCTATGTCTATGTACCAGACGACCTACATCCACTAATACATGCAACTGCATCTGTATCTAGAAGTCCACCGTTCTGTTCTGTTGCTATCATTCTCTGATACGCTTTTCCCTGTGCTTTTAATTACTGTCCTGTTTACTTATTAATCACAATCTCTTGTTCTGAGTGTCCCTAAACTGGTACCTTCCGTTTTATTTCATTAATTTCTTGCTAGAAAATAAGTAAAAGAGAGATATTCATGACAACCTGTGACCTTTGTTAAGAGAGCCATTTATCTGAATTGCTAAAAGCAGACCTAACTGCATACCCCACAGCATTATTCTCTGGAGTGTTAACCAAATATCTCCCTTTGTAATTTCTATTCCTATATCTAGTTGTTTCCATGTTAATAAAATTATTAAAGTAGGCTGGATTTGCCAGCAATGGAGAGGTCAAAAGGATGGAAAAAAGGAGTGTCTGAGGTGTGCCTGAAGAGTCTAAGGTACCTCACTGAGCACTTGGAATTTCAGAAAGAATTAAGCGGGATTCAGAAACCATAGGAGGATGTGTGTATATATGAGGAGGAGGTCTTTCCCTCCCTTAGTAAACATTGCTACCTCTGCTCTGATCTCCATAGAAAGATTTTACAGCCTTCTTCTCAGCCTTTTCCTTCCTTCACATAGTACCCTGTGATGACCCATCCTCTCTTCTACATACATTTGTCCACCTTTCTCCAAGTGTTTGTATATTCTCACACAGATTGGATTTTCTAATTATTCTTAACTAACCATTGCCTTTGCAAATGTTAGGCTTTAAGACGAAGCAAAGTATTGTGTGTAAGAGTATGGATTTCTCTATTAATATATTTTGAAAATGGTGTAATGGAGTTTTGCGAGAAGCAAGTGATGACCAAAATACAGACAATAATATGTCAGATTTCTGATTTCTCCTCATTTCTCAACTGGACAATAATTCTTTCTTCCCTTGGAAGTTGCAGTGAGATGTCTGAATGCAAACCTAACCATGATTGCCTTTACTGTATACTAAATCAAAGGAAATGTGAAAGATTGAGTACCAGCAGGAAGACCATTTATTGGTCAGATTATGTTAGTGGTAAGTCAATTCTAACTGTATTTTCTATTATTGCAAGTAGTGTATAAATAGAGCTGTGTGACCTAACAGTGTGTGTCTGATTTCATCAACGCAGAGTAACAGTACAGACAGAATTTGTATAAGAGACATTTAAATTTAATATCTCTGTTAGAAAAGAGAAACAGTTCCCATCTTGTTGTCCTTGCCACTGCTAATTCAATAAAAAATAATAAAAAATAAAAAGACCAGCTACCTCCTCAGCCCAGAGGCACATTTCTTCATCAAAATTGCTTGAAGGATTATTCCTAAAGCTTGACTATGAGAGCATTGAGAAGCACTTGTGAGAATGGCAACTAAGTTACAATAGAAATGATTGTTAGTTGGAAAAAACATTTCTCAAAATTAAAACCAAAATAAAACAAAAAAATCCAAACAAACAAAACCTCACATCAACCGAAACCAACCAACCAAAAAAAAAAACCCACATCCAGCCAATCAAATCAGCACCTGCAGTTTCCTAGATGAAATTAATTTTCCTGGGTGGAAAAAAAATAAAAAACACTCCAAATATATACACAAGCTGACAAGACGGAAATCATCAATGAGTTTCAATGAGTTTGAAAACAAGCTCAGGAGTTTCAAAGAATTTGAAAACCAGCTTATGTTGAGTTTTTACTCAATCATCACTCCCAAGTCTTTCTCCACAGGGCTGCTCTCAATCACTTCTCCACCCATGCTTACACAGATGATTATGATTAGACTTATTGCTAATATACTATCTAAATATTGGTAATGCAGTATAGCATATAAACAGGTTTAGAGGCTTTTAATATAAGCGGGTTTGGCTAGACATGTACAGATTTATAGTCTTTGGCCTTGCAGAATGCAAAATTATAAAGCAATGAAGCAGCTATGGATCTACTTTAGCATTTTATCTCTGTATGTGACCTTATCTTAGTGCTTTTACTCACCCATCCAAGCGTGTTCCCTGTCGTTGGCCAGGACATACCCTGCAGATGTCTCTGCTAGGGTGGAGGTTCACCCAGAAGCTCCCTGTAACCACGGGAGACCAGTTTGCCCAGTTGTCTTAGTCTCCAGCAGAATTTTATACCTTTTTGCCAATCGATGTGTACCAGTGTCAATTCCAATCATCACATCTCCCCCAGCTCTGCATTCATTATGTGAGCATCAGGACAGTTTCCTCCCGCAATTCCCATCCGTGTTTGTAAGTTAGGATAAATCACACTGCCCATAAGAGACAATTGTAAGGGAGAGGGTGACTGTGTGAAGGGAGGAGTATGAGAAGACCTGACTATCTTTCATTGCTGTCACAATAATTTTAAAGACATTAGGAAGGTCTTTGGCTCAAGAAATGTGGAATAAGGTTTTGCCAAAGGGAAGTTCCCTGTATGTTTACCTGCCCGTGCTGAGGATTATATTTGCTAAGCCATGCCTTGCAATCCTATATTTATTACTGTTGTAATAGAAAGTGCCATATATTATAGCATTTACATTCTTCAAACAGATAGGGAATCATCTTCCTCTGTTACAAAATTATATGTGGTTGGACTATGTGTGCTGTGAATTCATCACTGGCTTCAGAAGAAAAACGTCATCATAATGAAACAGATTAATCTCTCCAAAACTGTTGATAGGGCACTAGCTTCACCTAGGAGTATTAATTGCAGTACCTCTGAGTTTATAAAATTATCTAGGTTCTTCTCCAGCATATAAACATCTATTTGCCAATTCATTAGGTAGAAGTCCAGACACTGCCTGCTGAAAGTGCAAACTATTTTTAATTAAAGACAAAGAATTTCCACTTATATAAACGAAGACTAGGAATAGTCAGAATAAAAGCCCAGATAACTCAACTAGTTGTAAAGATTGTACTTATAATTCCTGTTCCTAAAATACTTTTATATTTACTATTTTACTCTTGTTTATTTGATTGACGATGAAATTGTATTTTCTATGAGAAATAAATTTTACGGATACATTCTTTGTGATAAAAAGCATTTTTAAGTATAAAGTATTCACAAGTATTCATATTTAGGCCACTTTTTTCAAGTCTGAAATTTTTTCATGGGAGTTAGACTTACAACAGTGAATGGAAATATTAGTCCCCTCAGTAGAGTTCCCATTTTAAGACAGTGAACTGGCTTATTCATTAGAGATCAGCTACATAACTTCTGACAATTCAAGTCCACTGAGGTGCTTCAAATCAGTCATGAATTAACCAAGGTAACAAAAATAGCTAGATATTTTTAGCAATTTGACACAGACTTGTGAATTTAAAATCGAGTTTCAGTTTTTCAACAGTCTAGCCTTTTTATTACATTCTCTCTCCCTCCATCTACTGACATATTTATCAAAGACAGTATTGATAGAAACATTAGAAAAAGTTAAGGATATCCTTTTCAGTGGCTTGAGTATAATAATATTAAATTTTAGAGTGTATAATTATGATAGAAAAATAGTACTTCAAAACATAAATACCAGATTATACGGCACTGCTAAATGGGCAGAGATGCCTGATGGAAAATGAAGCAGTGTTTCCTGGGTTAGATTAGATTTGATCTGTATAATGGATAGGGTTAATAAAATATTTTTAAATTAACATACTTTAAACTGCAGGTTTGTTTATCTGGTTGGTTTTGGGGGTTTTTTCTTTGTAATATATACATGAAAGCTGAAGTAAGTAATTTTTTTATGTACCCATCTGGAACTAAGCCCTTAATGATTCAAGAACAAAGCAGATTTGATGCACTATTGATTTTCTACCTTAGCAGTAGAAAAACAATTGCTCTATGCAAAGATCTGTCTTTCTGGAGCTCTGCCATCAGTCTTTTGAGCATTTATGTAATGTAGCATTTACATAGAAAAAGAATATCATACAGGGTTAAAAAGGTAAAAAATAGTCATTCATAACAACTTTAGGTAAGTCTTCATATTGCAAAAGAACTTTTGAAAGGAATTTAATATGCTTTCCAATATTAAGTATCTGTACTTCTCTGGAGCATATAAATGCATGTACCATCACTTCCCCGATCTCAGATCAAATGCTGGCCAGTCTACCTGCATGGTGCACTGACAAGTTAGACACTACTTGCTGAGTTTCCTTTCCTAGAAAGCTTGAATATAGGGTTTTAGCCTCAAATTTTCCTAAGTCAAACTGTGGTTTGAGTAAGAGGCATTGGTCAGACACCAGTTTGGTAAATCAGACTTGTTGCCTCTAAGGAAACGTAACAGAACTGTGTAAAAGAAACTCTTGCTCAGCATCTGGTTGCAATGCATCTGAGCCCAAAATGAGTTTGTTTCCATTCTAGCACTTCTTTGCCTGTTATCTGCAGGCAGTTTGTAGCTCTTTAGAAGTGGAGAACAAATCACAGAAGCAGAGTTACAGTGTAACCTTCTTGTGATATATTGTGCTATAAGGGCTAGTTTACAGCAGCATTCACAAGTCACTAAAAAGTCCAAGAGAAAGCAGTATTTTATGTGTTTATAGATGTAGACAACAGAACATTTAAGGCAACAATCCCAGCAGTTCATAAATCATTAAATGCCAGGGTGCCTCTAGTTCGAGACAAAGTTCAAGAAGAATAATATTGTGCAGAAATATCTATAGACACCTGAAGCATTTACACATGCTGAAAAAAGTAAATACTTTCCTTCAAAAGGTCTGTTGCAAACCCCCGAAAAGATATGTCATTGCATTCTACTGTCAGGTCTAATACTGTCTCATTTATTATGTATTGCAAATAGGAATCTGCTTCCTTAACAAGGCTGATCAAAATTCAAACTGAACATTTTCTGTCCCTGTTTTATGGAAATGTTAATAGGATTCAACTGACTGTTTGAGACAGAGTGGTGTGAGAGACTGAAAGCCTGAAAGAGTGAATGTAAATCTCAAAGCATTAATGTCTCAAACACTGGCAGAAGAGAGAAGGAATGTTACCATGCCAACAAAATAAGGTGCGGTTAGAAAAGAGGGTCTTGCAGAGACAGAACGGTGCTTTTCCAGAACCAACTTCCTTATCTGAGGTAACTATAACTACCAACAATTTTGGGATAGCATTACATTTATGTCTCTAATGGGTGAGGGCGATTGAAACCATGAGATCCCTCAACCTCCTTCTGAAAAGTTCAATAAAGAAATGCAC
The DNA here is from genome assembly GCA_035222235.1 of Margarornis squamiger. Lineage (NCBI taxonomy): Eukaryota > Metazoa > Chordata > Aves > Passeriformes > Furnariidae > Margarornis > Margarornis squamiger. The sequence goes on along the minus strand of JAWWTY010000077.1, from coordinate 94,843,603 downwards.
GTGCACAAGGACTAGCTTGTAAATAGTGCATCTGAGAGGGACTGTGGGTGCACCCACCATCCAGAGGAACTGGACCAGAGATAGTACTGGAACCTCAAGTGACCTGGATATTTTATTCTACCTTTATTTTCCTGTATTTCCTTCTTTCTTTCATCCTCTCCCTAAGAGTTTCATTTGCTGCTATCATGTGTCATTCAGAAATCTCTGTTGTCATGTACTGTTCATTAGTGCTTGAATTGTTGCCACCACAGGCCCTTCGACCTATCATAAAGTTTCAATCATTGCTGCCATAAATAAAAACTTCTAATTGATTGTTCAGCGTTGTTTTGCCTTAATTTAGTCCATGGGTGTCTGAAACATCAACTACCTCTGAGCAGGCTGTCCAGGTCCACCCCCTTGGGACCCAACAACATCAAGAGGGAAAAAAAAAAAGAAAAAAAATTGACTGGAAAAATGTCACTAAAATAAAAAATTAAAAGATATTGACTGCATTTGCACCAAAAATAAGTGTCTGTGTTTTCTGATATTCTGTTCTGCTATTGTCAACAGGAACCATGATCATAATTCCTCATGATGCAATATCATCCCCAGATATTTCAGGACGAAAGCAAATATTGGGAAACTTCTGCTTCACATGAAGGAGCTTCACTTTTCAAAGTCTTTTTGTAGACTGAGCACTCTATCACAATTCTGATTCACTACTTCAGTAGTATCATCTACCTAAAGTGTGTTCCTATCCTCTAGTCTAAAATTATGATTCACAAAGGTAATGACTTTTGCTGCCTCTTTTCCTTCTTTTTTTTTTTATTTTATCACATTACACTTCTCTTATTCATGATGGATATGTTTCTTTGCCCAGCCTCATCTCTTCCTCTGCTCTCTAAACTCATTTTAACTATGTCTTTTCTCCATGCTTTGTCTGCCTAGGCAATACAACATCATTTGGTAACCACATCTTGTCAGGATTTCCACACTTTGGTCTTCAATGTTTCTTCTGAAGTGCCTGATTAATGCAGGAGCAAACCAAACTGAAATATCAGTACAGAAGTTCCTATGGAAAAGTCTATTTATAAAATTTTTTGTCACCTTAAATCTTGGATTTCTTTCAAAGACAATATCATTGACAGACTCTGCTTACTTCTGTGTGCTTGGGTTACAACATACATGAGGGCTGGTGAATAAAATTTGTATCTTATACATGCAACATGCAGAAACACATAGAAAGTAATAAGGAAGTTTGGGGAGTGACAAATTATGTGGAACTATGCTGATTTATACCATTTGAAAATAGACTGTTTTAGAAATAAATTAAATTAAAATAAATTAAAGCAGTATCTCACAGAAGAAATTTGCCACTTCCTGGTCCCACCTTAAGATGTCTTTGAGGAAGGAGTTGTAATCAATGGAGTAACTAAATATAAGAGCCAATGTCCAAAATTCTACTGATAAACCAAATAATTGCTTCTTTCCAAACCAGTTTACAATTTTCTATTTACCATGCCACTTGGAGAGTAGTAGTAGATTCTAAAGCACATGAATTAGACAATAGCAGCTGATAACTTTTTCCTCATTTCTATATTCACGTTTTCCATTTTTTCTTTTTTTTCTGATTAATTTTGTTTTGCAGACCTGTGCATGGGTCCTAAAAATGGTCAATGATAAGATTTTTTCTAAAAGGACTAAGATAATAATAAATATAACCAAAAAGGGATTAAACTGATGTGACAAACTAGAGAGAATGTTAAAGTTTTCTATCTCTACTTCCAGCCTTTTTAAAACCTTTTTTGTTTACTTTATTCAAAGAATGATTCTCATGTTCTGGTAGATGTTTATGATTCTGATAGATTATCTTCACTGTCAAGAAAACACAGTTTTGGAAAGCACAGAAAAAGTCAAATAATAAAAAAGTGTGAAGTATGTTCACACAGAGTGTGCCAGAGACAGTGACTGATTGATTGAAAAGACAAAATGTTACTGTAAAGTATTGTTTTTTTCTAATTTAATAAAACACTAAAGAACATTATGTTATCTTTAAACTACTAGGCTTCAGACAGATTCTAAGAGTAAACAATTCTTGTTTCTCATCCAAAAGAAGTGAGTAAGATTATGTCAAGAAGGCCAAAAACTGTGAACTAATCATAATAATTGTCTGCCAAAGTCTGTAGTTTGCATTTTAGGCATTCTAAGTGGTTACTGGTAGATTTCTTAGTAGGAATCTCAGCTGAAATGTCCTTGAGCTACATATGAACAGAAAGTTATCTACAGAGAGAACTATAATGAATCTCTATTTGATGCATACTAATTCATAGGATCAAGCAATGATATCTACTAGTGTAAAGAAAGCAAGAGATGCACCCATTAAGCATAATGAAACCAGGAATCTCAACTGAGTGTGAACAATAAAGAAATAGGAATCCATGTATGTGATATAAACTAACATAAACCTCCACATTTCTGCATGCACACTTTCCCCAATCCTCTTCTGGTATCCTTTTGTTTCAGGAGTAGTAGCAAGAAAGAAAGAGAAGTGAGAATTTGGTCCATGCATGCTCCCTTTCTCAGTAGGAATCAAGAACTATAAAGGAAATCCTCAAAGGTTTTTTAAATTGTAATTATTTGATCACTTTTTGTGTGAAAGTTTAGGGTTTAAAAAAATGAAGTTAGTTTTTTAATTCATTATTAAATCTTAAACAAATACAGCAAATACAGAACACAGGTTTATAAATCTCAAGAATGAAAGAGATGTCTAATATATTTGTTCAATTCTAATACAGATTTACATAAAGGGATTAGTCACCAGAATATCTGATATCCTTTGTTACATCTTCATGAATCCAATCTAAGTTTGAATTTTTCCTGTTGCTGAGTTGTCTCTTGAGTCAGCCAGGTTTGTTTAATTGTGACTATACATTGTCCTGAAATGTGTATGACAAATACACATCTGTCACAGTAGAAAAGTCATAAATGGATTGCTGCTAAAAATTTACCTCAAAACTTTTAATGCAAATTAGTGTAGTCTGTACTGCTTTGTTGGTGTTATGAAGTCAAACCTGCATGCCTGCATTTTTAGCAATCATTAATTGCTGTCTCACACTGTTCTCTCTGCCTTCCACTTCATTAATCACAAGACAGTGGTAGGCTAGGGGATGCGTGATGGGAACATTTTCTGGCTCTGCTCAAAATTGTGCAGTAAGGTGCTCTTTCAATATATACTTTTTAACTTATTTTTTATTAATGATAAATGCTATTCAAAAAACTTGTGGAAACTGAGCTATCGCAAAGTCATAGTGAAAGGCATTATACTCTGTTCTCTTCAACATCTTAAATGACTTAGATGCAGGACTGGAAGGGATACTAAGCAAGTTTGCAGATGGCACAAGGCTTGGAGGAGCTGTTGGCTCCCTCAGAGGCAGGGAGGGCCTGCAAAGAGACTTTAACAAATTAGAGGGCTGGGCAATCACCAACCATATTGTCGTTGTTGTTGTTGTTGTTGGGACGGACGATAAAAGCAGGCAAAGATCCCAAATAGATAAAAGTGAAACTTCTTCTTCTTGTTTGTTATTTCACACAGCTACTTTTCTATATTTCCTAAGTCTACGTGCACTAACATTATTGGTGGTCATTACACACAAACAGTCATCTATTGGCCACAGTTACAAACTACTGTCTTTGTACAAATTACTGTCTCTGAGGTTTCTTATCTTCTGCTTCTCATGGGTTCTCTCAGACTCTGCAAGTTGTTTATCTTCACGGGTATACAACAATCTGGCCAAGGTCAAACTCCTCCCGCTCTATCAGGGGCCTGCAGTCCTGCTGCAGTTTCCCACACCATATGAAGTTCAACAAGAGAAAGTACAAGATTATGCACCTGGGATGGGGCAACCCTGGATGTACAGACAGACTGGGAAATAAGATGCTGGAAAGCAGTGCCATGGAAAGGGACCTGAGGGTTGAATAGGAGTCAGCAGTGCCTGGCAGCCAGGTGGGCCAACTGTGTCCTGGGGGACATCAGGCAAAGCATCGCCAGCCTGTTTTGTGAGGTTATTGTCCAGCCCTGCTCTGAGCTGTGGTGGCCTCATCTTGAATATTGTGTGCAGTTTTGGGCACCATAATATAAAAAAGACACCAAACTATTAAGAGAGTGCCCAAAGGAGGGCAACAAGGATGGTGAAGGGCCTGGAAACCATGTGTGGAGCAGCTGAGATCACTTGTTCTGTTCAGCCTGGAGGAGACTGAAGGGAGACCTCATTGCAGTTCACAAACTGCTTGTGCAAGAAATAGAAGGAGCAGACACTGATATTTGTAGTGACCAGTGACAGGGCGCAAAGGAATGGCCTGAAGTTGTGTCAGGGTAGGTTTAGGTTGGATATTAGAAAAAGATTCTTCACCCAGAAGGTGATTGGGCACTGAAACAGTCTCCTCAGGGAAATCATCACAACACCAAGCCTGACAGAGTACAAGAAGCATTTGGACAATATCCTCAGGCACATGGCGTGATTCTTGGGGATGGTCGTGTGCAGGGCCAGGAGTTGGACTCCATGATCCTTGTGGGTCCCTTCCAACTCAGCATATTCTGTGATTCTGTGATTCTATGATTCTGTTCCCTTCACTACTTTCTTTATCTATTGCCTAGTGATTGTTATGGTTACCGCTCTTCATCACATAAATATCAAACTATGAAAACTTTAGTCTACCTTTAGACTGCCTTTGAGAAATAGAGATACTAATGAATAATGTATTTGCAACTTGGTTTTTGTTGTCTCTTCATTTTTAACTAAGCACTAATAAAAGTAGTCAAACAGCTGCAATGGTGGCAACAAGGTGTCCTGTGCAGGCTGAGGCTATGAGCTGCCCCATGCTGGTCACAGACAGCTCCAACAATGACAGAAACAATGCTGCAGTCTGTCAGGGATCCCCGATGCCTACGTGTATTATTATAAAAGAGATGTAGCCACCTTGGGGAGGGAACACGTGAGAAGACAGGTGGGGAGAAATGGAAGGCTCGTGAAGGAGCCTTTGTTGGGGGATATGGCTGGACATGCACTCTGTGAAGGATGTGTTCCACGGCAGAGCAGAGACTAGTGAGGGACCTTAGCTGTGGATGACCCATGCTGTGACAGAAACATCCCTGAACAAACGAGGCCCTCACTGAAGGTCTTGGGAGGGAGCAAGTGTAAAATGTAGCAAAAAGAATGGGAGATGAATCTAGGGAAATGAGGATGAAAGAGATTTCCTAAATGTTTATTTAACTGGCTATGTCTTTTTTATATTTGAATCATTAAAAAAGGTTGCATCAGTTGTTAGCAAATTAAATTAAGTAAATTTATGCATGGTGAGGTTATTTTGCACACTGCAATTTGTTAACATGACCAGTTTTCCTGGTATTTTAAGATATATTGTGGTCATAGATATTTCTATTTAAATTATCCTGACTTTGTTCCTCTCTCAATAATTTGACAGTTTATTTTGCTGACCATATGACTATAACTAGAACCATAATCTATTGTATTTGAACTGAGGAACAAGGTGTTGAGGACAAATGATAACAAAATAATTCACTTTCCATCTCTGCTATTCCCTGCAGGAATGTTTTGTAAAATGAAAATAACATTCTAAATTAAAATGGTTGCTTTTCTCATATCAAGAATATCTCCTATTCAGGACATTCTTTAAAACTTATTCAGTAGATTTTATTGCTATAGATATCTTATTTCTAGTAGAAATTTAATTTCTAGAGTCAGAAAAGGGGGAGGAGTGAAATGATGAGTTCATGATTTCACTGGTCAAACTTCTGATTAAATATTCTGTGCAAAATCTGTAAAGAAGGATTGGATTTTCAGCACTTAATTACTTTAGCCAGTTGCCATCTGTTCTTTGAATTCTGACCTCTCTTTCCAAGCTGCAGCTTCATGGAGTGTCTGCAGGCAAGCCAATTAGATCATGGATGTTTCATGCTGACACTACAACAGACTTAATGTCCACCTGCAGAACCCTGGTTGATAAATTTAATAGTGATGACACAGTGGCCTTCTGCAACCTTCATCCAGCAAGCAAATAATAGTTTATTACACTTGGCGTGTTTTGTTTAAAATGTGGCACAACAAGCAGTGGCAACACCACATTTTGATTTGTTTCTTCAGCCCATGACATTAATCATGCACTGTCAAAAGGTTTTCATGCTAGTTTCTCACAAAGACAATGCAGGTTAACTCTAAAAAGCAACTCCATAAATGTAGCCTTTTCTGGGTGAAGAGGAATAGTCCCAGCCTGAAATAGCTTTATGCTACCAATTCTCCCATAAAATTCTCAGACAGTCAAGGTTGAACTTTGTAGGAAGCCCATCATTCTACTCTCATTCTGCCTGTCATCTGCTTATGAAAGTGACTGACTGTCTACAGGGTTCCTACACTAGAAACATGAATACATATGAAATGGCACCCTATTTCTAATAGTAATTATATTAACAGATGATTGACTATCAACATACCATAGTGATACAATACTATTTCAATATTGTTTACTGGTAAATGGTACCAAAGAAAAATTCAAACCTATCTCGGCATCTAATGAGGACCAATCACTTTTGTGAACCTGAAAATGTCATAATTTGTGAATGTAATATTATCAACAAAGAGTATACATCTATAGAATTTATTATGTAAAAGTTCCCTTGCAAAGAAGCTTCTGAAAAAATATATCCCTTCAGTTTCAGTACCTGTCTGAAAAAATAAGAAGAAAGGAAAAAGCACTTCCTTGAGGAACATTTTGAAGCTGATTGTAAGTGCAAAGACAAGATGGAGGGTATGATGTGAAGCCTGTCAATGTCAGTGAGACTCAGCCCTTGTATTGATTTTAGTGGTACTAAGTGTGGGATTTTAATAGCCCATTAAAGTATCCATATTTTAAAAGTGAACTTCTATTGAACCACTCACTCAAAGACAGAAAATAAATGTTACATGAAGAAGCGCAAATCCCTACCATCATATGGGAACACTCTACTTCAGTGTTTCCCGGGCTTACAGTGCTGAGCCAGATGACTGTATATGTAAAGCACTATACTGCAGAATTCCAGAAGAAATTTTGCTGAGTTTCAAGGAGATTAATCTCTTAATAGAACTGAAGGTTATCCGTTTGCTCTTAATAGGAATCTTTTGTTCCTTTCACCACTTCTTCAAAGCTTAAAAGTGTAATAAAACCAACTGCATTTGCACTGAATGAAATTGACTCTACTTCTGTGCTAGGTAGTAATGAAACTTCTAATGAGGCACTTTGCTCATTATGTTTTATTGACAGCATCAAACAGAAATCTCATACATCCCAGAGAAAAAGTCTGCGGGTTATGTCGTCTTGCTGGGTTTATACCCCTAAACGGAACATTTTCAGAATTCTAAATAAAGAAGTGTTATTTCAGCTTAACAACTGAGTCCAAATACTGAATTTCTTCAAAGGAAAAGTAAAGACTCTGAGATGTTTCAACCGTTCCACAATAATATCTGACTAAAGGGAAAATTAAGCTGATTTAAATGAACATTTAGTATAAAACATCTTTCTCATAGGTGAGCACATTACATTCAAAGTGTCACACAGAAATTATATTTTTAAATTATCTGTGATGCATATATGTAAATAATATATTTTTCATTCGAAATAATTAGGCACAATAATGTACTTCTTACCACTGAAGGCTACAAATCTCATCAATAGCAAATTTGTCAGTCCTTAATTTTCTAGACATAAGAGCTACCTCTATGATCCCTTCTTTGGGGGAAGACAGTCTGAAGACCAGGCATGATATTATTTTGATATTCATTTCTGCACACTTTTTTCCAATTAATTTTGGCTAAGAAAGAGTAGTATTCTCTGTGTGTCATGACTCTTTTGGTCCCTCAAGATAATTAACACTTAAACCTAGACTTATATTTTTTTAATTCTACTGACATACAAAACCAAACCCATATTTATAACTTACTTCTTAAGATCAAAAAATGAAAAGGACTAATGAAAGGAAGGTCTCTGTCTACTCAGTATGTCAGTCTACAACAGAACAGAGAAAATGTGCTCCATGGAAACAGTTACGTCCCTGCTACTTATTCCATGTGCCATCATGTGTGTTCTCCTCCCTCACTCATGCCTTCACTTGTTAGTCTGCTATGGGGTTGGCATCAGTGTGATGCAATGATCAGAGGTGGCCAGGCCCTTAGAGTTTAGAAGTATATTTTTCAGGATTATGCCATCTCATTTTTGTCTGTTCATTTGTCATTTTTTGAAGGATTTATGTAAGTTCAATTAGAAGACTAAGAAGAAACATTTGACCTCCATGGTTTAAGGCCAGATACGTGCCATGTTTATAAATTTTTTATTACTGTGCTCTTGAATTCACAGCACTACTACAAAGTGAATTACTTCTAAGCAATTATGGATCCAACAAAACTAATGTTCTTGCTATTTTTATCTTTTACAAACAAGAAATAAGTACCAGGGAGCATGTAGAACAGACCATTTTTAGGAATAGATTATTACCTCATTAGAAAGCAGCTTGTGCTGTAGATAATAGAACATTCTTTCTCACCCATTCAGATTAGGCAATCATGGAGTTAATTGCTCACTGGCTGGATGAGCTATTTCATTAGTTCGAAGTCAGCTCATAAGTTACAGTAATAATGACAGTGGAAATCACTGAAGGAAAAAATACTACATCATCGTTTTAAAAAATCAAAACAAATCAAAGCATTAAAAAAAAATCTGTATTCTAGCAGCAGCTATGCAGCTCATGTCAAAAAATTGTGATATACTGAGCTACACTGGTATTAGTCATAACACCTGAGAATAAAGGGAGGTGCTGAGATAAAAGCAAGAGGCTACTGTCCCAAGAAATAATGTCAAGAAGTAAGAAGAAACACTGTGCTGACATTATAAATTACACAGTTTGACAGAAAGTGGTTTGATAAAAATAAAGTTCATCTTGCCGCATTAAAGACCTAACAGAATGTTATGCTCAGTGAAGACTAGGAGAATTATTGATTATGTGTACAACAACTGAACAGTTAGTAAAATTCCAAAGGTGTCTCTTAGTCTCAGTCCTAAAACCAGAAGTCAACATGGGCATATCTATCTTATTTCTGTAAATCATCCATCATTGTTATAGCCAGCAAGAAAAGGACTTGCATGTTACTCACTGTCATTCCAGCTGAGTTATAGATTTAAGGCTTGTATACTTTATATACAGTACATAAATGTTATCAGTGACTCCTGGGATTTAAGAGGAAACTGAGCTCTCTGCAAGAACAAAGCCCTAAATATTCATTTGTATTCTGTTTGAGTAGAACCTGAAGCAGAAAGTTGATTCACATTTGCTCATCGATTACATTATAATGCACAAAAAGAAGCCAGTCAAAAATAGCAAAATATTTCATTTCACAGCTTTTTGATTTAACCAGCAAATTAAACAAGAATAGCAAAGCCAATTTCCTTATTTTTAATGTCTGTGATCCTTTCAAATTTTTGAAGAAATTGATCATGCCTTCACTTCCTTGAATTAAAGATTATTTTTGTCCTTGATGAAAGCAGTTAATGTTGCCAATTATTTCTTTTCAGGCATGCCTGAAACATTTTAATGGGAAAAATTCATCCTGGTGACATTTTTAAGTAGTGGATTCATGCATTCTTGGTATAAAACTATTCTTCATATGGATTAAAGAAGCTGGGAAGCTGTTAATATTGCAAGATATTTAAGACATTTACTACAATCTAAGGCATTAAAGCTAACTATTTAAAAGAAAACATTAAGCAGATAAATTTTATTCTCCTAAAATTTGCAAATTAACCACACATCAATAAACTATGTGAGGCATTTGTTGAAATAATAGAAATAATTTATAGCAAACTAGGGATTTTTTTTATATATGTATATTCAAAATACTATTTTAAATTACTGAATTTGAGGTATTCAGTAAGTTTCAGGTGACTATCTTTTTCAAGTCAAAAACTGTAATTGAATTAATCAGAAGGTATCAAAATTAAAATTTTGATTTTTTTATTTTATTTTACATTTAGGTAGATGACAGCAGTGTTCTTCTATCACTGAATTTGATTTTGATGAACTGACATTTTCTGAGAAAGGTCTTCCCTGAAATCGTTCCTCTGTTACTCACAAACTCAAAAGCCAATGTTTAATGGAGTATGGGCCAAAGTTTGCCTTTCATGATCCTTGAGGACCATCAATTCCCAGCAATGACTATCTAGACCAGCAATGTTATTCCAGTCAGTCCCAGAAAACTGGAGTAAATTCTCTCAATATTTACCTTTATAAAGTGTTCTTTGTTCCTCGCCACAGATCAAAGTAGCTAACAGAATGAGAGTTGCCTCCAGAGTGAGAAAATGTACTAGAATTTGTACAATACTGAGAGAAAAAAAGAATGCTTTTTTACAATAAAGCTGGCATAAATTTCTATGTTTGGTTAGTATAACATGAACTATATTACAACAGGAGAGTGTTAGCATAGCTTTTTGGGAAATCAGGCTATGACTTAACAACCTACATCATCACAAAGAACATACAGTGGTAAGAAATGCAACTGCCCTTGGTTAATTTATATGAGTCCAGCTTGAAAGGCCCAGAATATCCTGCAAACCATTTGAAACATCCTCCAAAGCTTCAATGATTAAGCGACATGAATTTCATATTAATATTTCTGTTTCTAATTTACCAACTCATTTAACTGTGAACCAAACTTTGTCTGTGAATTAGACATTTCAAAACTCAGTCCAAACTATTCAGGTCTTTTCCATATTATCACAGAATCATACAATTGTATGGGCTGGAAGGAACCTTACAGATCATCTAGTTCTAACTCCTCTGCCATTTGTAGGGACACCTTCCATGATACCAGGTTGCTTAATTTTTCTTAACATTTGAAACGTACAGATGAAAAATGTATTCTAGGCTATCTGAAAGAAGGTTGAAGTGAGGTGGGAGTCGGTCTCTTCTGTCATGTCTCAAGTGAAAGAATGCAAGGGAAAGGCTCTAAGTTGCATCAGGGGATGTTCCGATCTGATATTAGAATTTATTTTTTTTTCACTGAAAAAGTAGTTAGACATTAAAATAAGTTGCCCAGAGCAGTGGTGGAGTCACCATCCACCATCTCTGTAACTGTTCAAGATGTGTCTAGAAGTGGCAGTTTATTTAGGAGTGATTACAGTGGTGTGAGGTTGATGTTTGGGCCAGATGATCTTGAAGGTCTCCTCCAATCTTGATGATTCTATGATTCTGTATTCATGCAAGAGGTGGCTGCTAACTCAGAGAACTCCTTTGTAACAGTTACGGTCCATCTTGAGTGAAAAAGAAGATGATCTTATCTACAAAGACCCATTCAGGTAAAACTCCATCAGCTCACTACAAATGTTTTATATGAAAGAAGAAAACATACTTCAAGGTTTATTTTAAACAAGTAAAAAGGCAATCACCACCACCATGACCCCTCAACCTTCAAAATAAAACCAAAAAACCCTAGAATACCTTTCTTTTTCTTATTTTAACTGTCCAGGAGAAGTTCTCCTTGACCTCTTGACTCTTGTGAAAACCTATGGAAGAACAGTGACAAAGACAGGTGGAGGAGCAGCAGGATTTTCATCCTTTTTCTCTTTGACTGGTTGGTTGGGAAAGATTCTAAGCATGCTGCTGGTACAATATTTTAGAGGAATATAATGTCAGTGGGAATTGTATGACATGCAAGGGCTCTTTAAATATTAAGTCATCTTTACCTTCCTGTGGTATTAACCATCACACCAGGAGTTCACTTCACGTGCTATGACTGATTTGCTATATTAGGACAGAGACAAAGAGAAACTGACAGGTGAGGTAATAATTTTTGTCCTACATTGTTTTGAGATGTTGTCACAGGTTCAAATCGTTGATGTTAAAATTAAATTATAAATCTATTAGAATTATAGTTTAAAGTATATTTAACAAATTATAATATATAAATTATAAAAAAATAAATTATAAGTTAATTTATAAATTATTAATTACAAAATTAAGTTAAAATATGTTTCCATTCAGATATTAATTAACAGAAGAATCTTAAATGTTTATTCTTTGGATAAAACCTGTCAGCCATTACTCCTAGATGAACAGTAACAGTCTTGATTTAGTACTCTTTGGCTCCCTCACTATCATTTCTCCTGTGTGTGTGTGTGTTTGTCCGTGTGTGTCTGTGTGTGTGTGTGTGTGTGTGTGTGTGAGAAACACATAAGTATGTTCCAAACAACACACTTGCTCTGATTCCTAAAGTTTGTTCTAATTTTAGATATTTCAAGTATGTTCAAAAATAAAATGAGCAGATACACTGGACACTAGCCTTTATGTTTTCACCAGGGAGTCCAGTACTCAAGTTAAGAAATTAGTCTGACTTAAGAAACTTAGCTTTCTCTAGAGGCTTAAAAGTCTTCATGCATTTTAAACCACTTTAATATTTTTAAACAGCTTCAAGGTTAAGATGAGAATTCTTTAGAACAGGTTATCCTGAGGCAAAAGTAGTTTTACATCGGTTTCAAATAAGAAAACTACTTAAGGAATCTAAGGAGACCTAAGCTTCTATTTTAATTATCTTACAATCTTATCTTTGTTACACAGGCTTTTTTATGTGTTTCTACTGTAAAGACAATTGCAAAACTCTGGAAAAAATGCACTTCCTGACTTTAAAAGAGATAGGGACTGGGCTATGATGTGGTATTGCTCCATCTGCTCCTTGAAAAATCTTGTCATACCTAATATAGGAATAATATAGGAATTATAGGAATAATATAGGAATATTTTCTCTCCTAAGGACACAAGCAAGGCTTTGCTGGCAGAATTAAACAGGACACTCCCACTCTGAGTGATAAGCCTTGACTCCTTATTTGAAAAATTCCTATGCCCCAACATATTTTGAGAGACTGCCTGTATGGCTGCTAGTTTGTTTCTCTTGTTTTGACAATGCACGAGTTTGTTACAAAATACATTTTCCTCTTGCCTCCCTGGTGGCTTTCCATACCTATTACTAGGTCAGTTGAAGTTTTAGAAGCCACCTATGGCAAAAGACATTATAGGTCTGAGTCCAGACATGAACATTGTCCAAATGTGGAAAGCAAGAGTCACAGTGACTGCATGAATCCAGATCAACTCAAGAGTAAAATGTTGTACAGCATTTCAGATAACCATGTTGCCATGGTTTAACCTCAGCCAGCAGTCAAGCACCAACCAACCACTCACTCCCTTCTACCAGAAGAGGAGAGAAGTGGAAGGGTTAGCCAGAAAACATGTAAGTTGAGATAAAGACAGTTTAATAGGGAAAGTAAAAGCCACACTAGCAAGCAAAACAAAACAAGATCTATCCCTGAAAGTAGTGAATTAATTCTTTGCTTTGCTCTTTCCAGTGGAGCAGGGCCCCATCACTAGCTACTTGGGAAGACTAACACCATCACTTCAAACTTTCCCCCTTCTTCCTTCTCCCCATTTTGGTCAGTTTGGGTCACCTGTCCCAGATGTGTCTCCTCCCAGTCACCCTGCAAACCCAAATTCCTTGCTAGAGTGGCAATAAAAGAAGCAGAAAAGGCCTTGGCTCTGTGTAAACACTGCTCAGCAATAACAAAAACATATCTATATTATCATTGCTGTCTTCAGCAGAAATCCAAAATACAGCCCCATGCTAGCCACGGGGAATACAGTATAGCAGCAAAAACCAGCACATGTGTATCCTTGAAATATCGCAAATAAACAGAGAAGGACAAGGAAGGGGCAATGAAGATGGTGACGGGTCTAGACGGTAAGTTCTGTGAGGAGCAGCTGAGTTGGGATTGTTTACCCTGAAGAAGAGGAGGCTCAGGGGTGACCTTATCGCTCTCTACAACTGCTTGAAATGAGATGGTAGCCAGGTGGTATAGTCTTCTTCTTCCAGGCAACCAGTGACAGGATGAGATGACATAGCCTTAAACTGTGCCAGGTTGGACATTAGGAGGAATTTCTTCACAGAAAAGATGATTAAATATTGGAAGGGACTGCCTAGGGAGGTGGTGGAGTCACCATCTCCAGATGTGTTTAAGAAAAGCCTGGATGTGGCACTTAGTGCCATGGTTTAGTTGACATGGTGGTGTTGGGTAATAGGTTGGGCTCAACGACCTCAGAGGTCTTTTCGAACCTAATTGTTTCTGTGATTCTGTAACACCCACCAAACAGCAGTTTCGGCCTACCATAAGACACAAACTGCCACTCTTTCTTCATCTCAGTGAATCCCTCGATCTTATATTCTGTTGCCCACAGCATGAAAGAAGCAATATCACAGGATGTCACTACTTTCACAGTACAGTGATGAAGACTTTACCTTAGAAAAAAACTTTATCCTTAAGAGGTGTGGGAAACAGCCACATCAGAAGATAAAAACACCACAATACAGAGGCTGCCCAGTCTTGAATGTTAACAAAATTTTATTCTCGCAGTAGGGGTGAGATGGCCCAGGTGATTCAAAGCAATTTCTTACTGGTGCGTTTCAGAGTACCTTTTGGTAAAAATATCTCTTTATTCTGTCTATGGTCTTCATTACCTCTTCCTGGTAGATATTAGAAAGAAAATTCTAAACCTAGATTATGCTTTGTAGTTCTGAAATTATAAACAGTGACTTAGGCCACATTTGATGGAAATGGGATTTCTAAGGTCAATTACACAATATTAGTGAGGGAAATGAGGTCAGACTGGCAGCAAGAAAGACTGGAAGAACGATTTTACAGAAATATATTTAATGAAGCTTTCATATTATTATAAAAATTTGAAATTACATTCAAAGGTACATAAGATTAAAAGACATCTTACTTTCAGTAAGAAACTTTCCTGCAATTTCACTCTCCTATTCCCATCTGGTAAAATGAGTAGAAGATATTTGAATGAAGGAGATCCTTGACAGATTTCTATAGCTATTAGAAGTTTAATTTCTACCACATATTTCAGAGAAGAAATTTTATTATTGGATCTTTTGTCACAAACGGCTCCTTCAAAGACATTCAGGAAAAGCTTTGCTGAATTCCACTGAAACACAGAATGGTTGAGCTTGCTAAGTCATGGATCTGTAGAATAATTTAGGTTGAAAGAGACCTCTGGAGGTCCTCTATCCCAGAGCAGGAGCAAGTTGGATGTTGCATTTAATTAAAAGGTTAGATCAGGTTTCTCAGGACCTCATCCAGCAGAAGTGTAAGCCTCTCCAAGGAGATAATACATCTGTCATTTTATTTGCCTGAGATTGTCAGTCAGCTTCCTCTCTAGTTCCAGCAAGTCCACTTGGTGAGGGCCCATAGGTTTAAAGGATTTGAATGGTGCTTTGGAAGCATTGGTTTCAGAAATGGGGAAAATTCCTGCAAATTCTTTGATGCCAGGTTCACATATAGGCCCTTGTCCACAGGCTGACTGAAAGCCATGTAGCTACAACTGAACACCAGAATTTCCAAACCCTGTCAGTGTTATGATAACCAAAGTAAGTGGCTTCCAACCACGTCAGAATAAGAGTAGAGCTGTCTCATCTCTATCTGTAAACCAGACTTTATAGACTGGATATCCCTAGTATGGCATATCTTATTTGCCTAAGGAGCCTGAAAGAACCATCTGGTCGTTTTTAATCCTCATAGTTATTGTGATGAGAAACTCATTCAGGCAATTCTTCCACAGCTGCAAAAAAGTGGTGAGACAGGCTGTATTTGTGACAGAATAAAAAGATCTCAAATACTGCTAAATATGTTTCAGGGTAATAGCATCAATAGCACATCTGATGGGTATTTAGAATAAGTGAATGCTGAATGCCTTATCAGTGATAACACAGACAAAGGTTATCAACATGTGCCACACATCAAACATTGATTCCACTGCAATTAATTTAAGTGAAAAATTGTCTCCATCAGCAAATGCTTTTACACAACATCAAAGCCTATTTCTTTGTTATCCCTCTTCTTTTTAGTGAGAAACTTTAACCTGTCCAAGCAAGTTTGAAATCTCAGTTTATATTAATTTATTGGTTTCCTATGATTTGTAATTAAGCTCCCAACCCGCTACAGCCTTAATGGTGCAGAAATTTTTACTGATGTTTTGATAAATGGCATCCTTTGTAGCCTATGGACTTTTTATAAAAATATAACTATTGTAAAATAAATATCCAAATCACCTTCAATATGTTAAGAGACCTACTGATTCTATTTTTTTTTTACTCTTAAAAAAGTACTTAGAGCCCATTTTAATGAACGTTTATACTCACTGGAATTTTAAATATATGTTGTCATTGCTGTTAGAAGGTACTAGTATCAAGGTTAACCTCTGAGATACAAGAAGCTTTTGAAAAGATAATGACAACTTAGATACCACACACTGGTAGAGTCAACATGTCACTTGCAAAGACACTGAAGAAAATAAACTCTTATAATGGAATAGAGGCAAAATTCTGTCAACAGTTTCTTGAACACAAATAGAAATGGTGTTCTATTTATTTAAAAATACTAAGAAGATGTGCAAAATAAGAACACCAATTAGAGTAAAGGGTAACTGCATTGTGCTCAAAAGAGACCTGGGGCAAACTGTTTGAGCAATAATTATGGGCACCATAAATCAGTTCAAGAGGTTGCAGGCATTGAACAGTGTGAATGCAGATCCACAATTTTCATTTTACCCTACCCAAGTCACATTGTGGAGGTGATTAATTGGCTATGGTCAATGCCATAGGATCGACTGTGGAAGGACAACGGCAAAAAGTACAGAGAGCAACCTTCAGTTTGTTTCCAGATTACCGTGTTATTATTTCAACTTATTTGTGAATTATGACAAAAGAATGATTATTATAAATGCAATGCTGGCAGACTTTTCAAAAAGGCAACACAAAAAGTATGAATAGAGGATCAACAGTAAAATTTTCACAAGGCATGCACAAATTACAAGTATCATATATAAAATGCAGAATTTCTGCAACTATTCAGATTATTTTAAGACTTAATTTGAAAAAAAAAGTTATACTCTTTAAAGAAAAGAATTAAATAGATTTTTCACTGTCTAACTGTTCAATATCTATATATTTCAATACATTAAATTCTTTATAGATTCTGCATGAAGAGATTGTTTATATTACAGAATTGTAAACTAATATTCTGTTTTCATAATATCCACTAGATTAAAGAATGTCTCATTTAAGTTTACTTGATTTTGCCTTAATTTTTTAAAGAAAACATACACAACCAATGAGATGTGCAAGAGTAATACATACTCCTAAGTACAATTTATGAAGTTGACATACCATCAACCAAAACTATAAAATTATAATTTGACACATAAATGAATCCACAAGAAATTTTAGCAACATGATGGTGTGGCTGCAGGTTGAAAATTACACACTTAAGTGGCTGAAATAGGTATCCTGCTGAAAAACAACCTACAACTTGTTCTTGGAGATACATATCAAAGTCTTTGGACAACCAAAGCCCCCAAAAGTGAGAGTGATACAGCTCTTGTGTCAGAATTCCTGACTGATTGTTTGAAGAATTATAATTTTCATAGAGAGTTAATTATTCTTATGTTCTGCAGTACTGTAGCTCCCTTATCTTCACAACAGATACAGGGAGCGGAGCAGGTTATATAGAGACCAAGGAAAGAGGTGAACAGGACAAATGGGAGGAGTGTTTTAAATACATTCAGATACCCTAGTCCACCAACTACTCACCTGACAGGAATAAAAAGAACTGGTGTTTTCTCCATATTTCCATAGTACTGTAAACTTAGAAAGTAATAACACTGTGTCACTTTTGTCCCCTTATTTTGTTTTTCCCTATACTAAGTTTCAGAAGTCCTACATAAGGTACTGAGATCATATGTATTTGTCCAGTGACTTTGTACTTTTTACTAGTGCTCTGAGTGCTGTAGAAATATTACTGTATCATTTACTACCTATGTGGCACTTACGATAAAATTTACCTATTTCTAGTGTCTCTTGCTAGCCTAGTCCATAGAAACTTGAGAGACAGTGCCTGCACTATAGTTAAACCACCTCTTTCCAAATTTATAAATCAAAAATAAAAGCCAGTTTTCAAAGATTTACTGTAAGATTTACAAGGCAAACCTAAATAGCAGAGCAATAGTTATCCAGATTTATATCAGAGCCTACAAATTATAGAGCTACTAAAATCCTGCCAGTTCCTGACATCCAAGTTATATGCTTTTGCATAAAATTAAAGCATCTAACTCATTTTCATAATGGCCCACAGCTTTTCTCTACTGCAATCTTATATATCTTTAGAAGGGAAAACAGTTTTACACCAATAGTGAAAGCAACAGAACATTTATTTATTACCAGATGTGAAAGGAAGATCTTCTGCCTTTTAAAACAGCTGCATTTAATTACTAATAGCAACATATTGTAATCTTAATATGTTACAAAAATTTAACTAAATCATCTGATGTTGCATTTGCAAATGCACATTTTCATTGAGATGTAGAAACTGGATTTATTTGGAGCTATATATGACCTCAATTGACCTAAAATCAGAGCTAGGATGAAATACATATTTTAAATATTAGATATTAAAAAGAGAAAAAAAAAATAAGGGTCTAGTATTTTTGAGAATTTCTCATGGAGAAGTTTCTCTAGTTAAAGGAAAACGTTGCCCAGTCATATTGTCAATGAGCTATCTCTATAGATCTGAGTATTAGCATTTTTAAATTATTTTCTTGGGTTTAGATACACTGCAATGTTGTGTATGACTAGTTTGAAAGTCCAGTAGCATATAATGCTGGCCAACAGCATACAAAAGAAGAGCAATATTTAAAGTGAATTGAATTTAAGCCCATGAGCACTAGTGACTAGTGGCTCTTCCTGGTCTACAAAAATAAAAAATGTTTGACAATTCCTGTAATGAAATAATTCAACAAATATAGAATATGATTGTAATATTCTCGGTCATCATGTAAATTATAAGACGACAACCGAACTTAGAATTAATTCTGAGCACTTTTTCTTTAAATCATTTTTTAACCGATTGGGAAAAGATTTTTGTCCTTTTTAGTGTGACGGTATCGTGCCATCCAGAGGCCAGCTAAGCTCATTACAATGTTTGGTTGCTAGGGTTATACAAAAGACAGCCATCTTCTGGTCAGTGTAAGGTTTGGTCCCTTCTTAATCATTACAAAATATATTTTTTTACTGTAGGAAGGCCTGACTTTGGACTGAAATAATATTTATGCCTTACTCAGCTCTCAACATCTTCAGAGTTGTTCATACAAGATTGCTCTCTTAGGTGGCGAACAGGAATCTTGAGAGGAATGACTGTTCTGAAGAGTGCATTAATGGAACCAAATGTAAGCATTAGATAACTAATACATTAAAGCATTTAGCTTCCTCAAATTCCCAGTTACCTCATCTACTTTTGAATGTCATAAAGTGGGAGCACAATGTCCACTTAGTTTTCAGTGGCAAGAGCAGAAAGTTTATGTGTAGCTTTGAAAATCCTCAAGAGTTCATTCTCAAAGAAAATTCTGCAGAGTCACTGAATATTTAAAAATAAAACAAGAACAAACCAAACATACAAAACCTTTAATGCCGTTGTCCCAGACTATTTATCTTTGGAACTAATATCATGACAAAGTAAAGTGTACAATTCTGGTAAGTAATTCTCCAGTCTACACTGTATATTCATTAAAATTAGGCCAGAATATTTTTATCTAGGAAAAAAAAAAATAATAATAACTTTAATGTGTGTTAACAAGAGATTAATTACATCTTAAAAATTTTGGTTAGAACAAACCTTTTCCATTTTTCCTCCAAAAAGGCACATTGATTAGATTTATGTTCTTTTACACTGCAACAAAATCATTGCTTGTGCATTGTAAAATTATTTTTCATATAAAAGACATGGGCATATTAAGATAATAAATTCACATTTCAAAGAACAGAGAAAAGAACATGGGCACTGAAAATAGCCAGTAATTAAATGGGGAAAGAAAAATAAAAGTAATGCAATATTTTACTTCTCAGAGTGAAAATATTAACATGGCTGACTTTATTTATAAATCCTAAGCAAACATCAAAAACTTTGACCTCTGTCATTAATTACTTGTGTTCCTAAAATTGGAAAATTTATCCCCAAATATATTTTAAGATGTGAAGGAATTAACAGAAAAAGTTATGACCATGTACCGGTCAATTCCTACTCAAAGGTTTGCTGAGAACCATTGTTTTGATTCTATAACTATAGACTATGAAGTAGGTAACAAGTAGCAATAAAAGCATAGAATAAACTGGCAGGGAGATACTCAGCTGGAATTCATAGACATGGTGGATACCTTCAGATGCTTCAGTTTCTGAAGAGGAAAGTCTTTCCCTGGAGTCAATAAGAGTGCATTAAAACTGAAAGCTAGGTTTGAATCAAGGCTATCTATATAGCACTTGCCACCCACACAGGCAGCAGAATCACCAAGGTGAGAGGCTGTGGTGCTGATACTATCCTACAGAACAGCTGTAGTATGGGGAACAGGAGGGTTTCCTAAACTGGGATTACTTCCTAGAGAGCCAAGAGAGCCTCCAGGAGCTCTCAGCTTAAGAGACAGCAGCTGAAGAGGCCTGGGCAGGGCCAGGAGCAATGGCAGTGAAGCCCATCTCTCACCTATGTAAGAAGCCCTTAGGAAGCACCAGTAATCAAGGGCATAGGACAGCAGTTTGGGAGGTAGGACAGGCCCTGTAGCTCCACCAGCTCAACCAGAGAGCAATGATACCCACCTGGCAAAATGCCTTTGTCTTTTTAAGGTCTGCACCCACTATGACTTCTCCCAGGTCACAAATGCCAGGACAAGAGAAAATGGCCTCAAGTTGCAAAAGGAGAAGTTTAAATTGGATATTAGGAAAAAATATCAGAAAGAGAAGGTTGTCAAGCACTGGAACAGGCTGCCTGGGGTGGAGTCACCATCCCTGGAGGTATTTAAAAGATGTGTAGCTTGGTGCTTAGGGACATGCTTTAGCGGTGGACTGGGCAGGACTGGGTTAATGGTCAGAGTCCATGATCTTCAAGGTCTTTTTCAACCTAAACGATTCTGTGATCATCCCAGACTGCAGAAACATGTACAGAGTATGGATGATTTACACAAAATCATGCCAAAATCAGCAATGCGTGTAGTTCAGGACCATTAATTTTCTTAAGCCTTCCCGTTTTCTTACTTCAGAGATTCAATGTAGAAAGACCAGTTTGTTTCCTCAAGGGCTCTTAAGAAACAATAAGTTTTGGGAACACACTTTGAAGTCCTCTTCAAATTTGTCGTTTGGACTCATTGATAGGAAGCACCAGGACAAAGTCGAGAGAGACACTGTTTTGCTGTCCCAGCTCTCTTCAGACACTCCTTTCCTATTTTCCAGAAAGTTTTAATGAAAAGGTAGCTTTTTGAGGAATATGGTTTTTTATGGTAGAATAATATAAAGATCAAGTGTTCACTAGCAGTTGCCACATAGTGCATTATTTCTTTATGCTACAAGGACCAAGGGTCTATATTTATTTCTCCTTGAACAAGATGGGAATACCCTAGTAATCATAAATTATTAAAGAATTTGCAACCTATTTTCTCTACAATATTTGAAGTTTTCCACTCTCTAGTATATAAAGTTTTAAGCAGTGAAGTCAAAGCAGTTTAGATCACTAACTTAAAGTTTTCAAATTAGAATTTTAAGAGTTAATTTGAAGAGAGAAAATATTTTATATGTTTTGTGTAGGTATCATTTATCCTGATAGAAAATCTAAGGAGACTACGTTATGGGGTTTGTTATAATATAAACAAATTAACAAATTAATGAGCAAACACAAGAGGAAAATGTGAAATTAATATATTATCATTATTGCAAACTATGTTCAGTTGTTGCAATTTTTTCCTGTTTTCTTCTATTGACTGAAAGACTGTACTCTGAAAATACCACTAAACTAAGCATGAATTATATCTTCATTAAACTGGTCTTCTGTAACTAAACCAAAAATAGAATTCAAAATCTGTTATGATAGATTTAATCATGATGCATTGTAATTTAAGTGCTAGGTAAGTACTGGACTTGTTTTAATAAAAATATAGGAAACATGTACGCCAGCCACCAAATAGAAAAATTTGTATTAAAAAAATTCCACATTGTCTTCTTCTCTCTGAATACAGTCACTGTTTTTCCTATGATTCCTTAGTATTCTGTCTGTCCCTTTCTCAATTGTTGTCAACTTGCCTGTTTCAGAAAGAGGCAGATAATACTTAAATAAATAAATGTTAATTTTCTAAAGGAAGTTCATCCTCTCTAAAGTACCTATGTGAAACACAAGTCCAAAGAAATATTGTTCTGATATTATTTTAATAAACAAGTGTGTTTAAAATTTGCAAATACTTTAGAAGGGTAGAGATGTACTCCTACATGTGTTTAGTAATCTCTGGGTTATCGTAGTTACTAAATTCAAACCATATTTACTTCAGTACTCCTGCAGTCTTGCTTCTGCAAAGGTTTATTTGCCAGCTTAATTGTATGCAATACAAGTAATACTATAAAATGAAGATTTTGGTTAAATTATACATTACATATAAGGTTGTTCTTATGGCTGTCTATTTGAAAGTTGGAATATAAATTTTAAAAACTACATCACTAAGCAGTACAAAACAAAAACACTCTGGACTTCAAATGACTATAAATTTTACTATTTACAGTTTCATCAGTTCTCAGGCTGGTCAAGTGGGCAAACTCATCACTTTCTGGATCTGAACAAGAACAAAGCATGGGAAACCTGAGGACTGAGAACAAAACATTAACAGAATCATGTTTTAGGCATGGACTACAACTATTCCCAAAAATGGTTGTTATGCTTAATAGGGCAAACCGCGTGGTATGCAAAATGCACTACCAGAATTGAATTTGGATGCATTCTGTCAGCTTGTACTTCTTATACAATGAAAATAATACATCAGTCTTCATTTTTTTTAATGGCTGGTGGTTTGGGATTTTTTTCCCTATATTTCTAATCGTACTGTTGATTACTTCAAGCCGTATTAATAAAACTAGAAGTTGCTTTATTTGTGAGAGCTGAGCTACTTCCAATTATGAAGACAATGTCAGTTTTCCTTAGCAGGGTAATCAGTCTATAATGTTGCACTGAAATGTTGATTTCACTTGCAATAAGATGCAGTTAATTAACTTGAAGCAGTATGAAGTTCATTTTAAAGAGTCATTTGAACTGAGTGAAAAACTAAACTCAATTGGAAATCAAAAGGTAAAATGGTCTTTTTATATTTTTATCTTCTGTTTTGACTTGCTCCAAAGTCTTAGAAAATAACTCCTGAATGCCTTATTACCTTCTTTTATTATTTTTCTGTTCCTCTTCTCTCTCTTAGTTTCTCTAATTTTTCATCAGGTTAACTTTGCTTAAGACATTTTATTTGTTAATTTGAACCAGTTAGAGTTGATCAAATGGAAATCTCTCAGGGAGTCCCTGAATGCCACAGCACCTCAGCTTCTTTCTCATGTTTCCAGTTTCTTCTCTGAGCCAATATTTGCATTTGAAATGTATTTTCTGTGACACACCAGTCTCCCCTTTGGTTGATCTAAATGTTAATTTGTGGCATTTCTATCAGGTAACCTCACCTCCTGAGGACAAGAAACATTCAAATTGACATCTCTGAATTTATCTTATCTTTGGTAGAAAAAAAGTTCAATGGTTTAAATAAAGACAACCACTTTTTTATCCTGCAAATTAAAGAAAATGCATATTTGGCTTTGTCTGCTTATGTGAAAATGGACCTTTCAATATTTGACATTTATATTTTTGGAATTCTGTGAACAATGACAACTTTCAACACTAATTTAGGATAAAAATAAGGGATAAAGAGTTTTAATTTATTTCAGAGCAGAAATCCAAATTTTTAATCAGATTAATTCATAAGAGATAGTACAGATTTCCCTTTTCTTCATAGAATAATATCTGTCTTCTAAGTATGAGCTGAAAAGGCCAGTACTAATTTATTCTAAGAAACCATTTCCATGGGACAAAATTATTTCTTGTCTCATTGGCTTTCACTATTCAGTGAACTTGAACATATTTCAAGATTAATTTGAAGGATGCAATTTGTTTGGAGAAACTTTCAGCCTGAAAATTATTTCTGTTTCTCCATATTCCTTCTTCTCAAACTGAAACTTCATTAGAAATGGTGATTTGGTCTAACAAAAGATTTTGATTTTGCATAGTCCAATTCAAAAGTTCCACAGTCTGAGAGGAAGTTCAGCCACATGTACCACCAAATTAGGAACTTTGAAGTGTTTTGGTTTTTTTTCCTACAGCATTTCTCATTATCTAAGTAGAAAATGAAAGGATCATAAAGTACATATTTTTATATCTTTTACCTATAGCTGTGATTGTGACCTACTTAGATGAAAGCTAGTATTGATTCAAGTTTTAAAACAAAGGAGCAAAGCTAGTGCTAGAGCATAGTATCAAAAAGGGTAAGCATAGTAGAACTATACAGTCATGGAGTGGTTTATGTTGGAAAGGACCTCTGGAGGTCATGTGATTCAAACCAGCTGTTCAAGCAGGGTCACCTACTGCTGGTTGCCTAAGATCTTCTCCAGATGGTTTTGAGTGTCTCCGAGGATAGAGACTCCACAACTCCTCTGTGCAACCTGTGCCAATGTCTGGTGATCTTTACAGTAAAAAAGTGTCTCCTGATGTTCACATGGAATGCCCTGTGTTTTAGTGTTGCCTCCTGGTCCTGTTACTAGGCACCACTGAAAAGAACGTGTCTTTGTCTTCTTTGCACCCTCCTTTCAGCTATTTATATACATAAATTGTACTCCAGGTGTGATTTCACCAGTGCTGAGTATAGTAGAAGGATCACTTACCTTGACCTGCTGGAAACACTCTTCTTTTTACAACCCAGAATACCCTTAGCCTTAGGACACATTGTTGACTCATGTGCGTGCTGTCCACTAAGAACTCCAGCATCCTTTTCTGCAAAGCTGCTGTCCAGACAATCTCCTGCATGTACTGGTGGCTGGGGATAGTTCTTCTCCACGTACATGACTTCATAATTCCCCTTGATGAACTGCACAAGGTTCCAGTCAGCCCATTTCTCCAGCCTGTTTCCAACCCTCTGGATGGCAGCATATGCCTCTAGTGTATCAGGAATTCCTCCCAGTTTTGTATCATCAGCAAATTTTCTGAAGTTACATTCTGTCCCATCATTTGGATCATTAATGAAGTAGTTGAACAGGACTGGGCCCAGTACTGACCTTTGGGGCACACCACTGGCCTCCAGCTGGACTTCATGCCACTGTTCACCACTCTCACAGACCATCTGTTCAGCCACTTTTCAGCTCACTGAAGTGGGCTGCTCATCCAGTCCATGCCTCATCAGCTTTTGTGTGACGATCAAGATGGGTGGCAGGTTCAAAAGCATTCCTGAAGTCAAGATAGAAAATGCCCACTGCTTTCCCCTCATCTACCAAGCCAGATATAGCACACAATGAGCCACAGAACATTGTCTTGTTCAGGAAGAATTTGGTAGCCCCTAAAAGCTATGATGCAGGAATACTAGGTTGCTCATGTTCTTAATTAATGATTAAATAATTATTTCAGTAACATTGGCAGCAGTAGATGCCATAAATGTAAAACCAGCTTAATGATAAATAGGCAGCTTTTAAAAATTACCAATTAAGCCCTTCAGAAAGATCACTTCAGAGCAAATACCTCCAAAGTAATGATAACTAGAAGACCATAAATAAAGACAAAGCATACCATATGTTCTTTATTTCTGTGAGCCAATAATAAATTGATGCAATAGTTAATACTTTTATTATCTGTAGAATTTGAAGACTCTTGTAATTGTCATCATCAATCCTATATATTATTTGCTTTTGTCATATTTTTTCATTAATGTAATTTTTTCAATTAATAAAAAAAATAAAACAAATAGATGAAATGCTAATTTCCTTAAAGAACTTATTAAATTTTCAAAAGCTCCTATGTGGAATAATAAATTCTAGTCAAAGACCTGTACATAACAGGTCATCAATATATATATCTCACAGCTAAGTGTGAGGTAACAGTTTCTGAAGGCTACTAGTGAAGCTGAAATGCATTAACAATTATATATCTGAAGATAAGCCTATATGTCATATTTGTTAGTGCAAATACACCAATGTAATTGATAAATATATTAAATTGTCAGGTATGACTTTTATGAAATATTTTAAATTGTTAATAGAGCTTTTAATATTACTGCAGAAGTCAAAGAAAATAAATCAATAGCTATTATGCAAATCTAGTATCTGAAATAATGCCAACACTTAAAAGTAAACCTGTGCTGTAAAGCTGAAATAGTAATGCTAATATTCAGAATATAATGTAAACCTCTTTTTATTTTGAATACATTATCTAGTTCTGAAAATTTCATGTTATTAAACTTGGTCTACAAGAGATAGCTCATAAAATTCAGGAATCTCCAAGGCAATTAATTCTCTGGTGGGTGACTAGTTTCACCATACAAATATATTCCCTAAATACATCAATACAAAGTAAAGAAATAGATGACATTTTAGTATCAATATGTCTTTTTCTGAGATACCATTACATTCTCGTGCTGCAGTGAGAGGAAACACACAATATTGTCATTTAAGTCCACATCTGCTTACATTCCTGAGGAGACTTAGGACAGGTGTTCTTTTGTGACCTGTTTTGCTGAGAGATTTCTGCAGATAATTTAAAAATAAAAAGTAGTAAAAGCTTCTGGTACCTATTTCTTCCTTGTTTATAAGAGGGTCAGTTTATGAATGTTTTCATCTAGTTGGAGGGAGTGTGTTTGTGTGAAAGATACTGTGAAGCTTCTGCTTCATTTATAAAAAAGATAAGATTTCACAAAACTGAAACTGTCCAAATATCGATAAAATCTTCCCAGAGGACAGAAAACTAAAAGAGTATCTGAAACCATCTTAGAGGAATTATGAAGAGAACTAAGGAAGAAATTAAAATGAGATTTAGACTCTTCTTACATGCTTGAGGAGTGGCTTGTAGACAGATTACAGAGCCACATAGCTCATAAGGCATTCTTGCTCACCCAGAAAAGCTGAAAAGCATCTGACAGGTCCTGAAATTCAGTTATGTGTACACATCAGATTGAAGAACCAATATTTCTTTGTCATAAATGAAGGAGAGATAGGAAGGGAATTTTTAAAATTAATGGAAAGCTTTGGCCATTGAAGAATTTCTTGCTTAAAGTGAACTGAGTAGAGAATGAAGGAAAAAGTTGTCAGAGGAAGAAACTACTGTGGAAACCGTCTGAAAAAAAAAGTGAAGGAAGTCAGAGAATTTAAGACAAGGGTTGTCTAAAACTTCCATTTCTCAGCTCAGATGAAGAAAATAAGACTAAATCAAAATCAATGGAATAATTCCCTTTTCATAGAAAGCAAAACTCATCACATTTTCTTTAAACTCAATTTAATATCATATTTCTACTGAATAACTTGAGAATAGGAACAAATATTTCCAGCAAAAGCTTTGAAGAGTGCAATAAACAAAACAATGTCTCTGAAAGAAAATCTTAGTTATACAGATCTAGTACAAACACTCAATATGTGATTCAGACCCATAAAACATCTTTTGTAACTGTAGATCATCTAATAGAAATTAACAGTTGACTGGGGAAAGAAATCTCACTTGAACTGCTAAGAGATTTGAAAAAATCACAGAATTACAGAATCTTTAGGGTTGGAAGGGACCTCTGGAGATCATGTGGTCCAATCCCCCTGGGCAAGGCAGGTTCACCTAGAGCAGGTTACACAGGAAAATGTCTAGGTAAGTGTTCAGTGATTTCAGAGAGAGAGACTCCTCAATCTCCATGGGCAGGCTGTTCCACTGTTCTACCACTCTCAACGTAAAGATGTTTTTCCTCACGTTGAGGTGGAACTTCTTGTGTTGTAGTTTATGGTTTTTAATCCTCATCCTGTCACTGGGCACCACCAAAAAGAGTCTGGCACCATCATCTTGGCACTCATCTTTGAGATATTTATGTACTGATGAGATCTCCATTCAGTCTTCTCTTCTCTGGACTGAACAGGACCAGCTCCTGCAGTCTTTTTTCATGAGAGAGATGCTCCAGACCCCTAATCATCTTTGTGGCACTCAGCTGGACCCTCTCCAGCAGCTCCTTGTCTTTCTCATACTGAGGAGCCCAGAACTGGACACACAATTCCAAATGTGGACTCACTAGGGCCCAGAAGAAGGAGAGAATCTCCTCCCTCGACCTGCTGGCCACACTCTTCCCAGTGTACCCCAGGATCCCATTGGCCCTCCCGGCCACCAGGGCACACTGCTGGCTCATGATCAACTTGTCACCCACCAACACTCCCAGATCCTTCTCTGCAGAGCTGCTCTCCAGTAGGTCAAACCCCAACCTGTACTGGTACTTGGGGATGTTCCTCAGCAGGTGCAGTACCCTACACTTGCCCTTGTTGAACCCAACTCTCCAGCCTATCAAGGTCCCACTGAATGGCAGCACAGCCTTCAGGTGTATCAGCCACTTCCCACAGTTTTGTATCATCAGCAAACTTGCTGGGGGTACATCCTATCCTTTCATCCAGGTCTTTGATAGACAAGTTGATTAAGGCTGGATCCAGTATTGATCTCTGGAGAATGCCACTGACTGCAGATCTCTAGCTGGATTCTAATCCTCTGCGCTCTGCCATTCAGGCAGTTCTTGATCCACTTGACTGTCTAAGACATCTAAGATACATCTGAACTTACCTATGAGGATATTATGGGAGACAATGTCAAAAGCCTTGACAAAGTGTATATAGATAACATCCACTGCTATCCCCTTGTCAAACCATCCTGCTATCCATCATAGAAGTCTACCAGATGGGTCAAGCATGATTTCCCCTCAGAGAAAGGGAAATTTATATATCTGATTTACCCAGATATTTATGTACTGATACCTGACTGATATGATCTACCCAGATACCTGTGTACTGATTCTCATACAGATATTGATCCTGAGATATATAATTAGAATTTACTATCTTTGTTATTCATCACTGAAGCTATATGAACAATATATGAAGCTATGAACAATAGGATGAAAATGGACAAAGGACTAGATGAAAACTCTTTATCCTGTGTCCCACAACATATCAATGGAAAAGGATTGGAACTTGTTACTAATTTCAGTGTCCTGAAAATATCAATGTCTTGACTTATCTAAAATAAAAGGTGAGGGGACTGTAGGGCTCTGTGATGTGTGGCACTCTGGTGTCCCTGCATCACAGAACAGCCAGAGCAGAAGCACTTCTCTGCCAGGGCCAGGCAGGTCCCCAGAGATGGCAGCTGCTCTGAGCCCATGCCGTGTCCCAAGGGAGTGGCACATGGAACATGCCAGGGATGGGTGCATTAACAGTACCTTGGGCATTAACCTCTTCTGAGTATTCTGCCTGAATACTCTTACTGTGACTGATTGAGACCAATCTGTGATTTGCCACAGACACTGCCAATAAAATATGCCAGTCCTCCAATGGTGTTTTTTTGTACCTGCTCCATTGGGAGAAAGACATTTCTGAGCACAGCCCAGAAACCCAACTGTATTCTGGGCTGCATCAAAAGACGTGTGACCAGCAGGTTGAAGGTGGTGATTCTGGCCCTCTGTTCTGCTCTTGTAAGACTCCACCTGGAGTTCTGTGTCCAGCTCTGGGGTCCCAGCACAAGAATAACGTGGACATGTTGGAACCATTCCAGAAGATGACCACAGGTTTAGATAAGTCTTCAGGGATATCTCATTACATTCTTTCAGTACCTAAGGGGAGCCTACAGGAAGACTTAAGTGGGACTTTTTACAAGGGCATACTAAGGAAACCATTCTGTGATGCTATGGTACTAATATGTAGCTGATGAAACTAAGCAAACAAAAGCTCTTCAAAGGCAAATGAGAGCCCAAGACAGAATAAGAGGATTATACATTCAAGTCAAACAGGAAAAAGTATCACATATGTGTAATGTAGTATCTTAATCTGTCAGACAACTGTCAAAAATACTGCTCAGTACAGACAAGACCAAACAAATATCACTCTTTAATCTTAAACAGCAACATTTGGTACCTGCTTATCTGGTACTAAAAGCAACGTATCACAAACTGTCTTTAATGGATGTTTTTTCAGATCATTTGGCAAGAAATAAGCAAACTCTTGTGGATGTCTGTATACTGTATATGTGCCTATGTGTTTTCGTGTGTATTCACTTATACATATGTGTTTGATACAATGGCCATGTCAACTAGAGCAGCTGCTTTATAAAGATAAGCAGCTGCTGCTGTCTCGTGACATGAAACACATCTACTGCACCAGAACGTGCTAATATTCCTTTTGCCATGTCAGACATTTATCTCAATATCACAAAAAATACAGTGTTGTCATAATATAAAAGGCACAATTACCTGGGCTTTAGAGTTTCAAAGTATTTAACTGCCTTAAGTGGATAATTATCCATTAATCTGAAGATAACATTTGATTGCCTACTGCTGAATTCACAGAGTAATTATATGTTTAGCCATATTATAAAGTAAAATAAACCTTTTAAGATAATAACTTGCTTTTAATAAGTTTACAAATACATCATCCAGCAGAATTTATCTTTTTTTTTTTTTTAGAATGGCATCACTTTGAATGAGACAAAACTTTAGTGCTAATGTGTTAATGTCAGTTTTAACACATTGCAGTAGACAAGCAGTCATGGAGAAGCCACGTTAATTCATATTTTAATACTCCTGGGATATTGAAAATGGTAGACTTTTAATGGAACTTTTGAGAAATCTGCTCCTTGCTTTTCTCTTTGTTCATTTGGTCAGCTAGCCTGTAAGTTCCAAGGTCAGTGACAAGTTAATGTCCTATCACAACAATGTTATTTTTTAGTAAGAGATATCATAGGCCTATGATGTAAGAATACATTTCCTGATTTTTTTATCTTCATGAAGCTTTAGCAGTTATTGAGACAGAACTTATAAAAATTTACAGCTGCAGAAAATTTCAGTAATATCAGGAAAGATCCCCCATGACTCCCATTTGACATTTTTATCTGCTCCAGTGTGAGAGGAAAGGTAGCTGGACACAAAGTACATATGACATTGGAAAATTCAGGAGTACAATACATAATACAGATTATGCAAAATCATTGTTCTTATGTAACACAGCTGCACGAACACACAAATAATGGTAAAAGTAGTGTTAACAGTTTCTAAAATTTTTTACTAATGCTGCACTCAGAAGAATCATAGGGGAGGTAAAAATATGAGACAAAAAATGTTATTAATATTTCTGGAAAACTTTTCTCTTTGAAATTAAAAAAAAAAAGTTTTAGGGAAAAAGTTTGTTTTGTCTGTTAAATTAAAATATATGCTTTCTTGAAATAGAAAAAAATCTTGAAATACATTTCTTCCAAAAGCAATAATATTGATGTCTATAGACTGAGTGTACAGAGAGTAACACAGTGATTTTGGATCTTAGCAATTAGAGTTCATTATTTTCTTTAATGAACAGACGTGTATTTTAGATATTCAAAATTGTCACCAAGATGAAACAGACTAAAAGAAAAATAAAGAGACAATAGGAATTCCAAGTGTTCTTGACAGATAGGAATTTTATCTACAGTGTCTGAAAAGACAGTCCTGAGTAGGGACAAGCATAGTGCTTTATGATGAGAAATAAGCAGCTGTATAAAGATAACATGGGGGATAACAGATGAAAAATCTGGTTACAGGGATCACAAGCCTGTATTAATCAGTAACGTCATGTTAATGCAAAAAAGGACAAATATCTATCTTCCTTGGAAGCATTAAGAATAATATGATTATTAACCCTAAATATTCTTTACCTCTGAGGGAGAAGATGGAGCAGATTTGCCCACATCCAAACATAAGGACTCCAGTTCAAGGAAAATAATGTCTGTGTGAGAAAGACCAAAGGAAGTCATGGTTATGTGCTATAGATCTCTGAGCATGTTCTGTAAAGCAGGCTTTTCATTGAACTAGAGATATTTAGTCTGAAAAATAATTTAATGGAGATACAACAATTTTCTCATTCATAAAATATTGCTGAAAAGAATGAGGTAATTTTCTCTTGGCAGTCATAGGACAATAAATAAATTTAAATTTAAATTCTAAGAGGGAAGGTTTGAGTTGGATGTGAGGGACAGGAAGAACGAAGTATGAAAATGTATAGTTTTTTTCAAAGAAGTTATGGATCTTCCTCATAGAAAACTCATTAAAACTGGCTATCCTGGGTTCCTAAGAAATGTAGTCATACATTACAGGTCTGTCTACATGTCTCTGATCCACCAAACAGTTTTGGCTGAACAGTACAGGTCCCAAAGATATTTCATTTAGTTGCAGGAAAAACGCATTATAGGCAAAGGTGAGAGACTTTATTAGAATTCCCTATATGTGTTTTGATTTAGCCTTTGCTAGATAACAAAAACACTCCCCATGAGATCAGATGTGGCATGACTGTATGCAAAACCTAGTTTCACTTTCACTGATTCTACCATATCATGGATAGACAAAAGGTTTTTGAGGCATATGGAGTTACAGCTCTATGTGTGCTTCAGTTTTAGACTGTTTGGAACCATCTTAGCTTACATTCAGTTCAATATGAATCCAAAAATTTAATTTAAATTGTATTTAAAAGTATTTTCTCATTTGAATTAACTTTCTGCATCTCCTTGTCCTGTGGTGGCCTTTCCCCTGAATTCTGATTCCTCCTCTGTAGAATTAGAAAATCTGAGAAAACTACTGCCCAAGTCTTTCTGTAATGTCAAGCATTTTCTCATCATCAGGAAGATAGTAACATCTCTGAGTTGTTATGGTGTAGGAACAGGATGATCCATTATGTGTGTTGCATGATGGAATTATGTCTGGTCTCCTAGGACCTACTGTGTGCGTGATGATTTATCTCAATCCCTTCTGTCATTCTCCTGCTAAGCAGCGATGACTAAATATAATAGGTGTATAATCAAGCACTTAATATTAGAGCAACGGTTTATATGCTTATGGCACTCTCCACTGCTTTGATCAGTATAATTCCATATAGTTTTCAAACAAAATTAAACTTTGCTAACTTTGAAACAGGATTATGTCTATTTCACATATGAAAAAACTGACCCTTAAATGTTGTCATACCATAAAGCCATGATGACTTTTACTTCATCATGAGTATGTATCCTTTTTTATATTTTTACCAAATGGTAAGCACAGTCACCCTTTGCCTTGCCCTGCCTTGCCTTGCCTTCCATTCCCTTGCCTTGCCTTCCCTTGCCTTCCCTTGCCTTCCCTTCCCCTGCCTTCCCTTCCCTTCCCTTCCCTTCCCCTTCCCCTTCCCCTTCCCCTTCCAGACCACTTTCTTGATATAGTTGTCAGCTATAGCTGGCTATATATATATAGAAGGCTTCTCATGCTAATGTGATACATTTAGTTTTATTTCTAAATCAATAGCCTGAAATCAGAACAGGCTGAATTAGCAGTATCTTGCTCCCAAAATGTAGCAGTTAATGAATGCATTACAGAAATTTTGTATTATAGCACTTGGATTCTTTATCACTCACTGTTTTATAAAGGGAAAAAAACATACAAAATTTTGAAAACAAAATGGAAAATAAGTTCTTTTTATTTAACTAATTTTCATATCAATAGTAGGAAAAATATTTGCTGTCATGGGTAAAAGCTTTCCTCTTCATTCTGTACAGATAGGAATCACCCTGTGTTGTATATGTGAGCATGACTAGCTATTTCTTTGAACTACTGATGGCTGTTGGAAATTTTCTTTAAACAGAAAATGCAGTGTCAAAATGTGAAAAGTAGTGGTCACATCTGATCTCTAGGAATACGCTATGTGTCATGGAAAAGCCCTGGATGTTCACTCTTTGCTGTCTCCTCTTAGAACAGTAGAAACTTTGAATGAAGATTGGAAAAGAACTTTAAGATCAAGTCCAACCATCAACACATCACCACCACCACATTCACTGTTAAACCATGTCCTCAAGTGCCATAGCCACAGGTTTTTTGAATATTTCCAGGCATGGTGAATCCACTCCCTCCTAGTCTGTTCTGATGGTTTACAACCCTTTCTTTGAATGCATTTTTTCTAATATCCAATCCCTCTCGTGGTGCAACTTGAGCCTATTTCATCACATCTTGTCATTTGTTACCTGGAAGAAGAGACTGACACCCACCTGGCTACACCTTCCTTTCAGATAGTTGTAAAGAGCAACAAGATCGCCCCGAGCCTCTTTTTCTGCAGACTAAACAACCCCAGCTTCCTCAGCTGCTCCTCATAAGACTTGTACTCCAGATTTTCCATCAGTTTTGCTGACCTTTTCTGTCTTTCTTGAAGTGAGGGGCCCATCTTGGCCATCTGGGCACACTGCTGGCTCAGGTTCAGACGGATGTCAACCAGCATCTACAGGCCCTTTTCCACCAGGCAGCCCTCCAGCCAAGGAAAGCTTGCCTCATTCCTTCAGCATGATCCTTGGCTCCAGAAAATTTCTGTTCATGCAGCTCACCTCAGTCTCTTCACTGAAATGGTCTCTTCTGTTTCCCAACAGGAAAAAAAGCAGATCCTTCAAGCAGAATGGGAGGCAGGCCTTTCACACTGGATAAACTCCTGAGACCTGCACCATGGCCACAGCACTTATCTGCTGAAATGCTCATTACAGCACCAGGCCTTTGAAAGCACCAGGTTACCACTGCTCTGCTGACAGAGAGGTGTGCTGATGCACCTCTCACAGGTGGGTTATCAGTCCTGATCAGACTGGATCCACATGTGCAAAAGGGCTAACAGCGCCAAAATTTTTCCCTGTGTTGTTTGCAAACATAATATGTGATTGAGGGTTTCAAGCATACAGCTCAATTCTTGCACAGAGAAGCAGAACAAAAGTGACAGACAAGTTCAATTTACTTAAATATAAATAATGCCTGTCACTCACAATGTGTGGCCTCAAAACTTGTTTTGTTTGTAGCAAAGGATTTCAGGCTGAAAAAAATATGACTAACCATGTTTAGATTACTTAGAAAGGTTTACAAAGCAGATTTCTTCCATTTTAACACTCTAAAAGTCTGTATTTTTCTCCTATAAGATTGATATATAACCATAAGGGGAAAAAAACCCCAAAAACAACTAAACAAAAAAATGCCAAAAACTTTTGGTGGAAAATAAGAGTTAAATTATAGTTCTGTATTTAATTCAAAGCATGTCTGAGGCAAACAACTAAAGCATTTCATTGTACTGAAATAAACTTGATTATATTAAGTTCTCTTAATTTAGAAAAAGAAAAAATATTTCCAAGCATCCTGCGCTACTTGTCCACAGAGCTATAAAAAATGTGAGAAATATGAGGATTTCTAAACATTACGTTTCAAGAAATCCATGCTGCTCTTTGTGATGTTGTTTCTCTAAAATTCCTCTTCTTTCAATACTAAATGCTTGCAAATTGACAACTGAAATACAGTATTGCCACTGGGGATGCTGGTAGGTGAAGCTAACAAAACACAGTAGAGTAACTATTGTAGCTTCAGCTGTGACAAAATTTCTGCTATCACCATTACTTTTTGGCAAAGGATAGAAATCCCTTGCTTGCCAAAGTACTTTCAAGGTCAATGACAAAGCATTTACTGTGAATTCCAGAAGCTGTTTTTATTTTAACAAAATTTCAGAGGAAAAAAATAGCCTAGTTGCTAAGCTTAAAAAACCCACAGAGCCTCTCAGCAGGTGGAAAAGTACAGAACTAATAGTTTGGAGTAAAAATAATAAAACATGTTAAGAAACAATGAAGATTTAAAGTATTTGGCATTTATGGCTTCGCTTGTCATTTGCTCTCTCCACAGTTCTATCTATTCTGTTCAAAAGGTATAATATATATTTTTTTAAAAAAGGAAATATTTTTTTCCAAAATTTAAATGACACCAAATAAAAGATCTATTTGTAACAGTATGAGAATTCAAAAGAAGACTTACTTAGGGCTCATTACACTTTTGGGACCAAGTCTTGAACCTACCAATGCTCTGAAGGCATATATTAAAAATTTTTTTAAAGCATACATTGCTGTGTCTTAGCACTGAAGTTAGATAGATAATGGAGTACATATACTCCTCAGAAAGCAATTAATAACAATTTCCTGACCTTCAAAACAGTACTAATCAGTGTTATTTTTTTTACACACAAAAGAAAATAAGAGTTTCTGTAGCCTGCTAGTTTGGAGACTTGAGTCTATAAAGCAGTGCTCGGATACCACTACTATGCTTGAAAGGCAACATTTAAGTGTTTTGCAATGAAAAGAAAAAACAGAATACACCTCACAGAATACTTAGGAGCCCAATATAGCTGCCTTCCTGACTCTATTTTTAGTAGATCCCTGCATCAGAAAATGATGGAATTTTAAGGGCTTGACTTAATTTTGCATGATCGTAACTAACCCTTCTCAGCCTCTGCACTGACGTTATCTGTCTTTAGAGAGATCATTTGACTGAAGGACATGCATGCAATTGCAAGAGACAGCCTTTCCTTTAGTGGTGATCAGGGATCTGTGTATAGTAACTTCTCTCAGGTGTTTTCCGTAAATTTTTTTAATATGTTCTGAGGTAGTGCTGAAAGGCACAGTACTAGGAGGCCACCAATAGTTTAAGTATGAAGCCTATGTCTTATTTAGAGAAACTTATTTTATGATTTTAATGAGTTTATGAAGCTATCTATAAAGAACAACCTGATATGAGTTCTGCTTTTTCAGACTAGAGGAGAAAGTCAGCTATACTGGTTTTCTGAGTCTGGTGCAGGTTTGACTGAGCTTCCTTCATGGAAGAAAATAAGGGCCCTGTGTGAGATCTTTCAGATGTGTTAGAAATGGAGACCGAGGCAGATGATATGGCTCCCTAAGCATGAAGAGTGCAGAGGTGGACACAGAACTAAGACACTGCCCAGACTGAATGCTGAAGGAAGCCAGAAAGCTAAAAGTACAATGTTATTCAGGGACTGTAAGAGTAGTTAGTTATTCAGAGCTGTTGGTACTGAGGTAGATTACCACTGATGTTCAAAATAAAGTCATTGTAGACTGGGCTACACAATGTTGAAAATCCTTTCATTTGTAAGAAAAATCTCACATGGTCAAGCAGAATTTCATTTGTGTAATGAGACTGGATCTTTTGTCTTCACAGCATGTTTTATGGTTTTCTTAATTAGAAATTATTGACTTCAGCTTCTAATGGAAGGTTGAGAATCTGAATAAAGAGCCTGCATATTAGTCTTGGAATGGAATGGATCTTGCAGGTGAGTATGAAGTCAAAACGAAAATATTAATCAATTCATTTTCCAAACATGGCAATTGTGAGTATCCTTATGGACTTTCTACAGGGAATGAGTTATAAATGTTCTTAATGGAGTCTGGTGGCATGAATGGTGCTGTAGGAGGCACTCTTGAAATATGTGATGTTCCTGTGCTCTCAGCTGTGGAGGAGGTAGATACTGTTTGGGGTTGGTCTGTACAAAAGGTAGCACATACTTGCTTTTTCACTTTTGAACACCTTCAGCATTACAGTGGTAGCTCAGTGTACCGTTCTTATTTTATGTTACCTTTATGAGCTGATAGGAGTTGTATTGAGTTTTAACAAAAAGAACAGGCAGAGATGTGAATGGGATGATTTCAGAGCCTGTGCTATTGTGACTTTTTGGCATCAGAATAATATATTTCTGAATTCTAGAAGAAAATGCTGCCTAAACCTTTCTTCTCATAAAGCAAAATGGAGTTTTATTTTTACAATTAAAAAAAAAACCTAAAAACACCACTGCCAACAAAGCAAACCATGTTCAGTACCTGCAAATTTTAGTAAATTTTAGATATTTCTCTTATAACTTGTTGTGGTTTTTTATTTTTTGTACTGTTTCTTAATGTTAAGACAGATTTCATTATATGATTTTTTTCAGAATGCTGTGAAGGGTCAGTATGTAGCATGTTTACGTTTCCTTCACTTCTGTCTGTATGGGCCGTATGCATCAGTGCATACATGTAATGTGTTAGCCATTTCATCAGTCAGATGTTTTGTCAGCATAGAATCTGCTTGCCTGCAGACACCTTTCAAAATCTGTAACTAAACATAATTATTGTTTTCTCCTCAGAGGTAAACATTTTTAAGGAAACACAAAAGAGAAAAAGCCATAGCCAAGTTACTGCCACTCTTTCTGTGTAAATTTATGGTTTAGGTTCTCCATTTGGATTCACCTGCCCCAGTCTGACAGAACCCTCAGCAGTAAAGAACAGTAGATGTTGGGTTTTTTTGATTGTGCACAGAAATTGGGAGATTTCAGACATTCTTAATTAGGAAGCATTAATATATTACCTAAATAGGCAGTTCTGACTGCCTTAGTTTATCCTCTGATTAGGACAGAAACTGGAAAATAACTGTGGTTTTTCAAAAGCAGATCCATACATGGGAGAGGTTTAGGAATGCCAAGTAAGTAGAAGATTTTACATCTTCAAGAAAAAGCACCAATTCTTTGTCAGAGTCCATTCCAAAAACTGCTCTTTTTCCTAACAAACAGCACAATAACCATGTCCTGTAGTGCATTAAGCACAGCATTGTCAGCCAGTGAAATGAGGTGATTGTCCTGCTTTACTCTGCACTGGTGCAGCTTCATCTTGAGTCCTGTGTGCAGTTTTGGGCATCACAATACAAAAAAAGTCATTCAACCGTTAAAGCGAGTCCAAAGGATGGCTATGAGGGTGGTGAAGGGTCTGGAGGGAAGCCTTATGAGAAGTGGCTAAGGTAACTTAGTCTGTTCAGCCTGGAAAGGAGGAGACTGAAGGGAGACTTCCACATCCTCATGAGGGGAAGCAGAAGGGCAGGCACTGATCTCTTCACTCCTGTGACCAGTGACAGGACTCAAGAAAATATCATGAAGCTGAATTCAGGGAGGTTTAGGTTAGATATCAGGAAAAGGTTGTTCACCAAAGGGTGGTTGAGCACTGGAACAGAGTCCCCAGGAAAAAGTGGTCATAACACCAACCTGACACAA
The DNA here is from genome assembly GCA_035222235.1 of Margarornis squamiger. Lineage (NCBI taxonomy): Eukaryota > Metazoa > Chordata > Aves > Passeriformes > Furnariidae > Margarornis > Margarornis squamiger. The sequence goes on along the minus strand of JAWWTY010000077.1, from coordinate 94,804,523 downwards.
TTCAAGAAACATTTGGACATCACGCATGGTACAACTCTTGGAGTGTTCTCCACAGGGCCAGGAGCTGGACTCAATGATCCTGATGGATCCCTTCCAACTCAGAATATTCTATGTGTTCTTTTTTTTACCATACTATCTGTTATAGTTTAAAAATCTTTCATGGATTTTTTTTTTTTTCTGTTTTTCTGTCCCTTACCAAAGCTATGGTTTGGGACTTGGAGGCCAGGCAAGGTGTTGAAGCCCAGGCCCTCACTACCTGCTCTCAGAGCCAGCTAACTGTCAGAAGGCTAAACAAAGGGGTGGCCAATAGGTTTGCATTCCAAGGTGA
>JAWWTY010000077.1:94689694-94803785 GCA_035222235.1 Margarornis squamiger | reverse complement strand
CAGAGTCCCCAGGAAAAAGTGGTCATAACACCAACCTGACACAATTCAAGAAACATTTGGCCATCACGCATGGTACAACTCTTGGAGTGTTCTCCACAGGGCCAGGAGCTGGACTCAATGACCCTGATGGATCCCTTCCAACTCAGAATATTCTATGATGTGTTCTTTTTTTTACCATACTATCTGTTATAGTTTCAAAATCTTTCATGGATTTTTCTGTTTTTCTGTCCCTTACCAACACTATGGTTTGGGACTTGGAGGCCAGGCAAGGTGCTGAAGCCCAGCCCCTCACTACCTGCTCCCAGAGCCAGCTAACTGTCAGAAGGCTAAACAAAGGGGTGGCCAATAGCTTTGCATTCCAAGGTGATGGCTGGGGAGAGAACTGGGGGGAGGTGTGGGTGGAGAGAATTTTCTGGTTTTTTGCTGCACTTCTCTGACTGTTTTGTGTGCCAGCACTGTTTACTGGGCAAGTGGAAGCACTTGAAGGGGACTTTTTCCACCTAAGTGTGATTTTTATGTTTAAAATAAATCATCAGAAAATTTGCTTATTTTTATCAAAACTCCTAATATAATATTTTTGCTTTACCCTCTCTGCTAACAATAAGACTGAATGCAACATAGTAAATGGATATTGCATCTAAATACAAACTTTAAAATCAGATACACATAGTGAATAGAGAGCAGAGATGTCTGACAAATTTGTATTTAAAAAGTTCTAAAGTTTGTTATAATTTTTTTATGTGATACTGACTGTTAAACTGGAGAAATGAAGTTTCAGACCTTGAACATGAAAGTCCATGTTCATATCCCTGATTTATTGTGTTATTTTGTAGCTTGTGTTAACCTACACTGTTGTGCAACATTCACTTTGTGCAAGGTTTGTATAAAAGTCAAAACATGCAACACGTAAGAGATACAAAATAAGTCAATTTAAGAAATCTCCTCCTTTGACATTCATTCGTGTTACTTCAGCAAGCCTTCTATGTTTAAATTGACAACAATATATTTAAATTAGGATTTGAGGCCACTTCTTTCATACTACTAAGTGCAGTATATGCTAAAAATTCCAAAGTAGTGTTCCATTGAATTACGCAGTAGGGTACCTAATGTTTGAACTTTGTTCTTCTTGAAAATAGGCAGAGGTTAAAGCAAATTCAATCTAGAATGGATGCAGAAGAGATGGAACAGAAGGTCTTACAAACAACTTTTTCACCAAATTCCTAGAAACTTCACAAGAACTTTCTCTATTCCTTGTGTGTGCTTTAATATCCTGTTGAATTTACATCTATGGATTTTTGGAAGAATAATAGTAGGCTTTTATTCTTTCAACACACTGGAGGCAGAAACTGGGAATGTTTTTTCATGGAAAATACTACTGAGAAAATCTTAGAGAACAGCAAAACAGAAGTAGATAGAAATGCAAAATTTTTAAAATAATAATTACTATTTTCTAGCAGTATCTAATGCACTGGTTCAGAGATCCTTTTCAAACACTGATTGAAAATGTGAACACAAACCAATGCCTGTATTCATTTGCTCTGTGTCGGTCCTGTGTTATTCAGGTTACACAGTGAAGTGTTTCAAAGTTAACACAAGGTATAACTCCCTGTCACTGCACATGGTCCAAGGACAATCAACAATTCCTTATGAAAAATCATAGTAGGCCAAGTAACTAAAGGCTATACTGGCAAGCACTTAGGAAAAGAGTGGCTTGAGGACTGTGCAATCAATCTGAATTCTGATGTTTTCAAATCCACCTTTCAGTTCTCTTCCTTCTCCTGCTTTTGCAGTATTGCGATTCTTCCAGGCAGCTTGATGTGGCTGCTTTACACATTGCTTAACAGTAGTATAAACATGGTCTGGGGATGTGCCAAAGTGAATTTGGCATGCAGCCAATATTTTTTCCTGAGGAACAGAACTTAAGAGAAGAGACATTTTGACATTTTATTTCTTTGTACCTTCAGTCAAATGTGAATCTGATTCCAGAAAAAGAGAAAACTCAGTCTTGTCAACTTCACAGATTTCTTCCCTTTGTGCTCCCCAGTCTGTGGCAAACAGCAGAAATGTGGACATTTTGAAAAACTTCTTCAAATTGGAAAGCATTTTGCGTATATGAACTGTAATAAGCTACTATTATAATATTCTGGAAAGGATTTTCTGATCTCAGGTCTTGACACAAGACAGAATGTTCCATTCATTATTTAAAAAATCTAACAAATAAAAAATCATTGAAAAGCTGAAGAAAAGAAAAAAAAAAAAGTGCTTTCATTGCAATAGATTAAAAGAAGGTTTGTTTGGTCCCTCTTTCTGAGAGCATCTCTATAAAATAGGTTTATTTCTTATGCAAAAATACAAGGCATAAAACCACCATAACCTAAAGGGAAATTTTATGAGGTAAAAGTCTTAATAGCTTCCTACACATAGGACATAAATGAGGGACTGCACATTATTCAGCATGTAAATTGAACTATCTTTTTGTAAGTTATACACTGAAAACCCAAATGCATGCACACACATGGCTGATAGCAGAATAGGCCTCCAGCTGCACAGCCTTAATAGAAGGAGATATGGGAGTTCACTATAGGGCTTTGTAACTGCTGTGGAACAGAGAGAGAAAGAGATTTTCACCTGCTGCTCTATGGCTGAACATAAGACATGATCATTAGGAAGGTATTAATACGTAGAAATATATACATGCACATAAATCTATATTTAAGTGCATAGGTTGTTTAAGATGCAACAGCAGAGTCATTGTAAAAGCATTACATAACTGCTAAATAGAAGGGGCAAAAAACTGAAGAAACCATAAAATGAATTGTAATAAAAAGAAGGAAGCTAGCTCACACAATGTTAGACTTCATACAAGACCAGAGAATAAAATGTAGGTTCATATGTTGGACCTGCTCATTCAGTCCTTTGAAAATCCAAAATTTTTTATGTCTTATATAGAAAATAGGAAAGTTTAAATAAACCTCTTTCCCCTGACACCACTCTGAGAATACACCCAAACGACGTTTCAATTTTGTATGTTGCTCTGACGACCACCATTTAAGGTTTCTGAATACTTAGCTACCATTGCATGTCAATGGTCTTAAGAGATCTTTAGTAGTACTCAGTATTCTGTTGCCTTTTTTTAGAGATTTGATACAATGCCACAGTAGCCCTGGAATCCTTGTGATACACTGACTGATTTACAAAGGTCCAGAATGAAAAATTCCAGCAATTACAACCTCTTCGTTCCTCAGAGGAACAAATCTCTCTCCAGCAAGATTTTGAAATGGTGAGTTTTCCTTTTTAGCTTCTTGTGGAACCAGACATATTTTTGATGATACATAAGTAGGTTTTATATTTTTATGGTTTTCAGCTAACATTCCTATGTCATGGGATTGTGTTTACTTTCTCTATCAGAATCTAATGACATTGGTTTTGTTTTCACAACAAAAGGGGAATGCTAGAGAACAGACCATGTAGTTCTCACTTCTGCACTGACCCAGCTGCCTGTGGAGTCATGAAGTTTCCTGAGGGTGTCATGTCTTCATCTTTGGCTGCTTCTCCGGGACTCATTCAAGATACTTTTTTTCCCCACCTTCTTAACTGAAACAAAACACACTTCTACTAGCAGGCAATAAAGGAAATAATTTTGCTGTTTCCTTTAAACAGGGTATAAGTGAAAAAGATACTTCCCCCCATCTCCATTTCTCTTTATTAGTTGGGATCATATGACAATAAGATGATGGTCTTAGGGTGAAGAAAGTGTGTCAAACCCTCATTTAACAATTAGCTACTGTGGATCTAAGTAGGAAGCTTTCATATTGCAGAGGAGGGAACATGTCTACTAGATTTTATTATTAGAAGATATTTTCCTGTAGGCATACTGATCTATAGAAACTATTTTGTTATGAGGACTAAGCTCTCTAGTAGTGACTTTGTGGGTTAAATCTAAAATTAAAAAAAAAAAAACAAAACAAAAAAAAAAACAAACAAAAAACTCCACAACATAATATTTTGGTGAAGGTAGAATGTTTTTATTGTTTGTTAGATATATTTTTTATTGAAAGTGAAATGCAAGACGTAGCTGTAATAATAGTAAAGATATAAATTACAATCAGAGCTGATCTATTTAATATGCAATTTTTGTGTGTGTTTAGCAAGTAAAACTGATAGCCTAATGTACTGAATAGCACTCTTACAAAATTAATATTAAATTAAATAAGATATAGATAATACACTGAATGAGTTTGAACATTTTTCTTCAAAGCTTTCACCAAAAGTATGTATCTGGGGTCCATATGACCCTCTTTTCTAGTATCTGTTAAAGTAGAGAAGGTAAACACACAACTGTTCTGATTCTAAAGAAAGAGGATGTTGAATTTGCCACTTGATTTCTACTTAGTTGGCTTTCTGCTGTGACTTTCCTTACTACTCTTAAGAAATGGAATCAGTAAAACTATAAAGAATTAAGTACGCTCTTTTCAATGTAATGTAATCTAGTTGTTAAAATTATTACATCACCAACATCTAGAGCTGTCCTACCATCCACCACGCTATGAAAACATCACCTGCAATCTCAGACCTGCTATTAATATCTGTTTACTGAATTCTGGGGACAGATCATGAGGAATGTAATTCAAAAATCTTTGTTTAAGTTCCTCTTCTTTTTTGTTTTGACAAATGCCTAGACTTCATCACCATGCTGGTTGTCATTTCAAACAGGCATAGCCTTCAGAGAGGATAAGAGAAATATGTTATTTGTAGCAAACTTCTGTAGTATTTTTATAACTAAGAAGTTGGGCAGTATAAAAGAGTATCAATTTTTTTAATTAAGAAGTATTCCCACCTGAAAATGACTTCCAGAAAAGGAACAAGTCCATAATGTACTTTTCTTAGAGCATGATTTGGAAATTCACAGGAGAAAGAAAACAAAAATCTCAGTTTTCAATAAATATAATAGCTATTGGAAATCATATAAAGTTGCAATTATCTCACCTTTGAAATGAATAATAATCCTTGTTCCTGATTAAAATAATCTTTCAAACTTAAAAGGTAAAATCTGAATAATCATTGGTAAAAAAACCCAAAAAAAAAAACAAACAAAAAAACCCAAACAACAACAACAACAAAAAGAACAAAAAACAAACAAAAAACCACAAACAAAAAAAACAAACAAAAACCAAACAAAAACCAAAAGCAAACAAAAAACCAACAAGAAAAAACAACAAAACAAAACAAAACAAAACAAAAACATAAAAAAACCCCAAACAAACCAACCAAAACGAACAGCGAAATGAAACAGGCAGCAAAAAAGCAAACACTAACATCATCTTCTATTACAAGATGATAGGCATATCTGACAGTCACAAACGATCATCTCAATTTCCTATCAAATCATTACAGTTGTCTCAAAATACATTAAATACATTTAGTGATTCAAACTGTTAGGTTCACAGAAAGTACTCCTTTCAAATTACTGTCTTTGGAACAAAAGAATGAGTTAGGTGCCCAGATCTGTATAACTAAATTGAAACTATAAAACATAAAAAAATTACAGTCAAATAAGTCAGATGCTGATGGATTTCTGGATGATATTTAAACATTCATAAAATGTTTAACTCCATTTTATAGATATACACAAGAGCTTTATTACACTGTTGAAGCAGGAAAACAGATAACAGTTCTATCATAAGTTACACTTTGGACTCTACATTTATTTGTGCATGAACACATCCTTACACGCATATTTAGAGGCAAATGAATGAATGTTAGAGAAGATTTTCTTGTTCAGCCTAAAATGTCACAAATGTTTTCAAATGTGACATAAAAGTAATTGGTCAGAGAAAAATTATCTCACCTGAAAAGCTTTTTCTGAACTACTCTACATAGAAAAGTTTTCATCTTTCTTTTTTTTTCAAATCATGTCTACCCATTTTCTATTTTCTCCCGCTGCAGATTCAACTGCTCTATACAGAAAAAAAAATTACATTAACTCCAATAAAATAGTATTAACCTTAAAAGATTAAGGATTGGCAATTAGCGATGTACATAACGACTCTATTATTCCTAGAGAGTTACAGAAAGTCAGTGATGTTAATATTGAACTGTTCTGCAAAGGTATTCAGGTAAGACTAAACTGTGAAATCACACATATGTGTGACTGAAGATAAGTAGGGGAATATTTATGTTTTATGATGTGTATTCCCTAAAGGGGTGCCTACCGCCCACTCTACCTTATATTGCAAGCAATGGAGGGTGAGGAATGATGATTTGGTAACACACTAAGAACAGTGACACAACATGACGCTTCACTTCCAGTTGAAAAGCACATGGCTGTGAAGACTGAAATAGGTTTTTCCTCCTGCTGCTCCCCACCTACTCACACAAAGAAACCAAGCTGGAATTGCTGGAGTTGTACAGAGTGGAAGAAGTGAATGTCAGCCCATGAAAATATAGATTGCATGATTTCTGCACATTTTAACAGATAAATGCCCGCTTTCCCTCTGGATTTGAAGGCTCAGCCATGTTAAGGGTTATAAATATGAAGTATAATCCCCAGCTTTTGTACTATTCCCAAAAGATCATGAAAGCTAGACTTCCCCATGAGCTCATACTTCTGTTTGGGACTCCGTGAATCCCAGTCATGTCCTGTAAAAGTTTCAGGTATTGATAGTAACTGCAGAATATCTCTGCAAATTGGACAATTATTTCCTAATGCCAGTCCAGATACATCCATGCAACAGTATAGTATGCACCAGTTTGGGGTATGGTGTACCCAGGATGTTTTCAGAAGAACAAAGGTTTATAAAACTGTGGCTTTGTGCCCTCTCCTGGAGGTGGTGCCTCATCCACTTCTCTAAAGCTTCAGTATGTTTTGTCATAAAGTAAATAATGTGAGGTATGATGCTAAGACAGTGGGTTTGTGACAATTAACTCCTCCACTACCACTAATAATGCTGTATTCTGAAATATCTGATATCCATGTGAGTGCATGGAAAAGATATGCATCTAGAAGCCTTTCTCAGCTGCAAGGGCTGCTCACAGTGTACAGGGCTGGTGCACTGTCAGTGCAGCCTGATTTTTAAACAAGTCATTTTATGGACAAACCCAAGGAACTCTAGACTTTTAGGAATTTGTGATTTTTCATTTCTGTTAGATGTCCTAATCTCAGTAACTGCATATTACCTGCTGTCTCCTGCAACACCTGGACACAAGAAACTCATGTTATGTATAGTCCAGAGAGTGATCATGAGGATTGGCTGGAAGATAACAGTAAAGCTGAATATGTGATAGATGAAATTTATTTGCCTTCTCTGACTGACAGAATGAGTCACAGTCTTTGTTCTTTACCTGACATCAGTTTTCAATGTTTTCTAAGCTACTACACCTTCTTTGTTTTGTTTTGTTTTGTTTTGTTTTGTTTTGTTATATTCACACCAGACTGGGTAGTCTGCTAGGTTATGTCAAGCTGCACAAGAGTCTTGTTCATGTTCTCAAGGATGGCACTACTCAGACATGTTTCCTGGTATCTTCCTGGACATTCAAAGCTTTCCTACCTAACTCTTCTTAATTTGCCTCTCTCAGATCTCCACACTGGCAACTCCCAGCTAAAGAATACAAGGGAACATACATGTTTTTGTTTGGGTATTTTGGAACAATATGGGTGGAAGCTGGATACTAAAAAATTGGAGTTCCTGTGTCTTAAGGATAGGGTCACCACAACTGTAACAATGAAATACATTAATTTGCATACAAACACTAAGAGTCAGCTTTCCGGATAGACAAAATTTAAGGCTAAAAGAACACAGTTTCCTTAAAGCATGGAGTTGTAACAATACAACAAAAAGAAAGAAAGAAAAAAATAATAAGGCAACAAAAATGTGTGATGAAGGCTATATTTAACAACAGTCACATTTTGTTCCTCAGAATTTGTCTAGACTCCACTCCTCTTTTTGTCAGGTCAAGCTGGAATCTCCTTTGAATTTAAGGCAGATCTTCCTCCTATTTTCTCAGGCTCTTGCTGTCTTCTCTCACAGAAATGGGTGAGAAGGGGAAAGGATGGGTCAACTATTACACAGGAATATGTTAAGCTAAACTGTCCTAACTTTCATTTATGTTTTGGAAGACTTTGCTTCCTAGTTTGTGATATTTGACACCGAGACACTTCATTGTGTTATAGTCAGTCTTTTTCTACATGTTCTTAAGGTTCTTCAATTAACGTTTCTATCCTATGTCTTCATTATCACATTCTTGGGTTTAGGCTGGTTTTCTTCCTTGTGCATATTTCTGGAGACATATTCATAAAACTTTATTCTTTACATTAGAAGAAACATAAAATGAATAGACATCTTTTCTACATTCCTTTTCTTTCTCAATGTCGCATGGTTTAGTTTGCAATGATACCTATCTTTTTTAAGACTCTATCACAAGACCAGAATTAAGGGCTACCTGACAGGATAGACTTGGTGGACTAACAGATAGGTCAATCAAATACAATAATTTCCCTATGAGAGGGGAAAAAGTTGTAAGAATAGAATATTCGTAGAACGCATTTAGTAGCTTTTATTCCACTGTAGTTCTTTTCATTAACAGGCTATAACTCTGACAATTTACAGATTAAAAAAAAAAAAAAAAAAAAACAACAAAAAACAAACATATAAAATATGAGGAAAGGTAGTAAATAGGTGGAATATTTTTTAATATAGGACTTCCTACAGTAGTCACAGTAGAAAACTGGGATGAATCAGAATTCAAGTTTGTCTTAAAGCTTAAGTGCAATTAGCTAAGTTTCAGCCTTTGAGTCTTTAAAGATAATTATAATGGAAAAGAATACTTTCTAGATAAAATGGGATTTCTTTCCTAAAAGTTTTCCTGCAGCTGTTTCTGAAGACTGTTGGAATATCGTAGGTAAAATGCCAAGCATATTATTTTAAATAGAACACTTATGTGGTATTTACCATGTTTCATGTTTAGAAATTGGCAGAAGCCAGTTGGGAAATTAATGTTTTTATAGCTATATTTGTTTGCCAGGGGATTAGGTTTAATGGGTTCTCTAAGATTTAGCTGCCTTAATTTGAAACATTATTTCCCCACAAGCAGAAGCACAGTATCTTACTCCTGTATATTGCCCTTCATAGTCAAATATATCAGCTCTTTATGATAAAGTCAGAATACAAATTCTTTTAATACCTCTGCTGCAGGGCATTGCTCTCCAAAACCCGACTGAGGCAGACATCTGGGGAAAGTAACGCCTCTGGCTGGTGTAGTTACCTCTGAGAGAGCACATCTGTAAAGACAAAGTTACTTTGCCAACATGGTTACTGGGGGGTCCCAGTCATGCCTATAGTACTTCTTAGTTTACGGCAAAGAGCAAAAAGCCTAAATTATGATTTGTATCAAAAGTCAAATTCTCAGAGGAGCAGAGATTTGACTCTCACTAGCTGTCTGATAGAAAAACAGAGGTGATAATATTCCTTTTCTAGATCTCCAAAGCCAGGCTAATCAGCTATAATGTATCACCCTATAAACCAGGAGATCATACTTTTTAAACTTACCTTTCTGACAGAGACCAGGAGCAACAGGGTAAGATACAAGCCTATATATGTACCCTATATTTGGGAGATAAAAGAATATGTACTATGGGTCTGGATAGAAAGCCAGTAATAAATATGTATGTGGTTTCAAGCAGGAACTAATGGTTTTGCTTTTTACAATGCCCATGGAAAACAATAGTGTTTTAATATTGTCTATCTAGATGATTTGTATTTCATGCTAGTTCACAAAGGACTCTGGTTAGTATGTGATTTATGGTTGAAGCAAAATAATTGTCTGAAGCCTAGCTGAAGGTAGGCTTTCAACACATTAATAATACATTAGCTAATGTTTCTTTCTTGGCATTGCCTATGCAAATTTCTATTATGATAATAAAAATGACTGTTTATTTTAGATTGGAAACAGCTTTAGGTGGGAACATGTTTTTTTATCAGATGTCTTGATTAAATACTAACAGCCAGTTCCCCAATAAACTTTTAATCAGAGCTTTTCCTTTAGTCTCAGCTGGTATTTGGTCAGGAAAGTAGAGGGAGAAACAGCTTGCTTTGCTAAAAACTGAGAGAAGCTCTCTGTGCTCCTCTTTGGCAAGTGTGGTGCAAGTTCACTCTGGCTGGAAACATCAAACACTGATAACCTTCACTGGAAAATCATTCATGAATGTGAATCATTCACAAACAGGGGACATATAAAGTCAGATTTAAAATATATACTGCCTAAATATGTTCATTGTCAAGCAAGCACAGGTGAAGATAACTTCATTTAAATTAATTACTTTCTGATAGAGGCAAACAGCAATACATACTGTCTGTCCAAAACAGTATTAGATTTGATCGCACTTGCATTAGGTAGATCAGAAATTAACTTCTCTGCTTGAAATAATTTGTGACTTAATTACCTGCTGAATTTTTCCCAGTCAAAATTATGATTTCATACCAATAGGCATTTCAGAAATCATACTTTAGAAAATACATAAGGCAATGTATTCTTCAGATGGAATCATACTATGTCTTCCCTACAACTGCCCATTGAGTTTGTACCTGTTGAGTTTCTGAGAACATTTAACTTCCTGAAATTTCTGAAGAGAAACAGGGTAAAACATTTGGGCTGACTGCCTTAGGGAATCTTCCTCCATGAGTTCTGATTTTCTCGGCAAATACAATGTACCTACATCTTATGAACACAAGATTGTTTTTGTGGTGAAGTAACAAGACAGTTTACCTGTATTCCTGTGATTCAGAGTGACCTTGCTATGCTTTTGTGCCACAAGCTGCCCATGGGATCCCTATGCAAATGAATATTTGATTATTCTGGCTGATGTTACCCAAAGCAACTGAAAAAACCTCACAGACTGATCATTTCATAAGCTCAGGCTGGCTAATTTACACTCTGTATAACGTAGAATGAAAATACTTTGTATTTTACACATATTTTGCTTATCTGTTGTTGCCTTTCTTCTTTTATTTTTTTTTTTTGTAATAAAATAAATAATAGCAATTCTATTCATACATGGATATTAAAGAAAAATACAAGAACAATAATAAACAATTGAGGGAAATCTTTTGAAAATTATTAATATTGATATTATTATAAATCAAAAGTATTTTCCATGCATGTTATATGGTAAACCCATATACTCAGGAAGAAATGGCTGATTAGCTTTGGAAATATAGCACCATCTTCAATTTCATTGGCAGGACATTTTCCACAGTATAGTGTTGACAAGACATGAATGTTACGCAGATGACACAAGTGCTGCTGTATTATTTCTCTTACTGTAGAGATTGGAAAACTAAAAAGTGTCCAGGAGTGCTGCGTATTGTGTATTCTGAAACTTCTGCTCTTCTTGAATGATATACAGAACAATCTCTTTTTTTTTTTTTTTTTTTTTTTTTTTTTTTAAATATATATATATAGCATTACTCCTATCTCAATTTGAGGACACATAAAATTTTTCTCAGATCCTACAAGTCAATTTTGGTGTAGCTGAAGGGTGGTGAAGAGGGTGCAGGAACTGCATGTGAAAACAGTTATATAAACTCACAAAACTTTTATGATTAATCTGTAAGGAAAAATCTGTCAGTTAATTGAATAGGATTATATACTTTTCTGGTTGGCAATTGAAAGGAAATATTCCCTTCCTTTTTGATCCTTCAAGAGCTTTCTGCACTTTAAACAATCACTAGTCTCATTTTGAAGAAAGCTTTTGTTTAATATGTTGTATGGTGGATTGAAAGAATTCTCTTGTATATTCCAGTTTTCTCCCTAAAATTGCAACATATTCTGATTCAACATATCATTGGAACAGAAATTAAGGAAAAAGTCATATTCTGCCCAAAATAAGAATTCAAACTCATAATATCCTTTTGACATTTCACTAGAAATACCAAGGAAGCCACAACTATATATAGGCTAAGTATTTTTATCTACTCCTTTTTATGGTCTTATCTTTTACTAAAAATTGCATAATTATATAGAAGTTTTTTCTTGGATAAAAATAATGCAGACTCTTACTCCTAGCAGATGTTCCAAAATTTGTATAATTGTGAACTGATTTGCTTGAAAATAAAAGGATAGGTAAACTTGCATCTGCTTTACCATTTTACTAAGGAAAAAAAACCAAAAAAACCCAACCAACCAATCAAACAAAAAGAAAACACAAAAAAAACCCCTCACAAAACCAAAAAAAAAACAAAACCACCAGCAACCAAAAAAAAAAAAAATCAGAACAAAGTAAATAATAAGGGTTATTCTGGGGAAAAAAAAGAGATTTTTCTTGACATAGTCTTGTAATTTTCACACTCGTTAGACTTGCATGCAAAGCTAAAAGCAGTCAATGAAGATACAAGAATCTTTAGACCATAATATTAAGATAGAAACAGAATACTATACTCAGTTGATGGTGGGCTAGCAAAAATACTTTAGTCCCCAGTAGAACCCTTCAGGTACTGGAAGACCTGATACTGGAAGACAAGGTCACTCTGAAGCCTTCTCCAGGCTGAACAACCCCAACTGTCTCAGTCTTCCCTCGCAGAGGAGGTTTTCTGTCCCTCTGATCATCTTCACGGCCCTCCTCTGGACCTGCTCCAAGAGGTCCATGTCTTTCCGGTACTAAGGGCTCCAGAGCTGGATGCAGTACTTCAGGTAGTTATATAAAGTTACTCTTCATCAGAGCACTGTAACAATTTTTTCTAGATTGTATCTTTCCTATTTGCTGCAAGACTTTTCTCCAATATTGTCTATTGATTTTGAAAATCTGAAACAAATCTGACAATGTTTCAGCTATTGAATTTTATTGCCCTGGTATGCAGCCCACTGCATACTGCAAATTCCTATTTCATGAAACTTCAGGACAATGGTGCAGTAGAATGTACATATCCAGGAAGAGAGCTCATGAAGCTTTTAAGATTATCATACCAATGAAACTTCTTCCATTGAAAGTGTTCATGAAGTATAATTTTATGTAAAAGCAGTAATGCACTACCTTGTCAATCCAATATATTTCCATTTGTTTTTCTTTTCTCAAGCAGCTTAAGTTCATTCTTGCCCATTCCTATTTTACAGGTAACTAAAGCAAACACAATTTCCTGTTTGTTTGGTTTATTTATTTTTTTTTTTTTGTTTGGTTTTGCTGGTTTGTGTTTTGTTGTTTCGTTTTGTTTTGTTTCACTTCCTAATCTCTCCGAAACATTATCTTATTTCCTCAAAAGTCATTCTTTTGCCAGATCCACCTCAGTGAGCAGTAATTAAAGCCATGGTCATCACCGCGGACGGCACAGAATGACTATGTGTGACACCTCATTTTTCAACTTCAAATAGATTTGTGCCTTTTTTTATCTTATTTTTTTTCTTTCCCCCAGTTCTGTAGTTTTTTTCATTAAAGTTTGTTAGTTTCATTAAGTTTGTTATATTAACACAGGAGTTCAGCGTTTGCTGGTGGGCGTCTACGCGGCTTCCTGAGTACGAGGCAGAAAGATGCCCTCCTGGGCCGTGTTCCCGAAGGGATCTGTCACACGAGCCGGCAACCATCCGCCAGCCTGGAGAAAAGTGGGTAAACCCGCCAAGGCCGAAGAAGAGCATCTGGCAGCCGCCCCGTGTCATGCCCGGGTCACCTGGGTCCAGAGCATCCCCGCCACCTCCGCGGGTCCCCGGCGGCGGCAGGGTGGGCGCCGGGGGCGGACGCCGCGGCCGCGGCGCAGGGGGCGGTGTCCCCTCCCCGCCCCTCCCCGCCCCGCCCGCCTGCCGGCCGTGGGCGCGGGCAGCCGCGAAGGCACCGCCGGGAGGAGCGGTGCGGAGCAGGACCGGCGGCCGGGGGTAGCCAGGGGCCGGCGGGGAGAGGAGGGGAGCGGAGCGGAGCGGGGCGGGGCGGGGCGGCTGCCACCGCCCCCTAGGGCGGCGCCGGGCGGAGCGGCCGCGGGAGCGGCGCGGGAGGAGCGGAGCGGAGCGGAGCGGAACGGAGCGCGGCGGCTGCCGCTGCCTGGATGCCAGAAGCGCCTCTGGAGCCAGCGGCCGGCGGCTCCCGGGAGGGCCTGGGGGAGGAGGAGGAGGAGGAGGAGGAGGAGGAGACGGCGGAGAAGGAGGAGGAGGACTCCGGGCGCGGAGGGAAGGAAGCAGGCAACGCTGGCAATGGCCTCCAACTTTAACGATATAGTCAAGCAGGGCTACGTGAAAATTCGCAGCAGGAAGCTGGGGGTGAGTTCTCTCTTCGCCGGCCCTGCCCGGGGTGGGGGCGAAGCGCTGGCAGCCGCCTCGCCGGCCTGGGGGGTGACGGTGCCCCGAGCTGGGGCCGCCAGCGCGGGGCGCGGCGACCTGCTGCTGCTGCTGCTGGTGCTGGTGCTGGTGCTGGTGCTGCTGCTGGTGCTGGTGCCGCTGGTGCTGCTGCCGCCACTGCGGCCGCCGCTGCTGCCGCCGCTGCCACTGCTGCTGCCGCCGCTGCCGGGGCTCGGACTTTGCTCCCAGCTCCGTAGGGGTCGGTGGGTATGCGCTGCCATTGCGCCTCGGAGGGACCCGGCTGCTCCCCTCTCCGGGAAGGCGTCGCTCCTTCCTTCTTTCCCAGCGATCGCTTGCGAGGGTCACTGTCCGCTAAAAGCTGCATCCCGTCCCCCCTTTCTCTTCGGGTCCTCTAGCCCAGGCCGAGGATGACACCCCACTTGGGCGTTCCTGCCTCCCCCCATTCCCCTCCCACCACCGTCCCTAGTCCCTCGCCCTGCTGCCTCCGGCAGGGGCTTGGGTGGGGAGAGACAGGCACAGGCAGGATCTGTAAAAAACTTTGTGCACAGATTCTCCCTTCCTCTCTCCCTCCCTCTCCCATTTTGGGAGGGGGATATCTTCAGTCAGGACAGGGTCTGAAAAAAGTGGAGGCTGGTACCAGAGCAGCCCGATAGTAGTTGAGGAAAGCGGGCATGGAGGTGTGGTGCTCGTGCCCCAGGGCACGTGAAACTGAGGAATGGGAGACTGCAGCGGGCCGGGGGCGGGCGGGGAGGGACATGACATTCTCATGGACCTAAAGGCAGATGCAGAGGCTGACAGCGATAAAAACTAGGGGCAGTCCCTTAGGTGAGCGTGGATTGTCTCAGGCTTGTCTCACCGTGTTATCGAATTGGCCGTGGGCACTTTCCCTGACGGGGTACAGCAAACCTTGAAAAGTGAAGTTGGAGCAGAGTGTGTGCAGGGGACAGGATTTTCTAAACTGCAGTCGGTCCCAGTAATCATCAGTTTGGGCTCTCTCCTACCCTTTGTGTCTGAGAGAACGAGAAGGCTCTCTGGCTTGCACAGCTACTGATGTTGCCAATAATCCCAAAAGATTCAAGTCCCTGTTGGCTCAAAACTAAACCCGGCCAGGGCTGAGAGGAGGTCTGGAATTCTTCTTTGGGTTCACTCTTCATTTTTTTCCTCGGGTGTGCAGAAAAGTGCAGGGTCCCTGCCGTCCCTCCCAGGGAGGTGGGCTGCCTCTCTTTCTGCTTCCCCTGAAAGCTAGCAGAGCAGGGACCATGTGAAATCTGCCGTGATCTTTGAGCTTGTTACAGTGCTAATCTGTATCTGCTCCTCCTTCTCCCCCCTTTTCCCTTCCCTCAAATTCTGTACTTTGCTTGCAGACACAGTGTGCAGAATGGTGGGACACTAATCATAAACTGACCTTTGGAGCACTTCGGTGTCTTGGCAGGGCTGTTAATTCCAAAAGAGCACAGGAAAGTTTGGTCCAAACCCTTAATTGCCCCAACTCCAAATGTTTGAGAGATGGTGTAAATCCAAAGAGAATGGATGCTCTTATTAATGATTTTGCAACCTCAAAGTCACTCTGTGCATTAGTCAAGCATTAGCCTTATCTGAAGGAGCAATTTCTAAGCCTTAGTTTGTTTCTGGCAGTCCTCTGCTTAACCTTTGCTCATCAGTTTTTCCCAGCTCAGTGGTGTTACTAGATGGGCCCAACACAAAGCAGGGAGATGATGGTATTGCACTGCCTTGATGTTAGTAGTTGGAAGCAGAGTTAATCTATTTGATTTGCAAACCTATTTTTGAAGGTATCTCGGTGTCCTTTAAGTGTGAAATTACATACCTCTATGCACATCTCTATATATGCAAATACTTTTATACACCTATGTGTATGGCATATATGCAACAAATGTAGAGTTCATAGCACAGTAATCTTGGTTGATACTTGGTGACTTGTATAAAAAAAAATTATGAAGATGGTGGTATTTCATTACAGCATATCCTAAGTAGCTTGAATATTCTGTTTTGAAAATGTTAATCTGATTTTTTGAGGATACACATAACTGCTTTTTTTTGCATGGATGTTGTTCATGGTTGTGATGATTATTGTACTTCTACACCAAGCAGAAGGGAGGCAGTTCATATGGTGTCTATGGAGGATTTTCTCCTACTGAAGTGGTTTGTAAGGGTGACAATTCAGACTATATAGCCTCAGGCAGGTGGTAGTGTAAGCTTGAATATGACATATGGAAATGCAAATCTGAATAAATCTATTAAATACAATGTAAAATGGATTATATTTTATAGAAAATAGCATCAAAATTCAAATGAGTGTGATGGTTGAAAGGCATGAATATGTGTGTATATATCCATAGCTAATTGGATTTTTGTGACTGAATATCTAAATTAATGCAATTTTTATTCACCAAGTGAAACATTAAAGGTTTGTATTTTTTTCTTTTTTCTGTCTCCAAGTCCAAACCTTAATGAATTACACTACAGCTGTTATAATGTAGGCAAATACATTGCTTTTCAGGGATATAAATGTCTGTTAGTGAATGAGTATTTTTAACCTCCAAAAAATGGTGAAAGGAGTGAAAAGAACTATGGGTTCTGAAAACTAAGACTAAGGTAATTTTTAAATATGTCAATAGAATTTTATCTCTTCTGGTTAGTTACATTCCTATGCACTGGTAGTTACTGGGATGGGTTTTTTTGGTCATAGCAATGTACGTTCTTTGAATATTTTGAAATCGCCCAAAAAGTAGGTTGATTAGAACTTGGAGAGAGGAGGTGACTAATACCGAATTTAGTGCTATACTTGGGCAATAAAGCTAATTCTAACCTTTAGGCTGGTAGCCAATTCATTACAGAAATTCTTCCAACGGAGCTTTTATTCTGTCTTGTTCTGTAACTGAGGGAGCCCTGGCTGGGAATCAAGTGGAAGATAGTTCAATAGTGTATTTTCATTTTATTGAAAAAAAAAACCACAACAAGCTTTGATTTGGGCTAAACTTTCTGACAGATTTAGTTTCCCAAGAACTTAATTTTCAAAGTCCTAAGTAGTAAATCTTCATCTAACTGTAAAATAGACAATATTTATGAATTTATTTTTTTTTAAAGAAGTATAGCATGTTTTCTTCTGAGTTTTTATTGCTATACCTTGTGTTAAGTGCTTGTTACCCTGTCTACCTACTCCCCACATAGCTGTGAATTTTATTCATAGTATGCATGAGTACTGTCTCCTGTCACGGTGGATGGACAAACATCCGTTCTGAACTGTGCAGTCAGGACTTGGAGTTGGTTTCCCAACTTCTGTTCAGAAGGCTGATTTGAAGACAAAGATGATGCCTAAATCTTGATGGAAATACACGGCAAGAAGTACTGTGAGAATTTGCCCTTTTTTGTTTTAGTGATACCTGATCACTTAAGATTTTTTTGCCTGCTTTTCACCTAATCCTTACATGCTTCTCTACCATTGGATTTACATCTTAATGAATTTCTGTATATTTTCTGACAGTCCAGTATTTTCAAGTAGACCTCACTGTTCTGATACTTTTAAGTTGTTGCAGTAGTTTGTTTTGTTGTAAGATCAGATAGTCAGCTGTGAAGCTTTACCAGCCTCTCTGTTGTTGCATTCTGACGTCTAGGAATATCATGGTTTCTGCCATGCAGATATCAGGCCGTGAAGAGACATCAAGCCAGTCAGACCACTTAGCCTATCTCCTT
This sequence comes from Margarornis squamiger, assembly GCA_035222235.1. Classification (NCBI taxonomy): domain Eukaryota; kingdom Metazoa; phylum Chordata; class Aves; order Passeriformes; family Furnariidae; genus Margarornis; species Margarornis squamiger. The sequence goes on along the minus strand of JAWWTY010000077.1, from coordinate 94,785,803 downwards.
TTGTTAAACTTGAACTGTACATGAAACTTTTCTCGGGTGCCTTGAAATTTTAAATATATATTAAAGGCTATGTAATAGACAGGCTCACTTATATACATGGCATCTTCATCGAGGTGTCAAGGTATCTTTGAAACTTAGAAATTGTAGTCAGTGAGAATGACATGTAATTAAAACATCTTTATAAAATCTGTTTCCCTGCAGCCGAAATATGCCTTTCTTTTCAGTGCCCTGGCATTCCTGCACTGTTTGATATTTTGCTTTTCTGTAATAGTGCATAAAGGAAATACCTCATTCTTGCAGCCATTACATTTGACCTGTGCGACCCTCCTTTGAAATAAATTTGATTGTAATGTGGTGTGCTGTTCAGATCAGAATAGGTCATTTGTGTAGCATGGAGCAGGACTGTGCTGCCTTTGTTCTTTTGGAATCTTTCATACTTGTGTCACATTAAAATTCATATGACACAATTTTATACTGCACTGGCTGTGCTTATAGGCTGAAACTTTGTTGTAGCAGATTGGAATCCCTTTGTTGCCTCCTAATAAACTAAGCTGTGAGAATTTCATGCCTTGTTGAAGTGCTGTTTCTTAGGCAAAAAACAATTTGATGTCACATTAGGAAGTCTAATTAAAAATGAGCATTGTGTCATTTCAATAGTCTTGTCTTGACCCATATCAACCCATATCAACCATCGAAGTCATAATCTTGTTTGTTTTTATCTTTTTTTTTTTTTTGGTCGAGCCTTGGCCACAGAACAAAAGAATCCTATCTAATGGAAATTTTCTGTCAGTTGATGAATAATTTTTCTGTGTTTCCACATACTAAGTAGAATTATTTTCTGAGAGGTTTAGTTTGTACTCTGATACAGCTATCCAAAGACAAAAGTGTATTCACTAGTCAGTCATCATAGAGCAATAAATAGCAGGTTGCTCCTAGTCACCAAATGAGAAGTTTTACCATATAAACCCCTCCTATTTTTAACCATACTTTTAGATCATTACAGGTACCTTTAGTGGAAACATAGTGTTTCTTCTACTGTTAATGCTGTCTTCAATCAATCAGCACTAACAATGCTATGAATACAAGTGTCTGATAGCAACTTGGTTCCTCTTGAAAGAATATGGTGTTTGTCTTACAAAATCCAAACATTTAATTGATATTGTGTGTATATTTAGGGTGAAAAAAGCAAAGGGACCTGCAAAATGTACTGGCTTTGAGATTATACTGATCGACCGCACTGCCTCTGCAAGTGGGTCATGATGAATACAGAAGGCAAAGTAAAGGTTCTTCTCTTTCTTTGAGTTGCCATAGCATATTCTAAGAAACAAACAAAGACATGAAAAAGTACAAGCAAGTAGTGTGGCCTGGAGTGGATATCCTTTCCATAGATTATTTTATTATCTATGTGAAATCTGTTCAGCCTCTCTGAAAGCACTGTGATTGCCTTTTATATAACTGCATCATGACCGATGATATAAACTATGAATTACGTCTTGGAGCATGAAAATAATTCAAATGAAACTATAAACCCCTAATTCCTGTTTATAATAAATTTATTTTAATTTTCATAAAGCTCTAGATGGACAGGATTCAGATTGCACATTCCTTCCAAAGAAGTTTCTTTTTCATGATAGTTCAAGACAACCCGAGAAATGGAATTAAAAGGATTTCGCTATAATCCATTAAAGAAACTAGTCACATTCACTACATATTACTGAAAGTATCGTTTAAAATACTAATGATTACTGCTTTCAGTACTTCTTACCACAGTTACATGAAAGGATTTGAAGAATTAAAAGGAAAATAAATGGGTTTCCTATTTGGTCATTAAGAAAAGAATAATCATTTTGAGCTTCTGACCAATTATTGATTGACCATATTGTATAGGAAATAGAAAGAGATATCTTGCAGCCATGGTAACCAAGGACAAAAAGTCCAGCAACTTTTTATGCTAATGTTAGTGTTTAAAGCTAGTTGTGAGTCAGGCTTATGGTAAGCACATTGCAGTTGCTGTGTTTCCCAGTTGATTTACTTGATGTGCTTTTCCACCTCTTAATTCCCAAGAGGTGTGATAGCCAAAGGTTAGTAATTTTGCAGTGGATGGCACTTACTTATAAGACAAATAGTTCTCTTTTGTAGATGGCATATAACATCCGTGTTATCAATGGATTATAAATGCTTCTATTTTTACTTTTGTGTGTAATACCATTAGCCTCAATGAGATTACACTTTAGCTGTAAGAAGAGTACACAAAAAGTGTTTGTATAGACTCTCCCTCTTTCATTTGCATATTGTGAGATGGTAAACTTTTATTGAGAATTTATTTGTGTCTCTTGTAAGGTGATGGCCTTCTGTTTTTTCATTTAGGAGTCTGTCATTTTTGTCCTGTGATGGATGTTAAAACCTGATGAAAAGACCCAGTGAAAAGACCCTGAAGTCAATTTAAGGAACCCATTAACTTTGGTGGCTTTGGTTCAGAGTCCATGTGGGAACATTAGCTGCATGCACAGAACATGAATTTCCTTGTTGTAAAATGCCCTTCAAATCCTACTCAAAGGAATTGTCCTTTCTCATATCAGTAATTATGGAAGGAACATTCTCTATGAATCCTTGAAATATACAAGGAATTATTCATGTAATTCCAGTAGTGAGTTTTCTTTTTAGTTTTTTAGAAATAATCTCTCTTCGAATCGTTCATTCAGATTTTTGCAAGCAGTGCAAAATGCTTTATAGCTGTTGCCTGGCAACAACAGATTCAGGCAACAGCATATGTGAGTCAGTTATACATTTATATATGTAACTGTGTATAGAGAATACATTTTAGATAGGTAGTAATGAGGCATTTTTTAAAAAAAAAAACATGCTATGAAATGCTCATTAAAAAAAAAAAATTCAAATAAAATTTTGAGGTCTACGTAACCCTGGAAAGTTTGTCTTTTGTTTTAGGCTGTGTGAAAGATCAGCTAGTTGAACAGCTTTTTTTCAAATGTCATGATGTAGTTAATATGCTTCTATGCAGTCTTAGCAAGCAAAGTAAAATATTGTCTTTGTTGAAGGTGAGAAATACTTCCATATGTATAGATTCTGAATTATATCCTTCACTACTCTTTAAATTAATAATGTGTTATTGAACCAAAACATGGGTGTTTTACTGTATACTGTATTCTTTCATATCTGCTATATTTAAAATAATAATTGTAAATTTACTGCATTTTGTGTTTTCCAACTTTTTCAACTCTCAGTTCAGCTCAAATATTCAAAAATATCTTGGTGTATTATTGTAATGAATCATTGTTTGGTTGAATTTTTTTTTCCAGAGGAAAATACATACTTCAGCTCTAAATGCTGTGAAATTTCTTGTAGAAAGTCAATGAAGAAAAACAAGGAAACTTTTTAATATTGCAGAGAAAGTTTTTATACACTAGGACAAAATTGCAAACTCAAAAAAAGGAAAAAAAAGTTGAGTGAGAGTAGAGTGTGTGTAGTAACTGTATCTTGACACCTGTGTGACATAAATGCTTGCTTTCAATTAATACTTATTTTTTGTTAGACGGAACATATTCACGCCTCAAGTTTGAGAAGAAAATTTCTGTGATTATTTAGTGAAGCATATAAGCCACTATCTCTGAAACTTGGTACAGGTCAAGAGATTTCCAAATGGTGAGATTTTCAGCTGACATCAGAATTGAATCTACTGACTCCCGCAGTACTCTTACTGACTAAGACAGGTTTTGGGAAGCTGAGACTACCACTGAAGTGTTTTGAAGATGAGTGTTAATTTTGAAGTCTACTTAGAAATTAAGGGAAAAAAATAATGCAGTTTGTAATCTAGTAACAAAATATACTTTTCAAAAGTGATCTCCGCTGCAAAATAAGTCTTCCAGATTTTGAAGTTTTTTAATAATTGTAATGTGTGAAACATGTCATTGCCATTACACTGAGAGGTTACAAGACCATGTAAATGGAGCCTCACAGGAATTGCTGTTCACTTCAGATGCACATAAATTAGAAAGATAATTAATGGAAGTGTGTAAATTTCTTAAAAGATTGCTCTTCTTCTCTGTTGTTCAGTTGCCAAACTGGCTCTCGTCATCTCTGTCTTATCTGGACTGAACTTTGGAAGGGCTGTATTCATTAACAAGTCAGTAAGGAATTAGAAGCACACAGCATTGGCTAGACCTGGGGAAGAAAGTTACACACTGTCTGCCTGCTGGAGGAATGGCTCTTGGGTGTACTTCCTCTACCTGTTCATTGCAAAAAGAATTAATAGCAGAGTTTAATATCAAAAGGTTTGTAGAACCAAATTAATACCATCTTTGAACAGGAAGCTCATGATACTTATAGTACACTTTGTTGTTTGTCCCTGGATTTCTGGATTTTTTTTTTATTTTTTTTTTTTTTTTTATTTTAACTCACTCTTGCTCTGAGGTTCCCTGCCCTGAGAGTGAATTTGTATATTCTCTTTTCTCACACAAGCACTTTTTTCCTTGCAAAGAGAAAAGAGTACACGAAGTCTTACAAAATAAGAGTACAAAGGAGTTTTCTGAATGAGTAGTCATAATTATTGGTTTTGTTCAGTGCCTAAAAAGAGGAGGCTGCCTCTGGTTGGCCTTTAGGTATTATTCTGATAAACTTGTATTTATCATAATTACTTTTATTTTTGTTCTTATTTATCAGACTACTTTTAGAGAATGTAGTCTTTGATAAAGTAATTACTTGGTACAGTAACTGTTATCTAGTGTGTGTATGATGTGAGAATGTGAAATAAAATATATGGGGCTTAACTAGAGAATGGAGAAAGCTTACATTTGAACTGCAGTTGATATACTAAGAAGCTATATTAATATACTAATAAACTAGATTAGTATGATAATAATAAGACATATAATATGTATAAGATATATGTATATAATAGTATGCTAACAATAATAGCATCCTAATAACAAAGGGAGAAGGTTAATTTTCCATAGTAGTAACTAGAAGGGTAGTAAAATAAAAGATATTTTACTGATTTTTATTTTCTGTATCCCTAATATCAAACTAAAGCATATATTTTGGAGCTTTGTTCACTGTTAATGAAATAACCTGCTTCGAGAAGACAAAAATCTTTGTACCTATATGTTGGACTCTATATGAAAAAAATTATATTTTTTCTTTTTCAGAGATGTAATTTGTAATCTTGAGCACTTTGATTCATTCCAGCCTTATTCTCAATTATACTAAGCCCACTGTACACTATATAAATTAAATTTAGAGCTGTGTTAAGGCCCCTTGTAGTGCCAGAATGTTGAATGATGTTAGTGTAAATGGGAAACAGGCTTTCTGATCTTAACTTTCCTGATTGTAAAATTAGTATAATCTCTTTTCATCTTCCACTTCTTTATTTTGTCTGTCTCAAATGTAAACTCTTGTTAAGTTCTCCATTAAGATATGTAAGTTGGCTAGTGATGATTATGGTCAAAGCATTACTAGGTGCTACAATTGTATAGGAAACATTGGAATAATTCAAGTTTCATTTTAACTAATTTGAGTTGCATAACTGTGGAATGTCTTAGGTTGAAAGGGACCTCTGGAGGTCACCTGGTCCAACCTTCCTGCTCATACAGGTTTACTGTCTATTTTAATGTTGCATAAAGACTTTTCCTTGGAAAATATGTTTCACTGAATTCTTCTATGAAATGTCTCATTTTAAAGTCAGGATTTGTTCAGGTGTCTGATTTATTTTAGTTTTTTGTATATAAAGAAGGTATATATTTTGCATTTTCCGTCCCAGATCTTACTGATTACTCATCAGTTTTCAGTTTTCATCTTAGAAACAAGTGTCACTAATGGGAATATTAGGAGTCTGAAGCTGCTAACTTTGATAGGCCTTATGTCTCTCTTGCCTTGAGACAGAATTGTAGCACAAAGTCTGAAGTATTGAATGATTTCACTTTTAAAAGTCAATACTGAAAATGTTTAAGGTACAATTATTCAAATTTTATGTGGCACAACAATTCTGAAAGCTGAATACTGTGCATTAGACAATTTCGCAACTGCTTGGGTTGCTGGTCTGCAGCTGTGGATGTAAAATCTGATCCCAGACATACAGAAATTAGCCGTATTTGTCAAATATATGTCTCATATTACAATAATGCTATTTAAAGGGGTGAGAAGGGTTAGAAATGTTACTGAACCATCTTTTTGCTTTCCTAGTGCAGTGTATCACTGGTCAAATTTTGAGAAGACACCAGTTTTCTCATCTCAAAATTTTTTAAAACGCATATTCTTCCAAAAAAAATTGGAAACACCTTACTCTGTAGACTTATATGAAACATCCTGCTAAGCAATACTAATAATTAGCCTTGAGTTGTGCATTTTACCAGTAATATCTTGGACCTCAGCATGGAAAGCCTGTATTTGCATGGTCCCATAGAAGAAAGTCTGTGGGACTTTGTGCAGGTTGTAGGGTGAATCAGTTGAGTCCACTTGCAGAGTCTAGAGATGACAAAATGCATTGTTCCTTGAGGAAACCTACCTACACATGCAGGTACCTGCACATATGTGCAATAAAAAAAGCACTACAGAAGCGTTTGTTGAGAAGAAATGTGTAAGGTTATAAAGGTAAAAAAAAAAAAAGGAGGGGGGGGGGGGAGCGGGGAAATCAAATTACGGTTTGTCCATAATAGTAAAGCCAGTGTGAACACATCCAGAAGATTTGTAGCACCAATACTGTCAGGGCACTGGTTTGCCTTTAATAAGTTTGTTTGTTTTTTTTTTTTTTCCCCTGGTTTTTTTTGTTTGTTTTTTGTTTGTTTGTTTTGGGGTTTTTGTTGTGTTTTGTTTTTGCCTTTTTTTTTTTTTCTTTTTTCCCCTGCAGAAAAGAAATCACTTTGAGTTCACTGAATGTTCCGTATCCTCTTCAGTGGGTCAGAGCTCAAAGAAAAAGTTTGAAAATATATTGGGTAGCCTTTCCTAGCATGATACATATTGGTTGAAGCTTTTTCAATGTCAGTACACTTAGGTATTAATGTATTTAATGAAACCCAGTTCCCTCATCATGTTGCATTTTTCCAATCATTGCATCTTTAATAATCTGCATGTTTATGGTTTTCTGGTAATGAAAATGCTAATGTAGATCCATCCTAAAGAAAAATAAGAGAAAGAGTAAAAAATTCTGAGATCTATCTTCCCCTGATGGAACAGAATCTCTGACAGATGTTATTCCCAATAATGACATATGATGTATTAAATATATAAATACTGAAAATGTAGCAAAAGGAATAAGGAGCAAAGGAAAGGAAGCAGACTGCTCTAACCTGATGTCATTGCAGAAAAACAGGAATGGAATTATTTTTATGGTCTGAGAGTTCTTAATAAAGAAGAACACTGCAGTTTTTTAAAGGTAAAGTAGATATGTTAATGCAAAGGGTCTTTTTCTAGAATACAAGCTACTGCGTGTTACAGGACTTGTCCAAGACCGAGTAGCCAAACAGGATGTTGCTGGATCATGACCATCTCAGAAGATTCAGGTTATTTTGAAGAATTAGGTCTGAATGCCTGTAGAGTGTCATTAGAGATGACTCTTTTCAGACACATCCTAATTATTTGGGATGAAGATAGTGCTTACAAATCGTGAAAGGGAGCTGTGACTAGTGGTAACAGTTTAGCAGCTGATAGAGAACATTGGTTGAACTATTGGAATTAGGCATCTGAGATGCTTTGGAAACGGTAGCCTCATAGTGAGACATAAGGAGAAATCTGTGGAGCAGCAATGGAATAGATTTAGATGAGATTTATAGGCAGTGAGAGGAAAATTTATACTGGTGGACCCCATAGTGTATTTATTTGAGGATAAATGTTGCTCTAGCAGCTTTTATACAATAATATACCTACAGTGTTTAGATGTATTGCTTTGGGATTTTTTGAACTGGAGGAGAAAATAGAAAAGTAAATGTTACTTGTAAATATTTTTGACATAATTTTGACATGATCATAACATAATGTAGTTTATGCCCCAAGAGCATCCAAGAGGTTAAATCCATTTCAAAATGGATTTGGAGGGGTATTTTCCAGAATTCTTGATGTCAGAAAATAATTTTTGCCTGGATTTTTTTTTTTTTTTTTTCCTAATCTGAAATGACAAATCAGTCATTTCTGCCGTGTTTCTGTGTAATGTTATTTCCTGGTTTATAGTAAGTTCTCCTAAAAAGAAATATTAAAGGGGAATCTCTGCTACAATCTGAATAAAATTAGATTTAAAACTGTAGTGAAGTGATGCCTCTGGTTCAGTTCTTCAGAATCCTTTTTTTTCCCACCACTGACTTAGCAGAAACATTTCCTAGACCAGCATGTAGATAAATAATTGGTCTTCTAATAGCAAAACTAAAACCTTTCCTTTCTGTAATTTGGAAGTTACTAGAAAGAATAAATACCCATTCTCATTTAAATAACCAGATACACTCCCTAATATACCTAATTGATTTACTTGTACTAATTAAAAGATGTTGAACTAATGGGCCAAATATCTATATGTCAGTAGAAAAGCATATGAAGAAATACAGTCTCCTTCAGTACACGTCAGGCCTTAAAGCCTAGGAAAATGTAAAATGTTGTAAATGATACTGATTTTCATTGACCTGAACTAACCCACAGTAGTGCCACAGCTGCACTCTTGCAGATGCCTATGGGTGAGCTGAATTCACAATAGATGATCTGAGTAAAACTGGGAGATTTGAAATAGGGGATGCTGCTGACACCCTTTGAAATCAACTTCAGAGAGCTGTCTGCATAGCTGTTAAGATGATCATGACTGAAATAGTGAAAATGGAAGCTCAACCAGCAATGCATTATTACCTAGAGATTCTTAATTTTTGTCACTAGTATTTGTTCATTAAGTAGGGCTTGCAATGAATTTATATACAAATACAGAGGAAGGACCTGTGTTAAAGAGGGCCAAATCTGCCCTTGATTGTGCAAGTATCCCTGAAAGTGTGTTTTCAGATGTCACATGCCAGCCACAGGGCTCACCATGGCAATAAATGCTTTGATTGAGTTTCATTCAGTCCTTTGTTACAGCAGTTTCATTAAATTCTATCAATCCCAGAAAATGCCACTAAAGACTAAGCTAAAATGAGCAGTTCCTCATCATCAAAATTCTTTTTCTAGGTGGGTAAGTAACTTTAGGAGTGCATCCCATGTAAATGGGATTTGTTCAGATTTCATGTTTCAGCTTTTCTTCAGAATCAGTAGGGTTAAAAAACTTCATTTTTGAAAGGAAAAATTGAAATGCTTTTGTAATATTTTGTCCTCAAGACCAGATGCCTTAGGCATAGGCCTTTAATCCCTGTGCCCTAGTTACAGCAATTAAGGTTCATGAAATATAAATCTTGTTACATATGCATCTTGCTTTCTTCTTTTTTCTTCAGTTTCAAAATCAGTCTGAAATATTAATGATCATATTAAATGAACTCTGTTATCTGAATTGCTATTAATATTGCATTCTAGTTATCCTGGCAGATGCAGTGAATGACATTTTCTAACATTTAGACTTAAATGCATGTTCTCTTGCTGAGTGAAATCTTGACTTTCATAATATGGTTTCTTGTAGGCCTGGCTCTTTATCAGCATTTAAATAAAAAAAAGGTGCTGAAGCTATGCAGCACTTTGGACAACCACAGCTTATAATTGTTCATGATTTTGAGTGCTGCAGTGCAAATTCATCATTGTCGAACTGTGCTGGGGAGAACAGAAATGCTGAACAGCATTGTGGTCCCTTCCGAAAAGAGCTTACACTCCAACATCTTAAATGTTACAGCTATCCTTCAAAGTCTCTTGATATTTTTTTTTTTCACTGAAAGATTTCTCTCCATCTAAAGTCCATTTCTGTCATTATGTATATGCAAGTGGATTTCTAGAGCTCGATTTTAATGGTTCCGTTCTCCCCGAACTGATGAAGAAACAGTCACTCGTAAATGAAGTCCCCATCAGGCCACTTGTATTGTGTAGTTTTTTTGGGGGATCAGGGAAAGCACTGATAGAGGATGAGGGTACAAACAGAAGTGGAAAAATAACTTTGTTTAGATGGTTCAAAGCTGAAACCAATAAAAAGATGGTCTGTCTGCTTAGCAACAGGTATAGCAATGCTAGATTGTATGTCACTTGTAGAGATAGTAGTTGCTTTGGTATAAATATGAAAGTTCCCAAATGAAAAATTCACAGCCTTCTGGGGGGTTTGTTTTGTTTTTTAAGGCAGAGGCGTATGTCACTGTAAAATAACTATATGTACTTTAATGTGGCCAGAAAAGAGGCATTTAGCTGTTCCCCTGCAAAAAGAATGAGTTAATAAACCTGGCGCACAATCTGTCTCTGCTGTAGCTTTTGGCACACAACATCTCTAATTGGTGGAAGCTATTGAGGCCTTAATTGCTGATTTTGCAGTACTGCCATGTTTACTGATAAGGTTTAATGCAAGCTAGAATTTGTTAACTAGAGAGAAACAGTCACACTTGCCTGAAGAGTGTGAGGACAAACAGCAGGTTTTTCTGAAGCACCAACCGACGATGAGGTCTTTCAGCACGTGGCATGGTTAGATTTCTCTTTTGAGAGTAATGAAAAGCCTTTCTTTGAGCAAAAGAGCAGGAAAAACTTTTCTGGGTTATATGTCATGCAGCTAGAACTGAAATAAGCCTACAGCTGAAGTGATAGCTGGGTGTTCACCTCACTGATTTACATGACTCTTAAGTATAATGTTTTTTTTTTCCCTGGAGAAGGACAGATGAAACTATTAGATTTGCATGGCATTAGATCTGGGGTTCAGTGGAGTATATGAAAAAAAGAAATGCCAATTGTGCTCAAAAACCTAAGTTTATCTACATAAGTAATTTGATCTTCCTAATATTAAAATTTAGACTTGGCATCAAAATTTATTAACTAAACTGCCATTTCAATTAGATTGCAGAATATGACAAAAGCTTTGCTGTGTGCTGAATGGATGGAGGACCACTGTATTTAAATCTTAAGACATTTAGTTCTTGAACTGAGATAGCCAATTGTTTTATTTTGAATATGGTATTATTACACTGTAATACAGTAGCCTTTTAAGCTACTAATCTGCTGTTTCATTTCTGAACTATTAAGTTAAAAATCATTATTATTTGTATTTCAGTTTTTGTAGTAGTAATAAACATACCAAGTAATGTTCTTATATGGCTGTTTATGTCCCAAAAGCTAAAAGGGAAAATAAATGGAAATGTGTTTTGTACCAGCACTCTGGAAGTGCCAGTTTTTTGAGTCTTATCATGTTTTTCATATACTGCATGCATAGCTTAGAGCAGAGGAAAATATAAGATGCTAGCTGAGTGAAAAACAGATGCTACTGTGAACTCCAAATGAGTTTTTATCTTCATGTTTGAAAAATAAGTGACAGTATTCAAAGAAATTTTGTGCTTGCATATGATTAAGATAAATTTAATTTTGGTACTGGAAATACTGTATCTGGAATATATTCTCTAAGCCATATTATGTCATCTCACACAGTTCATAAAATGTATATCTGAACGTGTATAAAAGAGCAGAGAGTAATGTACCTTAACACAGTGCTCCAATCTAATACGTTAATGTTCAGAAAATGAGAAATGACATGTTCATCAAGTATAGTAAGAAAACTAATAGTAATTAGCATTATATTAAGGTTTTTTTTGCAGTTTAAATGGAAATTATGTCAAACATACATTAATTATGATTGTAAATTTATCTACTTCTTAGATCAATTTTGTTTCAAACAGTGTTCAGTGAAGTTGTAACTCCATGTGCATCTACAACAGTGTAAAATATTAAAAGTTGTATCACATAGTGTTTTAGATGCATAACAACTTTTCTAAATACAGATAAGTGGTTGGTTTTGAGTTTCCTCAGGCCTCTGCAACTTCTGTAGTCCATATTGTTTCATAGTTTTAGCCTTGACAGGCTGATAGACAAAACAAGCCTATAAGCAATGGTTAAACAAACTCATCTAGGTAGCTGTGAGATGCACTCCAAGTCCAAGTCAAGAAAGTCTGTATCTCTCTCTCTCTGCTTCTAAAAGTCTTGGGGACTTGCAAGTCTGGCTCGCAAGAATAACCTTGCCATACTGTTTGGTCAGCTCAGGTGGATATCCATGGAATGGGTAGTGTTTTGCACTTTAAGCAATCTGATTCAGAATCTGTTACCTACTATTGCTCTGTTACCCACAGGTGTGGCAAAATGTATCTAAATCCTATTAATTTTACTAAAACTTGAACAGCAAAATATTTTCAAGATGAGTATGAAAAATACAAAATAATTTGCATTACCACAGGTCTCTTTACTTCTAAAGCTGTATGCTTCATTGTGGGATTATAAAAACCCCAAAACAAAACAAAGGGAAAGAAAAGATGTCACCTTCCTTCCTGTTACCATGAAACAGTTACCAAAACATATCTGTCTACTCTGTTAACACTGGAAAGGGTCTTCAGTTTCAGTCAAATACTAGTGACAGCAAAATCCTGAACACTTTCCTCTGCTTTTTCCTTTCACTTCACTGAAGTGAAGGGGAAAAAAAAAAAAAAAAAAAAAAAAAAAAAACAAAAAAAAAAAAAAAAAAAAAAAAAAAATTTTTAAGTAAGACAAAGTGGAAAACAAACTGTGTTCTTGAACTAGGTAACAGTGATGTAGAAATATTAACTTGCATTTCCTAACCATTTAATCTGGATGTGAGTGTTCACAATATTATGATTTAGTTGCATGTTAGTTTTCTAGCAGTAATTTTAAAATCACATTTCCTGCATGAACTTTATGAAGTAAATCACTCTACTGTGTAGTACTTTACTGTTAATGGTCATGTAAGTTTATGTTTCGTCTCCTATTCCAATTCTTCTCTTCTTTGACGCCTTCTTCCCTTATAAATTGTGATACAGAATTAAAATGTGTAGAACAAGGTTTTAGAAAGACAAAATACTTGAGTTTATCTTCCTGTAGCACAGACATGATGATATTTTCTCTGCCTGCCACTATGCTGACGGAGAGGATGAGTCCAATACTCAGTGTTAATAGCAAATCAATCTTGTGAAATCAAACTTGTGAAACATGCAATTTGTATGTTAATGCACATTAAAATTGTGTATTAGTGCACAATTTTATTTGCTCAATATTCTACAGTAATAATTCTAAATAATAATTCTACAATTGCGTCTTTCATTATGCTTCATCTGTCCGGAACTTTTATTTGCTTTACCAGGAATAACCAAATTTCAAATAGAAAATTGACTTTTTCAGTAATGATATGCTACTTGCATATTTGCTTTTTGTCTAATCTGAAATCAGGAGTGAAATAAGTAGTTTAAAATTATTCCTTTCTTCTCTTTAATCAGTAGAGGGCTCTACCAAGCTACTCTCATGTTCTGGTCATGGTGGTTGCATTTGATTGAGGGCATTTGAGTAATTTAAATAACTAGTTAAGATATTTACAGATGAAGGAGGTTCTTCAGAACTTATTATTTGGAGTTTTTATTCTTTTTCCATGTAAATTAAGAAGAAAGGTCATGGACAACACATCTGATGTAGATATTTCAGGTGCTAATTGCACTCAAGTGTTTTACTCCTGTAATTGACAAAGTTACACCCTGGGGCAGCTCATACTCACTTATTATGAATATGTTTCAGCAAAATACCTTGGACCAAAGAGAATTTCATACTTTAAAAAGCAATAGACTAAACAGTATAATCTGAATATAATAATTGAAAAAATATTTAGTAAGAATGAAACAATTGATATTTTAAAAAAAAAAAATTTTCCTTTGAGTACTTGTGCAGCGTATTCTTTTATTTATTGCTGCCATTTGTTAAAGGTAAACAGAATCAGTGATAACTTGTATTTGTTTCTATCATGTACAGTTCCAGGGCAGATGTATCATTTAAGCAAAATAGAAGTCCTGCTACCCCTAGAGTGGACAAAGGCATGCAATCCAGGAAGAAAAAAGGAAATGAAAACAAAACCAACCACCACCCCCCCCCCACCAAAAAAAAAAAAAAGAAAAATACAAAAACCAAAACAAAACCAACCAAAAAAACCCAAACAAAAAAACCCACTAAAATGAAGAAAAAAGTGTGTTTCCATAGTTGCATTTTCCCCTTACAACTCTTTGATGTATCATAAAGGCAGCTAGCATGGCTATTAACTTGATTCACTCTCTTTCACAATGTATTGTTTCTGCTCTGGAGAGACATTTGGGACAGTGCTGGACAAACAGAAAAAAGACGTGGTGAAACAGAAGTAAACAGTTGGAATGAGCAAATGAAAGAAACTTTAGAAACAGTCAATCTAATATATGGAAAACATTTTCTAAATGAGAATAAAGGAATATAACTTCTGTAGTTAAAATCACAGCTTATAGTTTCTAGTATTGTTACTCTTGTTGTAATAGGAGTTTTAGCCCACAATACTTCCTAATCTTGCGTAGGAGGGATTTTACTACAGAACAAAATGTTCTACCTAACTTCTTACTATGCGGCTGTTTAATTCCATGTTAATATACTGTCATGTACAAATACAATAACAGATAAGCTGCACACAGATGTTGCAACACAGTGGTTTAAATTTTAAATGTTTGGCTAGGTGTGCCTTTTGAATTTAATTTCTTGCAACTGGAGCAGTTAATAATGTATTATTTCTGTGACTGGAAAAAAGAACTGTGAAATTTCAGGCACTTGACTGCTCACATTTGAAAACAGCTAAGTACATGATGTCACATCTTGTTTTCGAAGAGGATACAGCAAGCCTGGGATCATCCTGTTCAGTGATGCTAATCATATGTGGCCAGGATAAAGATAAAAAGGAAAGAGTAGGGAAGATACGTTCATATTCTAGTTCCAGGTTTTGGTTGGCCCTTTACTACCTACATTAAGGCAATTCAACAGCCATCTGCGATGAATACTAGAAAATAAGCAGCTACAGTTTGTGTCTTACTCTCTCAGACTCCCTGAACCTTTTTCTGCCTTATGCATCTGCTGCCAGTGCTGTTGAGTCAGCAGCTTATTTCAATTCCAGTAATCAAAACTCTGAAAAATTACTTTCCTGCTTTTGTTTGCCCCACAAAAGCAGCTTCTGTCAACATAATCTCCTTTCATTTTATGTAATGATAGAATTGTTAAGGTTGGAAAAGACCTCCAAGATCATCAAGTCTGACCTTTGACTGAAGATCACCATGTGAACTAAACCATAGCAAGAAGTGCCATGTCCAGTCACTTCTTGAACACTTACAGGAAAGGTGATTCCAATGGTTAACCACCCTTTCAGTGAAGAAATTCTTCCTAATGTCCAACCTGAACCTCCCCTGGCACCGCTTGAGGCCATTTCTCCTTGCCCCGTCCCAAGCTGACTCTGCTCTTCACCCTTTTCTCTAGCTGAAGTCTACCACTATGTCTGCAAGGGTTTAATTTCAGTCCAAGGTGACAGGACCCTGGACTTACCACGCCTTAGTGGCAGCTGGAAAAATTGCATTTGGCAGCATGACCATTTTCTTTGGAGCTCAGTGAATGTCAGCATACTGTTCAAGTTTGTTATTAACTATGTTCTTTATTGGAGGCCTAGAAAACTGCAGACAAATAAGATCATGTTTCTCTTGGTTTCATCTCCACAAACAGCCATCATACTACCCCTTTGTCAGTGTTGTAAGTTGCCTTTTCCCTAGCAGAAGAAGTAGTTGAGGTGATACACAATTGACAAGCAGTATTGCTTAGGAGACCTTTTATTCATTTAGCTATTACTGTTAGGTAAATCAAACCATTATTTTTAATAGCAGATAACAATTCACACAACATGTTTACTTATTTTCTCCCAGTTTACGCACATGGTTGCTTACAATTGCATAGCAGAAGGAGCGGTGGGAAACCAATGTGGCTGTCTACCCAGAAGAAGCAGGCTGTGCAGGTATGCCAGGAGGAGCTCCTGCGTAGGTGTTGGGAAACTTTCACATGCTGCTTTCTCAGCAGTGTTGGAGTTCAGATGTGTTTCCTCTCTTTGTACAGTTTTTGCTAAATAGTTTCTCCTTTCAAATCACATGGGTTGATTTGCTGCTATGTTATTCTTGTCTCATCAGTGATGAGAATAATCTTTTTCAAGTTCTATGTTCACATTTCACTCCCACTTTTCTACCTGCCCTTTTGGTAATAATCATCAGTATTAGATTCAAGCTGAATAAGGAGTTTCCAGCAAGTGGAACTGATGCAAAGCTAAGTGTTGAGTGAGAAGACAACCCATGCAGAGTGAAGGAATGCCAAGGTCTTTATTTGTAAAGTGCAGAAAGGTGATAAGAGTAACAGTGTTAATTATGGAATTCCGAATCAGTGTCCTCTCTTTTAGGTCTTTTAGCTAATGTGGCTGCTCAGTAAAATTCACTATGTATTTCTTAATTTTTTTGACTGTGTGTTTATGCAGTGATGTTACACTGATGGGAAAGCAAGCAGGAGGTTGATTGAACACATTAGAAGCCCAGCCTGTTTTGAGAAGGTCTGTAAGTGCAGACTTACTCAAACCATACACTATTTTGCACATCAGTTCAAACACTATGTGTGTTTATCTGTGTAGTTCCCCTCCTAAATTAAGTTGCTGGACAGATTTCATATCTTAATTTAAGGTGAATTGGATGAATATTTCTCTTTACTGATAACAGTTGTTAGAAAGGTTGTTGCATAACTGAAAATGCATTTACACTAGTGAATGTAAAATTACTTTTATCCATTTACAGAATCACAGAATATTCTGACTTGGAAGGGACCTACAAGGACTATGGAGTCCAACTCTTCAGTGAATGGCTCATACAGGGATTGAACCCAAAACCTTAGTGTTATTAGCACTATGCTCTGACTGACTGAGCTAACC
This sequence comes from Margarornis squamiger, assembly GCA_035222235.1. Taxonomy (NCBI): domain Eukaryota; kingdom Metazoa; phylum Chordata; class Aves; order Passeriformes; family Furnariidae; genus Margarornis; species Margarornis squamiger. The sequence goes on along the minus strand of JAWWTY010000077.1, from coordinate 94,768,927 downwards.
TTTACCTTGTAGTCTGTGGCTTTTTGTACATGAATGAAATGCTGATTTATTAAATGAATACTTCTTTCAGTTGTTTTATATAATTTCTAACAAAAGCATAAATAATTGTAGTAATTAAAGGACAATGTTTGACATTTACAACACAATGTTGTAATCAAGTTAAACAAAACCAATAATTTCATGTTGAAATTATTAAAAAAAAAGAGGAAGTACCTGTGTGAATAATAGTTTCACTAGAAACAGTTCTTACCTGATATTTTTGTCTGAACTCTGAAGTTACTTACTATAATAGCTATGTATCTAGGTCATGAGAGAGGTGAGAAAGGAGCAAGAACCAAATAAAGGAAGATATTTAATTGCACCAAAATTACTTCAGACAATTGTTGAATGCAATTTAATCGATTTGAAAAATTCTCTAAGATGTGTCTCTGCAATTCTTCTTAGAAGATCATGCATAAGCCACATAGTGAGGACTTCACCTATTTAAAGTGTTTCTGAATTGTCAGTCAGTGAATAACAAGGTATCGTATTAATTTGAAATTATTATGGTATGTGCTATAATATGCCTGTTTCTGCAGTGTTTCTCAAGACTTCTGTTGAGAGATAACCTCTGGAATTACAGTATTGGTGGCTTAGAGTGAGATCCCAATATAAAAAGGAAGATCTTGATTTCAGCCTGTGGGATTTAAGCCATTTTTATGTTATATAAGATAGGATTTTCCTACCTTGTGTTAGGCAGTCTTTAATCTTCCCATAAAAAAATGGGAACTTGTGTGGTTATCTTCTCACAGAAAACTGAGCCTAAGAACTTACTAAATAACACTGAGATATTGAATTGTATGGATTTAAGACTGACTGAAGTATGTTAATTTGTGTGGCGCATTTGTACTCTTGGATTTAATGTTTTCTTGCTTTTCCATGAGAACTGTTGAGTACGACAGCATGGTTGGATTGCTCCCCCTTCCCCTCTCCCTCCTTGCCACGTGGTCTCCAAGATGTCCCAGGACAGAGACACACACACGGCCGCACGAGAGGAAGCAGAGAGAGAGTTTATTCCCACGGCCAGGGTATGTAAAGGGCTTTAAGGGGAAGTGAGTCACACCAATGAAAACCGAGGGTCAACAGCAAATAGGGAAGGGGTTAACAAAAGACCAGTGAGGGAGCTTTTCACATAAACCTGCCCAGGTACATTCTTGCATACTAATAAGGGTGTTCCCAGGGGGTTCTAGGAAGAAGAAGGGTAACACACAGACAGTGTAGAATCCATTTTACAACAGAGTAAAAGCCTGTTTTCAAAGCATTATGGTTAGCTTTCTCCATCTTCTGAGGCTCATTGCTACAGTTGAGACCTCAAGCATTTCCTGGCTTTTAGATAAACCAGCTTCACAATTTTATGTCTGAAAGGCCTTTAAACAATTTCTTTGCCATATTGGCATGTCACTCTCTTACATTATCAGTGCTTTTAATTCTTAGAAGACAAATCCTCCTGAAATCTGTGTCTACTGTACGCAAGTGTTTGTGGGTATTTTCCTTGACACTTATGAAATTATGCAGAACAATTTTATGTCTAGTTCTGGTTCCATATATTGTTCACAATCCTTTTCTTATGAATACATCAGTCTAACACACTGACATTAAAGGAGAGCTGGACTGACTTCAGTGTATGTATCTGAGCACATGAATAGCAAAGCACCGAGAGGAGAAATGTACCTTTCATTTTACATATAACCTAATATGAAGTTGACTCCCCATGTAGAATTAATTTCAGGCCATTGTTAGTAGCCCTGCAGAAACCATACAGGAAGGGATAGAGATTGTTCTTCCTGAATAATGGATTTGGTGACCACAGGATTGCATGAAATATTTTGTATGGGATAATTAAAAGTCTCCTTGTTTTGAGAGTGGTTGGCCATCCCCTCTATTCAAGTCCTTATAGATATTTAAAGGTCTTACAGTAGCAGCATTCAAAGACCATTTGCACAAAGCATTATGCTGGAAAACGTTTTACATGCTTGTTAGGTGTGTTATGTATAACTCAGTGTGGGCAGTGACAATTTATGCAGTAAATAATCTATTTGTGCGTCTATAGGTTGAAAGTTTTGCCTAAGCAGTAAGCAGATCACCCAAGAAGAATGGCAATCAGATGGGGAAAAACTTATTCTTGGGAAGCATTTTGTTTGTGTGTTTGTTAATGCACCATCATTGTCATAAAGCTGTCGTGTGCATTGGTTTATATTCCTGTGTCATGTGAGAGTGCACAGGAATGACACCCATTCTCCTCAAGGCATCGTGCTGTGAATTGTGCAGGGAGGTTTGTGCTGAGGGTGCCAATGGGTGCTGAATGCTCTGCCATTTCGTGTGATCTTTTAGAGCAGAGTAACCGATTTGTATAATATAAACTGGTTTTAGTTTGTGATATCTCCATTTTGTTGAGCTTATCCCTAGCTGCAGATGAAGTAATTCTGGATTAATGTCATCAAGGGGTGCTTTGAAGGTGGGAGAGTAGGCCTTACGTTGATAGCAATAATATTAAGAGGTGAACATGCGATTTTTCTTACCAAGATCAGAGTAGTTTTCCTTTGGTTATGCATTCACATGAGACTGACCCTCTTTTTAGCATGGGTAAGGTGCCCTGAGTAAGGATGCTGACAGAAGAATAGGAATCAAACTGTCACTCTACAGTAGAGGTTCAATTTAATATACTGCTATTTAGTGTGAAATTACTTGCCTCAATACTAATACAACAACATTATTTTAAAGGTGACTTTTATATGAGGGTGGTGTAGAAGCAAGTCTGACTTACTTCCTAATTATTTTCTTCCTTTTATCCTGACTTCTTAGTGATTTGTTAACTGATTTCCCACCTTCTTTACCAGAAGTCTGTATCATGTCATCTCTCTTTTCCTCTTTAATTACCCCAGAAGTTACCCTGAATCCCATGTGGTCAATTTTATACCTTGCTCACGATGACTAAAATGACCAGAGTTCACCTTCCTGTTTTACTTTTTCATCAGTAAAATACAGACCATGTTAATTAAACAAGATGGAACATGCCTTTTCTCTTTAACAAGACTAGGACTTGTCATTAACAGTAGTAACAGTATGAACTCTTCTATCAAAACTCCTGAGTGCCTGGCTCACTTAAACCCTCCACAGATCTTGAACTAGAAGTATAAATTTGCATGCCTAAACTTAAGCACATAGAATTAATAGAAGTCAGTGAATAAACATACTAATAGTACAAACTCAATCCCTTTTAATGAACAGCTGCATATGCTCGTTAGTAATATAATATGTTGGATTTTTTTTAATTGTGAAATGAAATTCTTTCATTCATGACTTTCAAAACATCTGGTCCACTAGTCACATTTGAGAATGTATATATTCTACTACTTTATAGAGCTTTTGTAACTACAAATCATTTTACATAATTCTTCATACTGAGAAAAAATGCAATTAAAATTTATCCTCCTGGGGAGAAAAATCTTCTTAGGCGATTATGCCACATGTCATGGTCAGACAAAGTATTTTAGCCCTGTTTAACGGTTTATTCTAGTCATTATTAAGACAATACAGGTGTACAAAATACTAATTACTTAAACATTTTCACATTATAAATGTGTTCTTCCCTTTAGAAAATATGGTCTAGGTTCTTTACAAAATTCAAGTCTTAAATTAGATTCTTCTATAGTACGTACAAATCCAGCTATGCATATAATGATAAAAGTGTTGAGTTGCGGCATTGTGAATCTAATTGTTGCATGGTTTAATATTTTATATATAAGCTCAACACAGAATTCCAGTTTTAAACTCTTGGAGTTCAGTAATTGCTCATCATTTGCAATTTGTACTTGTTCTAGACAATAGATATGTTACTCAATGAAACAAACTTTTCTGTGTCATTTGCTTCATTGTTGGAGTGTAACTGGGGAACAGTAGCAGAAATATGTTTGCAAAAGGCAAACAGATTACAAAAAAAAAAAAGCTGATAACTGATAGTAACAAAATATTTAATAATAATAGTGATGAAAAGTGTCAAACATCAATGCATAATAGGCTATAAAGTTCACAGCTGAAATATTATGCATAACTTACGGATTTTTCTCTAATGTTTAGGACTTAGACTGAATAAACTGCAAGACACTGAATGTATACAGAAAGGGAAAATGTTATTTACCAAAGGGCAGAGAATGCTGCTATTAATTTTGTTATGAAAAGTTATCTGAAAAAAATTAAAAAAAACCCACCTGTTTCACCAACATTGTGGCTGGGATTAGTATGTGCTGCGGTTTCTGCTGAATTCTTTACAGCCAGGTAATAATATTACTTTTAGGGGGTTTTTGTTCTGTTTTTGTTTGATTGGTTGGTTGATTTTTGTTTTTTGTTTGGGTTTTTTGATGAGTTTGGTTTTGTTTTTATTTTCTCTTATGTTTTTTAAAGTAGCACAAACCCAGCAAGTCTGGTTTGGGGGGAAAAAAAGAGAAAAATAAGATTTCTAGGACATAATGAGATTAAAAGGGAAGTATTTTTACAGAAATATCTAATGTTGATTCAGGTAATTGCAACACATCAGCGACTAAAAATTAAAACTAAGAATAAAAGAACAAAGGCACACACTTCAGACAATTCCATCATTTTGAATAACACAACAAATATAATTACCTTATTTATGGTCTTTGTGTTAGTGAAAGGAGCTTCAGTCAGATTTTTTGTTTTGTTTTAACTAAGGACCCATCTTATATTGTGTTTTAAAAAGCTACAAAATCTTGAAACAATTACACAGTAAAAAAATAAAACAAACCCCACCCCAAACTAACATTTCTAACAAGCCTCCTAACACTTATTCAGCCCTGATAACAACTGATTTCTATGAGAATATAACAGTTCTCTACCTCAAATTAATGTTTCCACATAAAGTGTTGTCAGAAAACCAAGACTCTTGTTTTGAATGTAAATGACAATTAAACACAGTAGTAACACAGGAAAATTGCCGTTGTTCTGAATTAGAATGAAAATTAGGTAATTTTTTAAAGTGTGTTTTCAACTTTCCTGTTTGTCAGATGGATGTCTGTAAAAGTAAAAACACGGATGTGTTGATTTTGAAAAGAAAATAGATTAGGATTGGAGAATATAAACAATGCAGGCAAACATTTGAATAAGTCTGGAGGAATTCTGTAAGTCCACTTGTATGTGCCAGGGAACCATGTTATTCAACAAATACTCTTTTTACTCAGCCTGCTTTTAGATAACTGCCTGAAATTCATAAAATAAGGAAGAAGCTTTATGAAATATTAAGATATCATCATGACAGTTGAAATACAGTGCTACGGGGTTCACTGCATAAAAATTATATCATTCAGCTGGCTTTGAAACTCTCTATGATACTTCTTGAGGGCCTCGCAACATTAATTTTAAATCAAAAAATTATTCAAAAAATAAGTGGAATAGCACATCTTTGCAAATGGCAAAATGAACTGTTAAACACAGAAAAGACAGAGCCATAAAAACCCCAAGTCCATTTCAATTCCCTGGTGTAGTCAATAATGCTTATCAACGTACTATCAGAATTAAGGTTCTTCTTGATTTCAAACCATGATTTCCTTTACAGAAGAAATTCTAAGTGCCATGCCAGCTCAGTGTTAATAATTATTTCCCATTCTTAATGATCAATAAAAAATACAGAAGTCTTTGAAGATCAGATACTGTCACGTTTTCCAATTCCTTTTCCCTCTGCCATTTCTTTCCTTCAAAACTATCTCTCTTCGACAAGTTGCTGGGGAAAAGATGTGGCATAATAACAACAGGTATGTGTGAGTACCTTTAAGAAGCACAAAACTGATGGGCTTGTTGCAAATCAGAGGGGTCACAGTAAGAAAAACTAAATTTTTTTCTGAAGCACAGCTTGCCCTTTCATTGTGATTCATAGTTATAAGGGTAATGTCTTCTTTCAGTTGATGGAGGACTTAAATGATATTTTCTATATGGTGGACTAGTCTTTATGTGACCTTTAGCTATCATCATGTTCTTGAGAAAGACAGCAGCAGCATTGCGTCTCTTTTAACATCACTGTGTCAGAGATGAATCATAGCATTCCTTATCCTTCCTTTGCACTGATAAATACAGTGATCATTCATTTCTGATCTGCACTCAGTTCAGGACTGTAAAGCTGGGCAGAGAAAAAGCAAGCTGTCATCATTAGGGAAACGACAGTCTGACGAGTTAAAACAGTTCTTTCTGATTTAGAAGCGAGGTAGAATGGGTGTCCCTTAGGTGAGGTTAAAGAGAGTGCTTGCCCCTTGGGTGATGGTTGCATACTCAGTCATAAAATGATTGATCTTAAGTCCCCAGAAATCAATGATTTTTATTTTTTTTCCTGCCTTAATGGACATTTTCTTGTGTCATAACTTTACCTCTTGGAAAATTTGATCAATTTTTAAGCACTTTCAGTAACTGTATTATCCTTCCTTCCTCTTTTAGCATAATATATCAGGCAGATTTGAAACACAGAATGTATCTTGCTTTCAGTCATATAATACCTTATTATTTTGATTTCTGGAAAACTTATTCTGATAACTACATGGAATAGATCCTACAATCGCTTACTTCCTAAGTAGTTGGTAGCTGTGAAGCCACTTATGTGAGATACTGCATCATGGCACAGCATGGCCCTAAATCTCACTCTGCTTGTTCTGTTTGTTGAGGATGTGACTGTCATTGTAACTGTGCCACTTATTTCACTGAGCCAGGCAGCAAATGGCATGGTGACATATGTAAACAATTTACACAAAGTGATACAGTACTTTGAGTTTGGATGCTGTATTATCGTAAATAGCATTTTTTTGCTACTGCCGTTTTGCATGAGACTTCAGATACGTAATTGTACTGGACACTTAACTGAGCTTTTAGAGTGTCTATTTTTCAAGAACATTTTGATTAAATTAGTCCCCATTTTCTTACTCATTACTTGTGCCATAGGTATTTTTAAAGGTGTTTATTCGCTATATAATCTTAAATGATTGAAAGCCTTTCCTCCTAAAAGTTTTATTCAGTCTTGTTTTTCATTAAAACATACCATGAATTGTGCCTATGTTTCAGTATATCTGTGGAACATTTTATGCTAGGTATTAACTGATTAATCCTCCTGCTTGAAGATTATGAAGTCCTCAAATCTCCGTATAATTCAACAAATGCAGATTAAAAAGCTTTTAAGCACTGAGAATTGTGGATCTCTCGGGGGCTTGAAGAATTATTTCATTTTTTTGCCAAGGAAACCAAGCCATTAAGAATCATCATGTGTTTTAAGTTCTCTGAAGCCAGAGAACTGACTGACTATTGCCTGTTTCTCATTTGCTTGATCATTTTTTCCTTTCCAGCTGGCTCCTTAGAAGCTGATTTTGAAGAGCTCTTCCCACACCAAACATACTCATTCACATGAGAAGGATACAGCCAGTTTACACAGATACCTAAGCTTTATGAACGACAGAATAATTTATCTTTTGTTTGATTTCAATCCTTCCCTTCTCATATTTGTTTTTAAAAAAACTGTTAGAATTAATAATGTACTTAACAAACTTAACCAATTATTTGGAGAATGGCAGTTGAAAAATGAACTGTATAGATGAAGAATACATACTGATATTTTACAAATGTTTTTGGCCTAATCCAGTGATAGCCATTTTTGTTTTGAGATATGAATTCTGAACTATGTTAATTCTGATTTGAAAGGCTGCAAAAAGGTGTTGTTTCTAAAATTCAACTGATACTAATTTATCTATTTTGTGTTGTACGTTTTGTGCAAGTTAGATTCTAGTTACCCAACTACTGACTGGTCCATGTTATTTTTTAATCATTCCATGTGTATAATTCTCTCTGAGATGGAAAATTTATTCTTTCTCTCAATATCTCCCTGTTTTAGAGGGAGCATTTGGGTTCGATGTTTTGTGGTTTTTTTCTTTCTGAAAGGAGTATCTTCAAAATGGCTTATAGTAAAAATTGTGTTTAGTACCAGTGGGCCTGGACCATGATTAAGTGATGACTTGGAACGACAAGCTGCTGTCTTTTGAGCATCCACTTATAAGCCTTTCAAAGGAAGGAAGAGGAGAGTATGTTTTATCCTACATGGTATATCATTCATAGATATGATTCATACATATGAAAGAATTTTGAATCATACTAACATACTAAAGTGTTTTGCTTTTTTTAAGGCAGACACATTTTTATTGGCTGTTTGTTGCTATAACAGTAGTTCTTGCAAAATGTGAGATTGTAATTTCTATTTATTGTCCCTGAAAACATAGAATGATGTATGATTGCCCAGATTTCGGCTGATCAGATCTGAATATTCAATCCTCTGTTCTTCTTACTGAGCTCCTCGCATTTATTTAGTTGAGGGAGATAAATCACCTGTCAGGAACTTGAATAACTTTGGAGATCTGCAATCAAAAACTAGAGACATGGGATCCAAGATCCCATGGAGACATGGGATGCTGTTCTGAGATTCTCCTTTGCATGTGTTGCATAGGAAATCCTAGGCAGAAGTCAAGGATACAGAAGATAATAATGAATGATCATGAAATCCTAGATGAAATATTGTTAATAAGACTGTGAGACAGAAAGATAACAGAAAGAGTATTATTCAATACTTCTGCTTTTTATTACTTTGTGCTGCTCTAACTCACATAAGACTGTGATACTTGGAAGAGTGCTTCCTTACTTCTCTTCTGCATGTTTTTTGTTATAGTAATAACTAAAGATTGTTCAGGTGTCACATTATTAGGAATTCTGATGCTTCTACCAAGGAGAACATTTGCCAAGAACAATACCCTTTGAATCACTTAAGGATAATTAGCCTTTTTTTTTTTTTCCCTTTTTCATTCTCTTTTTGAGGCTTTTCCCCCACTGTAGGCTTTTAGGGGACTAAAAGGATTTTTGGCATAAAAGGACTAAAGAACATTTTAGGATAAATCCAATAGTGGGTTAAGATACTCATTTCTTGTAAAAATGTGTACTTAAATCAGTATTGACACTGTCCTGTTTTCCAGGATTTCAAATTAAGAAATTCAAAGTTTTTAATTTCACCTCTCAGGTATGATGCCTGACCCTGAGCATTTCACTGTTTACTTATTAATCACCAAAATATATTTATTTCAGTAGCAACAAGAAGCAGAAATGACACACTGAAATATTAATTGCTCACTTAGGAGACAGAAAACATATTTGAAATATTTTTAAACCATTGTGCACATTTCCTTGGCACATATATACTGACTATATTTTCCATATTATCGCTTCATAAATTCTTTTGTCTTGTCCAAGTTGATCCTTTCTTGCATTTTTCCAAGACTCCAGAAGATTTATTAAATGGAACTGGAACATGTTTTTAAAAAAAAGCTAACCTCCTCTTGATATCTTAGGTTCTTCCTAGCTCCAATTTTTGTGTGGTAATTGTATAAAGAATTTAGAGACTGACTGTCCAGGAGTGCTGCTTTGCATATACAACATATTCTCTACTAGAACGTTCCTGAGGATGACAGTACAGGCAAGTGAGCAGGTTTAAATTAGTAGGTCCAGTACTAAAGGAGGAATGCTCTCATTATAAGTATTAACAAGTTCCAGGAAGGAGTGTAGTTAATTTATATCATACAAGGAAGGCAGCAAATAAAAATATTCATTTTTCTTAAACAATTAAATTGGATTAAATTAAATTGAATTAATAATGAACGTCATTGCCGATGGCTAAGTGAAAGGCCATTCCAATTCAGAATGCAAAGTCAGGATGAGAAGAAACTTAATCCATAAAGATTTAGTGTGTCTTCTTCCTCTACTATTTGTCTTGGAATTGAGCTGTGAAAGCTTCTTAGCCTGTATCAGATACCAGCAAAACTACTGGTACAATCAATTTTCTGATGTTTGTAATGTCTTCTGCTTTTTCTTCTTTTAATTATCACTCTCCATGATTTCTGTGCCTCTCAAGACATCAGCATAGTATGAAAAGGCTAAAAAATTAAGCTGAACATGTTACTAGCAATTCCTGGAAGTTTCTTCATTATTCTTTACCTCATCCACGGTCTGATCTGACCCATGGGCAGCCTGGAGAGCTCTCTCTCTGAGTCCAGCAGAAACATGCATCTGTTTTGCATTCAGAGGTGCTCTAAAACCTTGTGTTTGAAAGGGGACCTTTGGTGAGACCAGCTCCTATGTCATGCTTTTTTTTCTGAATTTGACTTCTGCCTGCTTCAAAAAGAGGTGACTGTGCTTCCTGCAAGTTCTAGCACCATTTCCATGTACTCTGCAAGTGCACTGGGTTGGTGAATGGAGTAAAAAAAAGATTAGTGGTTGGATCATTCTTGACCACATGTTGGACTTAGTCCTGAGGATGAAGTTCTTTGCAGCAGTGTTTTGAGGTACACCATGCCTCTGAAAACTGTAGCCTCTCTTGCTATGTGTCTGAATGTGAATTTTCTTTGGCTGGGACCTTTCCCATCCTCAGGTATTTTCATGTATAATTCCTTCATTGACGGCTTAGCTGGTTTTGCATTGTGATTTATCTAGGTTCATGGGTTAGGAAGCTAGGAGTTTTGACTTTCTGTTTACTGTAACTAGTCTATTAATAGCGAGTCTACCAACTTGAAACACTCAGATAAAGAAATAGGAGCTAAAATTTGGCCAGGTAATGTAAAGTTTTCTAGTTTATTAATTTTATTTCTTTAAGGAAATTATGATGTCTTTGTTAAGTACCTTAACTACATCTAGCCTTTTCTTTTAAGGGCCTGCATTGTCACAAGGGAACCATTCAGTGCTGTGATTATATTAATACAAATTGGATGGGAAAATTGGACTGGGGTAGGAACAATTGAATTTGGAAAGTTTATGAGAGCTGCTAGTTTGGGATGAATAATAAAATAAAGACAGCAGTTTTACAATTAGAAAAGCTCTGTGCTATGTAATAGACTATGATTTAATTCTGAGAGACTTTTTATTAGATTTTTTCCCAAGTAAAATCACAATTCCTATTGTTCCTTATCATATGTCTCATTACTGCTGCAAGTATTAGCCTCTTTATATGATTATAGTGATTCATACTTCACTCTCTTGGTTGTTTTGTACACAATTGCAGGTGAATAATGGTAGCAATTGGATGCTTCTGGATAGACCAGTAGGTTCTTCGGGTTTTTTTCTACAAAGGGATGTACATTTTAGCAAAGGAGTGATAATAATCCTTACATTGAGATCAGTCAAGAGATGCGTAACTCTGAGAAAATGTCCTAGCATTGGTTAAAGTAATAAGATGAAGAAATGCCTATGCCAAACAGTGGTTCATGGCTTTACAATAAGCACGTATGAAGCGCGTATTGTCATTTACATTCATTATCCTTTATAGATACTTTTTGAAAATATGTTATTAACATTTGTATATTTGAACATACAACTGTTGTAAGAATGTATCTAACAAACAAAATAATCACTTTTTGAGGGAAATTGGCTCTAGGAGAGAAGGAACACTTTTCATGGTCTGCTGAGTACTTCCAAATCCAGGCAGAGAGAACTGGGACAGTGATGTTTCAGTTCACTACGTTGTTGAATTGAAAGGGTTTCACTGGTTGGGCAGAAAAGAGCAATCGGTTCTAGTCCCTGAGGGAGCAATGGTTTAAGAAATCTAAAACCAGGGGAGTGATGACTTACAGAAAAGAAATGTGGTATTATTGGTGAAACTGTGTGATGAATTGAGACTTTGTTCTTACTCGTGCTCAGAGTTGGGTTTAACTATAAAATTCAACAAGGTGGCACTGTGTGAGGAAGTGAAGTTATCTTGCTGTTGATTGCCTGGTTACTTTTTACTTCAGAATTTTTACTTAACATTTCCATGGGGGACGAGATTCTGCATTTTGGCTCCTGGATTTTACTTGTGGATCAGGACACTAGTTTAAGTTCTTCTCAAAAAGTGTAGTTAAACTTTCACAAAATGGATCAAAGGGTATTGGATATTACTTTTTGCCTGCCTTAGGGCATCTCCAGAAATTTGGTTTAGTTATTGCATACTCACATTAATTATTGTGTGGTAATGCAAGAACATTTTTTATTTATTAGCTTTTCTACCTCTTGAAGTTTCAATTTTAAACTGATGATTAAAACTTTCCTAAAGCTGCTGATTCATATTTTTACATTTCCCTCCCCTTTTGCCTCCCCTCTTCCCCTTTGGATTCAGGTAGTAATTAACACAGAAGATGTAATTCAAATTAAATGCAGAAGAAGATAAGTTTAAAGTATTACACTGGAAAATGTTCTAGACTGAGTTATAAACAGTATTATTAGCATACTGAGAAATAGCTGAGAAACTGAGTTGTGCATTTTTTTGAGTTTTGGGTTATACCTGTTTCTGGTAATCTCTTATTTATCTCTAAGAAGCAAAGAAAGACCTGTAAGTCAGTTAAGCTGAAACTCCACTGATGCAGTGGTAACAGTAATATACTGAAAATTTGGTATACCAGGGTTAAGTCCAAATTATATAGAAACATTTCCTATAGGAATTTTTCAAGTTTGCAAAGAATACTGTACAAAATGGACAGAACTCTTAGGGGAATAACTACGTGCTGTTATACAAATACCTTCAAGTGATTCATTGGTTTAAATATCTCAAGAAACCAAGTCTTAAATTTCTCCTGTAGAAATCAATGTCACCTCCTTCTTCATCATGCAATGATTCCAGTGGCTGAATCCAGCAGACAGGTTGCCACTGTCAGATCTATTCACTAGATCGTGAAATAAGCACACTAATTCAATACAAATAATTTGTGGCGATGCAGAACTCTGTTAAAGAACTAATACTCCCTCTTGACCTTGCATTGCTAATTTGTCTCCTCCTGTCATTAGTCAGGTAGTCAACCAACAACATGTACTAATATATAAGCATGTATACTTATCAAACTTGTTCTGAAAAATGTATATGCTATTTGTATATTAAAAAATCTGAACTACTTTCCAAGGCAGGGATAGAACAAGGTACTTAATTATAATTTGTTACATTTTTTTTAAGTATAAGGTTGGGACACTCTTGTTCTTTGCAACACTGTTTTTCTTCATAACTGCAAACATAGGAAAAGAGAAAGTCTTACCTTTTAAAATTCAAAACACAAATTACATTGAAATTTAAAAGGTGGAAATAAAAGGAGACAGTAACATAGGGAAGATGATCGTTACAGTTTGAGAAGCAAGAGTTTAAGAACCTATATATATGTTCAAGATGCTCTTCTTTGGAATACAAATAACAATGCATGAAAATTACATTAATCTGTCACTATTTCTATTATTTTAATTTATTCTATATTATATTAGTTCAACTTTGTTTCTTACGAAGACCCTTCCAGGAACATTTTTATTAAAATATATGATCATAATTTTTTAGGTTTTTGTATTGCTTAATATTAAAATGAATATTAATTATTTTGATTCAGGTGGGAAATAAATGTTAATAGTAATGATAAGCTCTAATAATGGAAATAATATCTGTCAGAAACTTAGGGATCATCTCTTAACATTTGTGTAACACAGGTAAAATCAATGTGAAAACCATTTATTGGTAAGAACAGAGCATCATTTCTCCAAGTGGAAGTAATCTTTGAGAACTTGTCCAGAAATGCTGACAGATATTTTAAATAGGATTTAATTATTTTAGCTGGTTTTATTGATGTTTCTGTTAGTTTTTATTAGCATTCACACTTCTTAACTGCTGCTTTTATTCAAACCTAAGATGTCGTGATTTCATGATGTCTGTGTTTACAAGACTGCAAGATGTTGATGTGGAAATTATTAGAAAGTCATAAAAAGTGGCCTACTTGTGAATGATGCTTTGGTTTCTTTTCTTCTCCTTATTTATGAATTTATTTAACTATACAATTACTATAAATATTCAGTATTATTCAGGATATAATTATGGAAACATGAATGCCAGAAGTGCAAGTAATCTCTAGATATTTTTTAAAAAAAAGACTGGAATGATCAATTGGAATTTGTTATTTCTTTTCTTCATGAATCCTGATGTTTAAAACAGTTTTTTTAAATATATTCAGCTCAAATATCTTTTCATTTTTAGCAGTAATCTTACTTTTTCCTGTAAGTACTTTTTCATCTGACTATTTCTAAGATTTCTTTCCCCAAAATGTTAATTAAATTAATGTTCTCATGTACAGTAGGTTAATATAATTTTCATTTTACAGATGAAGAAACTATATCTAAAAAGGTCATATCTCCTGTTAGTGACAGATGGAGGTACACAGTACTCTTCTGCATTAGCCACTGGGAAAAAAATGAATATTTCTTCAATCTGTAACTTTACAACTATTACCATAACCAAACATAAATGCCCAGAGATTAAGCTTTTCATTATAAGACTACGTATTTCCATCAGGTGAAGGAGGGGAGGAGGGAATGAAAACTTCAGTAGGTAGCCAAAGTGGAGGAATAACATTATTCAAGTGGACTAGTTACTAGACATTCGACATAAATGTTTACATGTAGTAAGTGTATATGTATATAGATATGTTTATTTATAAATGTACTTAATGAATTTTTAAGCTAATTCTCAAAAAGCTTTGCAAAATATTTCAGGAGATTGGCAGTCTGATTTGATGTTTAGGAATATATCAGAAAGGATCATGCTTTCCAGAAATGTGATATTTCCCCAGAGTTTCAGAGGAAAGTGATGCTCAGTAGTCCAAACCAAAAACTAATTGGGAAAAAACCAACAAGCAAACAAACAAACAAAAACTCCCAAACAAACAAACAAAAAAACCCCCAAACCAAACAAAAAAACCACACAAGTTAGTAGTGGAAGGAACAGCTGGCATCTTCTGCAAAATTGAAATTCTCAAATTTTATTTAGAGAAAAATGTTTCATTGCAACCTTTTAAGTAGGCTTTTGAGAACCTTTCTCTCATTGAAAATCCTAAACATTCTTAAATCCAAACTCCTAGCAATTTTGTCTACAGACCACCTTGGTCAGATTGAAGACCTGACATCCAGGCTTCGCAGGATTTCTAGGTTGTTCCTGAATGGGGTTTGAGATATCTGAAAGTATTTCTCACTTGACTGAATTTTAAAGCTCTGAGATCTGTATCTCCTCACCAGCCTAGTTCTAGACTGAAGGGGCTGAAAAAACTGTTAACTTTGGCTTCAGTTCAGTTTTTCATGCAGGAAGGACATTTCTAGGTAATTTTGAACAGTGTTCTAACAGAAAAAAATACAAATTTTTATGAAAACTGAAATTTTCCCTAGAAAGTCCTGGCACTGTAGAATACACGTTTTCTATCAAAGTCACTGATGAAAGGTAGGAATTTCCAGACCAGAACCATCAGCCGGTTTGAAGAAGGATGATTAATAATTACTGAAGACACTAGAGATGTAAGCAAAGAGAACTAGCTTTTGTAATTGAATATAGCAGAGTATTTTCATGTAGGGAGTAATTTGGTTACCTTGAAATGCAATTAAATATACGTTTATCCAAATTTAATTTTTTTACAAGACACTAAGATAACTGCCATTGCTTGTAATTTTTCTCTCTAGCCTGAGTGAATAGCTCCACAATATATCATCTAGATAACTTCACCCTCATGAACACACATACTAGTGTATTTCTCCACAAGTGATTGAAACAGTTTTGGTTGCCCTTAAGTGCAACCTTGTTAGTTTTCTAAACAGTTAGTTCTCTAATTCTTGTTAGTTTTCTAAACAGGTGACCTTCTGTCCCAGTCCTATGTTAGTTTATGTTGTCAGGGAAGCCAGTTTTGAGGGGTCTTGATTTCTTCTGTGAGCAGCACATGCAGAAGCATGTTACAAGCCTCTCCTCTCCTGTACCTGATCTTAGACTCTCAGCCTATACAGTAGGTGACCCCTAGAACGTCCGTCTTCCTCACTTGCAGCACTTGGACCTACAAGCCCCTGTCATTCATGATCCCACTTGAGTTGTTGACACTCAGACCTTATACTATGCTTGCAGACTAGTCCAGCTCAAAGGGCACTAGCTCTCACATGTGCATACTCAGAAGTGAGTGTACCCACACAGAAGATAGACTTTAATAAGGACATAGGATGGGCTGTGGTGTAGCACAAGGCTCAGTCAGGCAAGCAGGATGAGCAGCCTCTTTACACATGACTAGGCTGTATCCTTTTCTATTTTCTCACTTTTATCCCTCCTGGATCCATCTTGACCCCTCTTTTTACATGTCGTCGGTCCCTTTCCTAAACATCTCATATTAATTTTGCACAGTATCAAATATTATTTCTGCTTTATTCCCAAATTCTCTTCACTATACCCTGATGACCATACTACTTCATTTTCATGGCTTCCCAGTGAGAGTTTCCTTGTTTACCTGCCTCAGTGGGTGTGTTCACCAGGTACAACCTTATAATTTTCTTTCAATGGTCTTTGGTGTGCTCCATTTTCCTTTCTCAGGTTACTGGAGTTTCTACTTGTATCACTACTTCTCTGTGATTATGGTTGTTACCCATTTTTCAGATAACCTAGCATTTGCTGTCAGGCAAGATCACTGTTAGTTACCTCACTCTGGAGGCCACATGAAAAAACTGCCTCAGGTGTCCAAAGCAGAGGTTGTGTAGGTCTAAGGGTCCTCATCCAAAACTGTGATTTGCACTACTTCTTTTAACAGCTGCTTTGTGTGAAATCTTGCTCTCTTAAGTCCAAGTTTCACAAATTAAAATTGCTTCCATTTTTACCTTGGAAAAACTAAATTTATTAGACCTGCTCAGGTCACATTTACTAGATTGAAGGAGAAGTTGTCCATTTCTTTTCATAGCATACCCACTGCACTATATATATATATCCTGCCCTAAAGCAGTACTTCAGAAAATTAGTGCAGCTCAGATCCAAGTGCAAATTGACCTCCCCTGAAAGGGGGTAAAAAGGTAAAAGAGGTAACACAGAGGTAGTGGATTTAAAGAAAAGTTCAGCTCTTTTGTCTCTCTGCAAGATATGATCTGAAAGATATTTCTGCAAATATGGTGAGGTATCTTCTTGTAGAATAACTAGTTTTAGGTTTTTTCCATATAGAATTTTAGCCTTCTCCCTAGTTTTCTAGATAAATAGGTCCTTTAGTTAAAACAGTTATTTTTTGTGGGATTGTATGTCTGAAAAATGAAAAATTACACTGATAGTCAAAGCATCTGAAGAGTTTATTTCTTTATGGAAGTAAGGGTAAAAAGGCATAATCAAAGTTATGGCTTTAAATATACAATGAGTAACAATTTTTCTGGGGAAGAATATGGATAATCACAGGGAAACTGAGTTTTTCAACAACTACAGCTTTAAAGGTATTCTGCCTGTGTATCTTTTAGCTGGAGTTTCATTTGAAGAATGGTACTTCTGGAATTGTTGCTTTTCCTCAGAAATGATTTTATTCATAAAAGAAATTGTATTGTTTGGCAGATTTGTTTGATGAAACTTTATTAGAATGAAAGCAGTGGTCTATAATGCTCTTGGTTAAGCTGAATTAACTTCCAAGACAAGTAGTTCAAGCTCCTTTTGGAAAACTAAATTGAAATCTAGAATGCCTCCCCCCCACCTTCCCCTCAAAGTCACTTTTGCGTTTTCTTAATTTAAAAAAACCAAAACCATAAAAGTAACAGTAGAGAGATTCTTACTGCTAAATGAACAAATGTGATTAACAGTGCTATATGGGGACATGTGCTTCAGGCGTAGGTCAATTATTGAGGACTTTGTCTTATTTTAAATATTGATGTTTACTGGTTTTCTAGACTTGGAACTATTATCACGCCAGACTGTTATTCTGTGGTGGATTTTTTCATTGGACGTTATAAATGCATTTTCCACTTTCTTATTAATTTTTCTTAGCCAATTTCTATTGATATTCTTATTACTGTTTCTTTTGTTTTACATCATTTTCCTGTATAGCACTTTTCTTCAGAAGCATTTTCTTTGTCAGGGTAAAATGTATCCTGCTGTACTAAGTTCACCCTTGCAGATTTCTCATGCCTTGCCTGTTTCCAAATAATGCAGGCATTCTAAATATATGGGAATGAAACTTCTGTGTCATATGGTATTCAGATTTTGTCTGTGTTCTCTAAATTTGCGTACAAGAATAATTGCAATGTCAGATGAAATGGTAGGGTAGGAAAAAACCCCACACAACAAGCAAACACAGAAAACCAGTAGATAATCTTCTGCTTACTGTAAACTTCAATTTTGTGACACTTATTGAACAACTAATGTCACCGAATGATGTTTTAAAGATATGGTGTTTATCTTGTCTATATAATGCGTTATTGAGGGAAAGAAGGGCTGATATGCTTTAATGATATCATTGAGGGGAAGGAGAGGTGACAGAATTCTTAAGAAATGATTTTGCAGTCAAGTTACTAATATTCTCAGATATGAAAAGCACAGTGATGTTCTTTGGATGGAAATCTGTATTGTACAATTGTGTGTGATTTTCAACTCTACTTCACAAATAGAATATCATAAGAGGAATGTAATATAGTAGAACATGTCACTGTGGACTCTGGAATAGCATAAGGTTCTCGTAAAGAGTACTGATGTTTTATACTAAAGATATAAATACTATTTGAATTCTAAGCTACATTTACATAGCCTTGTGTAAAGACTTGACCCCAACCAGCAGCTAAGTACCCACACAGCCATTCATTCACTTTCCCCACCCAGCAGGTTGCAGGAGAGGATAAGAAAAATGAAAGTGAGGCAGTTCCTTGGTTGAGATAAAGACAAATTAACAGATAAAGGAAAGAAGAAGGAAACCAAACAAGCAATTCAAAAGGAATCACTTATCACCTCCCACAAGCATATTGATATCCAGCCATTCACCAAGCATCAGCCTCATTGGGAGGCAATCCCTCAGCCCCCTCTTTCTTCCTCTATACCAGTTCTTATTGCTGTTACATGGTATGGCTAATTTGGGTCAACTGTCCCAGCCATATTCCCTCCCAACTTCTTGCCATCACACGCTGGTGACAGGGTCAAAGTTGGAAGAAGAGAAAACCTTGATTCAGTGCAAGCACTGTTCAACAATAGCTGTATTATTAATATGTTCAGCCACAAATCCAGAACATAGCACCATGCAAGCTCCAATGAAGAAAATTAAATTCATAGCGTAACTAATAAGTGGAATATCATGCACCAATTTTAGAAGCATATCTGACATGAAGAAAAGTTACGGGAGTAGGTAGTGAGTAATACATTTGGGTGGCGTCTTAGGTGTGAACAGTGACGTACATTACCTAGAAGTGATGGTGGTTAGAGGTATATGGAAAAGTTGCAGCCCTGCTTTATTTCTTATGATACCTTTGCTCATTCGGCACTGTTTTCCATTATTTCTGTTTGATGTATTTGCTATCCTTTGTTCATGGCAGCTTACAATGAATGGTTTCATTTGTTTCTCGGTACAGTCAGGCATTAGATCTTACTGACCTTCAGCAGTGCAATGTGTTAGTCAGCAGAGTCATGCTTTCAAGTCTGGATTGACTAAGGCTGAAAGTAACTGGCTCTATATGTACTTTTTTTGTCTAATACATGCTTAGTCTCTTTGAAAATGTATAATTCATTGTATTAGGACTGTTCATTCTTTAGCCTAAAAGTCAGATCAAAATGCAAAGATAAAGGAAAGGCAAAAAGAAAGTACATAGTGAATATGAGATAATTGCTTTATGCAACAAAGGGGGAAGAAATTAATTTTATTGTAAAGATTTGAGCTCTGTATTTTATTTTATTCCAATCTGCATTGTCAGAATAATTTTACTTCTTGTCCAGCACATTGCTGGAGCAGTATTTAGTCTATAATTATTTTGTACATGAGCATAATTCAGATTTGAAAAAGCCCATTTATTCTTGTTATAACAAGTTTTGTTAGTCATTAAAATTTTTTCTTTTTTTTTTTTTTTTTTATAAATCACCTCCCCCAAACTTTAAGAATACAAAAAATGGTACCTAAATTCCAGAATTTGCCACAAGAAAAAAGAGAACTGCCGATAAATATTTATGTCTGAGAGCATTTAATAACTGAGAATATACATTGTGCATTTTCAGCATGAGTAGAAAATTGGAGGGAGATTAAGGTAAACTAAATCCTGAGGAATTGGCAAGGCATACTGCAGGTCTATGTCAATTTTCCGGTATGTTTGCAAAAATGAGCTTCACCAAAGTATTTGCTTGGTGGTATTTTCAGTTACAGATACTTTCTTATTCCTTAAAAGGTAGCCTGAATAATTCCAGTCCTCCTTTTGAATTTTTCTTTTACATTGCTATTGGATATTTTCTCTAAATGCAGCTTTTTTTTTTTTTCCCCCCTACCAAAAGTCTTACATAAATATACTCATTTTTAAGAAGATATTCAAATGTCCATCTGTTCTCTAAAACTAGTTCTATAAAAAGCTGACAGTAGACATGCTTTTAAACAAATTTCAGATTCAACGCAAATTTTATATTTAAAACTGATTTAATGGGAAGGTTAGAAAAGTCCACTTGAGACTTCATAATATTATCCATAGTGTTCTGTAAAAAGTTTTTCGTCAGATGATAGCCTACATTTAATAAGAGAAATCCAATATTTCCTAATACTTTTGTCTTCTAGATGAGATTCAGCTCAGTAGAAAATAACTTCACTCCTATTACTGGTTTCACTAGTGGACAAAAGTCCAGGAAGTTTGACTTCTTTGTGAGACAGGAACCTCTAGTGGACTTAAACCCAACTTCTGACTTGTATATGTAGTTCATTATTTATAATAAAGCATTTATATAGTCTGATTCAGAACCTAAAGTCTAACTTCACAATGAAGCTTAGCTTTATTTCAGTTATTAGATTGTTGTCCTGTTATAGATGCATATATATTAAATTATACTGTTGCTTGTATTAGAAATGTACAGTGTGTTGCACTTTATGCATTCTCATCATGTAATAACACGTACTATAAAGTTCAGTGTTAGAAAAACTGGAAAATATAATTGTTTGAGTAGCACAGTAAAGAAAGTGTGGTTTTGTAAGTGACCAGTCTTGTCCAAAACTACTGTCTGTTCTTAAAAATGTCTTGAACATACGGACTAAATAGTTGATAGCAATGAAAGAATATTTGTGTATGAGTGTGTAGGAGTTAGGAGAAGGAAAGAGAAGTAGGTGTTAAACATGACAGCAAGGTGGGAACAAGTGACAATGGGAAAATGAGAAATCTAATGCAGGAACGTATCTTGTGCAACTAATCCTTGACACTTATGTAACTTTGTGTATAACTAGATCTACAGGCTAAATCTGAATCAATACCTGCATGCTCTTACTCTGCTGTAAATCTGAGGCAGTTTATTCCTATTTATTTTAAAGCAATTTGTATGCATAATCATATTCTTTCAAAGAAGATAATCTTGACTACTGTCTCAAGTGTTAACTCTAGGATGTTGGTAGCCATGGAATAAGTTGCTTTTCATACAAGACAAGTAAGTCTCTTTAGTTGTGGTTTGGAAGTCCTTGAATATTTATAATGAAAATTTGATGTTGTAAAGTGTGTCTTTACTAAACAGAATTCTTAGATACTGAAAAGGTGACAGATTTTGTATTTTTAAGGAAAAACTGGTATTTATCATGTACCTGATACTTCATCTTTTTAGGTTACATTCCATTCAAGTGTTCACATAGTAATTGAAATTAGTATTTTTTTGTCTGTTGAAATTAAATGAATATATTTATAATGTATGTAAAATGTGGAATATAAGAAAACAATTATTTACTATTCTTAGGTTTGGGAAAAAGTTTTCTAACCTTTAACAGCTAATTAATTTAGTTGCTGAGTGATTAAAAGAGCAGTGGATTATATTAAGAAGTTAACAACTCTCAGTAATGACCTGTTCCCCATTGGCATGCCTCTAACTTTATTAGCTCTTGTGATAATTAAATAAAAAACAACCCTGTGTAAGCTCCCAGGAAACACAACAAATGCTGGAATATGATCTATCGTGACATGCTGAATTTTGTTGCATATTTTATGGTTTTGTTTTCCCACTGATTGTCCACAACAGGTTTTCGTCATTATGTGTGGGTTATAGCATATGGTATGAGTTTGCATATGGAAGAACTAAAGATGAAAGGTTAGAAAGACTGTCAGAAGCTCATTGTCATAAAATAAACTTGACGAGAGATTTTTATTGATAATATACGCTTTAAAAAAAAAAATAAAAAATTGTGGGTTATTGACAGTTTACATTATTTAGTTCAATGGTTTGCTGCCCATCCTACTAACAAAAAAGTTTAACTAAAATGTTCAGGCTCAAACTTCTGTATAGATAAGAAAGGATATTTTCAGTATTTCTAGGAGATGCAGGTTGTCTTAATCTAAAAATATGTCTCTCCTTTAAAATTCTAATTTCTTCCTGTCAGTCCTTAAAATGTGACCATTTTCAGTTGTACTGGTACATTCCTTACATTGATAACCTTGTACAGGTTTAGCGCAGCTGGAGCCTTCAGAGTCTGGCACGTAAACAGTGACCTCGTAAAGTTTGCTCGTAAACCTGAAAGAGCTAGGAGAGCCTGTCACCAAGAGCACCAAAGCATGCTGTGTAGGTTCTTATGACCTTTTATTCAGGGCATGTGCACCCTTCTATAATTCATTATATAAACTGACAACCATGCAAGGAAAATGTTGTAGACTTTTAAATGTATTTTAGTGTTTTTCTCTTGTTTTTAGGTTTCAGAAAAAGCATGAGTAAAAAAAAATACAGACAATGTTTCCAATAGAAAATGGTGACAAGTTTATTCTTTTTTGCATCTGTAAGATCATTTCAGACTTGTATCGTACTTGTTTCTAATCAACCTCTTCTTTGAGCAATTTATGTACCTACACAGAGTATCCTTTATGTTTGTGAAATGGAAATTCTGACCTTGGTCCTTTGTCCCACTTCTTTATATCTTCCCTTGGTGCCCCAGACCTAAGCATGTGTGATCTGGTAGATGAGAAAAAAGAATATGTGTCCTGTAAGCAGTCAGTGTGGGTTCTGGTATATTTTCAGTTTCTTGTGTTTCTGAGTATGCTCCTTGCTGTCTAGTGAAAGTTGTATTTTCCTGAGGCTTGGTGGCTTATGACAAGGTGTGTTGCATTTCTGGATCTAGGAACCAGGGAGGCATATATTATATGCTGCTGATCTATAATCTGCTGATGTGAAAGTCAGTGAGCCAACTCTAGATAACAGGACATACATAGGATATAAAATATCATAGTTCTACATCTTAAATTCAGGAGCAGTCCTACAATTGTAATCTGTCAAACAGTTTATAATTTTTAAAACAAAGGAGATGACATTATAGATAAAAATTCTCAACATATTTTCCTTTGCCAAATACATGCATATGAACTTTATCCCAAGCTGATACCAGCCAAGTGTTAGTCATACAGCCCAAATATTTAACCCTGGTGGAGGTTGTTGTGGGTCAATTTGTTTGTGCTTGTTTAGCAAGGTGCAAAGGGGTTCTGCAACCAGGATATACATAACTTGAATGTGATTTCTTGCCTGATATACAACATATAGATGGGACCTAATGAGATCTCTGGATAAGCATTAATGTGTTTACAACTCCTATGTCTTTGCTGACCAGGCAAGTAACATTTCTGAGAGGAATGGTTGGTACCTGCACATCTCTGGAAAGGGTCTTCATGGCTCTTGTGTGTCTATCCTCCTACACCCGCGCACGTGGATGTACATGTGGATGTGCATGTGGATGACACTAGTGACCCAGCAGTTCCAACCCAGACCAGCCAGGTTGTCTCTTACCTTTTTTTTTTTTTTTTTTTTTTAATGATTTTATACCTTTCTGTGTTAGGCAGCTGTGTCCTATCACATTTGGGCCTTGCATCCTTGGTACACAACCAGGGGTTTTGGCTGGGGGTGGGCTAGAGTGAGGGAGGATTGTAGCTGGGTTTGGAGAAAGAGAAGGTGGCAAGTTATAAATTGTGCTTAGTTTTCCTTTATATTGGTGTGTATTGATTACACACATGCAGATGTGATTTTTCAGATGTTACTGCTCACTTTACACCTTCCTCTGAATGTGAAATAGAATAAGGATGGTTATTTTAGGATTCTGATGTTGATTTTTCGTCGAGGTAATGTCAGCACGGTTTTGGCTTTTTGCTCAGAAAGAATTCATATACATTCAGTAAATTGTTCTGCCACTGTCACCAATTGCACTAAGAGTGTCACAGAGCAGTAAAAGATAATTAAAATGAATGGATTCCCACCAACCAATGACAGCAAAGGACCACTAAAAGTCATGCACTTCTGTGGACTGCCCTGAACGCAGATTATATCCATCTAAAATTTTTAGTAGGCCTAAAGAATAGGACTTAGTAGATGAGAAGCTGGACATGACCCAACAATATGCACATGTAGCCCAGAAAGCGAATGCCATCCTGAGCTGCATCAAGATGTGTGGACAGCAGGTTGAAGGAGATGGTTCTGCCCCTCTGCTCTACTCTTGTGTGACCCAGTCTGGAGTACTGTCTCTAGGTCTGGGATCCCAAACATAAAAAACATTGACCTGTTAGAGCAAGTCCAGAGGAGAGCCAGAAAGGTGATCGGAGGGGCTGGAGCACATCTCCTATAAAAACAGTCTATAAGAGCATTGAATTTTTTTAGCCTGGAGAAGAGAAAGCTTTGGGAAGACCTTATAGCAGCCTTCCAGTACCTAAAAGGAGCCTGAAAGAGAGCTGGAGAGGGACTTTTTACAAGGGCATGTAGTGACAGAACAAGGGAGAATGGCTTCAAACTGAAAGAAAGTAGTGAGGCACTAGAACAGGTTGGCCCGTGAAGTTGCGGATGCCACATTCCTAGAAATGTTCAAGGGCAGGCTGGATGGGGCTTCGAGCACCTTGATCTAGTGAGAGGTGTCCCTGACCATGACGAGAAGTGTTGGAACATGATGATCTTTAAGGTCACTTCTGTGATGCTGTGATTCTCTGATTCAGTCATCTAGATTTTTGTAAACAGGGCTGAAGTTTGGTTTAGCTAGATTTTGAAACTTTGTCAGAAAAGGAAAGCTTAACTCTAGTCAGTAGTTAGCCAGAGGTGGCTTATCTAGAATGCAGCTTTCTTCCTTTCTGCTGGATATTTTGAAGATGTTAAAGAGTGAAAGAAAATTTAGTTCCTCAATATATCAATAGATGTTTTTTTTCAGAATAGTAATCTTCTCTTACAAGCTAGGAAGGAAGACTCAGATGGTATTTCCCATGTCAAATTTTATTGTATTGTCAAATGCATCATAGTATCCTCTGCTTTCTTCTATCAGAAGGTAATCGGGCCTAAGTCATGTAGCATAGGTGGGGTAATTTCTGGCAAGAAAAGAAGGGATTCATGCACCATAATGTGCTTATTTTTGATTGTGTGTCTCTGTGTGTATTAGTTCCTCACCAGGCCTAGAAAAGAAAGAGTTAATCCTTGGTTCCTAGGACTCAGATGGCCAAAGTGTGTCAAAGGAAAATAATTAATGTTGAGAAAATGGTTTGATGTTTTGTGTGAAGTTCATCTATTTTTGTTCTATACAAGCTGAGCCTAAATATTTGTGAAGAATTTGAAAGTCAGTGAAGAATTGCAGTGTCTCTCCAGCAATAAATATGAGATAGTAGTATCTCCCTAGTAAATCTGAAAATACATATTTTTATGTGTCTAAGAAAAATACAGCATATTTTTAGAGGCAATGAAAAAATAGCATAAAATAGCAT
Source organism: Margarornis squamiger (assembly GCA_035222235.1). Taxonomy (NCBI): domain Eukaryota; kingdom Metazoa; phylum Chordata; class Aves; order Passeriformes; family Furnariidae; genus Margarornis; species Margarornis squamiger. Next base: position 94,743,193 of record JAWWTY010000077.1, on the reverse strand, counting down.
AGTGGGGTTTGGGAATATGGTTTCCTCTGTTATAAGCATATTAAAATAAACTGGTATCTGCTATTAATCTTTTCTGAGTTCAACAGAAAATGTAAAACTATGATATTTCTATAATTCTAATGCCTTTGCATTGTTTTAACTTTTATTGTTCAGTGATTATTTATGTTGTAAGTTTTCTTGTTTATTAGTTATAAATCAACTTTCAGTAGTAATCTGGACTTTTCTGCTTTTAAAGTCATTATACTGTAGCACTGATTAATTTATGTAACTAATAGTAATGAAATGGTGTTGGAATAAACTAAGCCTGAGTTCAATTAGAAAGTGTAATTTTAGCTAAGTCAGTATCCCAAAGTGAAAAGATAAAAGTAGTCTCATGTGAATGGACAGGGTATTTTACTACCTAGAAGAAATGTATCTACTCATTAAGAGCTACTTAAGTAATCTTTAAGAAATGTATTAGGATAATGTTTTACCGCAGGTATTTCTACAGAAGCAATAGCAGTATGTATATACAAATAACGGTATGTTTTATTCAGTTTCAATTTAAAACAAGTCTCTGCTCCTGCATAAAAGGACAATATAGTATCAATATCTGGAAGTTCTACAGTTTATGGTCTCTGGAAGGTCAAATGAAATGAGATCCTTTTCAGATTCTAAACATTCAACAAAGTGAGTCTCAAGGACAATGCCTAAGACATTGAGCAGACTTTCTGTTTTTCCATGGTTATGTTTACACAGTAAGATAATATTTTTTACTTCAAAAGAATCTGTTCCTTTCAAACCTGTTTTTCTTTTTTCTTTTTTTTTTGTTAGAATTTGACTACCTATAAATAGAAGCTCTTGACATTTTGCATCATTCTCTACCCTTGCTCTTTATATAGAACTCTCATTGATTTCAATTGTGTATATTGAATTAGACTAGGGTAGATAGCTTTTCATTTATAAAAGGTGGTGACAATATTAACTACTGTGCTCATAGAAAGTCTATTAAATCTTCTTTCGTTATGAAGTGCTTTAAATAACACCTCAGGATTAAATTTCATAATTTCTAGGCCATCACAAATTGAGATGCTGTGAATCTATGATGGCAAGAACAATGAGTTCTGAACATCTTTTAAAAAGAAAAAAAATCCTGTTCCAAAAGTTTTGCAAAATTCTGGATAAAATACTGGATGTGCCACACAGACTCTACAAGCAGTAAAGTAACTTATACACAGACCACAGAAATTAGCATTTCCATTGTGTTTGAGTCTTCAAGTTGTGCAAAAGACAAAATGACTGGAATACAAGCCTTCTCCAATATGGAAAAAATTACCTAGCTTTAAAAGAAAGCATAACATCCTTTTTTACTATTTTGCTATTGGTTTTCCTATTTCATATTTGGCAAGTGACAAGATAGAGCTAACATCTCTGAAAGCATTGTCTTGAAAAGAATGCATGTGGGTATAAACAAAACATTTTTCTTGAGTAAAAAAGGAACTGGTGTGAATATATTTGGGGGATAATGCACAGTACTCCTTCTGAATAGTGATGTAATGTCCCAAGCCTAGTTTTTAAAACTTTGAGTAGCTACAAAATGCTGGAGACCTCTTCTACCTTAGAAACCTCATCTTTAGAAACAGCTCAGTTTTTAGAAACTCTGTTCTTTAGCAATGAACTGAACTGTGTTTTCTCTAAGAGAGTAATCCAGAATTTTAAAGGGAGCAAGTTTAAAATGCTGTGAACCAGATATTCTGGTTCTTTGTTTAAATAGCTTCTTTTTTTATTTTATTTTATTTTATTTTATTTTTTTTTACATTGCTTTGAAAGCACAGCATCTTCTGAAATTCCTTTCTTCAGATATTTCTGTAAAGCAAACAGATTCATTCCTTGTCACAAGAAAACCAAAGTTAATAGAATTTTACATTGAAATACTAATTGGAATTAGTATTACAAGGAGGGAATCTAACAAGTATATTGTTGAGTAGAGTTTTCTTTATTAATTCCACATGCTGTTCTGTATTTCTTTGCTTGATATATATTTGAAAAGGAGTTATGCAATTAAAAGTGTTGTGGTAAAAGGTCTTAGAAAAGGAATGCCTGAGGTAGGTGGATTTTTCTGTCCACTCCTGTGAAAAAAAATTATGAAAAAAACCCCCAAAAAAACAAACTAAAACAAAAAAAACAAGGAAATTAATAAAACTCCTTATTAAAATATTTTACCTTTGTACTCTAAGTGATTTAAAAATTCATGGCAAATAATTAGTCTCTAATACCTTGTGTTTACAGCTTAAGAGATCGAGAACTTTGGTTACTCCAAAGTTCATCTGCGTTATGATTAAACAGATACAGAGTCAGAATAATATTTGGGAGTTGTGTTGGTGGAAAAGGAAGGACGTGTTATATCTGTTCCATGCAGGGAGACAGGATGTCAAGATATCATTTCATTTAGAAAAGTAGGAAATACTGATTTCCAGTAGATAACACTTGAATTCATAAACTTTCACGATTTATAATTTTTTCCAAGCTTTTGCTTCAGGCTTAAGCTAGATTTGTTCCATTTTATTAAGAGAGTATAGACTGACACCTGACCACCTATCTGATGCGTAAATATATGTTTCTAGGAAACAGTTGAGCCTGTCTTGAGCATGGGGCCATATGAAACATTGGCCAAACAAAGCAAAATAATCCAGCATTCTAGTGTCCATCAGTTAAAAATGTATTTTACAAAGCTGTTTTCTCCACTGCTGAAGGAAAGTAATTAGCCCAATATGTAGTTTATATATTTATACTTGTTTCAATTTATTATAATTTCTTGAATGCCTGCTTTTACCTTAAGATAGAAACATAAATTGTTTAGTTTAATCAAAGACTTATCAAGAAATTCAGAAGAGATTGCATGTGATTGGAATTAAATCTGTGTTGTTAAAGGGCAAATATAAATATTAATTCAATTTTATTTTTAACTTACTTGGGCCTGTAGTAAGAATTTTCTTACAAGAGACATAAACCTTTTAAACCCTACAAAATACAAGTATGCAAACAAGTGATTATGGAATTATGAATTGGAAAGCTGCTGTTATGTTGGCTCTGACTGAGTGAAGCCACATCACTTACCCAGCTTTTTTAGCAAAATCAAAAACGATGGACAAATCCTGAAGTGCCTGCTTAGATTTTTTTCTTGAACAAAGCTTTCCTTTCCGTCAATAATGAGTGCAACACCTAGAAAAGGAAATACATACCACTTCAATTAAGTCAAATTAGATGGAAAGAGGACACTGAAAAGTAAACAAAGTGTGGTAATCAATAAATTAAGGCAATTATCACCTGTAAAGAAGTATCAGTACACTGTCTTATGTAGACACGCTTTTCTGTCACTTTTAGTCTACCTTATTAGCACTTACTAGATTTCCTCACATTTCTCTTTGTAAAAACTGTTTTAACATATTTATAACATATTTTTTCATATTTATGCTATATTAATCAGTTTAGAATTTACCCCTTATTTTGAACTATTTTTTTCAACAGTTCTGCCTTTTGGAAAGCAATGTTGAAGAAAAAACATGTTTAACTACATTAAAATAAAGAAGCTGTCAGATTACTGAATTTAAGGGGATATGTCCAAGGATAATAATTTGAGAAACTGTTTTGGCTTCGTATTTTTAGATATAGATTTCCTACTGGAAGCATTTCTGACAAAAGTTCAGAGAGGTCATAGGCAGACAACCTGAAATTTGAGGAAGACCTTGCAACAAGGAGCTGGACTGACTGATGAAACAGGAGGATGAAGATGAATGTGAGCAAAAGGGGTTCTTGGAAGTAGAAGGATAACAAAGAGAATGAAATTGGAATAAAAAAAAAAGGAAGAGACTGTGATGCTTTCCCAGCTGAGAGATTAGCACTGGTGGGTAGTGAGCCTTGGTTTGTTCTTCGAAGGCTTTAGGAATAGGTTAGATAGACAAGAATGATAGTGAGACAAAACCCAGAGAGGGTAAAAGTTCAGAGTAGAACTCAAAGCAATGTAAAACTTTATTATAATATATGCACACAAGGATAAAAGTTTAAGACTGCACATGGTTTTAATTCTATGTAGTTACCTTTTCTTTTTTTTTTTTTTTTTCTGAGGGTTTGGGGATTATGCCTAAAAGAAAAAAATTGGGTTTCACTGCATGGTGTCATACAGATGCTCACTTTGTCCATCAGCCAGACTTAAAATTTTGATCCAAGTGACAGGATACTGCTGTTTGAAAAGTAATGTAATTAATGACAATAGTTAACTTCCATTTACTCACAATAGAATAACATGTAAAAATCACTTTTCCACCAGAATTTAGAAAGCAAGTGTAGGTCCGAGGAGCAGTAAGCCATCTTCTGGATTTTCAAGGCAGTGTTTCTCTGAGAATTTTTATCTGAAAAGACCGTATGGTATTTATTTGGATGATCTTCTATCCCTATTTCTCTAGTATTTCCTTTTCTGAGGTCAGAAGATTTATGTTAGCATAAACATTGTCTCTAGCCTTTTTTACTGAGATGACTATTGCTATGAAAACAGGTATATTAAAATAAGAAGCAATCTAAAAACCTGTGGAAGACCTAATATTGCAATACTCTTAATTAGCATGCATCAGTTTATTACATAATTTTATCTTATTAAGTGACAGTCCCATTGATATGGCTTTTTATGAGGCAAGAAAGAAATTCTAGAACAGTTTAGAAATATGTGACAGGCTTAAGGAAAATCATCAGGAAAAAAGGTATATTATGATTTGAATATTTTTAGAAGATTAGCAAGATTTCTACATATGGTTATTTCTAAAGTTTTAATAGTTGCAACAATATACACGAATTCTAATCTCCATAGCACTGTCAATCTTAACTGGCATTTGTGAAAAAATAATCATGATACTTATTCCCTCCACCATTCAGTCTGTGAAGGTCCGGGGCTCTTGACATAATTTGAGCTGAGTATTCTTTAATTGCTGTGTGAATACTCTTTCAAATATTGTGTATTAAATATAACTCTGTTTTATTTGGAGTGTTTGAGTTCTCTTGCATGAACACAATTCTCTTTTTGTAATAACGCTTGTTATAATCATCTTTGAAAACTGAATCACATTTGAATGATACCTCACAGCCCAGAAGTTTCTCTGAATAATAGTTGAAAAATATCTGTAATAGTGCTATTCATCTGAACATATTTTTTTCTTCTTCATTGTAATATGCTGCACTTTGATTATGAAGGGCCGAGGTTATGAGACAAGCATCGGTTTTATTGGCTCTGCTTTTATCTTTTTGAAGCTAAGGTAGTCTTGCTATCAGGCGTTAGGTTAATTTGGTGTACTGTTCTCACTACTTCCATCAGGATTAATAAAGTATGAGCAACATAAAATGTGTTTCGAAATTAAAATGGAATTGCCAAAAACGCAACAGGAAAACTGCTGATGTGGAAGAAATGCTCAGTTAATTCATTGTATTTTATAAGTAAGTTATACTTTTTGAGGGAAATTTAGCAATGTTTGCTGCTGTAGTTGCATGATACTGCAAATCATTAGCATATTCTGAGGAGAAGCATTCTCTCCCTTCACCATTGTAAATATTTATGAATTATTTTCTGTTTTGTTTTAGAACAGATTTTTATGAAATATATTTGGGAATATCTAAATGTATTTGAGATAAGTTGCAACTGAAGCTGGGGTACCAAACCCCAACAAGCATATATATATAATGATAATAGGTAAAACTTCCCTATACCTGGATGTTAATTCATGATATTAGAGTGATCAGTTCTCTGAAGCAAGATTCCTTTCTAACTAGCTGGTGTTTTTTGTGCTGCTATATGTAATCTAAAGATATATCTGTTTAGGCTGTCAATCATGAGCAGCTACACAGCTCTATAAATGCTTTAGTTATACCTTAAATAACCTTTCTTTACACTTCTCAGTAACTAATCTTTTATAATTTGAATGATGTCATTAGACATTTTCTTTATGCTTCTGGGGTTTCTCCTATCTTGTGTTACTGCCTTTGTAAAAAGATGAAGTTCATATTTTTTTCTTCAGATCCGTATGGGATGTGGCTTCCTGATAACATTGCATTTATTAGCACAGTGCCATATTTCCTTGTTATTCTGTGGTTAATCTAGGGTCATTCAGTCTACAAATATAATAAGGTCGTTAAGAGATATCTGATAGATGGATAGTCAGTATATTCATAACTGCTTGTTACTAATATCTTTTGTCATCACATTATCTCTAGTCCTTTATAAAAATTACTTTGTTATAGAGTGATACAGTTCTTATGCTGTTGGGTGCTGCTATTGTGCAAGAAGTAGCTGATATCTTGTTTAGACTTCCATAATGCTTTTGACACCATCTCATAAGTCTGGAAAACTTACAGAATTCTACAATCACAAAATACCAAGTCCACCTCTAAACCATGTCCCTAGGCACCACATCTAGATGTCTTTTGAATACCTCCAGGGATGGTGACTCAACCACTTCCCCGGGCAGCCTGTTGCAGTGCTTTACAGCCTTGTTGGTGAAGAAATTTTTCATAATATCCAATCTAAACCTTGCCTGATGCAGCTTGGGAACATTTCCTATTGTTCTAGTTCTTATTATTTGGTAAAAGACCAACCTTTGACTTGATTTTACGTAGTTGTAGAGAACTGTAAGATCTCCCCATAAGCCTCTTTTCCTCCAGGCTACATAAGCCCAACTCCCCCAGCTGTTTCCTACAGTACTTGTGCTGTAGGCCCTTCCCCAGCTCCTCAACGTCTTTCTTGTAGCCAGGGGCCCAAAACTGAACACAGTATTCAAAGTGAAAATGAATGCAAAGTAGTTCAGGGAACTACATTATTAAAACAGTGTTCAGGGAATATTTGATCACAGCTAAAAAGAAGGATGTAACAAGTGAAATATCCTTGGGATTGTTCTGAATCCACACTCCCAAAAAAGTTTCCTGGTCACCTAAATGAAGAAACAGAAAACATGTGCATTAGACTTGCAATGTAGTGTGGGCTACTGCAAATACCTTGAAACATATGATTAGAATTTGATAAAATTTTGGTAAGCCGAAGTATTTTAAACAAATATGAAGAACCATAATAAGGACATGTATATATATATAAATATATATATATATTTATATATTTTTATATATATATATATATATATATATAAAAATCAAGGGTGCACACTTACTTTGAAAGAATTGATGAAAGGAAATGCAATTTGATAGCCTTTAACAAAGGTTGTAAGGTAGAGTGAAAGAGTTAAACTAGAGTGAAAGGTCCAATATAAATAGTGTGAATGTACATGAACCTGAATGGAAACTTACTCACTGACCTGGGTTGCTAAACCAAAGTGATGACTGAGAAATTTAACAGCAGTAAAATTTGCTGTCAATTCAGATAGTATCTTAGGAATTTTGAAAGTAAACTACAGATTTTATCAAGAAATAGTTTTTCACATATTTTATACTATAAAGATGTGATAAAGTTTTAAAATTGTGGTAACACAGAGTTGAGTCCAGCAGTTTGAAGTAGGAGAGCACAGAAAACCTTTAGGTCATTTGGAAAGTATGTATTGAGAAATGGCGTGTCTTTACTAAATTTAACAAAACCTTATTTAAATAGATATGTGTGAAAGCTGAATTCTAGTTACCTAGAACAAGAATAGTTTGTGATCTTCTGAAATTGCCCATGTGCAGGGAGACAGCAGAGGTCTTTCAACAGATAGCTTTTTGGAAGAGGGTGGTGAAGCTTCATGTAATTAAACCTTTAGTTGTTTGCCCCTAGGTCTAGGAATGCGGGAGCTCAGCAAAAATGTATGGCAATATACAGCTACTGGAAAACCATTTAAAATCAATGAGATTTGCCAGTAAATGCATCTATCATCCCGTCTCTACGTTTCACTGATGTACTTAGTACCTCAGAAGACATTGCAACCAGTGGGCTGAAATAGGGTGACTCTGAAGTATTAGATGAATACTGAGTTGCTTTAGCCAACTTGGAAATGCACCAGAACACTTTCGGTCTGGCCTACTGTTCTGGCTTCAAGGCTGTTTTATTTGTGTAGTTTTGATGTATAGTAACTCAAAGACAATAACAGTCCAACTTTTCTGTATGATAGAAAACTGTGTACATAAATTACTTTTCAGTAAAGAGTCCAAATTCAGACAGTATTTTTATAATTTCTAAACAGTGTATTTCTTCCTTTTAGCATAAAAATTACTGAATTGAGGAAAAGAATTTTAGACAGAAAGACTAGATATAGTGTATAGTGCCAGCACATCTGGAAGACAGTTATTCTCTAATTACCCGAGAGATAGAAAACTGGCAGCTTTGCTGCCATTATAAATCCCATCACTTCTAAAGGAGTTAATGGATGCCCAGCTAATCAGTCTTTGTCGTCTTGTAACATTCAGAGACAAAATAAAGGCTATAAAAATAAAAAGCAAAGAAAACTCACTGGTCTGGTACATTAAAATGTGTGATTTGTTCTTTCCAATGTACTCCCAGCAGATCTGTCTTACAGTGTTTAATTTGGTTTTAAAATGTGCAACTGTTTAGTTGTTTGGATGAAAATTGATTCTGAAGATGGGATGGCTGTTGTGGTAACTAACTTATTGTCTTTCATCTCACCATTTCAGCTGTGTGCCTGACCTATACTTAAAGTGATGCTATCAATTTTACTACCAGCTGTAGCGCAGGATTGTCTGTAACAAGCTTGTTTTCTTCTGAATTTGACTGTCAAAGAAAAGAGAACATCAGTGTGAAAACCCATAGTATTTATTTCCCTTTTCTTTGAAGACAAGAGCAACAAATTACTTACCTGTCAGTAGAATTAAATGAAAAAAAAGCCAAATTCTATTAGTGTACAGCACTCTCACTGGAAAAGATAAGCTGAAAAATAAACTTGCTAAATTACATAAATAACAGCCCAATTTGGAAAGGGTCCTGAATATCTGGGGGCATTTTAACTGCCAAAATGGTGCCAAAATTCAGTAATAGGTTAAAAGAGAAGTTCATATCTCAGAAGAAAATTCTACTTATATCAGTTGCTCTGTCATAGAGTGCTTACGAAATGAAAAATGCACAATGCTTACTGCACATTCCTCACTTACTGAGGGATGGAGTGAAAAATAATATTATATTGACCTGGAGATGATTGGGAGGATTCTCTTCTGAAGTTAATAACACCGGATTATGACTCATCAGATCTGACACACATTATATTATCCCGTATTTCATTAAAAGCTACGAGTTCTTTTCTTCGTGTCCACTGAATAGCTTTCTTCAGGGGTCCCTATGTCTAGAGCAATAGTGGTCACAGTATAGTTTTAATTATCTATCTGGGTGTTTTTTATGTATGAAAAAGTGATGTAAATTGACATAGTCACATATCCAGAGTTTAAAAAGAAGCAAGTGATTATCTGTTGGTAAACTTCACTGTCACATGGTAAGCTGCAAGCTCATCTTCCTTGGAGTTCAGGATTTCAAACACCTAGCTCCAAACATATGCATTTCAAGTTGTGAGGCAATAAGGTAGTGTTTCCAGCTTTCATCACACATAGAGAATCTCCTGCTCTGAATTTCACATTCACAGAGTTCATGGGTGAGTACAGGCCTGTGCTGAAGCATTCTCAGTCATTTGCTGTAGTTCTTGTGTTGGGATTTCGCCCCCCACCCCATCCCCAAACATACTGGCCTACAGGAGTGGTTTTATTGTCACCTGATTTAGGATGGCACTTATACCTGATTTGAGCTAAGTATCCACATCCTACAGCAAGATACTCACATCACCTCAGTAATAGGTTGGATCTGCTCAGGCATCAACGAACGATTTCTTTGGAATGCCCTTGCTGCTCTGTTCTGATGTCTTCATGGAAAGGTGGGGCTGTTAGAGTGTAGTGTAACAAAGCTGTGCGGCTGGGACCTTAACACATCTGCAAGTGCATCTGGGGTTTATCTTAGTGGTTAGCTCCTCACAAGAGTGATGTGAGTAATAGCCCCATGCTGCTCTGACTCATAGCAGGAAACTTCATCAAAACAGAAAACTGTCACGGTGCTTTTTACTCTGTACCTTGTCATCCCACCTTGTTACTGTCTTGTGGAAAAGCTGGTTTGTGAATAGGTGCTTTTTGCTTGTAACCTAAGTGGTAGGAAACAACTTTAGAAGAATCTTAAAAAATAGCTGACTGATTTTCAGTTGATCATAAACGTAACATCAGTTGATACTACCCATCCCCACTCAAAAATAGCAAGACAAAATAGTCCAATTGTATTTCTCTGTGCTTTGCTGTCATGGGATACTTTTTTGTTGAATTGTTTCAGGGAACCACATGGGGCGATTTGTCAAGCTGCCATTTAGTGAGTGTGGCCAGACTGACTTTGAATGTTCTGCTTTTCATTTTGCAGCATTTTTGAAGTCTCCAAATCAGATTTTCTAACAAGTGTTATTTATGGCCAACACATGACAAAATAAAGGCTTATGTTATTTGAGTTTGTAGTGGAAAGCAACTTCAGGAGAAAACAAAGGATCTAATATTTCTTTTGTGTCTCGTGCTTAGATCAGTGACTAGCTAGGTAATTACTTGAAGTCTTAATTCGTGCCAAACACTCTCAATGCCAAAAATAACTCAGAGATTTGTCTTTGGGTTGGACTAACTGGCTTAGTTCAAGAATGATTTTCGCAGACCTGGCTATCTTAGAAATTCAGAAGTCTCCTCTACATCCTGGGTTACTAACCTGGGATGTTGCAGCCACTGAATTCTTAATAGTTTACTGTAAAGGCCTTGGGGAAGGAGAAATGAAAACATATGCAATTATTTTTTTCTTTTCCTTAACCTACACGATGTTCCCGTAAGGGTTTCACATGGCAGACAGTACATGGAAAAAATACCACCAAAAAATATAACCTGATATATCCCTGAGAAGTTCAGTTTCTGTCTGTCCTATTTCAGCGCCTATGGTCATTAAAATCAATAGTGTCATGACACTATTCCTGTTCTCCTCAGTTATAAACCAGTCACAGAATCAGAGGCCAGACTGATCACAGTGGAAGAACAGAGATTTGAGGAGATGTCGATACGAACTTTACGAAGTTGCTGTTTGTGCATCTGAATCATGTACATTTTATATGTTCTGTAGATTTCGATGAGAAACTTTTCTTAATAGTTCCTTTTGAGCTTTTTGCTTTCTGGCTTAGTATTATGCAGAGGCACTTAGAACTCTTCACACATTACTTCAGAGAAAGAATTATGGTTCGTTATAGCAATAATGTTTGTTTCAGATGATCATCACCATACGTCTTTTTGAATTCTAATACAGCAAAACAGGCATATTTGTTAACAAGACCTCTGTATTCTCTGCCACTATAAAATAGCCTTCAATACTATGCAAAAGGAAGAGGGATGACTGGGAGGGAACTCAGAGGATTTATAATTAAATGGGTGTGCAGAATTCTGTGGCTGTGGTTTGATGGTAGAAATGGGTCAGTGGCTTCATGATTTTGGTCAGAAACTCTGATTTTCTCCCTTCCCTATGCTTTCCTCTCCAGAAAGCAGCAGAAGAGCCATTTCATTGTGCCACCTGAGAAATGGCTGAGGGAACTGATCTTGCTGTAGAAACACATAAATAATAAAATTAGTACCCTCCACATCCTCTTACCAGACAAAATAATTCATTATATGGCTTTAAATCTGGTGCCACAAACAAATACTCCTGTATTTTGGCAACAGCAGTGCACTGAGGTAGAGAGCACAAATAAGTGATTGGAGACAGGAACACCTAAAACTGGTTTTGTTGTCAGGGACATCTTAACATGAAAACACAGCCTTAGAATAATATTAGGAACAGAAATATTTACATTCTCCACAGGGAGCTGGATTTGTTTTCTGTTGTGTTTGGTTAATGTAAATTTAAAAATAGAGAAATGTATGAAACCCTCAATGATTGTGTCCATTTGCCATTAATGTGAAAAAAAACCCCCACAATTTCATCACAATTCTTGCAGATTGGAGGCTTGAATCCTGAAGTTATTGTTTATCTCAGACTTAATGTTTCTAAGGACTTTTCTTTTAAATATTTACATTTTTAAAGACTGAAGTAACTGTCTGTTCTGTTAAGACCTTTGTGCCTTGCACCCATTCCAAGGTGACCACTGGTCATGTAAGAAGTGTGAAGCAAGACCAAAGGAACATAACTTCTTGAAAGTAAAATTCTTTCCTATAAAAAGGTTGGAGCATCCAATTTTTAACTATTGCGCATTTTTGGCACCTGCTGTGAGAGTAGAGTAAGACTTTTTATTAAGAATTATAATATCTCAGAAGTCACAATATTATCAAATCTGACAAGATTATCTCAAAAATATATACTTAGTTGGGTTTTGCACGTAGTTTGCTCATGGAAGATTTACTGCTTGTCAGCATAGATGCTTTAAAGATTCAATATGTTTTCCTCAGAGTTACCAGTTTAATCCACAGATGTTTATATTCAGTCTACATAAAAGGAGCATTATTGACCAAAGGAATCAAATGATGACTTCTTCATATATTCCATGAGGAAAGCAAAGAGCTTCAAATAGGTCATGCTTTGTAGAAATGCTACTCCGTCTTGCTGTCTTTCACTTTTTGAAGGCTTCAAAAAGGGACCGAAGGTGAATCACACTCAATACTTGAAACTGAATTTTCTCATCCACATTGTGAGACTGAGTCCTCATTCAGAATTCATCTGGCCATATTCCTGGATTCATGAGCTCTTATTATTACCTCTGGTTTCCAGCATGACTCTTGTGAGGGCCAACTATGACCTCTTTTATTCCTATGAGCCAACAGTAGCTCATGGGAAAATGTTAGTGTTATTTCAGTGTAGACATCAGAGCATGAGATTAATGCAAGAAACTTCTCCAGATTCTTTTTACTCAGATTTACTGATTGCTCAAAATTTCATATGAAAGCACAGTTAGATTCCAGACTCAAAATCCATAGAGAGTGAAGAAGACATTTAGAATGAATAAGATGTATTAATGTATTAGAAATGGTGAAACAAAGACCAGAAATGGCAAAGTAAAGGGATACTGTTTTGTTTGGGTTTTTTTTCTAAGCTGTGCTTTATGTAATGGCCATACAGTCTCACGAACTCAGTGTCCAATGAAATTAGTAGAAGACAGCTATATTAGTAGCAGTAAAACACTGGGGCAAATTCAGGGGGATATGTCTTTCCTCAGGTTCTTATATTCAGTGTTTTCTGACCTAAGGAATTCATTAATGGTGTCATAAGTGCTACTGGCTGGTGAGCACTTTCCTTCTGAATTTGTCTACAGTGGCATCTGCTACAGCCAGAGCAATAAGTTCCACAAGATTATTTTTACGGATATGAAGAATATTTCCTTTATAATTTTATTTACTGAAAAAATAGTTTCCTCTGATACCCCTAATTTTTTGCATCATAAAACAGAGAGCACTTATTCCCTATCCATCTTTACTGTGCCAGTCACGATTTTATGTGCCTGCACAGTCTCCTCAGACATCTCTTTTCCAGACTCAGGCATTTCCATTATTTTAGTTTATCCCATTACAGAACCTTTTAGTAACTATCCTTTCCATATGTGTTCTGAGAAGCAGTCGCCCTCGTTCCAAAAGCTGTGTTGACATTTCACATTTTTTACAATACTTATCCCTTTCCTATTCACTCTGTTCTTTGTTTGGGTGGTTTTGTTGTTTTTTTTTTTTTCTTTTTCTTTTTTTTTGACTATTTTGAGTGGCAACCAGGCTTACTGTTCTGTATTTCCACAGTTTATATCCAGTCTATTGGAAGAACATTGTTGTCACATTTTCTACTTCTTGCACTAGTAATAGGTCCAGTTTAAATGCTAATTCATTCACTTATTCTTTGGAATGTTTGTATATGAGTTGTTCAGCTCTTGTGTTGTAGTAATCTTTTATTATTAATTTTATTGGTTATTTTCCAGATCTTCTTTTACTGATGCTTTCACTTAGACAGCTACTTATTTGATGCCAGGAAATGATGCCAGGTTTTGGTTGAACCCAACCAAAACCAAAACAGTGGTTTGGATGTCACTCAAGCTCCTTGATAGATTGATGCAAAGAATGTTTAATTGCTTGTTTTATTTTTTTTTATCTTACAGCCTTATGTTCTTTGAAAATTTCTTTTACATGCTGATAATCTTTTGGCCCTGCAGGCCTCCTGGCACTGGATATTGGTTTGGGTTTTTTTCCCAAGGTTTTTATGCCTCAAAATGTTCTTTGGCCTGACTTAAAATTTTACATTTAACTTGTTAAAATTTATGCTCATCTTTGTTTTCCTCAGCTGGACACAGCTTTCCCTTTTTAAAGAATGAATTTTAAAAATAATTTCTGCCAGTTTCCAATTGTTAAAAAACCAGCTTTCTTCTAGCCTTTTTCAGATGTCATACACATTCAAACTTGTGTTTTGCATTAGTGTTTTTGAAAATTTAAATCCTGCTTTAAAAGACTTTTAAATGCTCTATTCAATTTGTTTAATAACTAAAATACTTCTATATAGTTGATATCTTTGAAGTGAAAGTTACTGATTTTTTTGTTAATTTATTAGCCCTACTTATCTTGTTTCTTCATTAAAGCACCATAATATCATCCATCTCCTATGTATTTTTTTTATTTCTGTACCAGAATGTATTCAACTAATTATTTTAATGCAATTTCCAAGTTACCTAACATGCCAGTGTCCTCATTTGTAATTACGTAATTAATTTGAATTACTTTTTAATGCCTGACTGCTGTCTGTACTATGTATCTTTTCTAACGACCTATCACTTCAGAGCTGTCACTTTGAAAAACTGTTTCCTTATTTTTATTTTTATTTTTTTTTTAAAGTCAATATTATTTTTAGAAAGAAGAGGTAGCTGCTTTTGTAACTGTGCACCTTTTTCCTTTTCCACTGAGACAGTGAAAACCTATCAACGATCATTGCTGCAATACGTCCTTTTCCAATAACTTCTGATACTCTTTGCTCACAGGAGTTAAAATTCCTTAAATGCCAAACAGATTCACTACACTTTTCCATCTCTTTTTTTGCTTTGTACTGGAGACATAAATCCCACATCTGTGTTTCTAGTTTTACTTCTATTACCATTAATGTACCCTTAGAAGAAATACAAATTCCTGCTCAAAGGAAATGCAGATTGAATACATATAAATTTCCTGACCTGAACACCAAGATATAAGGGACAAACCTAGTTTCTGGCTTTCATATATCAGCCAATCAGTTACCTCAACATCATTAAGCTAAACCTATGGCAAACAGTGGTTTTGAGGAAGATGTGAGACTAATATAAAGTAAAAGTCCATACACATGAATTCCTCTCTTCAGATATGAACACAGATAGGGCAAAGGATCTTTGAAAAAATAAATGTATATAAACACTAATAAAATAATTTATTACTAAATAAATATGTAAATATGCTTAGTTTCTGAACTGTTTTACAAAATGCCAGGGGAAACTCTGACACATTTTTGGCATTTTATCTTCCTCCTTTACATCCTGTGAAAATCAGTAAGGTGCACTATCCAAGCCAAGTAATCTACCCCATTGTTGCTGTACTTTCTGTATCTCATAAACAGCCAAAATTCACATTTGGTTAACAGACAAACCTGTTATGTAGACAGTGACAGGTTACCTGTACTGTATCTTGACTTGTTTGCTAAAAATAGCCTTGATTACAGTGAATTTTTTTATAAGAATACATATTTATATATCTTTCTGGTTAATTTCAGTGAACTCATTGAGAGGTAATATTTTGCCTTCTTTAGCTGAGAGAAACATAGCATATCTTATATTTTGAAGAGTTGTGATATTTTTTCCTCTTTCTGTTTTCCCCCAGGAAAGAGTTTGTAATTTCTAATCACTTAATTGTTTTGTTTTGTTTTGTTTTAGATTTTAAGTATTTCGTTTATGAACTCAATGGTAACATTCTCAACCTAGAAGAAACAAATAGCAAAATGTCAGCTTTCTTGCACGAGCATTCCCTTATAATATATGCATTGCATATAAAAAAAGTGCATTTTCAGCAGTCCTGAAATTCTGAATTTGCATGAATCAACATGATGTTTTGCTTTCCAGATGACAAAAAACACATTGTAAAAGATTGAAAGTGCAATTTTTAGTGGGGTTTTCACTGTGGATATTTTCTAAGAATATTTTTGGCAATTAGTATTTTAAGAAGTTGCTGATTTTTTTTATTTTTTTTTTTTTAAATTTTCCCAGAACTTCAAGGTAGTCGCATTTCTAGTCACAATTCTTAAGTGTCAGCACTATCTACATCAGTTATAATATAAAATATGTATGTTTCTGCACTTCGAAAGTGAAGTTAGGAAAATATCCATGAGAATTTGTAAGGTGATCCCATTTTTATTTTTTTTTTTTTAGTGCTTTTGATCTTACTGTTTTCTGATCTGTTTTTTATCACCTCATGTCACTGGAAAGATGTTTAAAGCATCTATTGGAATATGTTCCAGGTTAAAGTATTTTGTATATATAACCAGAGGATGAATACCAGTTTTCTCCACTAAATACAGGAACATTGAAGTCCTGTTTTCATAAGGAGTTGTCAGGTCACAACTGTTTTATTCTATTGGTTATTACTGATATTTTTCAGGTTGGTATGGTTAATAGAAATTTGTTACTGGTCACTCATGCTTGTCCTTAACTTTAACTCTTAGCAATGAAAACTTTCTCAATCAATTCACAAGCTACAATTTTGCTGATGCTGCAGATTTAGTGCTATGAATTTGTGCCAATGTTAAGCACGTGAAGCCCTAAGCTAATTGACTTTTTCCAATTTCACAATTGAAGTAATATTGTGCCAAATTTCTTGGAACATTATTTTAGAGAAATTCATGCACAAAATTGACCCATATGAATTTTTGCCATCTGTTAATAAAACCAGAGCAAACAGACCACAAACCAGAAATAAAAAAAATTTACAATATCCTTCATGCAGAAGTTGACAAGCTGGCATGCAAGAACATCATGAAAGCTTACATTCAGAATCAAACTTATAATGACACTGTTCTGTAACAAAGAAAGAAAAATCTGTAGTAATGGTTATAGAAAAATTTAAGCTAGTGTATGCTTTCTACTACACACCTTTTTGTGTCCTCTCACTAAATCGAATATGTCTTGCGTTTTTGTTTCATGGAAAATGTTCTACATATTCACAATGCTTATAGTGGGTATAACAAAGTTTTGCAAGTAACACTTCAAGCTGGAACAAAAATAGATAATGCAGAGATTTAATATTTTATCTGGTAGAAACATGGATGCCGATTTTTGGGGGTTTTGAATTTAAGTGGTATAGTGTGCCAAAGAAGAGTTTGTAACACAGGCTGGCTTAAGATTTTTCATGTGTCATAGGAACATCTACAATACAGAGATAACAGGAAAAAAATAAGAATCAGATTGTTTGCTTTGTTTTCCTGTAAAAAATATCCCATCGATCCATTTTTACTTTGTCTTTTTTCCTTTGATATTTCTCTAGTGTTTCCATTAAGCACCTACCACTATTTTTCTTCTGATTTAAGGAGAGATTTTGGAATGTGCTTTTTCAGATTACACCAATTCAGCACTACATATTTGTATACATTTGAGTTTGTAGATTAATGTAAAAACTGTTACTGTAGCATGTTTTTAAAGGCTAGGTCAGGAATTATTCCAAACAATGAAAAAAATAGTATTTCAGCTCTGACTTTTGCAGTGAAATGCCAAATTTTAGAGTTAGCTTCATTGGCTCAGACTGGGTTCTGAAATATGCTGACTGAGGAGTGGTCATAAGGGCTCAGAATAGAAAATTGTAGCATAAGGATATTGCTTCTTTCTCAATTGAAGGGTTATTCAAAAACATAGCTTAATAATTTCTAGTTGGGGAAAGCACATAAAATCCTTTCAAAACAAAAATCAGCGTTTTTCTTTTTAAAAAATCTACAGCTTGCTTTTCTGTTATAATATCCTAAAGAAAACATTTATTTGAATATCCAGACATAGATCTCCTGTATCATAGGTGTACCAAAGTCTACACAATCAAATATAAGGATGGGAAAGAATAGTTCCTATATTTTACTCTTTCTTAATTATAAGCAAAAAAATGTTGTAGTTCTGTTCATTGAGATGCTGCCTTGTGGAAACTGGTATGGGCTTTGAGGACTCATCTTGCCCATGTCTAGTAACTCCAAAGGATCAAGCATTCCAAAGAATTCTCTGATGTTTCTCCAACTTGTTTAGAAACAGTCTTTTAGTCACTGTATTTTAGTACTTTATGATTAGTTTCTTTCTTTTAGAACTGAGAGGCTTTCAGAATTTTTTTTTTGTTGGTTATGGTGTGATGTTACCTTTTATGTGCTATGCCTTCTAGCTTTTTTTTAAAAGATATAAGAATAGATTTGTAAAGGTGAGGCAGTGTCAGAAAGGATATTTTAATTTTTGATGTCAGAAGAATTTATAAATAAAGTCATTTACCAACAGCAAAGTGCTAAAGGGCTGTCGCTGACTTTCAGTTGAGAAAGCACAGTACGTATGATGGTGGTCCTCAGCAACTTTAAAAAGGCAGGCTAGTCAGTGTAGAAATATACTTCTGCATGTTTGCGTTCTGTCTCTTCGATGGCATTGCCTTCAGTCTTGTCAAATTTTGAAAAAGGTGACCTTTAGCACAAGAAGGCATTTGAAAAAAAGATAATTGACTGCAGAAAATGGGATGTTGTTACTTTTGAATTGTCATTGACAGAAAACTCAGCTGCTGTTTTTGTCAAGATTTATGCTACAAATATTGAGTAAACACAAAGCCTGAAGTTTTCAGTTTGTTTTAATGTCCCTTCAAGACTTTCACCAAGAGCAGAGGGGTGACTGCTTGGGCATTGGCCCAGTTTATGAACATAAAGTACGTTATGGGTCATAAGGATAAAAAGTGCATCTAGCTCAGTCATTTTTCTCCATCAGTGCCCATAAGCTGATACACAGTGAACAGTAAAAGCAAAACAAATTTATATGTTTTTCACAACTAGAGTCCCAAGGTTTCTCACCCTTGAGCTTTCCTGAGTCTTCCATGCTTTCTCTGCTCAGTAATTCTTAACAGATCCCTCTTCCAGCATGTGTCCAGCCTTCCCTTGAATACACTGCTATATTTTCATCTGCAATACTCTTTGCCAAAAATACTTTTCTGTCTTTCTGCTCACTGCCAAGGAAGCACCTCCTGTGACTGGTTTTAATATGACTTTTGCTGTCTTCATTTCTTACCCTCAGTTTCCCTATATGAAGAGTTGGTTAATAGTTTCCCCTCAGCTCTCTCACAACACATTGTGTTTTGATCTCTGAGATCTGTACTTTATCCACCTACTCTGCTGGCCACACCATCGCTTCTCTGGGGGTAAGAGGCCTTGTTGCTTCTCTGACAGGAGCTATTTCATACCTTAGTGATAGCTCCTGTTTTTTCTCTAACCCTTTCTATTCTCCCCCTTGAAGAGGAATGAAAGATGGCATAAACTCAGGTGTGGCTGAACCATTATGGTAGTGGCACAAAAATGCTCTCCATGGTTCTCTGTGTCTTTTGTGATCAACCTTAGCAATTGATTTGCCCTTCTGACAGCTACTGAGCACTGAGCAGATGTTTTTAGGGAAATTTCTATAATGACACTGCGGCTTAAAGGCCCTCTTTTCCTAAAACAGATGACCTGTGTTAACTGACGTGTTTCCATGCTGAAATTTGGTATAGTTTTGGCATTGAAACATTGCCATTATTATTGACATTTCAGTGCCTGATCGCTCAGAAGTGCTTGGTGTGTGTTCTTACAGCCTGCCCTCATCCCAGTTATCTCCAGCCTAATTTGCCTCACTGCTCACTCTCTTTTGAGGCCCCGGGGGCTGTGGTGAGTGGTACTTGACCCAATGAAGGCTCTCAAAAGAGTCAGGCTTTTCTGCTGACTCTTCCCCATCATGAGGGCTGAATGTGTGCTCCCACTCTTATTTCCCATCTTTTACTCAACTGTTTATCCATTCTATGATACTCCTTACATCAGGGTTGCCCTGTTTCCTTAATAGCCACCATCAAAAGTCTTTTGGAAACCCAAATATGTATTAAAAATGAGTTTGATATGAACAGTTATAGTTAGGTAAATTGCCCTTGTATTTTGGCTTATATGTTATCTTCTCCCTGTGTGAGTATGAGTATATGCTCTTTAGTCATGCACCTCATTTCAAACTTCTTATCTTGATTTGAACTGGAAAAGAATGCAGAAAATTTTATGTTTCAGATAACTCTTTCTATTCCTTTTAAGGAAAATGGGTTGTTACTTTCATCTTCTAAGATCAATTAATTAAATGTGTTCAATACAAATATTGTGCCCTCCTAACTGAAAGTTCTTCATCTGTTGCATGAGAAATTAATGCAAATTGAGAATCTCAGGTGAAGATAGTAATTATAAATTTATGGTTTAGATAAATAGATATTCATATTTTCTCTAAATGAGTATACAGTTAATATTCTACTGTAAGAAATGTTAGTGATTGAGAGGGAGTTTGTTTCTGTCAAACGATAGCAGTATTGCTAAAAATTATTTTTAAATTTTCAGTGATGATATATGTGTTTCTGATGTTGTGTTAACTTACTTTCATTAAGCCGTTCTTTCAAAACTCAGTGTGTTTGAATGTAGCCTTCCAGCTTTTGGAGCATCCAGATTTTCTAATGAAGGTCTTGCTTGGTCCATGGTAAATTATAGCTGAAACAATTTAAAAATAAAAAAGTCCTAGATGTCACTACTGAAAATAGGAGTATATTGGACTTGAGATGCAGAATGGATAACCTCACCTGAAGAAAATATGGAGGAATGAGTCACTTGGCTTGTCACTCTTGAAATTCAGGACATTTGTTGTCAGCTCGGAAATTAGTTCAGTAAATATTGCAACAGTTTTCTTATATTGTCGAAGAATGAATTTGTCTTTGTGGAGGTGTTTACATGATCAGGGTCTGTAACAGCAAAAGGAAGAGAGAAAGCCATTCTACAGATAGAGAAAACAGTAATAGAATAAGATAGCAGGGAGATGGCAGGGTAGCTGAAAAAAAAAAAATGGTGTCTGTATATTGGTCGGTTGTGTACACTATTCTTCAAATAAAAAAGGTAAGATTTTTCCCCCCAAACCAAAATGATTTAGATAAAAGAAATACTATACAGGAATGTGCATACTCAGCCAGCTAATTATTCTTATATAAAATATACATGTAATTTCATTAAAAATTCCCTGTCCTGAATTTGTTATTGCAATTCAAAATTCAAATTAAGGCACTGATGCCTACGTCTTTTATGTATAAATAGAATAATTTTAGCAGACTGCTCAAAAGACAGGAATTTTGTCCCTGTTTGTATTGTTCAGTGAAGCATAAGCAGCAGCAATCATGCTCTCGAGAAAGATAAAAAAAATAAAATCCCGTGTACCTTTAAAATAATTGGCTTTGTGTTTGTGCATGCACAGCAGCCAAGGACTTAATGAAAACTTTAAAATCCTTCATTCATACAGCCTCATGGAGTGTAAACAACCAGGTAGAAGACTTTGATAGACTGCCTCATTATAGTGGCGCCTGTGCCATTTAATCACAAAGCAAACGGCAAGCCAGTGGTCTCTTACAATGTAGAATGTAATTTTTCTATTTGAAAACTATTTTGCACTAGCCAAACCCAATTGCTTTAAAAAAAAAAAAAAAAGCTGAGACACCTATTCCAACCTACTTTCACTGACTTGCACACATTTTCCCTACAACTTCGAGTGTATATGCCTGGTGGATATTCAGAGCTGTCAAAATATTAGCACTAAATTTATTTATAAAAAACTAATTAGCTTTGATTATGGAAGTTCTTAATAATTTCTTTATCCCCTTTTAATTTTCATTTTATCATAATGGGTATTAACAAAACCTGCCTCTCTGGGGCAACTGTTGTGATTTCTTTGTAATTTTTCTAGAATTCTGATACAGGCAAAAATTCAGGTAAAATAGATTAGAATTGGATGCAAGTTAAAATTCTTTGTTAAAAGTGTTTGTTTTTTTTATTTTGTTGCAAACTTTTATCATCTGCATTTTAAGAATGAGGTCTGTTTGAAGAAGTTAGTCAAATCCATTGTGTAAGGCTGTCATATCATAAACTTAAGTTTTTTCTTTTCAATCTTCATTTGAAACTACCTCATTAATAGCAATTTTTGAATATTTGCCAACCACTAAATAATTTGTGTTCTCTTAATCATGAACACACTCTATCTTAATTATAATACTTAAATTCTATCTTGACAGTATAATTAAACTTTAAGAAAATATGTAATTAAACCTTCCCTGATGGAATTCAATTTATAATTGTCCTGGCTTAGCACCAATCATACACAAGTGTTTGCGCACTCCCCCCAGTGGGATAAAGGAGAAAATCAGAAGGGCAAAAGGGAGGAAACACTTTAATAGACAAAGGAAAAGCCGTGCATACGAGCAAACCAAAACATTCATCACTTCCCACGGGTGTTCAGCCATCTGTGGGAAAGCAGGGCTCCATGATGCATGTTGGTGACTTGGGAGGACAAATGCTATCACTCCAAACATCCTCCCCTTCCTCCTTCTTTCTCCAGCTCTCTATGCTGAGCATGACACAATATGGTGTGGAATGTCCCTTTGGTCAGCTGGGGTCAGCTGTCCTGGCTGTGTCCCCTCCCAACTCCTTGTGTGCCCCCAGCTGCCTTCCTCATGGGGTGGTGTGGCAAATAGAAAAGGCCTTAATAGGGCAGTGTAAACACTGTGTAAGCACTGCTCAGCTGTATCAAAAACATTCCTTTGGTAGTAGTACTCTTTGCAGCACAAATCCAAAGCACAACCCCATACTAGCCACTATGAAGAAGCTCTGCCCCAGTCAAAAGCAGCACAGTAATATAACACTCAGAAAACAGAACCTCTCATTGAGATATGCACAGTTTTTTTTAGCAGTATAAATGAGTGGCTTTTATATATGTTATCTTTCACTTTTTTCTTTTTTTTTTCTTTTTAAGGATGTAAATACCGGGCTAAAAAGTCTACAAGGCATGTTAAGCACAAATAATTTTGTACAAATGTATACAGTTCTTCAGACCAAGAGTGGAATTCTGTCCTATGAAGAACTGTAATGAAAGTCTGTGCAAAGATTTATATCTCAACTAGCTTGTCAAAGTGAGACCAAAGAGTCTTGTTTAACAGAATGAACTGTCAGCTTTCTGCACAGAGCTAGATTCTGCCCTACAATTACAGCAGGTTGAAGCATGAACTATTTCAGCCATGACATTTTCTTGCATTTTAGGTGAATGTTTGAATCAGCAGATATTTATACAGCTAATCTGCTCTTTGTAGTCAATCTCACTGAAGGTAAATAGAGCCTGCTTATGTCTGTCAAGAGATTCTGTATGCAAATGTATGTATATGAAAAAGACGAGGTGGCTAGATGGACTAAATGATGGTGTTGACAGGGACTTTCTGTATAGTTACCCAAGTTCTCTTGCCTGAATTGAATTAGGAAATACAAATACTCTTTCAGGTATTGAAACTGTTCAACATTATTAATTTGATCTTTAATATGTTACTAACCTAAATCATGTGTCAAAGGGAAGTAGAAAAATACATGAGGGGAAGCCCTGTACACAATTATAGTAGGAGAAAGAGTGTCTATGAACACAAAGTGCTGTTTTGTGAGATAACCTTTCTACTGTAAAGGTGACCTGTTAAATATGCAGAAGCTACTGCAGATCAGAGCAAATCAAATTGCTAAAGTAATCAGCTTGTCATCTCTACTTTTCATTTTGACTAATTAGATACTTAGCGAAAAGCCACTGCAATTTACATAGTTGTTTTTCCTTTATGTTATCTTTGTTTTGCTGTTTCTTTAAAAAAAGATGACCAGTGAGTTTTAAATTCTGTGTATTCTTCCATAAAGCTCATCGGTTGTGAATAGATACTCAGTTTTTTTGTTTCATCTGGACCTAAGCTACATAGGGCAGAATAAGTCATTTGAGATTCAGGAAATCAGCAGTTGGTTTGCTCTATTTTACTCTTTACATATATACATTTTTTTTTCTATTATGTGTGGGGTTTAGTATTTTATTACTATTTTGGTTTTAATTATATATACAAGATATGTAGGAAATCTGTGCTAGTTTCTGGACTGGACTCTCACAGGACTTGGCACAGTGGCTTTTTGTCCTGTCCTGAAAAATCTGCATTTTTCAGGTTTCAATATAGAGATATGTGGTTTGTGTCATCATAAAGGAGAGTCCTAATAGTTGTCATTTATCATCCAAAGAGGAACATGGATTTGAAGAACAAGGTGATTCCCATTAATGCTTCAGACAAATGAAGTTTGGCTTTCCTTGCCTTTTGTTTAAGAAAGCAAACTCACAAGCTCTGTGGACAAAAATTCTTAGAGGGCCAACCTTTCTTAGAGGATTTCATCATATCTGTGCCTAAGAACAGTAATATCTTGATTGTGATCTTCTGGAGTAAATGGAAGGATTAAAAAAAAAGAAAAAATAGGAAAAAAAAGTTTCAAATCTGGCTGGTTGTGTTTGTGTGCTTGCTTTATAAAAGACCACTGGAATTAAGTATCTACAATAAGATATTAATAGAGCTAACAGATACAACAATTAGAGGCCGGATATTTCTCCTAATATTACTTTTAAAGAAATACAATTTTTATTCAGTCCTTATATTAGAAATTGAATAATGGCTGTAAAATGATGTTTTTAATTAACAATCTGAACTTAAAAAAATATTTTATTTTGTCTTTGTTAGATGTAAATATCTTTTTTTTTTTCCTTTTCTGAGCTTCCATTGAAAACTTATCCCCCATGATGCAATGTTTAGTTTCACCTGTATGTGTTTTTGTGGCAGTCACATAATGGACAATGTAAGATTCTGGCCTGTGGAGAAAATGATAGCAGCCCAAAATGCAACTTAAATGAGACAGAAGCAACTCATCGCCACTGAGAATGAATTCTAAATCTTTATGTTTGGAAAGTGAGAGATTTCCCGTTATTTACTTCAAACCTGTCTCTTTTTAACTTTAAGAAACTCAATTTTTCATCTGTTCTTTAACTAAAACAAACATTAAAATACAGGGGGGTTCACCAGACAAGATTTCCTGAAAAGCTTTTGCAGCACCTAACATGTTGGCTGGTTACTAATAACTAGCTTGACTAGGGACACATAAGAAGTGAAGTATATGGCAAATACTCATTATGTTTTAATTTCGTACTTAATGTTACTGCAGTTCAGATGCTGTATTAACACAGTGCTTTTATGTGGTAATTATTCTGTCACTTTGTTAGTTTGCTCTTTGCATGAGTTAGTGCTTAGTTCACAAAACAAAGCTATATCTGAGATAACTGAGATCACCAGAGGAAGTAGACCTATTCACCCAAAGGTTAATAATAAGAGACCTGGATAATTTAATTCCTAACTCTCTTTGGTTACTTTCTTCCTGCTTACGGTGGTTTCCTGCACAGCTGCTCTAGGGGTCATAGCAACAGTAATAATTCATTGTACACACCAAAAGGTTCTCTCAGGCTTTGAGTACAGCCATACTAATTATAGTAACTGTACTTTAACTGTTGAAATCCTCCTTTAAGATGAGGAGATGTAAGCTTTCAGAGTTAAAAAATGTTATTCCCATTTTAGTTGCTGGGGGTTTTAGATCTAGTGAAATTAGAGATTTAAAGTTTTATGCAGGAATGTAATCATCCATATTCAATGATTTCGCAGAGGCACAGTAAGGAGTAGCAATAATACCAATCCACCATCCTGTCTTCTCAAAGCGTGACTGCAGTAGACTGCTCATACCAAATTACATAAGCATCTTTGTTGTATTTTTTCAATCTTCTGCATCTTTGCTGACATGGCTTAAAGGTGTGCTATTTACTGTCAGTTGCTGTAATACTGGACACCTGTGAGCTTGGAATTGGGCAAAGACAACCAATTCATTTTATGTAGGACACTGAACAGGCAGCAGATGGTAATAAGCTTCAGTCAACACCAAGCTGGGGAGGATTCACACCACCAAGCTAGATGTGGGAAACTCAAAATCCCTTGGCTAATCCCATGAGCCAGCCATTCTCCCTAATTGTGTCTTTCCATAAGAAGATGTACTTTACATGTTCCAGTCTCAGCTGAATGAACAAACATGATTTAATGTACTGACTGTAGGATTTTACTAATCTATTTATTAGTTCCCCTTTCAAGGGAAGTTATAATGATGTGTTTTCACTTAAAGCAATTAGAATGTATTTTTAACAGGGGAAATTACTTAGATTGTAATTACAGAGCATTATGCTGTACTTTTAATGATTTTGCTCTTTAGAAAAATGAACAGTGAGAATCATTTTGCATAAAGTTATTACCTTGCTCTCACAACCTAATACTGACTTCATTTTCAGGCCATTGGATCGCAGCTGTTGGATCATGAGCCTATGTCTTAGACTAAAATAAAAAATAAAAAAATACAAAAAATTAATAAATATTTACAATTGCATCTGTAGCAACTGAAATATTTGAATCTTTGGTTTTGAGGCAAAACCAAAGCTAATTGTGTGAAGGTTTTACTGCTGTTTCTTATATTTATAGTTCCCAGTGCTGCATGTCTAAAATAGAAAATTAAATCTGCTATTGCAGCAACAAATCTATGAAATTATAAAAGCAAGCATGGCTTGTCCTATGTGTTCAACAGATAAGGAAGATAAAATGAAAGGTAGAACAAATGCAATTCCACTCTGTAAAGCAAAGGCAAAAGAAGGACAGGAAGAAATTATGGGACACACCTGCCTTGCAAAGAGTTGGTTTACAGTCTCATGAGAAAAGTGAACAATCACAAAATGGTAAATATGGAGCATGGCAGGTAAGTCTTCAGCCATGTGCATCCCCAGGTTTGCATGGATGCATTTTGTGATGGGGGAAGTGTCAGGTGCTGTGGACTGTCTATCAGTGCCACGAGAAAATTTCACCCTTCTTCTTCATAGCTGCTATGTAGAGTCTCTTATAAGAAGGCTATTTTGCTGAGAGTTTTTGCAATGTTTTTCTCAAAATGCATTAAAGAAGAAAGGCATACTTTCTTAACCCTGAGTCTTTTAGCTGGTGTAGAAATTGCTAAAATCATTGATAGTCAATAGAAGAGAAAT
This sequence comes from Margarornis squamiger, assembly GCA_035222235.1. NCBI lineage: Eukaryota > Metazoa > Chordata > Aves > Passeriformes > Furnariidae > Margarornis > Margarornis squamiger. The sequence goes on along the minus strand of JAWWTY010000077.1, from coordinate 94,716,002 downwards.
CTCACATTAGTGAGGTTATCTCAATAAATTCTCTATGCAGAGATCTAACTGAGACAGAGATTAAATTCTTCTATTTAATTCTCCTAAGTTACCTCATATCAATAAACTTTATTAGGTCCCCTTGTGTGGAAGGTACTTTTCTAAAAGCAAGAAAGTAAAAAGCAAAAGTGGTACTGTGTTGTAATAGACAGAATAAAAAAAGGTTGGAGATTACGGATTTACAGCCAAAGGGTTGGAAACATTATTTCTTTGACAGTATTGCTGTTATCTCTTAGGTAAATACTTGCACTTTTTAGACGTTTCACTGTGCAGTGTACATTAATAAAGAGTGCTTTGGTGAGGTGAGCAGTCTGATAGGAGAAAGATTCTGAACTCTAGGTATTTCAAGAAAGAAGGTGGAGAGAGCTGCTCATTGTTTTCCTAGACAGAAAGTGCATTGGAAATGAGTGGAGGTGAGCTGATAATATTTAGACTTTGAATGCATGCCTGAAAGATGGGACTGAGTGCAACGAGAACAAAAGCAATGGGGTTGAATGAGTTCATAGTGCTGCAATGGAAATGGAAGAAATAAGAGGCTGAGAGGATGGTGTGGGAGGAGGTAGGGCTCAGCAGATAAGGGAATTGGAAGGGTGCAGTAAACAGAGTAGATTCATACCACAGCTCAGATCTCTTCCAGACATGTCCTGATATGTAAAAAATGAAATTTAACTTCACTTATGTTTTTGGTTGAGGTTCCCTCACTATCAGATAAAACATGGTTTGTAAGTCATAACCTACCTGCATCACAAACTGCTTTTATCTGTCATACCTTTTCATTTTTCTGTGTGCAGCTAGATATTTCTCTTTTAGGGTACCAGACACTGTGAATCAAAGCAGGTGTTTGCATGATACATAATACCGGAAGATGATCCATATTGTTCTTTACCCCTCTTCTGGCTGACAGAAATATCTTAATTTGGTTATAGACCTGTCTTGTAACACAGGACTTTCCTTTAGTTACAGAAGTGTATTAGGTCCTCTAGGTGTGGGACGGCTGTCTGGTTAAGATGAGCTGGCTGGGTGCCACTAGAAGCATTTGGTTCTTGTAAAAGTCTATCAAGAGTTGATATTTTTGTTGTGAATCTCTGAAAGGGTTACAGTATTTGAGAAAAAAAATGATGGTGGCTCTTGGGATATGTGGGTTTGCTGGAATTGTAAAGATGTGAGTGGGGAAAAAGGAAAGTATGAAGGTTTGATTCAGAGCAGTTCTGTAAAAGACAGAGGAGACTCTGTGTAAGATAGAGCACATGTTCAATGTGTTATTAATTTTTCTTCCTTTTGCTTTTCACTTTCTATCACAAGACTGCTATTGTGTAGGAAGCTTGTACAGTATATGTGAAATGCTCTGATAGGAACAGTGTGATTAATTGGCTTGGCTGTATTGAAGGCATAACAATTTGTAGTCAAATGATTTTTTTTTTTTGGTCAGCTTTAAGATCTCTTTTGAGAAATATACTCTATGGGGCACTCTGAAAAAGCGTTTTAAAATTTCATCAGAGTTCACATTTGTTGCTGAAGAAGACTGTGTTGAGTGCTTTTTTGTTTGTTTTATCATCATCAATTATGATCATGTTATTAATGTGGTAGCTTTCTTCCAGAGCTTTTTTCTTTGTTAGCTAATAATGAAACCTATGCTGTTGTGAATATCAATTTACTATTAGTGTTGTTTGGTAAATAAAGAATGTCAGCGGTAGGCAAAGATATTTTAAATCAACTTCATATTTAAAACCTAGTATACATTGTGTTCTTGTATTCTCTAAGGGCTTTGTATTGAGTACTGCTGCAGTAAAGCATGTGAAGAGCTCATACTTTATTTAGATTGTGATCCTTTATCACTGTATTGAGATACAAATGATATAAGTAATGGAAATGAACATTAAAATGAAGTGTCTCTTTTGAAGTAGTTGTCCATTCACTGTTTGAGATTTACTGGAACTAACTAAAGAACTTTGATATTGAGACTGATTTTTTAAAAAAACAAACAAATGCTTGTTTGTTTGTATGTTTGCTTTGAAAGTATTTGTGCTAGTTTTCTAGCTGAAGATAGAGAGTTTGATCCACTTTAAGAGGATATTTGAAACTAGCTCCATGTTCAAATGCTTGAGAAACATTCCCTCAGCCTTGCTTTTCTTTCTGCTTTCAGTAAGAGTACAGCTTTATGACAGTGCTTGGGAAATTGGAGTGTTGCTATGGAAATAGATGTGATACCACCAGTTTATGCTTCACTGCCAGATCCAATGCAAAGATATAAATGAGGGAGAAATCTCTAGGATACTGTATCTATAGAAGGAAAAAAAAATAAAATACACCAAAAATAAAATACACCAAATGTTGATATTAATTATTAGTTAATTGAGGTGTTTTTAATACATCATGACATTCAGATTTATTTTTTTCTGTAGCTGATCAGTAAAGCACTTGTCTGAATTTTGAGAGGTTTGGGTTCTGTGCCTGATTCAAACTGATTGGAGACAAACCTATTTCAACCCAGGAATTAGTGTGCTCAACAGAGATGTCAAATTACAGCAGAGCTTACATTAAATACTCTGTTATTCTACCGTCCTGGTTTCATCTGGTACAGTGCTGCGTGTTGGATTTAGGATGAGAGTAATGTTGGTAACACACTGATATTTTGGTTGTTGCTAAGCAGTGTTTATATAGCATTTAGGCTACCTTTGTTTCTCACTCCACCCCACCAGTAAGGAGGGTGGAGGTGCACAAGAAACCGTGAGGTGTCACAGCCAGGCCAGAGAGATATTCCATGTTTTATGGCATCATGCTCGGTGTATAAACAAAGAAGAAAGCTAGCTGGGGATCACTGCTTGGAACTGGCTGGGCATTAGTTGGCAGGTGGTGATGAACTGCATTTTGTGTCACTTGTTTAGTATATTCTAACTAATTTCTCAAATTGTGGCTGTTGGTGTTGCTGCCTTCTCTTTCATTTCTACCCTATTAAACTGTCATTATCTCAACCTACAAATTCTACTTTTTTTTTTTTTTTTTTTCCCAATTCCCTCTCCCATCACACTGGCAAGGGGCAGTATGAGAGCGAGCAGCTCTGTGGTGTTTAGCTACCTCCTGGATTAAACTTTGACACCTGCATTTTCAGTTCCCATGAAACAGGATGATTGTTCTCTAGTAAGCTGCAAGTGCAAGTTCTCTTTCCTAAATTCGAGAAATTAACAAGGTAATTGATGAACAAACTGCCAGCAATCATGTACGTTGAAGTTTCTTGTTGGGTATCGGTGTGTGTACATGCTGGGGAAAAGGTTCTGTCAGGCATTTATTTTGCTTGCTCTGGAAGGATTAAGTAAAGAAATTGGAGGGGATCCAGGGGGGAGCTATACAGGAGGGGAGAGAAATTGTCATTTCTAAGTCTTTTACACTCTGCTTGTTTTGCTGCAATACAGGAAATATCTGTCCCAAGGGTCTGAACAGGATCATTCATCTACTAGATGAATGATTTTTAGGGGTTGTCCTCTATAGGCACAGGAGCAACATCTAATACAAAATGTCTGTCTGGGTCATAACTCTCATCTGAGTTTTCCTCAATGATAATGATGATCAGGTAGCTCTTTTTTTTTTTGTCAACGGCCATCCTGGCCTTCAGCCATGAAGCTGGAAAAAACTTCCTCTAAACTGAGTCACAGGATCACGAGTATACTTCCTTGGACCTCTCTTTCTCTTCCTTGTTTTAGTCATTGCTGCTTGAGTAAGTGCAAACTTTCAGGTCCAGAGGTGAAATTCTTGCTCATAAATGAGACAACCAAAGTGTCACCTTTCAAATCATGAAGTATAAGCTGCCATTTTCACCAGTAAAATTCTCTTGTTTTCAGGCTCAGACCATCTAGGAGTCTTCTCTGGAAAGTAAATGTTAATTATTTCATTCTATCTAAAAGATACTTCTTCAGTGACACAAGATAAAAAATTATTTCTATTTCCTTCTAATTCTCAGACATCAAATTAGTTTGTCCAGTTTGCATTTAGTTGTAAAACAATTGATTCTCTAGGGTGTGATGAATACTTCTATGTGAGCAAGAGAAAAGAAGAAGGGTAGCATGAGAAGAAGATAGAAAAACTATTTATATATTTACCCCTATCAAATTTTCTGAAAGGAATCTACTAATGGGAATTGAAAAAAATATTTTTTTTTAAACTTTTTTATACTTGTGATTGTGGAGGGTTGAGTTGGCTCCCTGTATCTGACTACATGTAAATAGATTGAAGCAACTTACTCTGTTTGCCTTCAGCAGTACTTGTAGCTGTTTAGATAAAGAATGAAAGGCATAAAATCTAGTTATTTATCCTAGTTATTTTCACAAAGAAGTTTTTGCCCTATTCATTCAGCTACCATTAATTGCAGATGACATGCAGAAAATCAGTGTTTTGCAATGCTTGGAACTAAACACTTTTCTGTTCAAGCAAGAATTTACATCTGTGGAATCACATCAGCCCCACACAGTTTGGACTCCTGGATTGTTAATGAAAATGCCCAAAATACAATGAGGAACGTTTTAGGATCAATGAAATTTCAATCTGTAGTTTGCAAAGTGTTGAGTATGTTTTTGAAATCATCAGAAAGCAGTTGATTTCAGCCTGGGGTATCTCTAGCCTACATTGTGGTGTAACTTCACGATGGATATTGCCATCAAAACCACTGCTACAACAGTGACAGAGCTTAAAACATGACACGGGAAAGGGAAGAAAGGTGCCATTATACACGCACACAAATGTTAATTTAAACCCCCATATGTTGGCTATGTACCATTTCTTCTCTAAAATTTAACAAAATGGTCATACTTAATCTGTACTGGATACTGGTTATCCTAGAGTGATAGTATATGGTACAAATTTTGAACTTTCCCAGAGATCTCCTGGTACAAATAGCTTTATGATGTGATCAAAACTTCAATAACTTGTGAACAAAGCGTACACTGTATAGTGGAAAGTAAAAGCATGCACTTTTGTAATAGCCTGATCCCAGATAGAGAGTTATTTCTTTCCCTTCATACTTCCAGAAGAATGGAAAGCACCATTCCAGTGTCTGCAGTCTAATTTCTATTCAGCTTTTGTTCAGAGCCTGACATCTGCATGCATGTTTTGAACTGTGCTATGTTTAGACTGAAGAGATGAGGTCAGAGAATTATGCAGCTCAAAGGCATAAAGCTTGATGGATTAAAAAAAAAAAAAAAAGAAAAAAATTTACATTTTCTTACTCTAGACAAAGCAACACCTAACTTTTGTTTAGAAATTATGAACCTTAATCCTGAGACGTTGTAATCATATTTTACAATGGTATGGTGGACAAAAATAGGGTTAAAAGACCCTTACTTTCACTAAAGTTAACAATATCTAAACTTTTTGGGAAATCGTTTTTTTTTTTGGAAGGGAGAAAGTTGAATTTCAGCTCAGAAGGAGAAAGAGCTGCCATACTAAATTGCTTTTTCCAAAAAGTGATGAAAGTTTTGTTGCTGAGAAGAAGGTAGCAACATAAAAGTGGAGGAGGGAAAGTGGAAAGATAAGACTAAGGTTGCTTTCTGCAGTTTCAGAAGTAGTTCTTGATAGACAACTGCATTTGCTTGAGAACCCCTCTTCTAGGATCTACAAGTGCCAAAACCTCTTGTAGGCTCTGTGGACCAATTTTGCTCCAGCTCATTGAATTCCAGTTTTAAAGAGAATAAAAGGCAAAATGGAGAAGATTAAAAAGGCTGTATGTTTAGAGAAAGAGATCTCCGGGTTGTTTTCCCTCAGAAATTCCTTCCATAGAAAATTCTAACTAAACTTATCTCTAAAAGAAAAGTTGTGCATTTGAGATCAAATTTAGTCATTCATTCATATATTCATAGGACCATGGAGGTCAGCTAGTCCAACACTCCAGAGTAGGACTGTTAACTACTAGCGTGTGGTTTTAAAATAATCTCAGTCATCATATCAAATTTTTGCTGTTCATGGTTTGCGGGAATTCTCTTCAGCAGTAATGAAAAGGATACTAAAATAGATTTCTTAATGTAAGCTCTGTCTTAAAACACATGCACCATCTCTACAACAGTTCTAGGAAATTTTAATCACTGGTAGCAAAATCAGAGAGTGCTGCCCTAAAAGTTAAGAACTTCAGCCAGCAATGCTTGCAAATACTTATATTTTTAAATAACATATATTTTGTTTAAATCCTCTGTGCTAATGAATTTTCCTCTTGGAGTGCCTATAAATGAGTTAAATTTTGGCATCTTCTGTACCATCATTTTGAGGGTATACAGTAAAGCTTCTGAGTAAAGGTATACACACAAACACTGAGACATTTAATTGTGGGTATATTTTTAGAACAAACACCCACTTACATAATTGACTTGCATCTCTGGAGAAGTGCTGTAGTGTTGTTAAAAGGATCGGTGACAAGTAGAATGACACAACATGCACGACCTTAAAGGAATTAAGTATGTGTTGTATTGTGTTACTGAGTTAGCTTATAGTCACTGAGGGACCTTTTTTTTTTTTTTAGTTTGTCTTGCTTTTCCTGAAGAAACATCAAAGGCTTATTATATACTTTAATAAATTAAACTATTCTTTTTTATTTATAGGCATGGGGGAAAGGGAGAGAACTTATAACTTCTCTTTTAAAATAATCCCATTGTAAATAAGCAGTGGTATGCTAAGACGAAGCTGAGAACATGGTCTAATACAAAGTCTGTGCTTGACAAAAAACAATTTATTCAAAGATATTGAAAATATTTCAGTTAGTCCTAGGCAAAATTATTTAGGTGCAAGGGTCTTATATTGCTTCAATTTTAATTGGAGGTGATTTGAGGACTAGAACTGAAGATAAAAAATTGTCATAATTCTGGATGCTGAAGGCCACACTAAATATATGTGGACTGCTGTATAAATTCTGTCAGAACAATTCTAATGGTTCTTGCAAGGAAGATGGAGCATTAAAAAAGATTAATACTACTGTGCCTATAGAAAGAATTTGTCCCAAATATTTGCTGTAGTATTGATCTGCATAAGGTATATTTTTTAAAAGCATTTTTTTCCTTATTTTTTAGTATGTTTTTGATTGTGATTTTTTTGTTAGCAATGAGCAGAAAAGAAAACTCTTAAAAGAAATTAGGAAATTATTTAGATAGACCTGTTCAGAGTAATTCAGACCACCTATCTTATGACAGGATTTTTGTGACAGGATTTTTAAGCCAAGCTTGGCTCACTTTTGTGAAATAGATCACTCTCTTCCCTTCTTGTTTCTGCCTGTGGTCAATGGGAGTATTGCTCTCACTCCCTTTTAAGCAAGCCCTTCATCTGCAAAGATGACTTGAAAATTTTAATATTAATAGGACAGGAAAACCATATAGTAAACTATGCTATTACTTGCCACAAAGAGCAAGTTCTAAAAAAATGAACCCCCCTGTAAACCTCCTGTTTTCAATACTTGTACCATTGAAAACTACGTTTTAATGATGTTTCTGCAGCCTTCAGAAACAAGAATAGGAGCAGAAAAAAGACCTATGAAATCTTCTAAAAGCACACTACACCTCAGTAAGTATTGTAAATTATGTTTGCTAATGATTAAGAATAGAAAACTTCGGTTATGTATGTAGAAAGAAATAAGCAGAGTCCTCTATGGCATTGCACAGCATATCTGCGGTAACATATCCTGTCAGACAATTACTGGTGCTAATAATATTCTTCCTATGGTGTGCTGCTAATAATAAAAGAATGAAGACTGTTCATAGTAGAAAGGAATTCCTTTTGTATGCAACAATAGAAATAGCAGCACAACCCTAAGTAGCAATAGAGAGGGGTAAAATTCTGTGAGCAAGTAAAAAAAAAAATCACTGTAAGTAGGGCTTATGTTCCATTATAAGACTGCTTCGTTTATGTAATGTTTTATTCATTTAGGAAGTCATAGAGCTTAAATCTATCATAAGCCAAGACTGAACTAATTTAGGGTGATTACTGAAAGATATTTAAAGTCCAGCAGGGCAAACTTAAGGAGACCATAGGGAAAACAGTAGGAAGTAGGGATGTGTTAATTTGAAAGGTAGAGGAGCCAAAGGAGAAATTACATATTGTGTGCTGTCTGAGAATAATAAAGTTGGATTCTTCTAAAGAAAAATAGGACAAAAGGCTCTGCCATCAAAAGGTAAGATGGTACAGCATTCTCAGCTGCTGCATGTCATGGTGGCTCTCTTCTTGTGACCTGGTGCTGCATTGAAATGTCATGTCTTCACCTGAACATATCTCTCTGCTGATAGGTTCCTTATAATACATGTTAAAAATACAAAAGCTAGTAGAGGAACGTACTATAACAAGTGATTTGGAGTAAAAGGCAAAAGTTCTTTCAGGAGATGTTAGCTGCAAGAACTAGATTTTCCCCTGGGACAAGGCTCATAAATTAAATCACAATAAAAACTGTGTCTCCGAAGCACAATATCTGTGTATTATCAATTGATAACCTATGAAAAAAAGAATTATGAATGTGAAACATCTGGTATTTTTTTCTCTGAGACTCCTCAGAAAGGAAATTATTTTTATCCTGGTAGGCCAGTGCCATGAGGACAACAGGAAAATCTGTCAAACTTCAAATGTCTCCTTAGATATAAATTGTGTAACAGGTAAAGAAGGAGATCAAAAAGAAGCAGACACTTACTGCATGCCTTTCTGCAACTGAGGGAGGGAGGGCTCAGTGACTTGCACATTTTCTCTCATTCGTCTATGCCCAACACTTACCTAACTCTATTTCAGTTGATATGCAAGCTGGGTCATTTAAGTGGATGCTTTAAAACAGAAGGGGAGTATGTGTCATGATTGCTGCTCTGCAGTGCTGGACTTAAACCTGTCTGTATAGTGGCAAGAGTTTAATGACCACATAAAAAGAGTTGCTTCGATTAATTTCTGAGATACTGGAAATAAAACTCTGATTTTCAAAACCTATTTACAGTATAAATACGTCAATACATCTATTGGGAAATGGCCAGAATATGTGCTGATTAACATGCAGGGACTGAATTTTATCTACTGCCATCGATATGTATTATTTGATATACATAGATGATGTAAATATAAAAAATACCTCTCAAACTCTGAATTGTTCTGTGAGGGTGAATGAGATTTTGCGTGTTCTTTTATTAAATTTTACACATAAAACTTCCTTGTCTCTCCTTACCCCACCTCCAGATCAGAAACTTTAATCACTTGGGAATTCTCCCCATGACTTCATTGCAAATAAAATAGGTCAAGAAGACACACTTTCTATGGACTCCTTATGTGTAAGACAGTACTTATGGTTAGCCAGTCAACTGGCATCCTGTACATAACTTCTTATCTTGATGAAGTTAAGGATTGCTCGTAATTAGTTAATCCAGTCTCTGACAGTATCTGTATTTACAGAATTCTGTATCATACAGAATTTAGCAAGTTTTTTTGTAGTTCATGATTCATAGTATGTTCTTATTCTGAGTAGCTATTAATAAAGGTAATCATTCTTTAAACCTACTGGGTATTTTCCATAAAATCTGCATATTTTATTTTGTAACTATAGTTTTCTACTGACTTTTTGCATAGAAAAGTTGCTTAACAAGAAAGCTGGCTTGCTGTGGGCTTGTGAGTTTGTTCATTGCTGTCACTGTATAGTAAAGCTGTATCTGTAACTTCGCCTACTTTTTCAGTCTTACACTTACACTCTTACTCAAACTTCACAACTAAAATACAAGGATTAATCAATACTGCAAATCCAGATGTTGCTTCTGGTATAATTAATAATAATAAGCACACAACATTCCCTTTTTTTTCTCTTTAATGTTTGACTGTGCACTGCAGCTTCATATCTTGTATCTGAGACCATCTCAGCAGTGGCAGGAAGTGAGAAGTGAGCAACACAATTTTCTGTTGTTGTCCTATCTGTACTTTTAATGTTGTGAGTGAGAAAAAAAATTGCATTAGCTACTCTTGAACCAACATGCTAGATGTTTGTACTCTGTTAAATTTCACTAGAAATACTACATTTTTTTTTTCCCTCTTCTTCCACCCGCTCCTGCCCTCAGGTGATCTCCAGAGCACAGAAAATCAATGTGTTTTCTATTTATATGCATCTGATGAGAATAACAAAATAAGTAGCATCAGTTGGGTAGACTAATAATTTCCTTCTGCCCATGGGAAATGATTGTAAAAGGACAGTCTTAGCTCCTACAAGCTCTGGAATGTTGGTGATAATCAGTGGAAGTGGAGGGAGGGGTTGGGAAAGTTCTTTTGAGGGTTTTTTCCCCTCTTAGATAATAATATAAGCTTGGTGGGATGACCATAATTATTCTAACAAAGAAATTTTTGTTTGATCTACAATCCCAGGAGTGTTACTGATTTGAATCTGAGCCAAAGCATATGAAAGCATGACTTCTGTGGATATACCTGAATAAATGTGTGAATCTCTCAAACACTTCCGTGACTGACTTTTTAGAGACCTATCGCAGGTACAAAGCAGTGAATTCAGTGTGCTCTTTTGGACTTACGAAGTCTGGGTTTGGAAACCATCTGTTTGTCATCTGCATTATTTCCCTTGGGTCATAAAAACATGATTCCTAATCCCCTGTAGTACCATACTTGCCCACAGGACATCGTGTCTGGGACTGTAACACACCAGCTGCATTTGAGTTCTCAGGGAAGCTATTTCACGCTAATTTTAATTTTTCTGTTAAAAATTTGCTGTAAAGCTGAACAGAAATGGTGTTGGTAGTTACAAGAGTTAAGGGCTATAGCTTTTGCTTTCAAATCTTCTTAATTGTGAGTAAAAGTGCTTGTTTTCTCATCCTTTTATTACTTTGGATTACGTCTTTATTCGGTGCAGTATTGATGTATTGTAATAGCAGACTAGTAACATTTTTAAGCAGAGATTTTCAGCAAATACAGTGAAAGAAGTAGCATAAGAGTGGCAGAAAGCAAATCACTAATACAAATGAAGCAGTATTTGAAATAGGGATCTTTCTATCCGCATACATATTCCTCTTATAAGACTCAGAGGAAATAATGGTGCGTTTTTTGGGTGCTTGGTTTGATTTTTGTTTGTTGGAGTTTTTTTTCACTTTAAGAATTCAATGTAGTTCTGTGTATAAATATTGCAAAAAATTTCACTGAATTAATCCATCTTAGTATCCATTTAATTTCATCTGCAGAGGATTCCTGCTAACTCTGAGCTTTTAACTATTTCCAGTTGTCACAATGCGAATTTGTCTTCTTCCCCTTCAGTTAAGTTAAAAGTAAGAGGTAGTGAAGGTCTTTGGGGGCATGCCATCATCTACTAAAAGTATGATTCTTTAATCTATAGGTTACAGTAATACAGGTGATCAAATGTCAGAAAAAACCCAACACTGATATTAGACATCATCTTGAACATTACTATTTCTATGGTTCTGCTTGAACCCTACTGCGGTCTTCGTTTTGCTGAACTCCTTATTATAAATTTATCCATAAAATCTAGGGGACACGTCACAGTGCTCAGAGTCAAAGCAGAATGTGTTAACTACATAAAAAAAGATCTATTTAATTTGTAGGAAACCAACACAATTGATTCATACAACCTGATACTTCAGAGGTTTATTGATTTATATGACATGTCATGGATAAATGTAATTTTTAAAATCTGTACCTCTTCTGTAGTGCAGTATATCAGTGTATCAGGCTATGTTTGAAGAGTTTTTCTTCTACATTGGCATTTATATATTGTTTAGTTTCACAGTTTAAACATATTACATACACTTCATGCACGCACGTGTGCCAGAGGATGTGACCAGGCATTTAATAGAGTCACTTACAGATTACAGTGAACTTTCACCTATATATACCCATGTGGCTGGATTTGCAAGATTTTCAAAATATATGCTGAAATGACAAAATGTGTTAAAGAATAAAAGACTCTAACTTTCCTTATTCTACTTTGAGGATTGATTGCTGTTAAAAATTATACACCTACAAAAATACACAGTGGCACTTAGCAGTTAGCTCTCTTTGTTTTTTCTTTGCAGAAAGTGCTTTAGACTTAGTGCTGTGCTCAGCTATATTAAAGCCCATGCAAAGCAAACTTTTCACTTACTTCATCAGGTGAAACAACAGCATCCTCAGGACTCTGATGCCTCTGCTAAGATGAGTTTCTGTGTGATAATGTAGAGAAAAGTAAAGACATATGATCAGAGGAATGGAGCACCCTCCTGTGAAGACAGGCTGAGAGAATTGAGGTTGTTTAGCTTGTAGTAGAGAAGGCTGTGGGAAGATCTAGAGTACTTTGCAGTACCTAAAGAGGGCCTTCAAGAGAGATGAAGTGGGACTTTTTACAAGGGCATGTAGTGATAAGACAAGGGGGGAATGGCTTCAGCTGAAAGAAAGGAGGTTTAGACTGGATATTAGGAAGAAATTCTTTACTGTGAGAATGGTGAGGCACTGGAACAGAAAAGCTGTGGATGCCCCATCCCTGGAAGTGTTCAAAGTGACATTGAAGGGGGCTTTGAGAAAGCTGGTCTGGTCAGATGTATCCCTTCCCATGGGGTGAGAGTGGGGGTTGAAAGCAGATAATCTTTAAGGTCCCTCCCAACCCAAACTATTCTGTGATTGTATGATGTGTTAGAATACTAGCTGATGTAAACATGAGGAATAATTTTGGATTCTGAAGATAAATTTGAGCTTGTAAATCTCTAAATTAGAGCTGTAAGGATTATTTGAGTTTTTGTCCCTCAGTAGTACAGAACAGATGTTTGTGATTACTGTTTTGTTCTGAAGCTCAGCTTCATTTTAAGATATTCTATTATGTGGTTTTGATTTTTCTAACACTAACTTTCACAAATCCCTGCTTTCCTAACATAAACTATTAAGGATCTGAGCAGAGAGGTACCATCTTTCAGTGTAAGTGTGTTATTATTTCAGATTCTGTGTAAAGGCCTGAGTTTTGTTTTCTAGAGATGTAAGAAATCCATCTCAATAATTTGTCTGTTTCTCAGCATTAAGTTACCTTCTAGATGCATTAAATGCCTAGAATTTTTTCAAGTACAAAGTGGTGACTGTTTACTAAAAATGTGTAAAAGATACCTTACAGTTTAATAAGCTCATCTATGGAAGTGCTCATAAGATGCTTTACTATAGTTATATTTACATTATATCTATGTACATTTATAGGATTAAAAATAAAGCATTAAAAATCTAGGTTTTCTTCAGATCATATTGCCTTCCACTGCAGAATATCAAACCATTCTTTGTGGTTTGTCATATTCAAGTGGACTGTTTACTTGTAACTAATTAATGTCAAACATTTAGTGGGAAAAAAACCTGGTATTTCAAATAAAAAACGTCAGATTCGTTAAGTTAGGTAGTTACTCCAGTTCGGTTTGAGAAGTTACTCAAATTTAATATTGAAGTATTGCAAAACCACAACTTTCTCTGTTGGTATTTTTTCCTGATTTCACTTAGAAAAGTACCTGTAGGAGGAGATACTGACTTGGCTACATGATTGTTCCTAAGTAGCTGCTACACATTCAGCTTGAGCTCAGTGAAATGCTTGAGATTTCTGGGTATAATTATTTATTTTAAAATACTGCAAGCTCTGGGATTTTTCTGCTAGATGTGTGCTAAAACTGTTGAAACCAAACTTTTGTTCTGGTTTCGAGGGTTTTTTGTCATCAACTCTGGGGCCAGACATGGAGCAAGCAGTATTAGTTTTCCTCCAAAAGAATCACTGCAGTCAGTCTTGCCAAAACTGAGTCACAAATGCAAAGAACCAAAAGAAATGGCTAGTGGAACTGATTTTTTTAAATAACCATGAGATCAATTCAGATGTAAGTTATAAATTCTGCTGATCTGCAGGTTGCTATTAAGTCAGAGCATGTTATTTGTGCAGGCTGCCCTTCTGTCCTTGAATTGCCCTGCTGGTGCTTTGAAGCAAAGTAATGGTGGAGAGTTTTTAAGCTGCAGGTGCTTAAGGATTGATAAACTTGTATAACACTTTTCACAGGAATACAACGTGCAGATCTGTTCAGATCCTCCACTCTCCTTTAAACACAGAAGGAAAAAAAAAAAAGAAAAAACTTCAGATTCTGTAACTAAAGTGTTTATACACAGAGTAGGTTAGCTAGTAGAGGAATAGTTGGAAAATTGCTATGGTGTACTTTGATTTCACATAAATCTCTAATAATAAAATAAATCCTTTTATTGATTAAATGTATAGCCTATAACACCACAAATTGTAGTATATTATAAGCATCTATATGAATCTATAATGGCATGTTATGGCAGCAGAAAGATGACGTGTGCATACTATAACTGGGTGAGTTGTCCCTAATCATCTCTTTATAACCATCCTAATTCTCAGACTACAATCAAGCCCAGAAGGATTGATCTAATCTTAGATGAAAGAGTTTGTAGCAGATGTTTCTGTATTTCTTCAACTGCTAACTTTAAATGCCCTCAGATTTGCAATAATAAAAAAATGCTCTCAGAAATTTTAGGATTTGAACTATGATGCTAAAATGATCTAAGGCCTAATTGTGTTGTTGTGAAAGGTCATGCTACAGGGTCTGTAAACTGGAGTTTAACCTTGCTCTCTAATTAGGATGATGAAATTAAGCTCAACAGTATATGCAAGATTATCATATATGAAGAATGTTTCCCTGTTGGATAGTCTCCATAACAAACCTTCAGACAGCATTTCTTATTAAAGACATTACTAGTGATCTTTTTGGGTATATATTTGTGGGTATTTTTTAATCCTGACTTTACAGTCTAAACAGCTTTGCTTTAATTGTGATTACTTTGTGGTAGATAGTTTGGAAATGTTGGAGAAAATGTGTTGAAATAGACAAGTGGAGAGTTAGAATCAACTGAAAAAAAAAAAAAAAAAAAGGGAAAAACTCCTCAAACTTAATGTACCTTGTGGTAAAGTCTTGGCCCTGCATCCTGGTGCTGCTGACAGAAACAAGTAACCTCTGGCTTCCTAGCAGAGTTATGGGTTATTTTTGCCTCTCTTGTTTGTGGGATGGATGTCAGATGACTGTGGAGTATCTGCTCTGCTGCTGGGAGATGGGAGTTCCCAGTGGTGTGGTAATGGAGCAGGAGCTGGCCTCAATTCCCTGCTACTCTGCACCCTCTGCACTCATTCGAGAGCTCAGTGCTGTGCAGTGCTGTACAGCCTCTCTCTCTTCTTCATACGAATCCAAATTTGCCACCTAAAATGCACCCAATTAGTGCAGTGGGAACTGCATTTCAAAAAAGCAGACAGTGAAGTCAGTGCTGTTCAAAACAGGGAAAACAGTGTTTCTAGGGCATCTTAATTTCAACAATGCCCAGAAACCTAAGTGCAGGAGGGATGACAAGCCTTCTTGCAACAGTACTTGGTTTTGCATTCCTAATGGAAAGTACTGGTAGCTTGAGTATGTGGATTGCAACAATGAGGTGCTTTGGTTTGTAGTTTGGGATTTTTTCTGTTGACTTTACTCACCTTAGGTCCTGTAATTTGCTCTTTAGATGAGGTATGAATGGTTTTGTCTTCCTATTTTCCTCCTGGACCTTTTTACAGATAATAACTGCTTTTTAATTTCTCTTAAATTTTACTTGAATGCATGACAAGTGTAGTTTCACTATATCGGTAAGGTGTCACCCCTTGTCTCTTCTTCCTGAGCCAAAATATGCACAGAAAAATCAAAAAGTGGTGGGTGTGAAAGCAATGGTTAAGTATGACTTTACTATTTTTATTTTTCTTACTATGAATGCTACATTTTTAAGTTGTGAATAGATTTTTTTTTTTTAGGTCACAACATGCTGCATTTCTCTCACAGATCCCATGAAAAACAATATCCATTTTTAATGAAGGCAACTAGTGAGATAAATTTTAACATATTCATATGTTAGTGCTTTTAATGCATACAGCTGCATGCAGATGTCTTGTCTAACAGGAGAGCACTGCACATAGTGATTCAGGGAGGAGAAATAAACTAGCCTTTCCTGCAGATAATGAGATGTAAATGCAGGATGGAATATTATTATGTAGTTGTCTTCCTGGGAGAACAATTTGATGGGTTAGGCTAACAAAAAGCCCCATGAGTGATGCTTCAGTGCCTGTCCTGGTCAGTGATGGTTTCTGTTAGTAATTAAGAGCTGACTCATTGCTGCTTCTCTCAAGAGACAAATGTTTCTACAGCTAGTGGCAGAAAATTAGATGGTTTTCCAGTATACCCAAGAAAGCTGCCATTTATACTCTCTTCACTGGGGGCAGGGAGATTTCAGAGCATCTTGAGAGGTTTGGAAAAAAGGCTTATAGTGTTTTAACATTCTTTTTTGGTATTATTAAAAAAAAAAAATGAAGTTTTGGTTTTTTTGTTTGTTTGTTTGTTTCAGGCTTTGTATTTGTTGCTTGAATGCGAAGGGAAATTTCTGGAGTAATGTATAGAGACTTGTCAATGAAAGTCCCATCTCTAAATATTACTGATGACTGGCAAAGCTTTATTAGCTACAGCTGTGGATAAAATAATGTTAAACTGAAAAGCATCTATAATAAATTACTAGGAAAATGCTTTAGAAATATGTGGAAAATGGAAAATCATGGATAAGATTTTCACTGTAAACCAATTATTTTAAATTATTTTAGAAAAAGAAACATTTTTTTTCTTTTAAAAAAAAAAATTAGCCAGTGGATTTCCTGTAATATGTATTTTAATGGATTTATTATGAACAGCCAAGGCAACAATATAACAGAACTGTGTGATATAACCATGAAAAGTAATGATCCATTCCGAGGCCAATGTTTTGCATATATTAGTCAAGAATATTAAAATATGTGATCATGCTGGAAAGGTGAGCTGAGCACTGAATTAAGCAGAAGAAAAAGTACATAAAGGAGATCATGCAGAGACTTTATAATGAATTGATCATTTGCAGTGTTTATATAAAAGAAAAGATCTCTGAAGATTAATAGAAATGGATCAGCACTGGGAGTCAAATTTCTGACCAGAAAGATTTCAGAAATCATTTGGAGTGCAATAAGGCTATATTGTTTCAAGTCTGGAATCCTTTTCTCTCACGAACAAGATGAGGCTATTCAGGGTCCATACTCATCAACAGAGGCTACTGTCCCCTGCAAGCTTGGACATTGTAATGAAAATCATTCCCTTATGTTATTTCAAGGGGCAACTGAATCAATTCTCACTAGACTACAAGTGTGCTGAGTTGCTACCATGGCTTACTGATATAAAATTGCACGACAGTAGTGGGATCTAGAGGAGTATTTAATTCTGATTTTCTTGTCTTGTAAAATTGAGAGAGGAAGGGTGTTGTTTAAAGAGGTTCTTCTGTGCCTAGGTCTTAGCAGGTAATTTCAATAGAATCCTTCTCAAGTTTATAATGAACAAGTTTTGGTCCTTCTAATATATACAAAAATAAAGGAAAACCTAAAAATAGTATGTACTTAATGCTAACTTTCTGGATTTCTCCAATAAAAAAATAAAACAAAAACAAAACAACCAACAATGGCATAGGGTGCCATTTGTGTTGTTTGCTCTCAATTCAAAAATGTTAAAATCATATTCGTTGAGCAGTGAGTGCTCATCCAAGTGTGTAAACCTGATAAAATGATCAAATATTTGGCATTTCTTCAGCTGTGCATGTATGGAAAAGAGACACTTAAATCTCACAGAAAATACTAAGTATTATGGAGACAACACTGTGAGTAGTTCTCATTCTCTCTGTTGTTTAAGGGTTGATGCCGATTTCTCTCACAATGGCTACCCCAATTATCTGAGGACTTTAGAAGTCTTTCAGAAGTTTAGATTACAGCCAGTGGCATCCTAAAGTAGGCCAGGGATAAAAGAGTATCTCACAGTTCGTGAATAATTGAGTAAGCTTTTGTATAACAATGAGGTGCTTTATGAAAGGCAAATGTTTGTTTGCTGTTTGCTCACATCTGCACCTATTTATTCATATTTATAGGTAAATTCATATGCTAATGTTTTTTCAAACGCTGAGATAGAAACTGTCTGTTGGTATAATAAGGTAAAAAGCTGCTGAAATGCAGTGGATTTCTATATGTTTAGACCAGCTTTAAAATTAGGTTAAAAAACATAAAATCAAGATACAAGAATGTACCTTGGTGTATGTACATACCATGCTGAGTTCTCTTTGAGCCATTTCATTCTTCAGATTTCTCTTCTTCCTAAAGGTCTAGAAAAAAATAGATACCAATAAATTGAAGCCGTAACAGTTTAAAGGACAAACTTATGGTTCCCTTCTTGTACTATTTGGTGTTCTTTAAAAGCAAAGGCTGTTCATTCTCACAGTCTATGTGCTCAAACCTTTGAATTCACCCCAATTCTGAAATCTGGAGAAAGGCCTGACAGGGAGCATCCTTGAAGATAACTAGCATCGAGCCCTAGTATTCGATGTATACTTTGTAGTGCCCACTAATGAGGTCAAAGCCTTCCTGTGGAATTTTGTCAGTTTAGTTGCAAACCCTCAAACTCACTTTCAAGCTGTCCCGAATTGATATCCACTGAAAAAAAAAAAAAAAAATACTGATGCTGTCATTCAGGAGAACCTGTTTGTTTGTCACTGAAGGAAATGCTTTAAAGTATGAATTAGATGACCTTTTATCAAGAAAATGTTCTCATCCTCACAGAGAAAAATCTGACTCCTCAACTATGATGTCCAGTTTGCCTTTTCGGGGGAATATTTCTAACGTACTTTGCATTACAATGAAATATGACTGTACCATATATATATGTATATAAAAATATATATATATACATACATATATATAACATATACCTACATTTAAAAAACACCTCACCAACCTTCAAAAGACTTCTGTTAATTAACATAAAATATTGGTTACATTATCACCAGCTGTCCAAAATGCAGGTCATCTGTAAAATGTGGATTCCGTGGCTATGCTAAAACCCACCACCACAGATGATGCAGCCTTGGATTGATCTGTTTTTTCTAAAGAGAATATTTTGGAGACTGTAAACTATTAAGGGCAGATAATGAAAATAAGAAAATGAAGAAAACATTTGAAATACAGTGGGTTTTACCTGGATAAAGAACTTTTTAGGAAACGACCTTCCTTGGAGGAAGACAGATGAACTGAAAATACACATAAACTAAAAAAACACCCAAGATCCCAGCAGAGCCAGGAGTGTTATTAAAAGTGACACTTTTATTAAATGAATAAATATGTCTACTTTGGACAGTTGGTGCTATTGCTTTTAGTAAGGTCAAAATAGCGTGAGTATTCTCTACCTGTGTGTGGAGCTTTTCATGCTATAACATTCTGTAGTTAATATGGTTTAATCAAGAAATAAGTGTGAGAGCAGTGCTGTAGCTTTGGAAAAGTCAAGTTGCAACACTGCCAAGATGTTATTTCAAGAAAATACTATCAAAGATGGTTTATGATGTTCCACAGTGTAATGTCATTTTTTTTCAGGAAGTGTGATATTGTCTTTGCTTTTCCCCAGGTTAAGTGAAGTAATTTCTGAGATAGGAAGTACAGTTGTACAGCTGACACTTTGCAACCTGAGTTGCAAGAAGAAGCCTAAAAGCTGTATGCTTTGTAAGAAGCATACTTGCAGAGGATCTAATTAAATGCTATGTTGTCTTCCAAAAGTCTTCATAATTAAATGCATTGATACTGTAGTCCAATGGTAGGTTTTTAAAAGAAAACACTTATTTTAACTGATAACATTCCTCTGAGATAATGGCAATAGGATAGTGTCAGTATTATTGTATGATAACATGGTTAATTAAGCTTAATTATTTTAATGACGTTATATTTGCTGCATATACTCAGTTTAGACAACATCACACTGAGGAGAAAACTCTCCCTGCTCATACTTCCTTGACGTTTTTAACTATTTCTTTTTTTGGTAATGGGAGATAGAGTTGATTCAAATTAAACAGTACTGTATTTCTTGTGCTGTGTCATTCAATTTTGTAGAATCTATACAGAAATAAAGCTCTTCACATATGGCCAGTGGAATCACTGAGTTTGTTGTTTTTTTTCAATGTACCCTTGAATTAATAACATAAAATTCCATATGGTATTGTTTATAGAGCTGTGCAAGTACTGAATGGGATAATGAAGTAAACTGCTGTCATAGATTATAAAACTAGATTAATATCGAATCTCTTACTTGCATAATATAGTATAGAGGATTATCATTAATCAGCTTCTCTTTGAACCACAAAGGTATGATTATTTGATAATTCAATCCTTATTTTAAAATTCTGATTATGGCAATACAATGAGAATGCTTGATAGGTAGTCTATAAAGTACCCTGTTGTTTAAAAATGCTTTTAAAGCAAAATCTAGTGTGTTTCTCATTAAAATGAGAGGATAATACTGTTTTGCCTTGTACTTTCTGGAGGACTATTTTTCACTACATGTTGTCAAAATTTAATAATTTGCATAGTTTTTCCTTAGAAAGTTTGTCATGGAACTAAGTGAGAGAACTAGATGTTGTTATCCAGTAATGGTCACATTAGTGCTTCCTTCAACCTTGTGTTTTCTCTTCTGTCTGCACAAGGCCATGCTAACTGCTGATTACTGTGTTCAGCTAAAACTGCAATAAATGTTTTTCAGTGGTATCAGTACTCTCAAGGACAGACAAATGTGAAAGGTAGAAATGTGTGAAGTGATTTCTGAAAGTACCTTCTCTAGTGATAGTCTTACAATTTCTTTCATAATCAAAGTTCATGGGTTTACTTGCATCTCAGGAATTGTCAAATTTAGCATTCATGAAAAGCCTACAAAGGACTAACAATAAGTATAAACTGACAAATTTGGTATACTCTTGTAGAAATAATTGATGTTCTCAGAATTTTTTACACTTTTGAAATAAAAGATTGTCATTTTAAAATCTCTTCCTAAGTAACTGATGTATTTGTAATGGAATGGAATGCATTTGTGATACTGTCCATCTTTAAAAAAGCCTAATAGAATCCATTACTTTTGTTTGCAGATTTTCAGGCGTTGTTGGTTAGTTTTCAAGAAGGCTTCCAGTAAAGGACCCAGGAGGCTAGAAAAATTTCCGGATGAGAAGGCAGCATATTTCAGGAACTTTCACAAGGTAAGTCGGGCCTTTCTGGTGAACTGAAGCATTGCCTGTTTACCACTCATCCTTGGGAAGAGCGTGTTCTTGATATGTCTAGCTTGCAAACAATACAGTGAGTCTTATTGAAAACCTAATTCTGACAATAAAAGCACAGTAAAGCATCTTTTAAGTAAGTCTCAATGATACAGGTGAGGTATCCCACTGTTTTTTTCCAGATGAGGACAAAACCCTCATGTGCATGTGAAGTGGCAGAATAATGCTGTGTTGTTTTTTTGTTTGTATGTTTGGTTTTTGGTTTTGTTTTTGTTTTTAATTTAAACATTAGCGGTTTGGAAATGTGTAAACTTGGGTGCCCATTCAAATATTTAATCAGTAGTTATTAACTAAGTATTGAACAAATTCTGAAAATGCTAAATGCCTCAGTTGTGAAATGATACTCATTGAATATGTAAGGTTTTTCCCAGAACTCTTCAAAATTTCCAAGCACTGTCAACAAAAGAGATTTTTAGCAGTAAAGAGTCAGGATTCACTCAGTGAGATACTCCCCGCTTTCTCTGTCACTTGCACTTCTGTGATAGGAAGCAAGATATTTGAGCATGGGTTCTTTCTGTCATGTAAAGTCCTGTTATCAGCCCCTGCCCAAAGTCTGTCAGTTGACTTCACATTAGCTAATCCTGAAATAGGGCAGGGCTCTGTGCTTGTACTACTGTCTCCTATCAAGTCACCTTTAGCTTTATGCCATGTCAATGTTAGATGTTACATTAAAACTGTCAAGTTGAAACACAAAGAGGGCTCAACCAAAGGCTACATAGCAAGTACTGAAAAAGTGTGGATGTAAGCCTACATCTCTTGAAAGCAGGTCTTGGCGTTCTCATCGTAAAACTACAAATTGGCCTTTAAGTTCCAGTAGCCTCTTCATGTCTCTAAATTAAAAATATATATATAATAAGTTCCAGGCAATTCTGCTGTGACTATTTTTAAGAAAAAGAGGCCTGGTAATTTCATATTGACAAAAATCCAACATTGTATGTTCAATTGCTATCTAAGTTTAGGACTGGCAATTACTAGACTATTGGCACTTTCACTAATGTACTACAATGGCAATATTTGCTCCCCACATGGAGGAGATTCACACTGGGCAAAAGCGATTCTTCTCTTCAACAAAAATTTCTAAAAAACCTTTTGCTTTCAAAATGTAACTTGATGATAGGTCTTTAAAATAATCAGTTGAATGGTTTGAGTTGATAGCTATGGTGGGTTGACCCTGGCTAAATGCCAGGTGCCCACTAAAGCTGTTCTAACTCTCCTGGCCAGGGGAGTGAAAATATAATGACAGGCTCATGGGTCGAGATAAGGGCAGGGAGAGATTAGTGACCAGTTATCATCACAGGCAAATGCAACTCAGGGAAATAAATTGATTTATTACTAATCAAATCAGAGTAGGGTAAAGAGAAATAAAATCAAATTTTAAAAAACCCTTACCCTTACCCCTCCCTTCTTCCCAGGCCCAACTTTACTCCTGATTTTCTTTCCCTCCTTCCCACCCTATGTAGCAAAAGGGGGTTTGGAATGGAAGCTGCAGTCAGTTCATCACACGTTGTCTTTGCTGTCTCCTCAGGGGTAGGACTCTTCACACCTTTCCCCTACTCCAGCATGGGGTGCCTCCCATGAAACACAGTCCTCCCCAAACTGCTCCAAAGTGTGTCCTTCCCACAGCCTGCAGTTCTGCATGAACTGCTCCAGCATGGGTCCCTCCCATGGAGTGCAGTGCTTCAGGAATAGGCTGCTCCAGTGTGGGTCCCCACCAGGGTCACAAGTCCTGCCAGCAAACCATCTCCAGCATGAGCTACTCTCTCCATGGGTTCAGAGGCCAGGAGCCTGCTCCATCGTTGGCTTCCAACATGGCCACAGCTTTTTTGCAAGCCTTTGGGGGAAGTGCAAGTATCATTTGAGAGGCTGAGAAAATAACATAGATACAGATGCAGCTGCATGTTGTAATAGTGACTGATGGAAGAGCAGCCCTCTGCAAATGGAAAGGAGGGGTGTTACTCTTTTTTCCTTCTTATTCTAGTTCTTGAGAACAAGGAGGGGGAAGAGAAAGAACTGGATACTCTCTCCTATTTAAAAAGATAATAGGTTTCTGGCTGGAGAGAAAGAGGAATTGTATCCATTCACTTGGATTGTAGCCATTTGTCAAATAAAAGCCATGAAATAACTTCTGAAGGTATATATTCAAAAATAGAAACCCTGAATTTTATTCTCTGGCTTGATTTTTTTTAAAGGATATTTTATTATTCCATAGTGATTATTCTCCTCAATTGCTTCCATTCCAGTACATGAAACAGTGGTGAAGTAGGTATGCATAACTTGTGAATAGTCATCAGGCATAACTATTGAGGGAACAGTGCAGGTTTCTATAGGATCAAATATAGTTATTCAGTTGCTGGTATTGGATGAAAATACCCTGATTCTCTTTCTTTCTTTACTAGAGCTGTTTATTGGGTTATTATATTTGGAAGTTGTTCAAAATGCGTATTTATTTCTGTCCAGTGCAAACTGTTTTGCAATTCTCAATTTCCTTATTCAATCACAAAATATGAGGGGCATACGGTACACAAGAAAATCTGAACTATGAGAATCAATGAAAAAAAATATTAAATATTGAGGAAAGGAGATCTGATGTTTTTAAAAGAGAGGTTAAAATATAAGTTGCAAGCCTGACTCCTTACAAAATGACAACGGTACTCCAATATGAGTAATTCATCAAGATCTCCACTTTCCCAGGTTTGAGCTTGAAATGAGGCTCAGTGAAATTCCTCTTTAAAGTATTTTACCTAGATGACTATATATCTCCTATACTTACATAATAAACTTGTGTTCTGGGCAGTGCTAGTTACAAAAGGGGCTAAACAAAGGAAAAACTCAGAACTGGTAGCACAAAGCTAAGAGAATTTAGAAACAGAGATTTTCTGGTTTACATATGCTAAATAAATATTCATTAATGAGTAAATAAGCTGGCTTCCTTAAAAAATGGACTCCCTCCCTGCCTCCCCCTACCCCGGTATGCAGACTATATATGGGTTTATTTGTTATTCTGTAAATTCTGTAAATTGCTGTTGTGCATTGCTTCGGTGTTGTTTTTTTTTTTTTTTTTAACTAGTAATTTTCTTATTATAAATAACAGTAATGGCATTTGTCCTAGACGAGTGTCTCCTGACAGCAGCAGTGCATATTACATTCATTAGCTGAAGTGTGACCTCATCTGTTCACTTCACTTTCTGGTATCAAATTAAAACTTCTCATTACTGTAAATTTAGATCATTACACTCTTGCTCAGGTAAGTTATAGCTTAGCTGTACTGTTTTCCCTTGAACATTCATTGTAGAGGTTGTGCAGAACAGCTGTGTTAATTCCCAGTGCTCCCTCCAAAGAGGGCATAAAATGGCAATAATTCTGTACCTGTCCCAGCAGTGGGTATATTCTTGGTATCTCTTCCTTCAATATCAGAAAATGCCAAAAACAGACACCACAGCTTAACCAACTTAAAAGAAGGCATAAATAACAAGCTTGCCTATTTCTCTAATAAAAGATGTAAGCCATGTAAAAGTTAAATTCTTTCAGGCATTGGAGACATACTGATCAGACAGTACAAGTGCCTGTTACCCATTAGGAGAGGCTTGCAGAACCATTACAGGTCAACATGGTTAAGTAGCAACAGGAAGGTTACTAGAAATGAGAGCAAAACCTGAAGGGTATCCAAGTGAACTAGTAAAAGCATTAAACAGTTGGCCGATTATTTGTTAAAGCAAAATTAGAAAAGCAAAGTAAAACCTGAAGAGCAACTAACCAGAATAGTTAAGAGTGGTTATAATACAGACTCTGACCCATGAGGAACAATGAATTTGCCAAAGACCCAAGGGTATGAGGAAAATGTGCAAGAAAGAGAGTAGAAATAAGCACTTTTGTTTTTCACTATAGAGAAAAGTGACATGTTCTGGTGTAGGTATGCAAGGGAGGATTCCGCAGAGATGTCTCTGTGTCTTAAACTTGATCATAGATACTTCAGGTCCAGCTACATAAAGAATGTTGTTACTCAAGAGCCTAAATGATGACATAGCTGGATTACTAATGGTAGTCCATAAATACCCAAAATGGGATTCAACAAGTAAGGATTCTTCCATCCCCTTTAAAATTTCCAGTGCCATTCATGCATGCTTGTTTTTCACTTATATGTTAAATAGTCTTCACCCAAAGTGAAAGTCTTGTGAGTTTTGTCTGTTCTTGACAAGGTATAGCTGTCTTGAAGCAAGAGAAGTTTGAATCTGTAAATGCTAGTGTGCCTACCCTTTGAATAAATAGATATCTGATGTCTGGCATAGAGTTCAAGACTTACTGACTTAATCCCCCCGATATGACTGATTGTTCTGTTAAAATTGTGTAAGGAACAGCTATCTCTAAGGTCTTGAGTTTCATGTTAGCAAGATTAAAGTAGGATAAGATTTTTAGATTTATGTTATTTAATTGGGTTTTTCCCTGTCGTTAGCTTTAATTATGATGAGCTTTATATAGCCATCTATACACCAGCTCACACAATTCTCAAATATAATTACAACTCTGAAATAAAAAATAAAAATATTTATATATGACACTGTTACTATAATCCTTGTAAGAACTCCTCTCATGTTGTTTCCATGTAGTTACCTTTGGATTATTCTGGTTTGTTCTTTTCCTTGGTGTTCTCTAGCCACTGCCAAGTTGTCTAAATAGAGATTCTTCTCGCTAAAGAGATGTGAACTAGCCCACTGTTTTTTCTAGTTTTGTCCAAGAGTCCTGCTTTATTGTGGAGTATTTCAGACTCTTGTGTTGCTTGTGTTCACTACAAGACTACAAGTCAGAACTTGTGCAAGTCTTCTTATGAACATCTATAATCTGGCATGTTACTGTTCATGATATTGCATTGCTTCTCAGATGCAGAGGCATTCTCAGAAAGGAAGTTGGATAACCATCCATCAAAATTTAATTGTTAGGGTTGATTCATGTGCTTTTTGTAATAAGATATACTATACCAGTTGATTAATATCCAAATTTGAATATTATTTGAATTCCCCT
Organism: Margarornis squamiger; assembly: GCA_035222235.1. Taxonomy (NCBI): domain Eukaryota; kingdom Metazoa; phylum Chordata; class Aves; order Passeriformes; family Furnariidae; genus Margarornis; species Margarornis squamiger. Next base: position 94,689,788 of record JAWWTY010000077.1, on the reverse strand, counting down.
TCTGCAGTTGGTTTTTTTGGTTTTTTTGTTTGTTTGTTTGTTTTTGTTTGTTTGTTTGTTTTTGTATAATTGGTATGCTATCTATTTTTCAAAA
>JAWWTY010000077.1:94624025-94689684 GCA_035222235.1 Margarornis squamiger | reverse complement strand
CACCCCCCCCCCCCCCCCCCCCCCCAGTTTAATTATTATGCTGTCTGTTTTTCAAAATCTCAAATTCAAACCTGTCTGGTTTTGCTCTATTGACCATTGTGCTTCCACAGTCTATTAGTTGATCTATAGTTCCTCAATAAGTCTTTATTTTCTCATCTGTTTAAATTCAGCCAGAAATTCATATTCAATGACAGCTAAATAGGAATACCTTATGAAGATCTGGTCACTTTCACAAATGTGGAATTTTTTCTTTGAAAACCATCCCAGATTTAGAACACTTTCTCCTTTCCCTATATTCCCCTTATGCTTGTTCTTTAAAAGTATGGTCATTTTTCCCCCCAAGAACTTCTTTCAGAAAATTTCAAAATAGTGATCTCAAAGTAGTATTTTCTTAGGAACCAAATGAATGTGTGTGTGACTATGTTAATTTTGAATAATATTTTGTAAGTTTTTATCTGCAAATAATTAAGAATTTATGTATTAAGAATTTAATTTTTGTATATCTTTGCTCTTTGAGGCTGAAGGAGGTGCCCAAATGTAGTTTGTGTGGTTTTTACATCCTTATTTTGCCAAATCTTCCAAAGAAGAGATAACTAAATTTTCCTAAAAACTTATTTTTTCCTCATTTTTACATGTAATTCCATTCAAATATTTGATTGCAGCACTTTCAAGTAATATCTTCTAGCCAAATCATATGGTCAGTATGGGAAGGTTATGAAGGACATTGCTTCCATAGGCTACTATTACTCAGCTGATGAGATTAAAATGAAACCTATTTAAATGAATTACTGTTAGTGAAATTACTCAGTTCTGTACACCAAACAAAGAGATTTACAGTAATTATTGGATCCTTCTTAAAATATAGAAGTATGTGAACAACCTAGTTGTTCAAAGCAAGCATTCTATGCACTAGAAAGGAAATTGCAGGAATAATTGGAGCTGTGCTGGTAATAAAGCTGTTAATAGAGTCTGAGCACATCAAAGGGCAGCATGCAAACTAATAAAACAAAATCTTTTTCAACAAAGATTGTGTTAAGGTAATAACATCTTCTTTCCTTAACAATGTAATGGAGAAATCTACAAGTTGAGCATGCTGACAGGACTTTCAGCTCCTACACACATGGATCTAAAATGCATAAATAATCCCTTTCTGTACAGGACTCCATTCATCTGTCTAAACCTTGGAGTCACAATATATTAATGTGAAGAGTCAGTTCATGGGGTATATAAAGAAGTGATGTCAATGGATGGCATTAAATTCCCCAACAGTGACATCAGTGGCTGAATCTAAGTAAAAAGTAAAGAAAAATAAAGAAAATCTCTACTGGCAACACATAGCAACACCAAGATCTATTAGTGATGGTTCTTATATGAAGATCCATGTACACTTTATTACAGTAAATTCATAATAGTAGTTTAGTGTGTGTACATTTTAGCAGCAAAAGGGATCCTCTTGCCCTTTCAAATCAGCTGTTTAAATAGAAGCCTGCGTTCTCGTTCTATTACTAAAACAAGCTGGAAGACTGAAAGCTTTTCATGGAAAAAAAAGTAATATTGGATAGGGGAGGAATGTTTAAACATTTCAGCAGCAGGAGAAAAAGAGTTATAATGTAAAACTTCCAAAATGCCATTGGCATATAGAACAATTCAGGACCTCTGGAGCCCATCTAGTTCAAGCCCCTTCTCGAAGCAGCATGAGTCATATCACTGCTCATGGCCATGTCCAGTTGGGATTTGACTATCTTCAGGAATGGAGGCTCCATGATTTCTACAAAACTAAACATGAAGTCCTGCACCTGAGACCTGGTAACCAAAGCAGCTCTGCTGGAAAGGTCCCAAAGGTCCTGTTGAGCAGTGGGGTGAGCTGAGCCTGCTGTGTGGCAGCAGTGAAGGCAAACCATGTCCTGCACAGCCTAAGGAGGACTCTGGGCAACAGAATGCGGATGTTTAGCCTGGAAGACTTCTTCGTACTGAGTGCTGGTTAAGCCACACCTGTAATATACTGCCTAATTCTGGTCCCCTCACTGCTCTATTCAAGACAGGAAAAACCAGAGAATGTCAGTAAGGAAGCTGGAAGTTGGAGAACCTGAGGAAAGACTAAAGAAACTGGGCTTGCACTAGTGAAGAGAGAAGGCCTGGAGGCAGTAATCACAGCCTTTTAGTTTTGATAAGGTGGCTGAGGTGTTCTCAAGGCTGCTCAGGGGAAGGAAAAGAGACAATGGACAGAGATTAGGGAAAATTAGCTTGACATAAGGCATAAAAAAAAAAAAAAAATACCCATAGGAACAACTAAACATCAGAACAGGCTAAGCTGAGTGCTCAGTATTTCCTTGCTGGAAATCTTGAAGATTTAGCTTGGCAAGGCCCTGTGTAACCAAATTGAAGACCCTACTTTCAAGGTAGACCAGGAGTGCCATCCAACATAGACTTTTCTGTGAACCATGAATTACAGTTCTACTAGCTCTTGATATATCCCTGTGCTGCATGTATTGTGTCAAACTGGTCCTGCCCTTTCCTGAGTATACTTCAGTTATTTTTAGTGATGGAAAAAATATACTTAATCTTCCTAGTGTTTCTTAAAACAGTCTCAAGAGAACTTTTCTTTGAACTGCTCTGTTCTTGCTGCTTTACAGTAGAGAATACAATGGTCTAGGTGTCAGTTATATATATATTCAGCTTTTGCTGTGAAAATGTAGCCATTTTTTGGCAAAGTTTAAAACCTTGCAAAACTGTATTTTGTATGTATTTTTTAGAAACCCTTCTGACTTTGACAGCTAAAATGTCACATGTAATCTGTAAAGCTTCAAATACAATGGAAATGCAGATAATTTTCTCTCTTGAGTAATGAAATATGTTTCCCCCAGTTCTTGCAGAGCTAAAGCCTGACATTCCCTGTAATAACTACTTGTCATTTCTGTAGACTAGTCGAGGGACAGGTGTTTGAGATGAGATCATGGAGCCATTCTCTGTATGTATATCCTCTGGCACTTGGTAACGGGGAAAAGAAAATCATTGAATTAAAATTTAGAGAAGAAATAGCCAAATGTTAGACCAAGGAAGAAAAAGAGAGGGATAAATGTTCTGGCAGTCTATGAGAGCACCTTATCCATTGGATATCTGTGAGAAACATCAAGGTCAATAGAAAGGTGGCTGTTCAAAGATTGATATGAGAAATGATAAAGTGAAGAATGGGATGGGAAATTTTTTAAGGAAGTGTGTATTACTAGAGGTAATAAATCTATTTTAATTGACTGCACAAAGCCATGGAGACTGGTGCAAAAATAAAAATCCCAACAATAAGAGAGAAGTGAACAAGGAAATGAAGCATATGGATATAGTCTGTCTCTTCAGCTCAATTATACCTGGTGCAAAGACAGTCAGTGTCGCAGGACAGGTGCATATTAAGAGACAGCAAGGAGGGATTGTTCAGGTTTTTGCACCCAAGCAAATTGCTCTCTTAGAATGCTACCTCATTTGTTCCAGCAGCTGGGAGATGTGCACTTCTTGGACATTGCCCAGGAGTGGACATTTCTGAAATAAGAAGAGCATGTGTTTTGAAGTGAGGGTTTTGGTAGCAGGGACCCAGATAAAGCCAGGGAATAGACATGAGAAGAAAGACTGGTATTAAGGTCTCTGAAGCAGGTCCTCACTGGTTCTTGAGGGGAAATCAAGTAGAAACAATTGAGTTAGGATATAAAACAGCTGGGTTCCACTCTGGAGATTTGCACTAACCAAATTCCCCTTTTTAATGCAGTGTTGTTGAAAAGCTGAGTCCTGCATACCTTAAATTCAAATCCAAAAGTTTAAAGCACATATATTTGATATTCCCTTGTAATGTAATGCACACCTTCCAGATGTGACAAAAGAAAATTAATATTTCTGAAATCATCTGTGCAAAGTATACTTCTGTGATGACCATTACAGAAAAACCCTGGGAGAAATGAGGCTGTCTACCATTAAGTCAGAAAAACATAATAATATGTACAGAAGAACATATATATAGAAGAGGTGCCAATAAACATAAAGCTATTTATTTGTCTTAGGATACAGGGTAGGAAGCCCATAAATCAGATCCAGTGGGGCCCACTGCCATAAACAAGAAAATGATGGACTAGGCCTGTAGAACTAGTAGTCAAAGTAATGTTGAGGTCTTCCATTCCTAGCCTTTAGTGCTTGACCCTGCTTTTGTTTGTTTTATTTTTCCAGAATTCAATGTGCCTATTTTCACTATTCAAGTGTAGAAAGTAGGTATACCACATAAATTATAAAAGTTCATGGTGAAAGTTAAAGACCTAATTATCTAGCCTGCTGTTTATAACACTAGTAAAAAAATGTTATGTGAGGATTTTATTTTTTTTTCCTTATGGCAACATTTTCCCTTGAAGCTACTCTGAATTATGTGTCTGTGTTGCCTGGGAATGTTTACCATTTCGATGTGGAAATGGGAAGAGGCATGGGCCCTTGTGCAATAGCTATAAAAGGAAGCAGACAGGTAGAAACAGCAGGTTATGGTGTATGAGGGAGGGCAGACAGGTTTGTCACTGTAATTTACTTTCTCCTAGTAAAAGGAGATGAAATAAAAGAAGTCTTATGAGTACTATGGTTAATTTAAGGTTTTTTATTTACTTAGAGTGAGGGAGGCTTTGCAACGTAAATAAAGAGCAATTTATTATGAAAATTAGCACAAAACTATCTAATTTTTACTTCTTCATGGAAGGGAATTTGAAATTCAAATCACTGGCTGATGAAGGTTATTAAAAATGCATCAGAATTGAAAATGTAACTGTATGTAATTGTCATAATAGATACTCAAAATTAATTTATCCCCAATGACAGTTAAGCTAAAAGTATTTTCAAATTATCAGCTAAGAAATTTTAGGTAATTTTAGAAACAAATAAAGTGAAAACATTTCAAAAAGTTTGAAAAAAAATAAAACTTCTAAAATAATCCTAAAGGAAGGGTTACATTTCTGTCTAGAATAATTACTTTTCTTCTTTTCCTAATTACTGTACTCTTTTAATTTTCTTTTGCCTCTCTTGCATTTTCTCCCTTTCACCTTTTTCTCCCAAAGAATTCTGAACTTCTTTGGCTGTATGTGTACATATGTACAGGCATAGGCTCAAGTTGCATTAAACTAAACTCATTAATTTTCTTTCTATATATGGTAGTTTTTCATCTGGTTGATGCATTTTTCTGATGAGCATCCAAGAATCTTGTAGATAATCTGGTGCTATTAATACTTCCTCCAGAATATCTGAAATGCCTATTATGTCTATACTTATCTTTAAGATCAGCATCAAATTCCATTGGTGGATTGGGTTACGAGTTATTTTTTAAGACACTGAGGCATATTTACACCCATTAAAAATCAGCGGGGGAAGGTTTTTCTAAATAATACTATTTTTGTGCTGGGTGTGTATTTAATGTTTTAATGCTTTCTAAAACCAAACAAAACCAAAAAAAATACGCTAGTGGATATGTTTGTGGTTGTGCTTGTAGATGTACACACATGGGCTTGCACCACTTGCTCTTGTCCAAGGCCAGCAATGTAGCATAGTCCCTGGCTGAGTCCTGTGCTTGTCTGTGTCTTCCTCCTCTTTGGCATAAGGTGGTGACAAAGCCAGGAACCAGGAGGGCAAAGGCAATGATGTCTCTTCTGCTTTCCTGGCTAATTTAATTAATTTTTTTCTGAATATATCTCTCACTAGTTCAGCAGATATTCATCATCTGAGAGGTCCTTAAAATTTTCATCATGAGTTTCCTCTCAACTGTGGGATTTTTTTACCCCTGTGAGTGTTATAATGGAACTAAGGCAGTGTTTGTCACCTGATTCTGACCCAAGGCTTCCCCATGGATTCAAGATCTAGCTAAAGTGACCTACAGGCAAAGTTAAAGGCTTTCTCAGTTTGAAAGGGCTAGGAAGGGGAGTTAAACCTAAGGTTCAGCCACTGGCATCATGTACAGCATAGATACAGTGGTAATAATGTACGTGCAATGAAAGGCTATGGTTGCTCATATCCTCTAACACTCCTGACCCTTTTGGTCAATCTAGTGAGAGCTTTCATGGTTAGGGTTATAACCAGCAGTATAGCAGGAAGAATTATATACCCATCACTTACTGCACTCAAGTAATTACTGCATGTAAGTTATTTGTTTTCAAATTTAGTCTGTGTTAATAAACACTTATTTTTAATTGAGCTGTTCTAACAAGATAACTATTACAAGTGAGCCAATTTAAGTAAACCAAGAGAAAAATTTAAAGGAGATTTTGGAAACGTACTTTTCTCCTTTCTTTCTAGTCAAAGACAAGTAACATATTATTTTTAATTAACCAATACCTTTGGGCTAAAAATAGAAAAGATCTGGGCATAGTCAGGTACTTCAAGAAAGTTAAAAGTGAAAACTCTAAAACATGGAAACGGTTTCTAGCTGTCGAGTATATTTTAGAAGCTTCATAAGGGTATTAACACATACAATGTTCTAATTCATTTACACATTCATTGTGAAATGTTGTCTTACTACTGTACTTGGGTAATTAAGCTACAGAAATGAAATGCCCCATTTTGTTTCTCAGGTGTAAACATTGTTTGCATGCCTACTGACTTTAGCAGAAAGTTTGGTATTGAAAGCCTTTTTTTTATTGTAGCTGAAATTTGGAAAGATAATTGTGAAACCTGTTTTATTTCAGTTGTGAATCACGCTCCCTCTCTGCCACCTCTCTAGCAAGGTGTTATTTTTCCAGGGTGAACCTGCGCTTCAAATTACAGTGTTCTTCCAGTATTAAGGCAGTAGTTTAAATTTTGTCTACACTCACATTTACAGAAGGCTGTATTTTTTCCCCTTTTATTTTGATGCTATACACAGTAGTCTGGTATTCAGATTTCACTTCAAAATGAAAGGTCAGATTGGAAAACATGTTTCAAAGGTTCCTTAGGACAGCGAGGAAATGGGATTGGAGAGAACTAGGATTTTTGTGTTGCAAAATACCCTTTTGAATTTGTCTGTTCAAATACCCTTTGAAGTGTGTATGCATTTTTTTTTGTATGTATTTGAAAATCCTAATTAAAATCTTTGTTAGGGGAATAGGTCCATATACACATGAACTGATCATACTTTAACTATTGCCTTAAAACACCAGGCTACCAGCCAAAATTAGAATAATCCCACTAGGCTGGTTGATTTTATGGGTTAGGAAGCAGCTCAATTCTGGCAGTATTGGAGCAGCACAGTTTCATAAAAAATAACTTTGCTTGGAAAAATCCCTACATCCTTGCCTAGTAAAAGTAGCTGATATGACTTAATATGCTTACTCTGCCCTGGTAGGTTTGATTTACAAATGCTGTCAGTCTAACATTGAAGGTGCCATAACTAAAGCTAGTCAAGCAAGTTTGGTTTCCATTCTTAATTTTTTTAGATTTCATTCTTACAAAGTAAAGAGTTTGTCGCTGCTTATGTGGTAGGTGGTTGGAGTACAGTGTGAAACTGAGTACCGTGGTGGTAGCCCATAGGAAAGTCAGATATAATAATACTTAGCAATAGTGAAGGACAAAAGAAGGAAGAGGGTTGAGGTAAATATTAATATCTCTTTGTCTTGGATCTATTTAAATTTTGAGAAATTAAAATAGTTATTTTATTTTGTATTCAGTCTAAATTTACCTAATGCCATCTACATTCTCCAAAAATGCTGAAAAATTGAAACTTTCAAATTTTTTAAAATCTCAGTTTTATCTTGAGGACAAGAAGGACTTTTTCATTGTCCCTGTACTATCAGACCTACACATATTTCTCCCCATCAAAGTTCACTTGCTTGCTCTGACATTACTGCTATATACTTAATTTGGTTTATTTTTAATATATGCATTCATTCTGTCCCTTTTTGTTTGTTTATTATCTACTTTTTTCAGTTAGCAGACAAGATTCTAACTGCTGTTATAGGTGTGGTTTCCATTTACTACTTACGTGAATCAACATTTACTTGGTAGAAATTTCTTAAACACTTAATCCTCTGAAACAGCAACTGGAGACCTGCCCTAGAGGCATAATGGGAAGGTTGTTATGGCACTCCTTTGCAAAATTCCTGGAGAGTGTTGGTACCATAACGATTTATGTTCCAAGGGTTAATTCGCATGCAGAGATGAGAAAAACTCTTCTGTTCTCTTTGTGAATTGTTTTTGCTCTTTTATGATCCATTCTTTCACTTCTCTGATCTTAGGGTTTCTCTTCTCCCTTATTATGTTCGTCTTGTAGTCTTGTTGTTTAAGACTTGCTATTCTTTCATGAAATAGTTTTGGTGTTTTGGGTTTTTTTTTAATGCCTCATTTTTACCTCAAGTCATATTTTCCATTGTCTTACATCCCCTGGTCCTATTGTTCCTTGCTGTTCTTGTGCAAAATATGCTGAAGTCATGAAAATGTATTTCATCTTACATATTTAGAATGCCTAATCCCATAAGACTTTGCCCAAACCACAAAGGTCCAAATATCCTTATAGGTCTGTTAGCATCCCTTTCTTAGACTCAAAATTTAATGGACCTGGAGAGTTGTCTTGTCTAACTCTTGCTCACAGTGGAGCCACCTCTGAGGTCAAAGGTCTGAGCAGACATGGTTGTGCAGAGTGTCGTCCAGTTGGATCTCCGGGGATGGAGACCGCAGAGCTTCTCGGGGCTGCCTGTCCCACTGCTGGGCTGTCTTTCTGGTGAAAATTTTGCTTCTCACGTGCAGCATCAATATCTCTTGTTTCAATTTATGCCCATTGTCGCACCAGGCACCGCTGTGATGAGCCTGACTCTGTCTTCTAGATAACCTCCCTTCAGGTACTGGGGGGACTGCAGTTTGATGCCCCCAAAGCCATCCCTGCTGCAGGCTGGAGCAGCTACTGTCCCTCAACCTATCACCACCACAGGGCAAGTGGTCTAGCTCTGGCTGTCCTGGGAACCCTCTGCTGAAGTCACTTTGTCTTACCAATTTCATTGGTGTCCTGGAACTAGACACAGTACTATAGGTGTGATCTAATGAGTGCTGAGTAAAGAAGAAAAGTCACTTCCCTTGATGGACAGCCTGTACTTCTGTTAATGCAGCCACTTCCCCGGTCCCAAAGGTCTTTATGCTTTTCTGGCAGCACACGGCCTTTTTTAAGAGCCAAAATCACATCCAGTTTTGTCTGGAGCTGTAACAAAACTTCTCCTCTGTGGCAATTGGATTTAATAATGTCAAAGGAGCTGCTGCTAGCTGCAGATAATATGACTGAAAACTGAGCTGGAGGCAGATGTTTAGTTGCTTTGAGATCCTGTCTGTAGTCCTTTCACCCACAGTGAGCCAACATCTCCTTTTCTCCTATTGTAGACTGGCAGCAATGTTCAGAGTAACATTAGCATATTGGTGCCTCCTTTGCCGTTTTCTTCAGATGATGGTTAACATAGCTCTTGCTTCTTATATCCCTCTCTTGTTGTTGCCCTGCTCTCTCTGGTTTGAGGTGGTTCTTTAAGCGTCTGGGCATCACTCACTAGAGTGCCTGCTCCTTGCCACTGTGTTGGCTTTTGCTTGGTTACAGTACTGTTTACATGGTATTGCACAACAGATGGTAGTATGTGGGCCATTATTAAGAAATAAGAGGCTGAACAGTTACATTTTGCAGCTCTGTCTCCTGCTTCTCTTTTTTTTTTTTTTTTCAGTTAGAAATTAAATGACAGGAGGGTAGTGTGCAATGCAAAACAGAAACCCATTTATGTAAATTCAGACCTTTTCCTCTGCCCAGGCAATTTCCAGGACTCTGCACAGTGGAAATAACATTCAGTGAATGGAGTCACAGAATGATTTCCCTCCCAGTTTCATATGGGAAGCACATGTTTGGAAGAATACAAGTAGAATATAATCCAGAATGGGGCACTTTAGATTTTTTTGCATGAATTTTGTGAGTCTCATCTCTTTTGGACCTTCTTTTTTATTTGTTGTAGAATTATAATTTTTGTAGTGATGGAAATGTAATATGTGATTTGGAAGTAATATTTCTATAACTGTGGAAGAGTTATCTATTTCAACATATTATTTGATCACCAGAGCCCTCGAATGTGTTATATATATACAGTCTTTACATGTCCATGTAACATGGATCCTCGATATCTGGGACATATTTAGAACAGGGTTTTAGTACAAAGAAATAAATGTTCATTGTAGGTCAGTGATGATATATGATAGATTAAAGAGAAAGTGTATTAAATTATTCCTAAAATCCTTCCTCTTTGAGAGAAATAAATGCAGTTCCAAAGAAAGTAATCAGGAAAGAGGAAAATTACATTGGCTGTTAAGAGGCAATGCATCCTAGTTAATATAAGCCTTTGCTTAAATTAAATGTATTTTATAATTTAATAGCATCTCATATCTAAAAATGCAATTAAGAAATGAAATATCTTAATATAAGATATAAGAAAAATGAAAATAACACAATTCCCAAACATGTTCAAAGGTATCTTAATATGTATTGACAGTGACTGTTTTATAATATAAAATATTTTCCTAGCATTATGAAAATGTGATGTTGTATATATTTCTTCTTATTTACCTAAATAAAAAATACTCTTTCAAAAAGAAGACTTTAAGTTGATAGAATATGTGTCACAGGAAAATTGTAGGTGTTTTTAGCTTGTAAAAATAGGCTCTTCACATGGATTAGTTGTTATGGCCAGTGCTCAGATGGAGAGGGGGGTTGTTCTGAAATGTCTTGCCAAGACAGGCAAGGGCTAAAGTGTTTTTAGAGAGACTAAAAGTTTGTTACTATCATTCTATTATCTGATCTCTTCTGGCTAGACAGAGGTAATTGTCTACTTCAAAGGCTGGGTCTACTCTTCAGAGGTTTTATTTTCTATATAACAATCATGAATAATTTCCTTAATGATCAGCTGATACCCGTGTATCTTGCTTGAATTTAGGCTATTACTACCTGCCACTGCAGACTTTCTTACATTAGTAGGTTTTCTGCACTGCAATTATTTACTAGGAATTCACAGCATGACTTTACTGAAATTAAATTACAGTTGGTTTAGCTAGAGACAAGTGGAGTTAGACTTCTGAAATCTATCAGGCTGTTTTTCATATGTTTTCAAGTTGGTTGCCACAGAAATGCACTAAAACTGATATAGACCAATCCTTTAGTGTGTCTTGTAACTCAGTCCCCTCACATCAGACAATGTTTGGATGTTATGGCAGGGAGTAGGGAATTGCTATTAGCATCAAATTTAGGATCTTCATGCAGAAAGGTGACTTCAAGTTCCTGTGAACCTCTCAGATTACAAAGGATTATCATAAAATACCAAACATGGGAAATCTTCAAGGAAACAATTTTTTTTTTATTTTTTTTATTTTTTTCAAAGTGAAGGCATAAGCTTTCTACTTCTTCTGATCATCCTCCATTTTTAGCCCTAAAACATGAGCTAAGTTAATTGTTAGGGAGTCCTTTTTAGCTTTTTCTCTTGTTTTTAAGGTTCTATATTTTATTAATTTATGTTATTTTGAAAAATTATAGAATATTTTTATGCAGTCAAGATATAAAGAAGCAGAGATCTTCTATCTTTCTTTTTCTTTCTTCTTTTTTTTTTTTTTTTTTTTTTTTTTTTGCTCCTGGTGATTGATCCACCCAGATGTGGCTAGACACCATTTACAAGGTGTTGATGGGTATGGACTTTATTATTGCTATATAACATTTACTTAGTGGACGCAAGTAGAATCTCTGAATATGGTGCTCTTTTCAAATGAGATGTTACACCATCATAAAACAAGATTAAATTTTGGCCTTATCTGCAGACCAAGATAAAGAAAAACAATGAAAATGAGAGGAAGTGTATTGCATTACTTGGAGCCATATTTGGAGGATTCATGAAGCAGCAGAAAACTTATTATAGGGTTTTTGCTTTCTTGTTCAGTGCTTAATATACATCTGTAAAGAAGTTTTATACTTCGGTGAACAATCTGAGATTCATTAAAAAAAAAAAAAAAAAAAAAGTGTCCAGATCAGGTTCATTTATTTTCGGCTGTGCTTATAGGGAATATTTGAGGTGATCCAAGTTCCTGACTGTGAGAGGAGCCAAGTTACAGTAACTAACATTGATGTGTAGCCCTGAGACCCTGATGCAAGCCATGCCTTGGTGAGTTTTCAGGAGTGAGATGCTGCTTTTACAAATCCTAGAAATTATCCTACCTAGTGGCCCTTCAGGGTTATGTCCTTTCATCAAATATTAATGAAAAGTAAAGAATAGGGATGTCTCTGATATAGCTGTGTGAAACCTCCAACAAAGAAAAGAAACTGTTAGATACGGGGGGCGGGGGCAGGGGAAGGGAAGCTTGGCAAGGGAAAGTTTGTAAACATGTAAGTTAGTTAAGTAACTTTTCACATCCTTTCATCAACCGGTGTAAAATTGTCTCTCTAGAGGAAAAGTAAAGTGGTTTGAGATACTGATACAAAAACAGATCAAGAAACCAAACAGGAAAAAAAAAAAAATTAACATGCTGACGTTAGTGAAAAGTTGTAAACTACATAATCATAGCTTAATACAAAAGGATATACTTAACCTACTGGGAGAAATCAAAGGATAACGGTAGGCAAGAAATCAATTTCCCAGATTGATCACTGAGGTGGTAATAGTAGGGGTTTTATTTATTGTTGAAGTTAATTTTATTCTGGAGAATTACAAATGGGGGACATAGGAAAACTGATTTTCTGAGTTTTTATTGGGTTTGGTTGTTTTTAACTTTATCAAAGTTTTAGGCTAAGTATAATCTCACAGTGAGATAATGCCCATCTTTTTTGTTGTGGAAAGTCTAAGTAGGACTCTTACATGTGTAATGGCACAGTAAATTTTTCTTCTTTTTTTTTTTTTTTTCTTGCTGGTACAAAGTTAATGGCCTAAGGTGTTTCAGAATTCTATTTTGTTGTTGTGAGTAATAGCAATATTTTCAATGTGTAAGACTGAATTTCGTCAACAAGTCCATAATAATATCACAGGGAGCAAATTTTGGTGTAATATTCCTTGCTTAAAAGAATACCTAGTGTCCTACTCATAAAAAGGGGGTCTCTTTTAAACAATTTTTTTCAATTTTATTGGTCTTTGTTTTAAATTATTTCAAAACAGTTATGATTTTTGTGAGGGTATTTTTGTCTTTTCAGTAGCTTTGATACTTTTCTCCCTTTACAAGGATTTATTTATTTATATGCTTTTAAAAAATAATAGTCTGATTGCCAAGGCAAAGTTCATTTTTTCCTTCATATAAAATAATATAAACTCTCAGGTGTCTATTTTTTAATTGCAAGTGTTCAGCAACTAGAGAAATGACTCATGCTCCACTGGCATTAAACCCAGAATTCAGAATTTGATTAACTTAATTCTCTCTAGCAATGGGAGGATAGACTTTCACAGCCTTGCTTCTATCTTTCTGCTCTGATTGTGGAGAGAAGCATACAGTACAATTTTAAAAAATAAATATGGAAGCAAGTATTAATCTCTATTTGATATTAAAAATTACATTACCAATAGAAATATTGAAGGGCTTATTTGATAATAAGGCCCTTCTTGTTATTAGCATCAGCTTGTGTTCCTGAAATATTAACTGCTGGGGTTTCTTTCTGTCAATCTGTTGACTTTCCCAAATGATAAACATAGAACTGCTCCTTCATCTGGTGTGTGGTTTGGTGTACACAAGCCAGCGACACACACTTGCTACAGAGGAATACAACAGTATCGTGGGCTGCTTTAGGAGTGGAGGTAATCCTGAGCCTCTACTCTGCACTGGTGTGATTCCAGCACCTCGAGTGCTGGGTCCAGTTCTGGGCTTCTGGCACCAGAGAAACATGGATGTACTAGAGGGAATACAATGATGGGGCAAAGAAAAAAAAAAAAAAAAAAAAAAAAGTAGATGAGGGACTGTAGGATCTCTCCTATTAGGAAAGGCTGAGAGAACTGAGACTGTTTTGCCTTAATATGAGAAAGCTCATTCATTATACACTCATTCATTAGAACATTCTCTACACTTGAAGGGTTTAGAGAAGACAGAGCCAGGATCTTTTCATTGATGCCCAGTGACAGGACCAGAGGCAGTGGGCATAAACTGAAATGCAGGAGGCTCCCTCTGAACATCAGGAAACACTGACTAAGCAGTGATACAGGTTGCCCAGGAAGGTTGCTGAATCTCTCACCTTGGAGGTACTCAAAAACCACCTGGATGTGGTCCCAGGCAATTAATTCTAGGTGGTCCTGTGTGAGCAGGGGGGCTGGACCAGATGATTCCTTCTAACCTCAACCATTCTGTGAATCTTTGAAAATTTTTTTCTCAGATATAACAGGTCTGAGTGCTCAAGCTCAGTTAATTTTTTTCTCTTTTCCTTTTCTCTGTTAGCTTGCCCAGTAAAATTAGTTACTTTTCCTAAAATCTGTGTAAATTCCCTATATCCTCAGAATATTATAACTACAATTATTATTTCACTTGGTTCTTGTAAAACAGAGCATTTAAATGAGAAAGATATGATTTAAAAAAAAAAAAAAAGAAATATATAACTGGCAGAAATATTTTGTCCATCCATGTTAAACCATTAAAGCATTTGACAAGAAAATAAATATCTCACAGTATTTCATGGTAGTTTCAAATAGGTCCATTTTTGTGCAATAATGTACGAAAGAGGAATATGACTTTTGTGAGAAACTACAAATGGCTCAAAACCCCTTGGTTTAAAGAAAGAAAGTAAATTTAAGAGTTTGGAAGAGGCAATTCATATAACTTTGCCAGTCTCATTGGGGTTATAAGAAATGTTTTGTGTTCTAGGGAGGCAGTATGATTCCAGAGAAAAAGAAAAATCAAAATGAATTTAATGGATTTGCAGTGGTGGAGGTTTGGGATGCACAATCTAGGAGCAGGCATGTGGCTGGAGCCCTGGATTTTGGTGCCTCAGCCAGCAAAGCTCCATGGGCTGTATGAACAGAACCACTGCCAGTCAATACAGGGAATGATCATCTCCCTCAGTTCAGAACACATAAGACAATATTTAGAGCACCACATCCAATTTTGGCCCACCTGTTACAACAAAGATATTGACAAACTGGAGTTAGTTTTGCTGAAGGCTGTCAAGATAGATCTGAGAGCAGCCTTCAGTTTTGATCTCAAGTCCGTCAGCAGCACATACACATTCCATTTCATGCATGTCTCGGTTTCTTTTGCTGGCTTCTTGATGCCTCTCAATGCTCATCTACTATCAATATTTTTTGAAATGTCTTTGCCCCAACATGTTCCATTTCTTTACTGGACCATATAAAATTTCTGTTGCCTTAAAAAGCTTTCTTCCAGCTTATGAAAAGGAATCCTATACCTGTACAGTGAGAGCATGAGACTATCAAAGGAAAACAAAAAAACACCACCTACATTCAGTTCATTTTTTCCTAGTCATAGGTGGCCAGACTCATAAGGATGTCTTTTTAGAAATTAATTCTGCCTGAGGCAAACGCCCTGCCTGAAAAAAACAACTGTAAACAGATAAATTTTACCCAGAGTTCCAAGAAACTGAGAAAAAGATTTTATAATACAAGGTGTTAAGCAGATTAATATAGGCTGTGCCACCAGCTCTGGTTTTAAAAACATATTTTTCTTTCATTTCTGTTAATTGTAGTTATCTACTTGCATCAAAAGAAAATGGAAATAGATTGAATTTTTATGCTGTAAATTTGCTGCAAGGGTATTTTTTTGTTGATAAGCTTTTCAGATATTTAGAAAATAAAATAAAAGAGTTCTTTTGAGGATGACAGTTAACACTTTAAAGGCAGATGAGGATCTATTCTTACAAATGTAGTGATACTATTTGGCATGTTAATTGAGTTACCTCACTTAACTAATAAAACACTGTTCTTCCTGCACTAGGTCTTCTATTTAATGCAGATTCTGAAACCGATCCAAGTTGTATGAATATAGAAATTGAAAAATAGATTACAGAAAATCACAAGGCTGACTTGATGTCATTGTAAACTATGATTCCAAGTAGGACTTTATTAGAGAAACAGAGCAATAATTTTTTAATACATTGCATTTTATAGTAAGTTTTGCAAATTTAGGTTCTACTTACTTATTGTTTTTATCAATTATGAAGCTTATAAATATAAATAAGTTTAGGATTGGTGTTCCCCAAATTAGTTTTCCCACCAATACATCATTAGACAGTACCATTCATGCGCTCTCCCCTTCCCCTTCCCGGTCTGGCAGGATGGAGTTGAGATTTGGAGGCACAAAAGGTGAAAATCATGGGCTGAGGTAAGAATAATTTACTGGAAGCAGCAATGAGATAAGAAAATGAACAGTAATGTCAACAATAGTAACAACAAAATTTATAAGACAAAGAAACAATTTATAAAGAAAGCCCATGACAAATATGTACTGGCTCTTCCCCACCGTACTTTCTTCCCACTGGAAGGAATGCCCTTCTCCTGGGAAGCGAAAGTCCCTTAATCCCTGCCCTGACATTATGGTATCAAATAAAATCCAGACCTTAGCCTCCCAGCTACTGTGAAAAATTAACCCTGTTCTGGCTGAAACCAAGACAGGGGGGGAAAACTCTGCATAGTAAAAACAGAGCAGTTAAGGTTAATATTTTTATTTGTACTATTTCGACACTGGCCTAAAATACTTTTCTTTATTTTAAGGTAACTGAGCTGCACAATATCAAAAACATAACCAGATTGCCTCGAGAGACAAAGAAGCATGCAGTGGCAATTATCTTTCATGATGAAACATCAAAGACATTTGCTTGTGAGTCAGGTAAGCAATTGGTACCTCATCTCTAGCTTGAAGAAATTAAGTTACACGTCAAAGTCTAGCTTGAATATATTAACTTAGAATGGCAGATAGAAGTCCTTAGCTTAAAAGAATTTGTGGTAAACAAAATCTTTGCAGTTTGAGGTCTAGGTGTTTTAGGGTTTGGTAGGGTTTTTTTTCTTATTATATATTGGGAGTGTTACAGAGTTCTTTCTTCCATTATCTTTGACTGCATGCAGATAGTCTAAAAATTGGAGATTTTCAGTTAAACTTGTAAAACTGAGTGAAAAATATGATGTTACTAAGTCATGATGTGAAAACTTTTATTAAGAAATTTTGCTATAGGCACTTACTAAACTAATAATTATCATGCCATTGCAAATAAGAGGTAAATACCAGCTAAAACCTCAAGATATGGTAAAGCAGTCTGTGGTTTGAACAGCTAAATAGCATAATGAATGAGTTGAGAACAAGACTTGGGCTTTATGGAACATGATGGCAGGTAGTTACTTGTGAGACTCTCAGCACTGCGGTATTAAAGGGCATTGTTTTCTTGTTTGAAAATACACTTGTACACATCTGTGCCCTAGTGCATATTTTAACAGGAAAAAATGTTTTAAAAAATAATGGGAATTTTTTTAAGATAAAGATTTTATTTTTTAGTGACATATTTGAAACCGTGTGTAAACTTTATATATATAACACTATATATATATAAAAATATATGTATGGTGAAGGGCCTAAAAGGGAAGCCATATGAGGAGTGGCCAAAGTCACTTGGTTTGTTCAGCCTGGAGAAGAGGAGACTGAGGGAAGGCCTCATTCAGTATTCAAAATCCTCATGAGAGAAAGTGAAGAGGCAGATATTGATCTCTCAGGCAACCAGTGACAGGACTTGAGGGAACAGCATGAAGCTGTGTCAAGGGGAGTTTAGACTGGATATTAGAAAAAGATTCTTCACCCAGAGGGTGGTTGGGCACTGGAACAGGCTCCCCAGGGCAGTGGGCTGACAGAGTTCAAGAAGTGTTTGGCCAATACTCTCTGATACTTGTGGGTCCCTTCCAACTCTGCATATTCTTTGATTCTGTATTAATGTTATTATATAAACATTGCATCATGTACAAATGTGTAAAAACATTTTCATATAGTCCAATGGCACTGAAATCAGTTCTATGGAATCCTTTCCATTTGCCTACATGTGCATTCCTCCTGTTCTGTAATGAAAAAATCTTGTTCCTTCCCTGGAATTACTATGATTCAGGTGTATTTGAAAAGAGTGACAGCAAATCATAATTTCAGGATTCTTTCACCAAAGGGGCCAGCCTAAGGAAGTTCAGCATGCCTGGCCCGCTCATCCCTTTCTTCTGTAACAAATATGATGTAACTCCTTAACCTCGAACCCATTTGTATATACAAGACATATGTACCACATGGTGCTAGCAGGATGCCAGTGTGAGATGCCATCCCTCAAGGCTGTGCTCTATGCAAAGGTGTGTTTTGAGTGGACAGAGTGAATGAAGTGGTGGACCAGTGGAGAGCTTTTGGACAGAGATCAAATTTGAGGCCAAGACAGGTGGTATTGTAGAAGGTGTCTGCTCTAGACCTTCTGATCAGCAAGGGAAGGCAGATTAAACATTCTTAAGGCAGGTGAAAAAAGCCTCTCAGTCTCAGGCATTGGTATTCGTGAGTGACTTTAACCACCCACAATAGTAAGTGGAAGGCAAGTAAGGCTGAACACAAGCAATCCAGATTTCAGGAACAGATTGAAGACAATTTCTTGGTACAGATGATCAATAATATGATGAGGAGAGATATTTGTTCAGGGAGCTGCTTGGCAGGATCCTCTGGATACTTTTAGGGCAAAGAAACCCAGGAAAGCTAGCTAATCTGCAAGGACAAGCATCCTCCTAGCACAGAGAACTGTCCTTCCCATTCTTCAGAAGACCAGATTTACAGGAGATCAGTATGAATGATTGTGGAGCTCCTGATTCAGCTCAAACCCAAAGGGAAAAGCACAAAGAAGCAGGGACAGATTGCTTGGAAGGGATACAGAGCCATTGCCCGTGTATATAGGAATGGAGGCAGGAAAGCCCCAGCTCAGCTAGTGCTGAAACTAGACAGAGATGATGTCCAGAAAAGATTTCTTAAAGTACTATCAGGAGCAAAAGAAAGGCTAAGTGTGGGCCCATTGCTTGCTGGCGCAGTCAGTCTAGTGACATGGGTCATAAAAAAAGCTGAGGTACTTTTCATACCATGGTTTTTACTTGCAAGGCTTGTCCTTAGGCCTTCCAAGTGCCTGAGCCTCTTAGCAGTCAATGGGAGTGAACCAGTACCCACAGCAGAGGAAGGCAGAGTCACTCGGATTTCATTCTTCATTTCCATAAGTCAGTGGAACTAGATCATCAAGAATGACAAGAAGAAAGATTCAGATAAATGTAGGCCAGTCAGCCTCACCTCAGTCTCTGAGAACATTGTTGAAGCAAATAATTTGTAAACACGTGAAGGACAGCAAGGTGAATGGGGGTAGCTAAAACATTTCCCAAATGTAAATATGTTTCCTTTGATGAGGTGTTTGGAAAGGGAAAGACAGTGGTTGTTACATACTTTGATTTTAATGGTCTTTGACACCCCATAGCCTCCTTCTTTGTCCTGCTCCATAGCCTCAAAATTATTGGGACACAGGACGGGTAAAGGCACTATAAAGTGGACAGAAAATAGGTTGGGCTTGAAAAGGTAAGCTTGCAGTCAGTAGGAAGTGGACCCTCAGGGATCACTGCTGGGACAAGTGCTGTTCAATGTCTTCATTGACAAGTTTGCAGGTTGCACCAGATTGGGGTGGTGCATATGGGAAGGGAAGGCTACTCTCAGAGAGACGTGGACAGGCTGGAGAAGTGGGCTGACAGAAACCTTATGAAGTTCAGTGAGAACAAATGAAAGCTCTTTCCCCTGGGTTGTAATCACAGCCACAAGGCAGGCTTGGGGTCAGCTGTCTGGAAAGCTGCTCTGCAGAATTGCTCTGGGGTCCTGATGGACAGGATAACCTGAACAGCATTAGTAAGGGTGTCAACAGCAGGTACAGGGAAGTGATCCTTCCCTTCTATTCAGCACTTGTAAGACAACATCTGGACTATTGTGTCTAGTTTTGTGCTCTCAGCACAAGAATATTGACATACAGGAGTGAACCTAATTGAGGGCCACCAAGAATCAGGGTCAGGAAAACATGGTGCTTGAAGAGAGACCGAGAATTGGGCCTGTTCAGCCTGGAGAAGAAACAGCTTCAGAGGATCTTATTCCTCCCTACAGTTTCCTGACCTAAGAATACAGAGAAGATGAAGCTATAGAAGTGTCAGATACCTTGCTGTTTCTAAAAGACTACAAATCTTAGTCCTGGATGTAGAGGAGTTTCAATCAGTTTGCCTTTCTCCATGCCTTCAGTCTATCTAAACAGTATAAACTGCATCATATCTATCAGATGAGAGAGGTTCACTTTTTTGTTTCATTAAAATCTGACTCTCTTGAACTCCAAATCTTTTGTGTTCTGAACTAGTAAGATGTGGTCTAAAACAAATTTCTTTCCCAGGTCATTTCCACAATGAATTCTGTCTTCTTAGAAGCAACTGTTACCATTTTTATTGCTGCTGAAATGTGCCAAGTGCTTCACTTTCCTTTATGAAACTTATTGAAGTTGAAGGAATATTTAGAGAACTGCTTGCTAGTTTGTTAGTTTTTTTTTTTTCTTTGCATGTTTAGTGACAGTGATTTGTATGGGAAAATTAATAACCTTTTAACAGCCTCATGATATATAGTGGTGTACACACAATGAGGTTTATTTTGGCAAATCAGGACACTTCTTTGGTTTACACAATAATGACTTTACTCTATTAATAACTCTTCTTTCACATGGCTTCAGTGGGAAAAAAAAACACTCAAGTGGTTTTGACTCAAGTCAAAAATCTAGAATCATACCTGCTTGACCTTGAATTTTTTAGGCGCCCAAAGTTTCATAATGTGAACATTTTCCCACCATGAATTCTCTCAATATACAGAAGCAGATGCCTTGTTTCCTATCACCTTGACTTCCAGAGGCTGATGGAAGGACAGTAACACTGAACCCATTGCAAAAGGTCTGCTGAGCATAGAGTCAATAATTTCTTGGAGACAGGGAGAAAGCAATACTCAAATCTGAGTTGGTTTTATGGGGACTGAACAAAGTGAGGTAGGGGTTTTGTCAGCATTGTACTGGAAAATGATTTCAAATAACGGTATCATTTTGCTTTTGATAGTATTAGCTGATGTCTTTCCCTCTGTGCAGTCTTAAAATCTGGAAAGTAGCACATTTTTCTGACACATAACTTTCTTAATTGTGGAATTAAGCACAATAGAATACTATTCTGTTTTAAAATAGGTCTCTAAAATTGCAAAACATTTTGGTTCTCCCCAGAAAGCCTGAGAACTGTGATACCAACCCACTGGGTGTGCTGGCTCGGAGCCTGTGTTTTTTGTCTAAGCTCCTGCAGCTTTTAGTCCCTCAGCTTGCTTATTGTCTTCAAGGCAGCTACTAGCAAATCTGAGCCCTGGGTGGGCTGTAGTCCCTATATTTCCATTAGGATTTCGGCAAACTAGTCATCTGAGGTGCATCTAATTGTTGGTAATATTCAGTTGCTAATGAAAACATTCTATAGAAAAGCAAATAAAAATTCTCCATATGCTTTTGTTATCATCTAGCTGTTTCCATCGCTACCACCAGTGCTCCCAACATCTACAATAACTGTAGAAATATTTTGAATTTTGAAGCCCTATTGAAATATTTTGTAGAACAAACCAATGTCCAATATTAAAGTTCCCTGAATAAATGCATGGGTCAACAAGTCTTTACAGAAGATTTGTTCCTCTTGAAGAAGAAAAGGAAACTTTTTGCTGTCACTTTATTTGTTTCTAACATCTGCTCTAGTGGGCAGAAACTTGTGACTTCGGTGATTAGGAAGCAACATTTTTAAATTCTGTTACCATGAGAATTGTTTAAGTGGAAGTAAACTAATGAGAAGTCATGGCTGATTAACTAACATGAAAAGTAGTCTATGAAGTAGTCAGTGAACTTCAGACTCTAAAGAGTGGGAATTCTTCTTCAGACCATGGGAAATTACCTCTGCCCTAGCAAGGAACATGCTATGGGTCTCAATTTCAACCTCCCTGAAAATCATGTGAAAGTTTTTGCCATGAAGGGAAATTTACAAATTTATTTTTACTAAGAATCATGGAATTCTGAGTTGCTTTAGAAACAGGAAAGTGCAAAACTTTCAGGTTGCTAACACACTGAGGCTTGAGACAGATTTAAACATTGACAAGCATATAAGCAGATGAAGGGAAAGAACAGAATGCTGTGAAGAAAATTGAAATAGTTTTGGGTAATTGACTGTAATTACTCCAGCATGATAGACATTTAAAAGTTATTACTGTTGTCTTTTAAATACTTAAAGAAGGAAAACAAAGGAAAGTTTTTAAGATTCTTTTATCATAAGAACAAATACAGAATATATGCCCAGTATCAATCTATGTCACAGTAGACATTCAAACAGCAGAAATAACATAGACTGAAAATTTAGAGTAAAACTTTTAGAAGTTAAAACAGTAAGATTTCACATAGCCTGAAAGAAAAAGTTTTTGGGATGGGTTTTGTTTGGTAGGGATTTTTTTGTTATTGTTGTTGGGGTTTTTTTCAGGTAAGTGTACTGTAATTTTTTGCATAGTTATAGCCATGCTTGGGTGCATGTATCTGTTAAGGAGGTCTTCTTCCTGCAAGTCTGATATATGTAATGTGACTGCAAAACAAGCGTCTGAACAGAGACAGGTGATCTGAAATGCCCTTTAAACTCTCACAAAACTTGTAGATAAGAGGCAGTGAGCAATGGTGGCTGTGCAGGACCAGCAATAAAATGAAATTGGTGGACATGAGTACTGACTAAAGCTAGAATTTTATGTGTTATTATGGGAGTGGGTAGCATGATGAGGATTGTGCCTGAATAATAGCTAACTTTCAAGGAATTATGTGTCTGGGTTGCACTAGACAGTTAAAGACCATATGGGAGCTTGCGTTTTTCTTTAGTGATGCCAGCAAAATATTAATATAATCTTTGGTTGTTTTATGTTTAGTGGACCCACCAGAATCTATTTTGATTTCTAAATGGCAGAAGGTGAGGAAAATTGATGAACTTGCAAACCTATTGATAAAAAAAAAAAAAAAAAAAAAAAAAAAAAGGTTGAAAATAATTTAAGTATAGAAGTAGTTGTAATATGAGGGGGAAAATCACAGAGAAATCTTAAAACTACAACTCTCAAACAAATGCAGACATCCCCCAGGATACTGAGATTTTTCTGCTTTCTCTGCAGTACAATGCCCCACTCTGTATAGAAGCAGATGAATTGAAGGGGTTTCTCTCTTTCCAGGCATGCAAGAAACATCTTTATTTTTAAGAGGCTATACTTTGGCATTCCCTTAAAATTTTCACTGTTCAAGTTCTGGGGAAAATAAAATTATGTTATTGCAAAATGTCTATCAGCTACTCTATTTGAAACTTCCAGTTTAGGGACTTACCCATTCTTGTGGTTGTTTTGGCTCAGTCTGCCACTTTTATTTCTTGAATGTCTTGCTGCTCTGATGGCTACCTTGATAAAACTCTCATACATCTATAACATAAAGAGTCTTTTTCTTTGTATTCTTATGCTTTCTTTTTACTTTTTCTGAGTGCAGTCGGACTGTGATAAGTAACTGCAAAAAAGTTCTACTTTGTTGAAATTGAAAGACTGTTGCTGTCAAGTGGCAATGTGTTCAGCAATGTGGGTTTTTTTGGTTTTGTACATTTTGTTCTTTTTAAATCTGTTTTCACCATTTGTTGGTGTTGCTTTTGTGTCTTTAAAAAAAAAAAAAAAATTACAATGCTACTTCTTTTGAAAAGGCACAAATTCAGTTCATTTTTGTAATGAAAAGCTTTTGGGCTATTGGCAAATTACTACTGATTATGAGCTGGACTTTTTCTCCTTGATAGTTTTCGCAAGCAAAAACATTATGTGCTGAAAGAATTTGACAGATGTCAGTGGAATATTAGATGTAATTCATATTACTATGTCCTTTGACAGCTAAGAAGCCTGGAGGTTTTGGATTAAAATTACAGTGAAACACTGAGTCTTTGACAGGAAGCATCAGTGATCATACTTGCTGTTATTGCTAACAATACAAATAGGTAGATAAGCTTTAAAAAGAACCAGATAAAAGTTCCCATTTTTGCTGTTAGTTTAGTGATTTTGAAGCTCCATGATCATGGAGGTGGTGGAAATGAGGAAGTGAAGAACAGCTTCCCAAATACTATTTGGGTACTGAAACGAAAAATACAACATTCACATTTTGGATGCAGAAAAATAAACCTATATAATTGAAACTACTCCAAAACATGACATATTTCTTTGTTAAGGTGACAGAGATTGTTATATGAAAATTTATGGCCCTCGCTTTTCCACTTTCTAGTTTTGTTTTGTTTGTTTGTTTGTTTTTCATATCTATACTGAAGGAACCTGCCCTCTCTGTAAAGCATATGGCTCACTGGAGACCAGATACATGTTCTCACTTCCACACGTGCCACAGTGTGTGAGATCCAAAAAAAGAGTGAAAAGATGGGTATTGCATGAAGTTAATATGTTGCCCTAGATTCTTACATTCTCCCTTTTTTATTATAGTATTTGAAACACTATCCACTTTCAGGGAAAAGTTCAGTCTGAGTCATGGTAATAAATGCTAAAGATTAATATTTGGAACGTATATTTCTTTGGTTCTTGACAAATAGTTCCCTTTTCCTTAATAATGAGTTTTAGCTTTTATTTTTATTTTTTTTATTTTGCCTGTAAGTATGCATCTCTATTCTGCCTTTAATAGTTATAAATTAGAAGTATTGAATTTTTCCTCTCATTTCTCGTAGTTGGTTGCCTGTCAATTCTCATATTTCTTGATTATCTGTCTGAACAACATTGTTAAAATTTTCTGACACACATTGGTAATATGTATAACTAGCAAATGGGATTAATACAGAAAATTATACTCCATATTCAGGACATAGCCATTGATGTAACAGGTTCAATGCTATTGCTTTCCATCAGCCACTTCTAGGTTATTAAATGACTGCAGACTTCGTTCTAAAATTAATTAGCATTTTAAAAAACATTTTGGGAAGAATAACTCATATTTTTTGAGTAGAAAAACCACATGCTAAATTTGAAAACAGTAGATACACAAAATGGTCACCATCTCTCAGGACATCTTCCGGGCAGTTTCCTGAGCTGGAAATGCTGCTGCATTCTCAGTTTGTAGGGCAAATGTGGGACAACAAGGAAATAGGGTTAACTTCCAGCCAAGAAGGAGCATGCACAGCTGCTGTGACAAAATAAGTAGGAAAGCTGTAACATTTCTAAACGCAGAAATTGATTGGAAAAGGTAAACTTGCTCTGAAACTGCAGTATGAGAAACCCTAAATTTAAGCCTTTGAAAGTCAAAACAGTTGGAGGCTGAATTTTTTTCCTTCCCTAAATTTTCATTATGTGATTTTGTATATTGCAGAGGTGATAAGGAGTTAGTCAGCCTTTGCTGTTCACATACTGTGACTTTGTCTGTAGACTTTTTAACAATGTTTAACATAGTGTGTCTTGATAAGTACTTGCCATGATATTTGAAAAGTCATGACAATCAGGTGAAGTCCCAGGTGACTGAAAAAAACAAACAAACACACAAAAAAACAAAAACCCAAAAACAAACAACCCCCCACACACACAAAATTAAACATTGTACCAATCTTTAAAAAGGGTAGAAAGAAGGACCCTGGGAACTACTGATGCATCAGTCCAGATGATCTTTAAGTTCCCTTCCAACCCAAGCCATGCTGTGATTTTAACTAGAGAAGTTCAGTATTGTTCTTTCTTTCTGGACAACTGTATTGAAGTGTAGACACTATAAGTGCTTTCCTTAACACAGTTTTACTTTAAGAAATTGAAATTTATATGAAATACAAACTGTTCCCATAGGAATAAAAGTCAAACCAGATAGCTAAGATAACAGTGAATCATCCATTTTAGAGTGTGTGTAGAACTCCTCCAGAGTAAAAGAATTGAAAAAAAAAAATTTCCTGCCTACAGAAACTGAGCAACTTCAGACAACAAAGAGAAGAGAGCAAGGAGATTTCAGCTGCATCTGGTAGATAGTGCAAGGTCAGCACCATCTTGAATTTTGATTTTAGAGAGACTAGGAGAATATGAATCTCAAAGCCTCTGCCCTAGAAGTTCAGCATACAGTTCCCTCTCCTAGTAAGCCTGGAATGGAGGTAGGTTAGTAATAGTGAAGTCCTGGTTTTCAGGCATATGGAGTTATAGAATTGTTTGTTGGATTTCAGCAGAAAATTTCTTAATTGCTCACTTGGTTTGGGTTTTGGTGTTGTAGGTTATTGGTTTTTCGGTTTGTTGGGGTTTTTTGTTTTGTTTGATTTTGTTGTGGGTTTTTTTTTCATTAAAAATCTGATGAACCTTGTACTATCTGCATGCTCTGTGTTTTATACTAGAAAGAAGTGTGTGATGGCACAAGCAGACTAACAACATGGTCTAATGTGGTACAAAAAACAAAAAAGTTTTTCTTATTCTCTGGCTGTTTACCTTAAACTGAAATCTGAAATTACTAATACTTTGTGCATCTCTGTACAGCAAGATTTCTTTCTGATCTCATTTTGAAATTCTTAGTGGTTATGATAAAAGTACTGTGCCATAAATAGCTCCTGGTTCTGTGAAACAAAAATATGGAGATACTGTGTTATCCTTTATATAGTTCACACCATAAATTGATTAAATTAAGTTAGATTAATTTTTAATCATATTATAAGTGTGAAAGTCCAAATCTACTTCTTAACATGTAAACATATTCTATTGGAAGGTAAGGCAATAAGGCACTACCTGTTTTAACAGGCCTTCATGCTCTCTACACCTTGCTTTTAGAAATACTGGCCTGCTCTATACTGCCAAAAAGCATTCATGTGCAATAATAAAAGTATTACTGAAAGCTATTGGAGAATCTTGATGAGTTTTATGCATAGAATTTCCTCATGAGTTGTTATTAGCAGTTTGCAGAAGAGGAACTGAAAATGCAACTCCACTTACCAGATGAAAGATGAATGTGTCTAAATCTGAAAAAAAGTCTCAGATGAAGGACTTTTCTCCTTTTTAAATATCCACTATAGATATTTCACTAAAATATCCATATGTTTGGTTGTAATATGGATTTGTAATTGCTCTTACTGGTAAGAAGGGTGAAATATTAAAAAAAAAAAAAAAAGTATATGCAAAATAGAGAAAAGTTTCTCTTCTTTCCTCTTCATCCACTTATTTCTGATCATGCTAGTTTCTTGTATTCTTTAGCCATACCTTGACAGTCGTCACAGAAATTGCACAGTTTTCTTTCCATACTACTTGAGAACAAATGAACCATTTTCGGAAGCAGGAGTACATCCATGCCTTCTTCCTCCAGGAGAAAACTCTGCT
Organism: Margarornis squamiger; assembly: GCA_035222235.1. Classification (NCBI taxonomy): domain Eukaryota; kingdom Metazoa; phylum Chordata; class Aves; order Passeriformes; family Furnariidae; genus Margarornis; species Margarornis squamiger. The sequence goes on along the minus strand of JAWWTY010000077.1, from coordinate 94,662,342 downwards.
CATTCAAATTGCTGCATATTTTGTATGATGTAGAAACTAAACCATCTCCAGGCTTGTTTTTTAATGCAATCTTACATGCAGGAGCCATGCTATGAAACAACACATTGTACTTGAAAAGGGTGATGTTTACAAGCAAACTTAGTTCTTTTAATTTTAAAATTACCTTTTAAATGTACATGTTACTAAACTAAACTAAACTAAATCTGGTATTTGTAGAACAGATCAGGATAAGTATTTGTCATTGTACACTAAGCAAAGTAATTTCTTCTTTCCACAATATAAAAGACTTTGTGCCATTGTCATTGTACTTAAGGTTGCTTTTTCCACAGGTTTTTTGGCATCTTAGCTTGATTTTATTATGATGATCATACAAGTGAATCCTTAATAACCACCACATTTGAAATGTTGTTCTGATTGGCATTTAGACAACTGTAACCAATCAAATTTCATTATCAAAAAGTACAGAACAATGTTGAGTAAGTCTCAGAATGAAGAGAAAAAAAATTAATAGTCATTATCTGGTTATATTTATGATAGAAAAGAAGGCTGGAAGTAATCCTGAGAAGCCTCTTTGTCCTAAGGAAGTATTAGAGGTGAATATGTGTATTACTGCATATATGTATACCATTTCTAGAATCATAGAATTAGTAAGGCTGGAAAAGACCTCTAAGATCATTGAGTCCAGTCATTAACCCAGCAGCACCCTAATCACCTCTAAATATATTCCAAAATGCTGCATCCACATTTCTTTTGAAGACTTCCAGGGATGGTGATGCCAATGCTTCCTTGGACAGCTTATTTCAGTGCCTGACCACCATTTCAGTGGTGAACATTTCTTCACTAATGAAGAAATTTTTCCTAATATCTATTCTAAGCCTTTCCTGGCACAACTTGAGATCATTTCCTAGTAGATTGTGTATTTGGGTCTTGTTGAACATAATTAAAAGACACAAAAGTGTATCAGGAGTACTAAGGCTGAAAAAAGAATGGTGTACCAATATATAGTTGAAACTAGAACAAATGTCTGTCTTTTCTGTCTTGGTTAGTCTCTCACGAGCATTATGCATGTGGTTGTCTTTAACTGAGTATTTCGTTATAACGATCTCTTCTGTGGTATGCACTTTGGAAGAGAAGTGAATGAGACAGTATTTTAAGTAGCTTTTTGTAAACTGAGGGGAAATGGATTAAATTTCTTTCCTAGGCTGATACTTCCTAGCACCCAGCACTACAAAATGTATTAGCGTCTATTTATATGGTTTCAAATCTTTTACTTTCTGTGTTCTAAAGACTGCAATTTTAAAATAGATTTTTGAAATGTTCTTGTAGGAAGGAAATTCAAGCAACATGTTTTCCTTCAAAATTCAGGCAGTATTCCAGAGACCGATTATTGTAGTGTAGTTATTCTTCCCATTTTTAGGCTTCTGACCCCCATCAACATGATAAAACTGCACTTGATGCTGAAGTCATGGATTCTTCAGCAGCCTTCCAGGCAGGCAGGCAGGCAGGCAGGGAGTGATATGAGTTGATTTCTGACAGTGTATTTAGATATTGATACATCTGCATTTTGTCAGAGAAATCCAAATCAGCTGTAGGAATAGCACATTTTGGAGTAAATCATCACTGTCTTGAGACTTATCCCTTAAAACTGTGCAGAAAAGTTAGCACCATGCTAAGGTGTGTCGTCTGCAAAGGGTTGTAGTTTTCATTGCTGGATGAAGGGGACAGTCAATAAAGAAATATTATTTTGGTTATTTCTTCATGGCTAGATAGAACCCGTCTTGGCTGCAAGCCACCTCTAGTCTCTAAATAGCGCAGTTTTCTGTTAAGAAAGCATCATGTCTCTGCAAAGTTCCCATGCTTCTCATCTGGTTTGCAGTAGAGTCAGTATAGAAACATAATCCCTGCTCTTACCAGGAAACATGATAAAAGACCTGCAAGGAGACAAGCCACATTCAATGGCAATATTCAGACTGTATTTTTGCTTTTGAAAGAAATCTACACTACCTCTGGTCCCAATGTTCATATCTAGAACATAGAGAACATGTAGTTTCAAGTTGTAGGGGATTGACCTTGGCTGGCTGAGCGGTGCCCACTAAGGTGCTCTCTCATTTCCCCTACTCAGCAGAACAGGGGGAGAAGATACAACGAAAACTTCATGAGGACAGGGAGAATGTTCATCAAGTACTGGAACAGACTTCCCCCCTCCCTCTCTCTCTCCCCCCAAACTCTTGGGGTTTTTAACATATCTGTTTACTTTGATTTTCACTCATTCAAACTCCTAATCCTTTTAGTCTGCTCCTCTGGAAGGTACTAAGTATGGGATGTTACTGACTTGGTACTAAAATGCCAAGAGATGTACATAGGCAGTGAAATTCTAGAGTGTTTCCTTTTTCTCATAATTTTTTCCCTCCTAAAACTTTCTGCAAAAGTAATAGAAGATACAATTACTTAACTCATACCTATTGTGTTGGGGGATTTTTCTACTTCCTTTTCCTTTGGGACTGGTATAATATACCATTTGCTCTCCACAAGTCTGGTAACACTGTTATGGAATCCAGGTATCAGCTGAGATAAAAAGGCTTCTGATCATCTACATGGAATATAGGTCAGATCTCCCAGGATTTGTGAATATGTATCACCCTGTACAATTACAGGATTTCTGCAGTTCCTGACCTCTCCAGAGAATAGCATACATTTAGTGACAGCACAAAAATCATGACATTAATTTATAGATTGAATTTGGAGTATTGACAAATGATGTATGGCTGGCTGAGCCTAGGGATGGTTCAATAAATAACATGATAATTTACTGCTCCAAACCTGAAACACCCAATCTATTTTTCAGTCTCTGTCACTATTCAGCTTGCATTACATTTGGCTACTTATGGTGTGTAAGGTATATGGGAATGTTAGCAGGTTAACTGTTTCAAGTCTTTTGAAACACTTTTGTCACCAAATGAAAAGAAGCTGAGAAGAGTAGTGTGTGTAAAAGAGCACAGAAAACTTTGTGTGCTACTAATGTGTACTTAAGCATGTATTCTGCATGGGGTATTCTATTTCATGGAGAGTCTAGGCATGGAAATTTTGGGCAAATTTGTGCACATCCAAAAAAAGACAAAGGAAGGCAAGGCGAACTAAAGAGAAGTATTTGGTATTCACTGTCCATCCATCTTCATAATATTTTGAGAATTTGATACAAGTCCACTGCCAGTATGAATATTGCCATCAGCATTAACAGAGCCCAGTGGGCTGTTGAACCATCAGAATGACTGCTGCAGTCAGTGTCATCAATAAAGCTCATACATTTGCATTTCACTGCTGGCTAGTGCTGAGAACTAAAGCAATTCTTAAAGGCTGAACCATGTGTTGGACTACTACAGCTAAGCAGTGATAGGCAAAGGCAAGGTTTTATGCGACTCTTGACCACATATTCTTGTGAGATCTTCCTAGAGTTGTCTCAGCTTTTATATCTGCAGAGCAAAGTTGCTTAATGCCTTGGCCCAGACCACTCAGGTTTTTTTAATCTCTCTGCCAATATTTCTTGAGAAAACATATTGAACTATGATTTATCTTTAAACACATAAGTAAATAATTTTTAGGTAACAATAATTCTAAATTTCAATAATTCAAATTGTTCCCTTTTCCTGTGTTTTTGAAGACTACCACAGATATGGTAGATACACAAATGAATCACAAATACACCAATTAGCAGATGTTTCAGTTACTAACTAGTGTATTCCCAGACAACCGAGATTCCCCTGTTTACAGTAATTGATGATCCTGTGTTCAAGTTCCAAGCAAGTCAGCATTAAATTTCTCAAAGAGAAGACTTGGCCTTTTTCCTGGTAAATATATGAAAATTATTTCCTGAATTAACTTTACTGTATGAGTAGTTCGTCTGGCAGTTTGGAACGTTCAGCCTGAAATTCACTAGTGATCTTATTTTAAATAAGGAAATTCAGTCTAAGGCCAAAAGACAAATTGTGTTTCAGATGTCTAAAGAAGCTTAATTTAAAACAAACAAACAAACAAACAAACAACAAAAGAAACAAACAAAAACAAAAACAAAACCAAGAGCAAACTAAACAGCAAACAATTTTATCAATCTTAATCATTGCTCCGCTTAGTTTTTAAGTATCTTGGGTTTAAAAAGTGCTCCAAAGTATGCTGCTTTTCTTCAAATCATGGTGACATTGATTGCAATTCAGTCTTCTCTATATGAAGATTGCAATAAAGGAAGAAAATATGAATATGTTTTCTGTAATTGCAGTTCAAGTACATTCATTCAGTGTTTTCATAACCTATACAGCTAAATTAACCTGTTTACTCTAAGAAAGCTTTCTCTTTTATTCCAATTTCTTTCCTAAAGTACATCTGCTTTTAAAGTGTTGGTTTAAGCAATTTCAACTGCTTCCAATTGCTGCTAAATCTGCCTTGCAAGTTAATCTGAGGTTAAACTGAAATTAATCAATGAAAAAGACAATAGAGGGAAGCTGTTGACTGCAACTTGCTTTTTAGCTTTTAGTCATTTAGTTAACTCCATTTCTCAGTTTTGTTTTCCAACTTAGAACACTATTAATGTGAAAATAGGGCAAGTAAGGTGTTAATGATGACAAATACATTAATTTTTCTCCCTCCTGCTGAAACAGCTATGATTAGTATGAACAGCTTTTATAAAAATAGACAAAATTTATGTTCTCATTTGAGAACTTTTTTGCATTTTGCTTTAGATTCAGTTTTTATCAATTTGTAAATGTTCCAGAAAGCAGACTGAACATCATATTAGGGTTGAATTTTTCAGGTGTTTGGTGAATCAAACTTGCAATGCTGTTCCATAGGTTTAGATGACCACCGAGTGTCACAATTCACTACACTCTTTCAAGCAAGTTTAGGCTTCCTTCATATTAGATGTAATTCCCTTTTTCTTAATTCAGAGTGGCCAATCACTCATTTCAGTTCTTATACACATCATAGAGAAGTCATTCCGTTCACAAAAGTAATGCAAATACTTCCAAAGTATATTAATGAATTCACATAGTGTTCTGGCATATGGCAGGGGTTTAAAGAGTCATAGTAAAATCTGGATGACATGTACTAGTGTTCTGATGTCTTATGAAGATTATAGCCTTACTTTGAAGTGAAATCTCCATGTTAATTAGAATTATGAGGAATCTTGGTCCTCTTTAAAATGATAGAATTCTAGATTCATTTACTTTCTGGAAAGCTGTGCATTTTGAAAATGTGGGACATTTCTTATTTTTTCCATGTTTGTATAGGGACTTAGTTTTGCAATGAATTTTTTGAAAACTGCAGCAACGTAAAATTACAAGTGATTCTTATGAGACTATCGCTTTATTGGGTACGCTAAGGAAAGATTAGCCTGCATTGTTATAATCATGTAAGACAAAGTTGAAAAATAAATCTCATGTTACTTATTTGTTTTTAAAACTAAACCTTAAAAATGTGTGCAGTTCTGAAGTTAAAATGTATATATAGTATTGTTATTTTTTATGGAATCATGTTAGCTGACCTATTATGAAAAATCATTTGTGTCTAAAATAAACATATTTAAAAATAATCCTGAATTTAGAAGAAAATTGTAAGCCTATTGGCTGACAGAAAAATTAAGCAAATAGAATTAGTTAAGTGAAAAATGAAACCAAATCCATCAGCAAGGTGACTATTTAATTTCCAGATAAGGACAATGGCTCACTATTATAAATTTTCTCTGTTTCATAAATGGGATGTACTTTGTGAAGTGTCCCCCTAAGACAGCTCTTTGAACTGCTGTTGAAAAACAGTCGACTCCATTTCAGAATGGTACTTGCTCAGTGACGGTATGAATTAGTCTCATTAGGAAGTTCTTCATTGGCTAACCCTCTCAGTAGCTTAGCATTTGGTTTCAGTTTCAAGGGGAAAGAAAAATGAATCCTGTATCTGAAGTTTATATTCCATAAATAAAACATTAAGTCAATATTACATCTGTTACTGATAATTTTGACTGGACCTAGAAATTGAAATAATAAAATTAGAGAATTTGCTGTGGGCATATAAAATGAATTTAATAAATGTAAAAATGAAAGAAAATTTGAATGTGCTAATGGATAAGCCTCTAGATAATTAGGCTAACCTGTCTAGGCAAGACAGATGCGTGTTAGGTATGTTCTTATAAACATTAATTCCATAAGAATGACAAAATGTCTTAACTGTGAATCTTCTGCTTTATATTCTAAACTTCAATGATATTACCATGGTAAGTTTGCTTGAATGTGTAAGGAGGTTAGCCTAAAACTTGCTACAGCTTGAAATCACCTTGCTGAAAAAATAAGAATGGAATTAAATAGGGAGTCTGGCATCCATCTCAGCTCTTCTCTCTAGTGATGGAAATGAATTAATGCAGGAAACTCAAAAAGCCAATGTAATCTCAAAATATTTCTGCTCAGTGCCAGTGTGAATCTTTTGCAAGTGTAGTACAATGTCCATGACATCTGTGTGATTCAGGATGCAGTGCTTCCCAGCATATGTCACCAAATAGAGCAACAATCACCTGTTAATAAATGCTGTCCTTGCTGCTGGTACTCAGCAGCAGTAAAGTAGAAATCAGCATTATTCTGGTATGTATGTACCTTCTCTATCTTGTGTTTGTGTGACAGTAATTCCAGGGTGAGCTGAGTATAACTAGTATAACATCTTCTCAGATGTCATTTCATACTGACAGCTATACCTTTTCTCTGGGAAGTGTTTATTATTTGTTTACAGAAATACGATTTAGATGAAAATTCAATTTACTGTGGTTAAGAACTAACCGAGAAGAAACTCTAAGAATCCTAGCTGCCATTAACTAGTCCTTCAAATGCAATGTCGTGCTATGCATTTCTTGATATCTGGAGATATCCTTGGATTCATATCCTATCAATAAGCCTCAGTTAACATGTAGACATGAGTATAATAAAAGTCAATAGTGTAAGAAAACAGTCTAAGTGAAAAGGTTTAATAGCTTAATGTCTAAGTGCTTACTTTTAAAAATCTATGATCCCAGTAGAAGATAATATGAGTAGGAGAAGCTGGAAGGAGAGTTGTATATTTCTGCATGTGATTATGTCAAACTAATTTATAGGCAGTTTGTAACTGTGTGCATGCTAAATTAAGAAAATAGTGGTAGCCCATGAATCACGAGGTTTTAAATAATTGTATTTTTAAGGTTGTCACAGCTCCAATTTTAATCTCCTTTGTGAATCAAATAGCTGACACCATGTCAAAACATTGTATGTATGCTGATGTTTATTATGAATTCTGAAGAAATAAATATTTTCTTTAATGGAGATCTTGAAGAAAAAAATACAAATTTATAACTCTACATAATGAACATGTAAATACCTTCATTCAGATTTGGGGTTTTGTAATTATAATCATTATACATGTATTTTTTGACATAAACTTTGGGCTTCCTGAGGGATCAAATCACTAAGTAAATGATGTCAATTTTTCTGATATAAACAGAAAAGATTTCTCTTTCTAGCTTGGTAAAGCACTGCTTCTCCAAAATTTCACTGTCATTTGTGTAGCAAGTTTTGTTCATTCATGCTTCAATCTGTTATATGGCACTACTAGTTTTAGGCATGGAAACTGATTCATTATTTTTTTAAGTTATCAAGATTGTCTGCAAAGGCATATTTGAGGGTTTATTGCAAAAATGTAAAGAATAATAATAGTTTATCTGTCCTTACCCAATTCAGGGAGGGAAAAAAAGGAGAGAATTATGCATATATTTGTTTTTTTCTTATTTGGTTCCTATTATGATCTCATTGTAATGCTCCAGTGATCCAGGGGGAAAAAAAAAAAAAGCAAACCTGATGTCATATTCTTTTGTGTATGACTAATAAATAAACCCCTGGTGACCTTCACATATCACAAAATCAAGAGGGAGTGGGTTTGCATTTTTTTAGGGCAGTGGAACTTAGAAGCACTCAAAGCAGAAGGTAGAACAGCATCCAAGTCCGCCATTTTCTCATTTAAAATCATTAATGCAGAAAATAGGAGAAACATATGGCAGCACAAATATTGTACTTTTGTCCATTAGTTGAGAGTGCTGATGGTGCTAAATAACTCCTTTTTACACGACAGTGATCAATTTTCTCATCCCTACTGTTAAAAATCATTTTTCTATAGAATTGGTTTCTAGATTGCTCTCTTTATTATATCAGTCATGGATTTGAATTTAGCCTAAATCATGAGGGACTGGGATCTTTTACCTGGAGTTTAAGTAAGGAACAAAGAAGACTAATGTATGACTCCAGCTCTTCCATAAAGGAAAGGCCATGCATCCCCTGCCCTCTAGTTCTGTGGGTGCTTATAAATTAGTTCACAAGGAAGCTGTTAGTGGGGAATTAATCACCAGCTACATCTTCAGATACTGCTTGTCTCTTGGCACCTCTGATTTACAAACCTAGATCCTAGTCTTTTGTCACCGTTCTTGCTTTATATCTTTAAAATATTAAATTTAAATAACTCATGATGAGTTGTTTACCCTTAAATAAAGATGAAAGATTTGAAATAAAACAATCTTTCATCAGTGAATTTCCAGTTAACGTGCCTTAAGCCATCATTCAGCAGAGTTCTTGAAGTTTCAAATGATTTAATCTTGGTGTGTTCTGTAAGATTGCATTCATCAAAACTTATTTGCTTGGAGGAAAATGACACTTAATTGAAGACGGATCTTTCTGCTGTTTTCCTGGTTCAGCAAAGGACGCAGTTTTACTGCTCTGAATCTTAGAAATCTACTGAATTAGAAAAAAGACAGAGTCCTATTAACTTAATGAAAGTATGGATTCTGAGTTTCAGCTTCAAGCAGCTGTCTCTTCTCAAGTAGTCATATGTGCCTCTTCCTCATGATCATGTTGTAGAGATATCAGTGGTGTATATTAAACCCTAGGAATCTAAAATTGCATATTTTAGATACAATTTTATTTTAAGGAACTGTTATTTACAGGAGGGTTTGCCTGATTGGAAGGCATTTATATTCATAGACATTCAAAGAACGTCTATCTTCATAAAACATTTCCTAATTTAAATAATATTTACGTGTATGAAATGTAGGAATCCACTTTATACTGGGAATAAAAGATACAAGTATAAAATGAGTGTAAGAAAGGGGGAAAATTGATAATGAAAAAATAATCCCCTTTGGTTTTGAATGGGAATATGGGAAACTTGAGAAAGCCTTTTCTAATTATATTTCCTTAGATACTAACTCTAGACTATGAACTTTTAAGATTTTTTTTTTTTTTTTTTTTTTTTGCGGTAGTACCACGTTGAAATCCACCAAGAATAGAGCAGAAGACAGAGTCATTTCTAGCTAATACTTTGTTCTGCCTGTAAGTAAAGTTTTATGCAACTGAAAATCAAGTAGAACACATGATACATTATGATCTTACAGGTGACTTCAGTCAGAAGTTCTCTGTAATTGCTTTGAATGAGTTTCTTTACACTTCCAATGCCATAAAATCTTTCTTGTTAACTCTCATAGTAGCAAGGACTCACATCTTTGAAACACTGGTTTTATAGTTTGGGGGGAAATGCTGCATTTCTTGGACAATGGAAACACAGAAATAATTTTTTTTTTTTTCTTTCAGGAGAGTTGTTATTTTGAAAATAGTTTATAGTACTATGCATTAATAAATCTAAGTATTTACAACTTGAAGTATTGCTTTAATTAGGCATGTGTAGCCAAAAAGAGGAAGAAAGGGAGATTGCGAAGACGTCCTAGTCTGGTAGCCATTGTCTACTCCTACTGGAGAAAATATTCAGATGGATGGAGTGAAAGTTTTATGTTCAAAGGTATAAGAGTGACGAAGCATATAGTGGCAATGGTATGTATTTTTTCCTCCACAAATTGAAACTAGGCCCTTTTCACCTTGATTTTTTTTATAGAAAAATAATGCTTTTAGAATTATTTATCTTATCTAACAATATTTTTGATCTTCAAGTGGCAAGATATGTCAATAACTCAAAGACTGAATATTTAACATATTGAAAAAAAAAATAAAGAAGAATAGTGAAATGAACCTTGGGATATGTATTAGTTTATTTAGGTATTGGATTCTCTTTCTAGACTGTAACTTTAACATTTGACAATGGGAGAGAGGCATACTTCAGATTTACACAGAAGGTATTAAACTTCCCATGCATTTAAGAAATGGTCCTATAACATTTCCAAGAGGAATAAAAATGTTGTGGGAGTAGACTAAATCTGAAAGACTGCCAATTTTTAAGACAGAAAAATGCTGACTGTCAATCATGGGGTAGCTGCATAAGTTGATGTGATAGTATCCTCTGTGTGGTACGTTCCTGGTGACAGACCCATTTTGGACGCTTGACTGATGGTGTTTATGTCATTCCCACTACAGACAAGCTGCCTGAGGTTATTTTACGTTCATGAAATTGCAATCTAACATTAAAAACTGTTGAAACAGATACGGATTGACAGTACTGGGGAACTGTCTAATTCCCATGCCATATTCTTTTAACTGGCCCATTAGTCTCAGGCATAATGTAAATATTTCTTCTACATTCAGGCAGATTTTCACGATCCTTACTTTGCACTTTAAAGAAAGTTTGAATTGTGAGTGAAATTTTGCTAGGCGTATTTTTGAGTAATGATGCTCTGTCAGATCACTGTTGATCTGTTGGACATACTAAGATTTGATAACTGCTTGTGGTATAATGACAGTCACTAGTCCCCAGCGTGAAATAGAATACGTGATTCTGAAGAATACCTATAAATCTACCCTCAAGGACTAATTTATCCATTAAATAGCATTTTCTTCCAGGAATGGCACCATTCATTTCTGTAAGACTAATCACTGACTAAAGTGATATTCGGTTTTTTAATACTGGAAAGTGCCATTTACCTAAAGGAAAAAAAAATGTCCTATAGTTACATCAGTAGTAATATTGTGCAAAGGCAATTACTTTCTTATGGATGTATTTTTCTGCATTTTCCTATATACTCACCATTTTTCAAACAAGTAATCAAAGTTGTGTTTCTGTTTGAAAACTACATTCTCAAGCAGCATTTCATATGGGAAACATTCCTTCTTGCTGCTCTAACTTTGGTTAAGGACTGCTAGTCAATGTTGCAGGGCATTTCTTTTAGGATTTGAGTGGAGCGTGCCCTTTCACTGCAATTTTACACTGAAAAGGAGGAGTAACACAGGTAAGAGTAGATATTACATGCAAGTCTATTTTAGGGAAATAGTTTAATGGACAGTAAGATCAATATGATAAAACTTTTTGAATACTGCTATTGGCTTCAAAACTATACGCTTGGCATTGTATATCTTTATAATATCAACAGGACAACAGACAGACTAGTAGCTGAGTGCTTGTTATTCAAGCTGAAACTTTTGATCAGACTTACAGAAACAGGATATTTTCCGGAAAATATCAGTTTTGATATATCTCAGTACCTACAGGTATATACAGCTGGCTATTTGCAAACACAGGTACGTAATCAAATTAAAATTATCAGAACCCTGTTCTTGGTGTATCTTGCATCTCCAAATAAATGTGGCAGAAATATCAGTTGGAAAAGCTAATAAATGTCTTTTGGTAATTTTTATAATTAACTGTGCTGTGCTTATGCCAACTCAAGTTTAAAATAGCAAATGATGGGGAAATGAAAGTTTCTTTTCATATAATACTTAGTCTCTGTCTTCCCTCAGTTAAAAAAAAAGTGTGCATAAGCAAAATATGCCAACAGTTAAAGTTACAAAATATGTGGTCATATTTTGTAATTATTCATTTAGCTTGATTCTGACATTATTCAGTATTTCCTTAAGCAAAAAAAATTATAATGCTCAACTTAGATAGAGAAAGGTGGGTCGTCATTAAACTAATGGTATAGTGAAAACTATGCATAGCTTTTAATAGCTGGAAGTAGTTCAAAAGTAAGGGTCTCATAGTATTAAAAGAAAAAAAGATGGCAACAACAAGAAATTTTTTGGGAACTTGACTCACCAACTGCTTTTTCAAAGAATATGTTCAGGTTTCCTTTAAAATATTTTGTCACTGCTTGAATAGATATTCAATAGGAAATTAATATAATTTAACAGAATAGACCATTTTTCTTCATGACTTTCCTTTGCCTTTTGGTTCCATGATTTACACTTATGTAATAACAGGACACTTTACTACAGATAAGGTATTCAAAAATCACAGTTCACGAAAAATACCAAAGAATTTCCTTAGAGGTAACATTATTTGAAACACAAACAAAAATTCTATATATGAGTCCCACATGTCACAAAATATCTCCAAATATGAGTGGTCATTAAAAAAAATTAATTTTGATAATTCAGTTGCTTTCGGAGTTGCAGCCCATTATCTGCTACTACCTTTCTGAAAGCAAGTTTTAGTCTATATACAGGCTGATTTTCTGTTGTTTTGCGATGAATAGGTCATATTTCCCTTCACTGCTTTCTAGCTATCATTTAACAGAAAATTGCCTAATTCATGCATAACCCGTGTTAATGAGTAATGCATTATTACACAAAATAAGCACTATCTCTCTCTTCCTCTGAGCAAAGATAAGAAATAGCCACATTGCTTTTGATTTGTATCTGTGTTTGAGTGTGTTTGATGCGCTCTAATAATATTGCCCAAAGTAACAGAAACATGGTTAGAGAACATATTTTAAATATTTATAAAATCAAATTTTGTTTACATCATCAAAGGATGATATATATCCTGATAACGGATAGGAGCTTTTAAGGTATTATCGATTTTTATAAGGAATTACATGCCTGCAGGCAATAGTGTTATTTCCTAGTTATTTAAAAAAAAAAAAAAAAAAAAAAAAAAAAAAGTTGCTGCGTATATTGTATGTGATGCAGTATAATAGAACATCAGTCCTGTGGGAAATCTGTAGTATTTTTCCTTATTAACTTATAATTAAGCCTGTGTGGTTTTTAGAAGAGAGAAACTGGCACGTCTTTCAGCACCATCTCTCTTTTTTGGTAGGTAATATCAGGTCTAAGTCTACTAGTCTGAACAGGAAAGATTATCCAGTTTCTTCCAGAGCAAGAATATTTAGTTGGATTTGAACCTCTTATAGATGTAGTTTAGAGGGAAGAAGAGTCAAACTATTTGCACAGCAAATATATAAAAATGTTTCAGAAGTGAAGAAACTAACATTTTAGGTTTGTAAAGTTTGACTTCAGGGAAAACTCAAAGAAGTAAGTGAGGTTTTTTGATTCACACAAGGACAATGTTATCACCCTCTAATATTGTAAGCATGTGATTTCTGACTTAAGTTCTTCATCACATCACTTTATGTGGGCTGCATGAGAAGGGGAAGAGGTCTGTCTTTAAAAGATGCATATAAATTGAGCCAGCTTTTTTACAAATACAATAAGTTGGTTATAATGTTGGAAAGGATCTCCTGGAATGGAGATTCCTTTCAAAATGGCATCACTCAAGGTGAGAGAAGATAAACTGAACAGGGGTTCGACAGGGGTTAAGTTTCCAGCTTTATCTCAGCCTATAGGCATTTGACTGTTCTGGCAGCTTGTTGTGGTGGGAGATGGAAGGCTCCTGCTATGTGAACATCAGAGGTAAACGTGAAAGGACAGGCAGTTATCAGGATTCAGAAGATAGTTGGTTAAGTCCATGCACAAAATGCTTCCCTAGTTAGGAGTCTGAAAACAATCCTGCCTCTAGCCTGGGAGCAATAGAGGCCAGATGGAAAGAGATCTAGAGGATGATTAAGGACAGTGAATTTAAATGTGTCCATATATCTGTATCTCTGACCCTCTCTGTAGAGTATGTTGTATATAATGAACTGTTTTAAATGTAAGTAGCAGAAGAATGCTTTCACTATGGAAAATATTTATTTCTGTATTTCATTGGCCAATATTATTTCATCATTGTTATTATATCAAGAAACGCACTTATCATCTTGTGATATCATCTATTTGCAACACATTAGTCAGACTAGGTACAGTACCAGTTTAATCACCTGAGAACTGAATCAGAAATGGCATATAAGCTCAGGCATGATGTAGAAACTCAGTTTAACTGCAGGAAAATATTGCAAATAACAAGATGAGTAACAAGTTTACAGTTCCCAGTAATATTTCTCATGCAGTAAAGAGTGCCTAATTAAGGTCTCCCATCTCTTTGCCTTCTATCTTACCTCATGACATTTGTATAGCAGCATTTTATAATCTAATAACAGTAAAGATAAAGATGCAATTATTTTGATTTTCTTTATGGCTGTAAAAAGTGTTATAATTTATCATTCAGTCCAGGAATTCAGTTATCTTAAAAGGGAACTAAATTTTTCAATGACAAGTACCAGTTATGACTAAAATCTGAGCATTTACCACCAATAAATCTAATCTACATGCATTAAGGAAAACAATTTTGCAGACAGCTTTTATGACTTAGTTCCACTGTAATATTTCATCTATTTCTACATATGCATATAATCAAAATAAAGAAGTAACTGTGATATTTCTGATTTGTGATGTGGTACGTGTCATTCTTAAAGATTGCTGCCATGAAGGATGCATTTGCATACTATATAATATTTTTTAAAATCATAAGTTATATTTATTTTTTTTTATCCAGAAACACAAGGCATTCTATAGATCTTTTACAAAAGAAGGGTGAATTGCTTTCTAGATGCATATGATGAAAGGAAAAACAAGCTTTGGCTTTGAAAAGTAATTCATTGGCTTCTAAAGAAGATTTTGCATGTCTGTAAAGAGGAAGGTTGAAGGCAATTCCCTGCAAGTAAGCAAGAGCTATCAGGCTGTGTTAGACAAAACGAACTCACACACTACCTTCATACCCTTGACCTTCCAGATACATTTGTAGATAATGTTGATTCTTCTGACAGCAGACACAAATCCTCACAGTTCTCTGGAAAGATATTTCAGTTCTGCATTTAAGCTGTATTTTCTGTAGCTTTAACTATATCATTTTTGTAAGATAGAAATTTTGAGTTATACAGCAGTACAATGCATGTTATAGCCTACACTTTGCAAAATATAGCTATGATCTTATAATGCTTATGCTAAGATAAGTTTCTTCTGTATAGCAGTTGGAGAAGGGTTTAATCTGGGCCTTATCATTGGTGTTTGGCAGCAAAGAAGCAGCAGCTTAAATCAAACTGCCAGAGTCAAACACTCTAAAAGGCAGTTTCTGGATCCAAACTTTCAAGATCTAGATGTTCCTGTAAAAGAGAGAGGCAAGCAGATTGAGGAGATGAAACAAAGACACACACAAGAAACATCTTCCTAGAACAATGCTTTTCTTTATTTGTTTCCAGAAATATCTACTGGAAATGTGGTGTGAGAATACATATAAATAGAACTTGTTGCTTTTACATAAGAGTCCTGTTTTGAATATATATTGATGCTAAGCTGGATTTATGGAAATACCAATACGTTTCCCTTTCTCCTTAGATATTTGTAATATTTGAAAAGTTAGCTTAGTGTTTGTTTGCCATCATCTCATTCTACATTTTCAGTACATGCCCTTTCAGTCTGGGTGCAGGCACAGTGAGAAAAGTAATAAAATGCGGATTTTTGTAAAATACATTAAATGTTATGTCCTGACCACACTCCAGGAAAAATTACAAGCTTTACATGGAGCTATGCACTCTGTCAGCATATATATTGTTCTGTGATACAGTTTAGGCAGAAAAGAAGGAGAGGAAATGTGGAAGCATTTACCTAGATTTGCACTATCACCTTTGTGCAACCACCTTTCTGCATTGGTTGCCCTGTGTTTATCTGTAGTTGGAAGCAGATGTTGGGCAACTCAGTGGAAACTCTCCCAAGGGAAGCTTGACTTCCCTGTGTGCTGGTGTGCTGACCCCACACACCTTTTGCATGTTGTCAGAATAAGGCAGCATGTCTCAGGGTCCAGTTCTATCATCTCCCTGGTGTGAAAACCTCTCCATGGCAAGGTGTGATTTATCAGGCATGGCTTTGGTTCAACAAACCTCACGAATATCCAGCAAAGGCTGAAGGAGAGGAAGGGAAAACAGAAGGGAAATTTCTTTATGCATGGACAGAATGTTTTTACATAAAGTGATCTTGCTTCTTTTAAAAAGCCATAAATTTTTATTGCTATCCAGAGATATACCTATTTTCTCTTTCCATTAAGGAGGCTGTATCTATAGAAGTGTTGAAAAAACAATATGCTGTTACCTCAATATTTTCTTCTCAATTATACAAAGTTAAATGTCATCTGGATGTTATTGGCACAATGTTCTGTCTTTTACCACAAGAAGCTGAGAATGTTATGAGAAGATCAACTTTGGGAATCTATGTCCTGAGACAAAGGCTACAAAAAAGCAGGAGGAGTTAAGATACAGTGCTTTCCTCACAACATGCTGAAGCAGTCCCCCCAAATTCTTATGACTGCAACCACATTTGGGTCTCAAAAATCCAAAAATAGTCTCTATTAGTTGAGCTGTCTGTCTGGGAACTCAGTCAGCTGACAACAAGAATAACTCAGGAACAATGTGTTCCTGGATTATTCAAGACCCTGAACAAAGGCTACCCAAAGGTTCTTGGAGACCTCGAATTGCATGCCTGTCCTCCATTCTTGTCCAGCAAATACTTCTGTCATATGAGATCTGTGCCTAACCAGGCAAGAATTTGAGGACTGTACCAGTTAGGCATAGAACAGTTTTCTTGGATATAAATTTTCACTAATTACAATGAGTCATCATCACTAAATGCTTTGGGGCTTGCATGCAATATTTTTCTATCTCCAAATTTCAGTACTGTGTTAGAGAGGTTGTTACAAAGGTATATTCCAAATGTCCCCGAAAATAGGAGATAAAAGACTGTGGTGGTTTAATACAGACATTTCTAGACTACTGGAGTCACACATTCCTAAAGATGATCAGATAGAGACTGACTGTGACCATGGATGCTCAGCACATGCCTGGTGCCAAGCCTGCTCTCCAGAAAGTTTCCATTAGGTGAAACCCATCCTGTAATAAATGACTGTCAGAGTAGTTGCATGATTTTTCTTAGTTGTGATTTCACATTGCGTTAGCACCAATTTGAGGTTTTGCTTGTTGACCAGTGCCAGAGATTTCATGATGTTAAGTTTGGGAAGTGGAAAGATGAGGCTGGAGGTGAAGGGGGGACTGTTATGTGTGTAGGAATTACGCCTTGAGGACTTTATGTCTTGGTAGATTGGCAGATAGGGAGCTCTCAGATGTACATCAATGGCATGCAGTGGAGGACTCATAAAGGACTGCAAAGTTTTGAATCTTCATATAAATGTTTCAACTAATGCCAGAATTGCTCTGAGACCAAAAAAAGTTGAACAGAACTGAAGAAATTAATTATTCAGACTAACTTGACCGACATAGCTGTTCACTACAGCAGAGGTGGAAGTTTAGCATTCGAAGATCATTTTATTATGGTTTTTCCTTTGCTCCTAGAAAAATACTATAGCACCTTTAGAAACAGAAAGTGCTTTAATAGTTCAGACTCACTTAAAAAGCAGTAAGGAATATTTCAGCTAGTAGACCTCATCATCATCATGGCTAGGCTTCACGAACGAAGATTTGGGAAGGGCTCTACCTACACTTGCTGCAAGCGTGCTGATGACTAAAAAAGGCTGATGCTAAATAGGCAAGTCCAATTGCAAAAGGCACAGTGGAAAGTCTCCAAGGGTGGTATTGATGAGGCACGGTTCTTCCTGTGTTACCTTTCGCCTCAAGACTGATTCTGCGTGTGTTCTCAAAGGAAGCAGCAGCGTTATGGGTGGTGTGTCTCCATTTCTCCTGATTGGAGGCCAGAGTGAACCATTGATGGTGCTCAATATGGCCAAGGCTGAGGTATTTTTTCAGGGAGTCCTTGTATCTCCTCGTCAGGGCTCCTCTCTTGTGGCAGCTGGTGGCGAGTTCCCCATAGAGCACAGTCTTAGGGAGGCAGTGATCCTGCATGCTGAAGACATGCCCTGCCCAGAGCAGCTGCATTTTCAGCAGCATGGCCTCAATACTAGTGATCTCAGCCTGTTCAAGGACAGACACAGTCACAAAATCAGACCAGTGGATGTTTAGGATTGTACGGAGGCAGCACTGATGGAAGCGTTCAAGGAGTCACAGGTGGTGGCGGTAGATGACCCACGATTCAGACCCATGTAGAAGAGTAGACAGTACAATGGCTGGCTCTGTAGACACAAATCTTTGTACTATTCTTCAGGTGTTTATTGTGTCAGATTCTTTTATGGAGTTTTCTGAAAGCTCTCTATGCCTTTGCTAGCCTGTATGCTTACCTTTCAACAAGAGCATAACACAAACATATTGTCATAAAGCTTGTTAGTAAGAAGGTATTGATTTAACATCACACTTTTTTTGATAAAATGTCAACATGATCAACTTTTTTTTCTGTTTGCCCAGAACTAGAGGCAGAGGAGTGGTGCAAGCATCTTTGCATGGAGTGTCTAGGAGCCAGGCTCAATGATATAAGTCTCGGGGAACCAGATTTGCTTGCTGCTGGAGTCCAGAGAGAACAGAATGGTAAGTAACTTTGTAATTGCTCCCAGATCTGTTCTTAGATGATGTTCCATGTTATCTCTGCTTCTGTTGTGAGAACTTTTGCTATTAGCTAGAAGCACATCATTAGTAACTAAACATTTGGATGTGTTTTTGAAGCTTAATCCTCTTTGTGTGTACAAATAAAGATGAATAAATTCCATGCCAAATAGCACATTTAGAGTCATTTCATGTCTTCATTGTGTTTGCATTCTCCTGTCATGGGAAATAATGACCATGACCCTTCTGGTTCTGAAAATGATGGCCTCTGTGCAGAGGAATAAAACAGCAGCCTTTTAAAGACAGTGATGAACATATCAACAGCAATTTGGACTGCAAAACACATATTTGCTTTAAATTCACACCTGTCTTGAATACTGAAGTCAGGATCATCTAAATGTCAAATATGGGTGGAAAGGGCAAAGACAGGTGCTAGTCAGCACTAAGCCTGAATTTTAAGTCTTCATCTAAAAGCTATTTGAAATAGACACATGCACATGAAGGATGCTAGCGGATGGAATATGCAATAACAAAAGAAAATCTGTGATTATCCTGTCATTTAATTCCTATTAACAAACACGAGGGCAACACAAAATGTGCTCATATATTCCTCCCTAAATTACAGCTCTCAATGATTATTACTGTCTTGATGCTTTTATAAGACGCAATAGCTTTCAACAAAGTAATAACACACACTGCCTCAATGGTCATAAAACATCAAGGCAAGTATCATTATAAACAAAGTTATGTAATTAAATTATAGAATGAATGGAATTATATTGAATATATTGTATTAATTTCTCTGAAGCTAGTAGCCTATAGGATAAAATATATAGAAATATTTAAGGAATTTTGGTCAAAAAACAGACATGTTGAGATGTGATTTAAAAGAAGTTCAGATGTTTCTAAAGTTGTTTTCCTGCTGTGAGACACAGGAATCAATTTGTAGTTTCAAACTACTTAACAAAGGGAGAGCTACTAATGTTGTAGGAAAGTGATAATGATCAGACACCACTCAAAGCCTGCCATCTGCTATATGTTCATAGGCTATAGGTATGAAATTCATATGCATGCTATTGAAGAGAGCAGGTGGAGCTCCTTCCCAAATGTGATAGGAAATAAGTCTTGTCAAAAGGCTGTGATGTGAGCAGGAAAACATCTTGAAATTCCTCAAGCTCTTTGTGCATTGAATTCATGTACTGGCCAGTACCTTTTTGATACAGATGAAAAATTCTGCATTTTATCATGTTCTCAAAAGAGATCCAGTTACACACTCGTGACCTCCAGGTGACATAGATTAAGTCTGCTGTACAAACTTGATTCAATTGCCCTAGTCTAGAAATTAATTGCAGTGCTACCAACTAGCGTATATGAACATAATTAGCATCTTCATTGTTCTAAGTAAATAAATGAAAGGAAACAAAGAGGCAAAGCATGTATTTGTTGTGCAAATCACATGAATAATAATGCATGGAGGGTATCATTAGCTGTATTCTTTTGAAACAAGTGACTGAATACATATTATCCAATATTTGACGAGCATGCTCTGCTAAATCGTTAGTTACAGTATCTCAGACAAATAATTCTGCCACCTATCCGCATCCTTCCGTCATCCCCTTGATGCACAACTTCACGTATCAATAACCATGCTTAAAATTCAAAGTTGTCTTATTCAGAAGAAAAGCAAATTCTGTTTTGGGTGTCTTTTAGTCAACTTGGAAGGAAGGAAGGAAGAGTATAGAGATGCTTACTATCTGAAATCTGGAATTTTGTTCATTTATCTGGCTGTAAGAACCTGCAGTTCCACTCAATTTCTGCAGCAGATTCCTTCAGTAAAATCAGTTGAGTAGAACCATGACTTCAGTTTATACTTGTTATGTTATTCTGCAAACCTGGCAGCGTCATTCCCCATGTGACCGTGCTATTGAAAAGGTGACTAGTTGGCGGGTGGAATCATCTAGTGAGCTATAAAAAATTCAAATATTTAGTTTATTTTCTTACCCATTTCCCCATATTGTAGCTTTTACACACATGCTATCAAACACCACAGTTCAAAAGATACCTAAAAACCTTTTAAAAGTTTACTGAGATTTTGTTGACCTGAAATTGAAAGCCCAAAGTTAATTTTCTGATTGGAAATTCATGAAAAGTGGCTATGTGTATGAAACCCCTAAAATCTTACTCATTGTGAAAGTGGCAGCTGTGTCACTCTCTGGACCATTTTATTTTTTTGGGGGTTAAATAAAAACTGGACTTTGAATGTCATTATTTCAAAACATATTGCATGTTAACTTAATAGAATTCCTCTTCAGTTAGTCAATTTATTAATGTTTACTTGAAACAGAGATGTGAGAATACAGTTTGTAAAACCTATAATAGAACTTCAAAGCCTCAGAATCAGGTTTCATGCAAGTTCTGTTGTCTGAACCATACAAGGGTTTTCTTTCAAGTCACTGAACAAAAGGTGTCTCTTAGTATCTGAACAAAACCACAGACTGTAATAAACATTATAGTGCCAATGGTTCTTCCATTTTAGATAAATTATTTTTTACACTTTTAAAGGTGAAGAGAAATTGAATGCTGTTATACTGTTAATATCTCTGTGATATGACAGGTGTTAATACCATTAATCCCAAAAGAACAGGTGTATTAACCACTAATTGCATCTCCTTCCACTATTTTTTCACGTAATTACTTTGCCCTAAAGAGTTTCTGAAATGCTTAAAATTTGATAAAGGTACTTCCTTGGTCGTAGAAGAACTAGCCTGATAAAGTTTTTGGGGGTTTTTGGTTTGTTTGGGTTTTTTTGTTGTGTTTTGGTTTTGTTTTTTTTTTTTTTTTCCATGAGCTGCTTTACATATTCTAAGCAATAATATTTTTAATATGCAATGTTCTTTGTTGGTTCAACTACTTGCCCATTCTTGTCTTTAAAGGACATTTTCATGCTGTAAGGATATTCACTGAATGGATCAGGTAAATTGGCTCTTGCTTGGGGTAAAAAAAAAAAAAAAAAAAAAAAAAAAAAAAAAAAAAAAAAAAATCTTTGTGTTATGTAACTTTGTGTCTTAGTTTTTGTATGTGACCACTGAGGCCACTACCCTCTGCAACATCAGAAATAATTTTCTTAATTTTTACTATAGATATGCCCTGGGACCATTAAAATTTCTATATGCTGCTTATATTTTTTTATACCCAGGGAATCACATTTCAGAAAATATTTTGCTAGGAAAACATATGTGTTTTCTATCATTTGTTTAATACGTCTTTTTATTACATCTGAGCCCATTTATCCTCCCACTCCTGCTCTCGTGGTTCTCCTGAGATGAGCTTTAGATTTCAGAAGGGAAGACACCTGATTCACTGTGGCAGGAATGCAACTATATGGTTTCTAAAAAACATATTTTTTTATGGTTCTGAGTTGTTCAGTAAATGCTAATGAGGTCTGTTTTACTGTAGTTGCACTGTTGCTGGACCCTACAACATCAAGCAATTCTGCAGTGGTGCCAGCAAAAAAAGGCAAGCTGTAGAGCTGCACTGCTTAGAGCAGAGAGCTCTAGATACTGTGTCTTGTAGGAAGGATAGAGATGACATCTAAGCAATTCTTCTGCAAAACACTTCAGTAACAGAAAGCTTCTCACCGGATTTTACCTCCCTTATTACTTTCAAGAAGTATTACCACAAGTCTTGCTGTGTAAACTCTGCTCCACAAGATTACCCTTAGATGGTTTTCTTTTTAAGTTTAAGGTTCACAACTAATGGCTGCTTAGTTTGGAATGGCACACAGATTCCAATGAAAGTGAGATGCAAAATGAAATTTCTGTTGCTCTCCAACCACGTCTCCTGCAAATCAAAGAGATTGTTTGTGTTCCTCAGTCCTATGGCAGCAACCTTGTTTCTGTTTAAATTTCTTCTCACACGAAACACAATTTCTTAGTGTTTATGAATATCTGTTTAGATTATTTGCTAAAGAATTAAAATACAGCATGATAGCAAAAGCAGTAAAGGCCTCACCTCATGATCCTATTCAGATATTTAGTTTAGTATAAGGGCACTGAATCTGTATGCGCAATGATAAGACAAATAATATTACACAGTTATAATTTCATGAAAGAAAATCTGGACCTAGTTGGATCTTATAACACAGTTGACAAGTCTTCAAACAATATCCTGTGATACTTAACACACATTTCATAATCCTTCGGTTTCTCAAGCTGCTGCTAGGCAAAGAAATTGTGAATATAGAGTGCTGACTTCCTTTGGAAGAATTGGAAGCTTCCTTTCCAGCTCTTAGTGCATTTGGAAGTTTCTCAGTATTCTCAGTACACCCCAAAACATAATGATAAAAACAAAAGTTTAGGTTTTTATTTTAATTTTTGTCTTCTCAGGTGACATCATATCTAGATTTTGTCCATGCTCACTGTTTCCAATGTGTCACTATTTTCCTTCTCTATAAAAGGAAGCAATTTTAAAGATGGCATCCAAATGAACTGTATATGATAACAGACCATATTTACTGTGAAAAAGAAACCAGAATATTCGAGAAAATATTGGTTATAAAAAAAGCATTATATGAAAATTATTAATAAATCTACTCTTTAGGAGCAGGTGCTCCTGTTTGGTGAAGACTCTATTCCTATCTATTTTGAATACTAAGTAACAGCTCTACCATAGCTGAATACTTGTGCTAAATCATATTCTATTAAACTTTACTTGCAAGCCTGATTTAAAACCTGAAGAAAATGGGCAAATGTTAAAACAAAAATTTTCAAACTGAGGAAAGGGCCAGATACATCTTATGTTTATAGCTTGTTTATTTTTTAGCTATCATGTCTGTTATATGATGCTTTTCTATTAGGTGTTTTGGGGTTTTGATTTTTTTTTTTATATTATTATTTTGCTGCATTATAAAGCTCATATTGATTTTAGAAGTCTGAAAAAATTTGAAAGTTAATTGATTTTTTGCTTTTCCTCCCTGCCTAATATTTATATTAATAGCTCATAAAATTACTTTCTTTGTAAGGTTTTTCTTCTTTCATAACATTGTTTTTATCTTCCTTTTTTATTAGAAAAAACATTCCACAGGAGTAGCAGTCTTGCTTCCTGGATTTTAATTGCAAGAAATTCATTAATTCTCATTAGTAAAAATGTAGCTTTTCATTGTGAACAATGTCCTTGAATCCTCAGAAGAGGATTATGAGTTATTTCTTTGTGCTACATATTGAGATTACAAACTACAATCAAATCATAGAGACTTCATAGATACATTCACAGATTTGTTTTAGGGCATTTTCTAGGGTCTGTAGAATCCCTGTAACTTAACACATAAAAGCATTTTGCATGTTTTTTGTTAATCTTCTGTTATCCTTAATCCATTTTTATACATTGGGTTTGTTTGTTCATTTTTTAAATAAATGAAACACAGCTTTATTCAGAAAAGTAAGGTGTTTACAATTTTAATGGCTGGTTAATCCAATAAGACTTTAGATTCTTCTCTACCTTACTACTTAACAGCAAAACAATGCATAATATGTATCTGTGGGAGCCTTTATATTTTTATTGATATGCTCATAAACAGTTTCATACATTTTTTAATGGAAGTAAAGCAGAATATTTATAAGCAAAGGAAAAAAAATAATTCTGAAGTCCTGGTTCCTCACCATGTACAGCAGAAGAGAAACCTTTTAACAAATCTGGCATAAGAGTGAACACAAAGTGTTGCACCTTCAAGACTTAAATCTCTCTTTCCACCTGAAAATTAGCCACAGGTGGTCAGCAGCACACTTCTCATAGGTGGAGGAGTTTCTTTCATATATAAACTGAATATTCACTTTTAAAGCCACTTCTTATTTATGTAAGCCCCACCAACTGGACTGCGTCCTTTCATAAGTAGTTTTTTACCCGTCATTAAAGCTGAAATTAAACCAAGCATCTGGATTGAAATGTCATCTGGTCGGTTTTCTAACTGGAATGATTTAGGCAGAGGAAGCCAGTGATAAAATGGCAGAACCAGGATCGCTGCTCTTCAGACAGTTTACTTCCCTAGTACAGTGGGAAGGCTGAGAGCATTTTAGAGTTGCTGCTAAGTCTCCGTCTCAGTCAATATGCTCATTTTAATAAAGACTCTTATGCTCCTATGCCCTGGAAAACATTATTAAATGTTGTATTCTTGCCAAAGCCCGAATGCTAAACACCTTTACATGCACAAAGCGTATGATGAAGCATTGCTCTGGTTATTCAAGGAGATGGAAAAAAGCAGTTACATTGCGTGGAATAATAAGTGTTGCAATATATCAGCATTTTTTCTCACCCTGGCTCCCCTACTGCCTGGACTTTGCTCTCACTGGTTTTGGAGGAGTGAGAAGGATAGGGATGCTAAATGCTGAGGAATTGCACCTGCTCAGTCTCGGTCTTGTCTTCTCCAACATCATTTCTTCTACTTTCTTGGTTTCTTCCATCTCCCTCCTTTCCAGATCCCTCATTAACGTCTATTTGTTTAGCCCTACTACCCAGTGAACTCATTATCTCGTCCTGCTTATATGCAGGTGGTGTCTGAAGCACAGGAAAGCTAAATGACCTAGGGAATGTAATTCAGAGGATCTGGTGTCAGAGTTAGACCAGGATTCCCAAGTCTGGCCCATGAATGTTTGTTCTTGCCTTGAAAAGTTCAAGGGCAAAACATGCCACTAAAAATTGAATTACCATTAGCTAGATATATGTTCAAATATTTTCTGAAATGGAATAATTGGACCCTGCATGTTAATTAATAAAATCATGTAACAGTATCTACACTCTTCCATGTCCTCAATTGCCCACTACTCAAAAGTATAGTTTTTGTTCCAAAAGTAGATATATCCATCATCAATCTTCTCCAACACATATATTTGTAACCTTGTTTTTTCTTGCCAATTTGATTAAGTTCCAAGGGTGCTACATTTTGCCCTGTAGCTGATGTTCACTTTACTCATTCCTTTAATCCGACATACTTTCTTTAATCCATGACATCTCATCTTAGACACTGACCTCCCATGCAAAGTCTGCAAATGTCTCCTGACAGTTTGAGCATCCCATATGTCCTGAACACCCTTCATACAATAGTATAATGAAACACTCCAGAGAAGTTGAGCATTTCATGAGTATCCTGGTAACATCTAAATCAAGTTGAAATATTCTGTACTTTCAACACAACAGTTTAATGTTTACTTCAGAAAAAAATAATTGTACCTTTTAATTTTATCTGCTGCCTGAGGCATTCTGTCAGTCAAGACAGGGAAAGAGAAAGATTTTCATTGTCACAGTAGCCCCATTCACCTTAGATACATTCTATTATTTCATGCAATGTAAGAAAGAAAAGCTGACCTGTCAGTCACCTGCATCTTTCTTTTACATTGAGGGGGGAAGTAGCAATAATAGGGATACTGAACGGGCAACATACACACATCTTTATTTATTTATTTATTTATTTATTTATTCATTCATTCATTCATTTATTCGATTCCAGTGCAAAGTATAAGTTACCTTGTTCTTTACCATTCCCTTCCCAAAGTTGTCATTGACCCATATTCCCATGTGTGAGTCTTTCCACTTACCTTAGTAAACATTACATTCGATCTCTGCCCCATGAACTCTTCTGAGGGTTAGGGGAAATTCTTTTCAGTGATCTCAGCAGCCTCTGCTCATCTATTTGTTCTGTGTGTCAGAAGACTTTTACACAGTGTTTGGAGTTTCACATTTGGGACCTTAGTCATAAAATGCAACTTTTAGGGCTAACACCCATTAGTGTGACGAATGAAAACTGTGGCCTGGGAGAAGAGGTTGTCACTGAATAAATCAACTGGGGAGTCGTTAATAGGACAAAATTAAATTGACTGAAACAGAACAACATTGGGGTTGACAAGTTTACTTATAGCTATGCAGAGCAGCAATTTTTACTAACTGCTTTCACTAATTCTTCAGCCAAACTTTTGCTGCTTTACTCACACACACACACACAATCACATACACTTATAATATATTTTATATTAACTCACTTACTTGCAACATCTTAATTGTTTTTCAGACAAGTATATATATCAAATGTTTAAAAAATGGAAACATAATGTCTGCGATATTGAATATCAAACACACGGGAAGCTGCATCTTATTCTGACTATTGCAATATATTTCTCACACTTTATTTTCAATTCCTTCCTAGTTTTTATGGCAACACTGTGAGAAAATTCAGTTCAAATGGCAGATTAAAAATGTTCCACACCAGTCTCTAATTTTATTATCAAGTAATTGGAGACAATTTTCCTATCAGTTGCCCTTTTAAAGACAATTTTCTCTTTATTGCTTATTGAACGAGCATTCCTCATACTTTAAATAGTTCTTACCTTTTTTTGTAAACAACCTTTAGGCATTAGCATTGACATTTTGCATTTCTACCCATTTCAAAGGTGAAAGAAAACTGTGAGAGAAAAGTTGTGAATCAGCTGCACTCTCCCATATTATGCTATTAAGCCACAATATTGCAGTGCATTTAGAGTCAAAATGTAGGCTAGCAGAAATTTAACTGGGTTTTTCATTCTTTGTAAAAGCAACTTATAGAAACACTAGTTATTCTTCAAAGAAAATTACATTTTTATTTAAAATTCTCTTGCTAATTATGTGGTTTATTTCATTCCATATGAGTTAATGGTGGTTTTTTATCATCTTGAATTTTTCCTTTTTTAAGGTGTGTGTTTGTTGTTTTTTTTTTTTGCATTGCTTATTAAATCACATGCAACTCAGGCACTTCAGAAAATTATTAATGTCCTTGACCTCCTACTACAATGAGTGCATTTTGCAAGGGAAGTGCAGCTGATAGTGATTGATGTCATGACCATAATAATATATCATGCTGAATCAGATTTTTCAAGAAAGCAACAGATGATTAAAATTGTTGTTAATTTGACAAATAATAATGACTTTGGCAAATAAACAGAAACTGAATGGCAGGAATGTAATTATGAACAAGCCTTAATAAGTAAACCTGGGTTTGCAATGTCAAGGACAGTTTTTCTAAGAGGCAATGGTTGCATATACATATTTTGCCAAGATAACTGTATTTCTGTTCCTTGAGAGAGGAATCTCTGCCAGACAGAGTTCATGTTATTGTGAATTTTGATTTGTAAATATTCATGGACCTTAACGTGAGGATAAAAAAGGATTTCAGTTCAGTTGCTGGGAAGATGTGTCCAAGAGGACTGTACAGATCTTCTGTGAATGATGTTTCAGTCTGCTACATCATTTATAATGAAAATGAATTGAAGGTGATTCTCCTCCTACTCCTCTCACATGCACTAGCAAGACTTTCTCAACATCGGCAGATCCTCAGCTCTGTTAAAAGCTGTGGATTTGGCCTTGATTTCTGAACCATAAAAACTAAAGATTTTATTTCTTGTTTTTTTCCCCCAGCATAAAATCTTGCTTTAACTTGTGTTGTCTTACTTTGTGTTTTTTTTCCAGAACGATTCAATGTATATCTTATGCCTACACCAAATTTAGATATCTATGGGGAATGTACAATGCAGATCACACATGAAAATATATATCTCTGGGACATCCACAATGCCAAGGTCAAGCTGGTCATGTGGCCTCTGAGCTCTTTGAGAAGATACGGACGTGACTCAACGTGGTTTACATTTGAGTCTGGAAGGTAAGAGCTAAGGAGATACAAAAAGAAGAATAAATAACCAGTGTTTTTTGAAAAGCAGTCTAATAGGTTAAATTAGCCTCTCATTATGAAGCAAGGCAGAATATATGGCCTCTCCACAGACTTCCATTTGCTGAACATTACTTTTCAATACATTCAGACCAGTATTTGAAATGTGATACTATGTCTTATATTTAAAATAAGCTTAAGCTTCCTCTGACTTTTATTTAACTGTATTGAAATGTCATTCTTAAGGTTTACAAGTCTCACTCTGCTTAAACACTAATGTGGTATAATTTGAGTACTTTTGACGTAGAAGAAATTAATTCTGGATCATGGAAAAGGCTCATCACACAGTGTGAATGGAATAACTTCTATTACAGTGGATATTACTCTTTTTGGATGTTCCTGACGACTGATTGCCACCCTAGAGTATAATTGCAAGCAGGAGTACTGAGAACATTGTGAACCCATAAAAGGACGACCTCGTTTCTCTGCCTGTAGCTTTCCATTTCCATCCTCAGATCAGTTTTAAATGTCCATGGAGCTCTGTTTTGCCTCTCTTTTTTATCTTTTGAATGCATTTCATATCTTGCCATTAAGCTCACTGCCTTTTCTGCATTTCTGCATGAAAATAATTCTGCATTTCACTCTCCCTTTGGTGGTATTTGGTCTTGTATTTTATGGTTCTAGACTATTGTTCTTTATCGTTCGGTTTGGGTTTTTATGCTTGGTCAAACTCCTTTATGAGGAGCCTGAATTTTCTGAAGCAATCTGTGAAACTACAGGTATTTCTATACTCTTGGGTTAGCCACACTGTCTTGTTAGAAATCTTTATATGTATTTTGATGTATACTTATTCAATACCATTAACAAATGTTGACAAAAGTACAGTTTGTGATCAGAAACAAAAACATGGATCAAATGGCCCCTGCTGCCTAAGAAGGTAAAGTCTAAAATTCCTCTGCAGTTTCTTATAGATGGGAGTTACCAAGTAATTTGTAT
Organism: Margarornis squamiger; assembly: GCA_035222235.1. Classification (NCBI taxonomy): domain Eukaryota; kingdom Metazoa; phylum Chordata; class Aves; order Passeriformes; family Furnariidae; genus Margarornis; species Margarornis squamiger. The sequence continues at coordinate 94,633,093 of JAWWTY010000077.1, read as the reverse complement.
ATCCAGAATACTGTCACTTGACCACTTTGATGATCTGTTACTTTTCTGTGATGACTTCTCAATTAAAAATCATGAAGACATCATAACTTCTTTTTTTTTTAATTTATTTAATAGTTTTTTAGTAAAAATCATCAAAGCTGACCTGTGTTTCAACCTTATTTCAATGATTAAGCTGAGGGGCTTATTCAGATATACAATTTTAGCAAGAACTAACATTTCAAGCCTCCTACAGTATTTTAATTTCATTTCAAGCCTCCTACAGTATTTTAATTCCATACTAGTATCTGAACATCATCTGCCCCTACAGTCCATGGACCATGTGACCTGATGAAAAGTGGATTGTTTTCCTGTGTTTAATTATTATGAGCTAGCTGCCTTTATCTGTTGTGCTTTATTGTCTTTGATCTGATTCTTCCCTTTTTGCTTGCTTCAGAGTACTTTATCTATCTGATTTGGAAAGGCATAGAGGTAAAAAATAGGGCTAGAGGAACACTGGTATCTTCAATAACATCTGAAGGCTATATAGGGCAATGCTTATTTTGAAATCTGGTTTTGATTTGCTTGGAGTTTTATTTTTATTTTTTAATCAGCAAATCATCTTTCTGAACATGATTTTCTTTGTCCCCTGATCTGCTAGTACCTTAATACAATAAATTCCTGATGCACGTTGTTTTATCAAAAGTGAAGCACTCATCCATGTTTTATGAGAATGTTGTGCAATAAAAGTGTTGTTGCTTTAATTTTCCCCTGAGGCTTAATAATTAAATGTATGCAATTGCTTTTAAGGAAACATTTTTAAATAGGTTCTTATGTTTTAGTGAGTTTTATCAGATATCTGGTGTATGAGTACGAGGTTTGCATGAACATAAAAAGCTCAGTTTTATACATTTATTATGCATCCTGAGTTTTCAAATTACTTTGTTTGAGAAAATAAATCCCTGCCATTAAAATAAATGGACATATTCACAAAGAGATACTATGTTAGATAAATTGATCAAAATTAAGCTTTTTGACAAATTTAGCTTTTAATAAACATATTGCTTTATATTTAAATGGAATATGGACTCACATATATAAAACTGAACTGCTCACTTGTCTAATGGAATGTAATGGCTACACAATTTGGAGAATATCTAAAATATGGGAGGAATGAACTCAGATTCTTTTGATCTGCCAGATTTTTCTGTTAAGTGTTGCACTGAGTTGGAGTTTGTAAATATGTATCTTTGCAGTATTTATGAAGCTGGTCAAGTCCTAATTTTCATTATTTAGTGCACCAATGAAAGCAAGTATTTCTTTCTTAGTGATTTCCTTTTTTTTTTTTTTTCCTTTATCCTAACCCTGCTGAGACTTGTGGGAAGAACAGTTTTGTGTGGCTTTGTTCAATGCTGGATGGAGAGATTCTCATTTTTTAAAGAACCTGATTTGGGCAAATCCCATGCAATCTAGCCATTGATCAGAAAATAGTAATTCACAACTCCATTAGGTACTACAGTAGCTTTGTGTGGATTAATACTGTGCATCTAACACATTAAATGGATTCCATGGCAATTCAGAGCACCTGAGGTAGGAGCCTAGCATTTACTTTTCTAAGAGCTAGGCTTTCCACCTAACCAGTCTTGGATTGGTTGAACACAGGGTTGATAATAGAGAGATGTTTTAGTTATAGCTGACGGATTGTCTTCTCTTCATCCCACCCCACCATCAAACAGGATGGGGGTGCACAAGATGTTGGGAAGGGACCCAAGTGGGACAGCTGGCCCTAACTGCTCAAAGGGACAATCCTATACCCTATTGGTGTCATGCTGGGCATATAAAACGGGGAAGAAAAAGGAAGTGGGGAGGACATTTGGAGCAATGGTATTTGTCTTCCCAAGTCACTGTTATGTGTGATGGAGCACAGCTTTCCTGGAAATGGATGAGCACCTGCCTGCCCATGGGAAGCGAGGAATGAATTCTTTGTGACATTTTTCTCATGCACGCAGCTTTTGCTTTACCTAGTACACTATCTTTTCTCACTTTTATCCTTCTGATTCTCTCCCCCATCCCAGCGGAGGAGTGAGCAAGTGGATGTGTGATGCTGAGTTGCCAGCTGGGATTAAAACCACACCAGGAGTTTTATTGTTTAATCATCAGTCACAGGGATTTCCTTAATTTATGGATGTGTATGTGTTCAGACACCTCATTCTCATTAATTTGGATATTGGATGTGATGGAGACGCTGTGTCGTTTATCTGTGTGGGTGCACTTATTTCTCTTGAAACTTTTGGAACTGCTGCATTACTCTTTGACTGCCTCTGATTTTAAGCCCCTGAAATGGGAGGTGTGTCCTTATGGAACTGCCTACCTAACTGTTCAGATGAAGGTGCTGTTAATTTGCATGGAATTATATTAATTACATACAACCTAAGAAACGTGCCAGAAAAGTAGTGAACCCAAAACAGCTGAAATATCTCATAGTCCAGATCAGGTGTGAAGACATCCTTTTTGGACTCCTACCCACATTACGGGATTCATTTTGCTGATGCAGTAAACCAAACAATCCATAATAAAAGCCATAAACAATGTATAAAATCCACTCCCTGGAAACTGCAAAAGGCAGTTGTCTAAGCTTCCCTTTTAGCAAAACAAGCTGTCCAAGACACCTTTTTAGGAGCTCCTAAGAATTAAGAGGAGACTGCTAAGAATTCAGATTTGAGGCACTGAGAAAATTAAGCACATATGGACTCTTTGTTCCTTTTAAAATGTTCTTTCTTTCACTTTAATTCTGCCTTTTACATTAAACAATTATGTTTTCTATGTACTGAAGCTATCTGGTCAAGATGAGCTCTTGACATCTGATGATTTCAAGATGAGCTCTGGAAGCTCCAGCCATACTGTCAAATGCTGTGGGTTTCCAGCTGAATAGAGAGTTTGAGGCAGAAGGCTTTTCTTAGATTTTTGAGAATAGAAGGATCCACAAATCCACGACACACTTCTTTTTCTGAAATATATTTTCTTTCGTTTTGTAGAGAAGATGTTGAAATTTAAACAATTTCAAGTATTTACAAGTTGTGCATTTGGACCCATTGAACTACACTAAACTATTCCTTCTTTATTTGCCTTTGATTTGGGCTTTTTATTTCATCAGAGAAAATTTAATGAAATATGGTATTCTATATTACTTCTAAGATCTTAAATCTGGTTTTTTGGTGGGGAAAAATATTAAGCTCAAGCATTACAGAGTGGTGACATGAGAATTTCTCAATTTTTCTTTTTTTTCCCAAGACTGATATACTCATTTTCTCAGTGGTAGATACACAGATGCTAGGGTTATCTGAAGCAGAAAGTTCAGTGTTTGCTTCAGGCACTACATCTGACTGCAATCTTTCATTTGTCTGTCAGTCCTCTGTAGTGATTTTCGGTGTTAATGTGAAATGTATTAGTCAATTAACCCTTAAATTTCAGTTACAAAAAGCATTTTCTTTTTCCCTTATATGCAAAGAGACCCTTATGTATGTGCCTCATTAGACAGCTGTCATGGGACAACATATGCTGTTGTAGATATCAGCTCAGGTCTATATCTCCCTGAAGACAGACCTGTAATTCCTGTTTGCTGGTGGATTATCTAAATAGTGGATTAAATTTATGTATCATGGGGTTTTCATTGAATTATAAATCATATATTATAAATCATTTTAAATATTATTATAAATCATAAGCTTGTAATAGAATTTGTAAGTCACTCTGGGTTGAGCAGCAGTACAAGGACTAGTGCAGCTGCAATAGATTTATCATTTCACATAAACATTAGCTCAGAGCTCTCAGTATTCCACACTTAATAGTTAAGTTTGTTAGGATCTTTCTCTTCTGTTACACTTTTGTGATCCTTTAAAAAAAAACTAATTACCTGTGATGTAAATTTTCTGTGATTTTGTTTTATGTTTTCTCACTGCGTCTTCTCTTCTTTCTCATATTCTTTCTGTGAGTGGCATGTATCCCTAAAATCTGAAAATAAAAAGCTTTCTTGCATAAGAAGCATTAATCTCTTTTATGTATCCTCCACTGGATTTTTTTTTTTTCCAGTAATGTCATAGCTCTAATTTTAGGGAAAGTGGCATTTCTTACACTGAAAAGGTTTCATTAGTTCCTGCTATTTAGCAGTGCCAAGGTTATACGGTAATATGTTGTAATTATAGTTCCAGTCCCACTTTTTTCCATTCCAACTCTCAATTTACCTCCTGCCAAATTCTTGATCTGGAATAAGTTCTGTGTTAGTCATTTGATTCACTTAAACCCTACTTAAAAAGGAGTTCCGTATTTAACTCATCTACAGAACTCTTACTCTGTTTTTGATCATGGTACCTAATCTAAGAACTCTTTTACTAGTGGAAACTAATACAGCTCATTTACAGTGATTTATTAAGTGTTCATTGCATTTTCCCTCTGCCAAGGCTCCTCTCAGACTGCTCTAGCATTGATAAGTCAGAGTTCCACCAAATCTCACGTAGCAATTCTCCACAGTATAACTAAATACGGGAAGCAGATAAAAGAAGGGGTTGCCTTTATTCTAGACTTTATTCTAAATTTCTGTTGTACCTTCTAAAATGTTATGCTTTTTACTTTTTTAACCCTGTTTTGAAAAGTCAGCCATGACATACAAACCTGCAAAAGATCTTCTCTAAGTGGCAAAGAATACCACTTCACTGTGAAAGATAATTTTTAAGAGGAAAAATAAGGGACAAAAAATAAAGTTACCTTTTCTAACTTTATCAGAAATAGATTGAGAAGTCAGTGACTCCTAGAACAGAGCAGAAGGCTTCATGGATGGAGCTGTGTACCATAATAATGGACAAATTTATAAATACTAAACTGATAGGAATGAGCACATCAGTAATTCTTCAATTCACCGTTGCCTAAGCAGTAAATTTTCTTATGAATTTGTACTGAATGAAACACATGCAGTTAGAAAAACAGTTACCCAAAGTTTGTCCAGTGAACACAAAAGATGTACAGCTCAAAAGGAAAGCTATCATCTCTGTGGTAACTACAGAAGTGACTCTTATTTGTAGATCCCAGAGGGGCCAGCATGAGCTGTCAACGTATTACTAGTTATCCAAAATCGCTGGTTTAATTGAAATGTTACAAAGCTTTTTAATGAAATCACTGAGAATTGAATCGTGTTTGCCTAATGTGCTAGCAGACAGCATGTTATGTTCCTTCTGATGATCCTGAGATGACATGAACTGTGCCTTTCAGTTGAAGTGCCTAATTTGTCTCCTCCTTTCATAGCACAGTAACATCATAGTCAAAGTAGGGCTTCTTTCAAAATATTTTGAGACCAGCCACCATTTAGCTTTCAGATGGCTTTATATCCATGGGTGAGCCAAAAAGATTTGTTATTTACTTACCATCTTGTAATTGCCTCTTTTTCATACATATGTTCTTCTGTAAACATGCATTGTTGAATTAATATTCCTGAATTTGAAAATGGCTAGCAAGGTTTTTGCTGTGTAATATATGAGTGGAGAAGAAGTACATGAAAGACTTTATACATTCTTAATCACATTAGGACTCATTTTTTTAACTATACTTTTTAACCTTTGAATTCCATAGTAATTAACAGCAATAATTAACCTCATATGACAGTTCTGGATAACTTGAGATGCCCCAGCAGCAGGTCGGTTTCTCTCCAAGAGTGAGAATAACATTTAACCTCCTACCCTAAAATACAAGAGGACTGAAAGGTCTCAGATTTGAAAATTAAAACAATTCAGTTTTAGGTGCCCCATTAAAAAAAAATAAAATAAAATACAAAAATTCAACATCTAATCTCAAAATCTCTTCAATAAAAAATGCTAATAGATTTTGTAATGTTCTTTATTTAGTGTATAGATGCCATTTACAATAAGAGTGTCTATTTTAGAACTTAAATACTGTTGCATCTCTCCCTCAGCAGGCCTATTTACATGAGCTAATTAAAAAGGCTGCACTTTGGCACCTAATTATCTATACAGACAGTACAAGTGCTTTAAACACTTCACACTGGGCAATCCAGAAGACCACATTTTGCACAGAGAACCATCTAGCCAGCAAGCACAAACAAATCCTTTTCTCCAAAGCTTAGGAATGTAGGATTATCTATTGAGAAGGAAGTTTGAAATATCCTCTATGGTGCCGCTGTGTAACATACAAACATAGAAGGAAGTAATCAAAATGCAAAGGCTGGAATTTACACACACACACAAAAAAAAAAAAAAAAAAAGAGCCTTGTTCATGGATATATATAGGAAACTGTCCAAACCCATGGCTACACATACACACATGGAGCACTGCAGTAGCATAAAGAGGCACAGTTCTATACTTTTGTGGGCTTCATTTGTTGTCAAAAACTCTGAATCCTCTGCTTCAGCTGGCACAGAGGTTTATTCTAAAGGTCATTTTAGTGTCTGAACAGTTGTCTCTTGTATGTCACATGCAAAAGAAAAATTGCAATGGAAGTTTTATTTTTCTCTTGGGCTTGGATCTTCATTATACTAGAATCAACTTGAGTATAACTTGACTGCCAGTCACTACTCTTGAGCTGGGAATGCTGCTTTAGCAGGCTGGTCTTGAAAAGTTTGCCAAATATATGTCTAATTCCCTTGTTCTTTCAGGCAGTATTAATTAATTGTTCTCACAAATAATAAACTCACTTATGAGAAGCGGCTGAGGTTACTTAGTTTGTTCAGTCTGGAGAAGAGGAGACTGAGGGGAGACCTCATTGCATGAGAGGAAGTGGAGGGGTAGGTACTGATCTCTTCACTCATGTGATCAGTGACAAGACCCGAGAAAATGACATGAAGCTGATTCAGGGGAGGTTTAGGTTGGATATCAGGAAAACATTTTTTCACCCAGAAAGTGGTTGTGCACTGGAACAGGCTCCTCAGGGAAGTTGTCACAGCATGAAGCCTGCCTGAGTTCAGAAAGTATTTGGACAACACTCTCAGGCACACGGTGTGACGCTTGGGGTGGCCTTTGCAATTGAATTCGATGATCCTGATGGGTCCCTTCCAACTCAGCATATTCTATGATTCCATGATTCTAAAAAATAGCTATTGACATCTTTTTGTTTAACTTTACTAAGATTTGTTTAGCTTTTCTGAAGGATGTGGGTACCCAGGAAATTCTTTGATTCTAAAAAAGATCAGTAGAGTAGTTTTGGCCTTTACTGTTCACAGAAGGATAGCAGTTCCAGAAATACTACAGTGTTCTGGAAATAGTAATAGTGTGAGAACATAAACTCTAGGGTAGATATTTCAGTGGTGATTTTTTATTTCAGTAGCTCTATTCTGACTTTTCCTTAGTAAGTTAAATGTCATTACCAACAGAGTTTTATATGTATGTGTATTATTTATACACATTTCCAAACATACGTATTGTATATGTGATCTCACTGCACCCATGACTATGTTGGAATATGTGAATAGCTGGAATCTACTGACATTTTTTTCCCTATTGCTGTACTTTTTTACAATTTTTGTTTTCAAAAATCAATCAATAATCATGAATATAATGAATATTTTCATCAATTAATTGCTAATTTCATTCATTATGCCATTAATTAGAAAAACAAATTCTGCTCTTCTGTAAAAAAACACAAAGTAAATTAAACAAAGACAGTATTATTGAAAATCAATTAATGGAGACAACGTTCATTTGCAATTCAGAGAATTTTCTTGAACTGGTGAATACCTAGGATATTTTCATTCAAACCTTTAAAACACTCTATGAAACTGTGATATATATACTTCACCACTTCTCAACAGCTTCACCCTTAATGAAGTCCAAGTTACTTTTGGTGAACTTTTACTACTAAGAAAAACACACACACACACACACACACACACACACACACACACAATGCTCTTAAAAACACATATAAAATAGGATCAATGTTTTATTCACAAAATACCTATATAAGTAAATAAGAATACCTGAAAGAACTATCCAGTTGGCCATTCATGAGTAATGCCTTTAACTTTTTAGACAGTGGTGATAAATACTGCTTGGATATAAATCCGTGTACTAAAGTTCAGAGGGGTTTTCACAAAGCACTTTGCTAAGTAGAAAATTGAAAAACATATCACAGCCCTAGTAGCATTATCGTGCATTATGCCCCCCTCAAGTCTTTTATTGCAACTAAATGTCCTCTCACTCTAATTTAAATTAACTAAAGGACTATTAAAATATTGTCACACAGGGGAGAAGGAGAGCACTTTACAGGCAGTGTCTACTCTGTAGCATTCTGGAAAAGTCAGGCTATTTTTGATGTGTGCTTGACTGGTCCCGGCAGCATCTTTAATCTTCCATTTATTTATAAGGTACCAAAGGAAGGTTTGTCCCTTAGCCCCTCTTAGCGAAAATGCTATTAGCTACTGTGTCCCTTCTAATAGTACTTCTTTGCTATCACAGTAAGTTATTACTATTATTGCACTATTAATAATGCTGTACTCTGTGGGGTGTGATTTATTTCTGCTGTGAGTAGTCATTTGTCACATATTTTCTAAAAAGCTTCTATCTTATTAGAAAGAGCGGAGGGAGAGGTAGCATCTAATGGAATCTCTCAATCTCAGCAGCTCCAAACATCGTTTGATCTTTCTGACTTTTTGGAAGAAAACTCAGTCACTGCTATAATTCACTGAGATCCTTCATCTACTTGATTACCCTGTCAGTGGCTGAAAAGTCAAATATGACATTGTATTCGCATGGCTTGCTTGAATCAGGACACCAAAGCAGATTTTCACTTTTTTGGTTTTTTACTATTTTTTTAATAATTCTCTGTCCAGCTTGGAAAATATCTCTCCTTTAAAATGGTACTTTAAGTGGTTCCTGATACACTTTCTGAAAACAGCATTTTGGGATGAATGACAGAAGAAATTTTATTTACCTGAAATGTGTGTTGTTGTGACTGAATTTTCATCAAGCTGACTATAAAGGTAAACAGAAGTTATCATCACTTACTGCAAAAACTGCATTTATTACTATGCAGTATTTAAAAAATAAAAAAAATTAAATAAAAAAAAAAAAAAAAAAAAGACTGACCATAA
>JAWWTY010000077.1:94575927-94623925 GCA_035222235.1 Margarornis squamiger | reverse complement strand
AAAAAAAAAAAAAAAAAAAAAAAAAAAAAAAAAAAAAAAAAAAAAAAAAAAAAAAAAAAAAAAAAAAAAAAAAAAACTGACCATAAGTATCATTTCCAGTCAGGAATGGGCTTAAGGGCAGAGAATTATATAGTCTGTGGGATGATTCAGTGGAAAACCCTGAAGTTCTTTCTGATGACTGAGGGTGCCAGACCTTTAGTTAATGATACAACAGGCTGGATCATCTATATTTCTGGTGACTTTCTCATCTAAGAGTACTGCCACTTCTGCCAGAGAATAAAGAGTGACAGCAGCAGTGCAAAATAGCAGTGGTCTGGAGAGGAGCAGGGCAAGAGTGCGCTAATGCTGTTTTGCATATAAACTAGACATTAAGTGGACCAGCTTGCTGAAACTAAAAGAAACTCAAGGGATTAATGAAAGGAGGAGGAAAAATTTGTGGGGATGAGACACAGAATCGGCTAAGCACATGGAATAGAAGGAGATAGGAATGTGATGATTTAATAAATGGGCTGGTAAGACAGAAATATATAGGGAGGGACTTCTGAATAAAAGCAAAAGGCAGTTGGTTGTGGAATATACGTATCACTTTAGGAACATCTAATCAGAAAGTGTAGAGAATATGACCAAAAGTAGTAAAAGCAGTCCAGGATAAGTGTTTGTCATTGGCAGATGTTGACAGCACGACCTCAAATACTTGACTTTGCAAGTACTTTGCCCTTTTTATCAGGAGCTTCTTTAAGCCCCATGGGACCAATTTCTTAGAGAGAAAAAAAAAAGAAGAAGAAAAAGAAAAATCAGTATGATTAGCTCTCAGCTTCAGAAGCACAGATGAAATGGAGGGCAGCCAAGAAAAAAGTGTTCCATGCATGTGGAAGTAGTGTCAAAGAGCTGGCAAAAAGGACCATCAGAGAAATTAGTGCAGAAATAGTAATACGCAGAAATAGAACTATATATTAGCATTTATCTTGAGACTAATATTTTATCTATGATATGAAGAATAGCTATAAAATGAATGCTTCAAATTGACAGAATGGGGAAATACTTTAAAAGACTTTTCAAATGCTACCAAGGATACTCAAAATGGTTTTAATGGCATATATTAAATTGCCACAGACATGCCTAAGATATTATCTCTCAGTGTCCAGGGAAGGCATGGTCACCTCTGCTGCATAAGAACCATGAATATACATTACATATGATTCTGCACATAAGGGATTTGTATGCTTTCTCTTCTGCCACCAATACTGCTGTCTCTTTGAATAGCTGTATATAAATATTTGATGAAGCCAGTAGGTGTTGCATCTATAGTTCCTGGGTTTTTTAAACCTGGCATACTCAATCATGGATGGAAGGGATTGACACAGAGCAGTTCCATGGCTGTTATAAATTTCTTATGAAATATTGCTAAGTCAGTGTATAACAACAGAAGCCTAAATGCTGGCATATTGAATTAGACAAGTAGGCTCCAGTGGAAAAGAAGTTGGTTAATGTTTTTATCACAGCAAAGGACGATTGTTTTTTTTCATTTTGCTTTCAAACAATGCCCCAAGTTCCCTGAGCAGACAGCAGGCATGCTGTGCTTAAAAATTTTATACATTAGAGAAGATGGATTTCATACTTTTAGATTCTGCTATCCCGATTTTTTTTGCAGTCTTTGCTTTTCCCCTTTTCTGATGGACACGTCAAGGTGCATTCCTTGTCATTTAATAGCATCTCAATGCTGTGCAGAGAACTGGTCTGAGGGAATATTTGCCCTGAACATATGGTGGCACTTACACACAATGGCCACAGTTCTTACCATTCTTGCTTTCACCTTTTTGGTTGAAGCAAAATCCTCATTAAAGTTAGCATAAGATGTCTCACTAGTCAGTACAGCATCAGTTGCATACAGGACTCGTAGTAGATGTTCAACAAAGCGAACCTAACCAGCGTAGCTGGTTGCTGTTAATTGGAGGTGGAAATACACATTTATCAAAACATCAGAGGATGGCTGGCTCCTGCATCCCATTACATTTTAGACAGAAAATATTATATGAGACATGAGATACTATAGGAAAATATGTAAGGAGTCCAAGTATGTAAATATAAATAGTAATTAATACTTTCTGCTTATTTTTCATCCTTTTCTATGCTTTTCCTGTCCTTTTTCAGCATGATATGAGCTATGTGATTATTTGTGATGATTTTCTTTTGCAGGACTCTCTTCTTTTGTTTCTTTGTTTTTGCATTTCTTTCATCCACTTACAGCTTTTCCTACCCACTTGTGTAATTGAACGGAGTGTCTTTTTTACATAAAAAAATTTTCAAAAAACAATTTGAGGGTTCTCAAGACCTTATCAAGCTGCTACTTACCTGAGCACAAACTAAAGTTGATTTTAGCTATCAGGCTAATGAGAAATCCTTACAGAGAGTTTTTCCCCTGCTGAAAGCACTAGCACAAAAATATCATATACACAATCGTACTTGGAGACAGAGATGCCCAGTGAATGCAGTGGGAGTTGTGTGATCTGTAACAGAATTGCTGCTGTTTGCATTTGAGAGAACCTATTTTGCTTCTGCCTGGCTTGTGTCAAAGAGGAAAAGTTAAAGCAAAGGGGAGTGAAGCCATGTTTCCTCTCTAAATTAAATGTCGTATGTAGAGAGTTAGTGCAAGTTCAATGAATTTTTTATGCTTGTGGTGAAGGTTGTACATTTTCTGTAATTACTTTTTGATATTATTATTGCACATTCACTTTACCATTGAAGGCATTGTTTGACTGCTTATGTCTGCATACATGTCTGGGTAAAGCTCAGTCCAGAAATATGGCCTTCAGCTAAGATCTTCAGTTCTTACTGTCAGCAGCTGAGAGACACAGGTTTGTGATTTTTAAATAAATCCCTGCCCTGCCTCATCCATGGTGCTATTGCCTATCCTTGGGGTTGCTGCTGTGGCAGGATGTTTCCATACTGGAGTTGACAACCCACCAGTTTTGAGATTAGTGTTGATGAGTCCTTGGATATCATTAGCATAGGTTAATTACTCATTAGTGTATGTACATAGAATGGCAAGTGTCTCTGGGCAACCCTGTGTGCCCACAATATTTGCCTACGACTTTCTGAAAATTCCTCTGTGACCACAATGGTCAAAGCAGTATCTGTCATACCTGAAAGGTAAAGAGAGTGACACTGGGGGAAGACAGCAGTGCTTAAATCCCTATCACAATAAAATCACAGTGTACTGAAAATTTCAGAAAATGGCTGACCATAAACGCTTTAATGGCCGAAATCACTCTTGATGGTGCATTGAAAAGGGGAAGGGGTCAGGGGAACACTTGAAATGCCTTATTTTGAAGTAGTCAAAAAACTCAATGTAGAGTGCTCAGGGTGCTCTTTTCATCATTTCTTTACACTTTTTGTGTCTGACCTTTGAAATGAGAGAATGCAGCATTCATTTTTCATAAACTGGAAAACTGATTTTTTGCATGCATGTTGTAGCTCAGCTTTTTTCCCTGGTTCTATGGCTCTAAATATGGCTCTCTATTAGTTCCTTAATACTTTCTATTTCTATTTTCTTCATCTTATTCATCAGTCAAAAATATTAATTGCACTAGTTTGGTCCTGTTCAGCCCTCCAGAATTTTTCCTTTCTCTCCTTAAGTGGATATACTTCAGTCAAAACACAGGAAATATCTATTTCCTATGCTAGCTATCAAAATAAAATTACACAAACACAGCATCTGCCTGCATCACGGTAGGTGCAATTTGTTTCCAATAGCATTCAATCCACAGATAAGAGCTTAATGAGGCATTATAGAACAAATGCACTTGTAGATGATTTCAAATGTTAAATTCTTAGTATCATATTTATAGACGTGCAGATGCAAAACTGAGTTTTATTACAGTATCAGAACCACAGGATCACAGAATGGGTAAGGCTAGAAGGGATCAACTTTTTTTTAACATTTAGGTTGGGCATGATCTGGTACTCCAAATATTGGTGGCACTTCTAAAATAGTGTCCAGAGTCAGAGCTTCTAAGCATCCCAAGTTCTTCAAAGATGAAGTAAAATTAACAGATACACCAATGCAAATTTGATCTTTGGCTGTTACTATGCTAACATCTGTTAGCTGGCAAACGTCTTCTTGAAAAAAACAAGTTATTTCCTGAGAGAAGATTGAGTTAAGTTCAAAATTATGTCCCATTGTGTTTGGAATTAATGCAGACTCTAGTGCATATCATCTGACAGGATTTCCATCTCAAACACTGGGGGCAAGGAGTATTCCTGAGCATAACAGTGACCATAGGGCTCCAAATTAAACAAAACAAAACAAAACAAAAAAAAAACAAACACAAAAAACCAACAACAACAAAAAAGAATATAAAGATCTTGGGTCACTCAGTTTTATTGCTTCTGTTATAGCAAGTAGTGATGGGCTGCCACAGGGCTCTTGTATTATTACACTATCATTTATTTTAACCAGTAATGGCCTTATTTGGGTTTTATATCTAATATTTTTGTATTTGTCAAAGTCAATGGTATTCATGTAGATTAATGCTGTTTCTCCCTGTGTTCTGCTACTAAAAACACTGAAAGAAACTGAGTACTATTGTTAGGGGATGTGTTTGTCTTCATTGGGGAATAATAGCTCCTAATAGGGTTGCAGGAATCCTGTAGCAAATATCTGTATTTGAATATGATCCCAGATTCCAGGACTCGGAACTTGTATCTCTCTCATTCAAAACTGAGATGAAAAATAGTAGTCGAACCATGATGACTGAATAGGTTTAGTCAAAAAACTTTAGCTAATGGTAGTCTTTGCAATGTCTTTATTTTTATTAGACCAATGCTTTTCATTAATGTGTTTTGCAGCCAACCATAACTTTTTCTTCTGTACTAAAATGATAATAGTCATGTGTGAGTTCTTGGTTTACCTTTCACAAAGCTGGTAAGAATAGATACTCATCCAAGACACTGTTAAATAGTAATTTATCATTATCAATAAGACTTGAACTTAACTAACTAACCAAAATAATTATCTACAGTATTTTCATGTCTGTTTTATTACTTAAATCATCAAAAATGCAAATATCTTGTGTATTTAGGAACATGTCAACAATTGGTTTTATTATCCACTCTTTGATTTTAAAAAATGTGACTTTTTCTTTAAGGAAAATGTTACATTGTCAAGTCTCCACAAGGTAGGTTGTTTTGCATATGGAAATGCATTAACTACCTCGAATAATTTCTTAAATAATATGGACTGAGTACTGACACAAGAGGGTAATTTGCATGTGGAACCTAGAATATTTCTTTCTTAGAGGTGATGAATCACAAACAGCACAATTCAATTGTCCCAGTAAAATGCCTAGGTCACATTTTATGAAACTAATCTAGAAGTAGGAAGAAACAAAAAAATGTAGTTATAGTAAAATATTTCGATTCAATTTCTTACACTCCAGAAAATTGCTTCTAGTAGTGAGAAACAGTGTCTTGGGCATTGGGTCTTTTGGGTTTGTGTGTCAAGGCTTTGTAGCAGAGGGACTATAGAGGTGTCTTCTCTGAGAAACTGCAGAAGCTTCCATGTCCAACAGAGCCAAGCTCCAAGACAGACCTGCTCCATGACAGCTCCAAGACAGACCTGCTGCTGGCCAAGGCCAAGCCCATCAGTGGCAGTGGTAGCACCTCTGGGATAATTAAGAAGGGGGAAAAGGAAAAGACCTGCACAAAAGCAACTGCAGTCAGAGAGAGGATTCAAAATATGTGACAAACAGCCCTGCAGACACCAAGGTCATTGGAGATAAAGGGGGAGGAAGGGTCCTCCAGGCACTGGAGCAAAGGTTCCCCTGCACCCGATGGTGAAGACTATGGTGGGGCAGCCTGGCTCCCTGCAGTCCATGGAGGTCCACAGTGGAGCAGGTATCCACCTGCAGCATGTGGAGGACTCCATCCTGGAGAAGGTAGATACCCAATGAAGGCTGTGACCCAGTGGGAAGCCCACACCGGAGCAGGTTTGCTGGCCGGACTTGGGACCCATGCTGGAGCAGTCTTGACTGCACACTGACTGCAGTCAGGACTGCACCCTGTGGAAGGGACCTATGCCAGAGCAGATGGTGACTGGCTGCAGCCTATTGGAAGGACTGATGTAGAAGTTCATCTCTTGTAGGAGGGACCCCATGCTGGAGTGTGAAAAGAGTCCTGCTCCTGAGGAGGAAGGAGCAGCAGAGACAACATGTGATGAATGTGATGAACCTTATGGTAGAAGCAATGTGATGAACTGATCACAGACCAGATTCTAGTCCCCCTGAGCTGCTGGAGGGGAGTAAGAAGAGAATCAGGAGTAAAATTAAGCCCAGGAAAGAAGAAGTGGGTGGAAGATGTTCTTAAGATTTGGTTTTACTTCTCATTAGCCTATTCTGATTTGATTGGCAATAAATTCAACTACTATCCCCAAGTCAAGTCTGCTTTTTGCATTACAGTGAGTGATCTTTCCATGTTCTTATCTCAACTCTCGGTCTTTCCTTATATTTTCTCTCCCCTGTCCAGCTGAGAATTGAGAGCAGCTTCAGTAGGCATCTGATATTCACCCAGGGTCAACCCTGGGTGACTATAACCCTGGGTAACACTATAGCTTAGTTTCTAGGATCTAGGACATAATAAACAGAGCCTCTGCACAGCATGTTTGTTATTAGGCATGTATATATTTCATAATTGCACATCAATCTCCACAATCTACCTTTTATGCATGACTTCAAAAAGTCCACTTTTCTGCTTTTATACTGCCACTGACATTGAGAGTTATTTATTATCTTTAGCTCTTCAGCACCAGTTATTTTTATTCTGATATATCAAAGTAATTAATATAAACAAGAACATCTTAATGATAAGAATTGGTAAAGCTTAGTGGCAGCCAAATAGAAGCACACTGAAATAAGTCCCAGATAGAATCCTCTTTCTTACCAAAACTGAACCTCAGGAAAAAACTTAAAATTTTTCTTTTTCCACTGTGCCTTATGATAGACAGGGATAAATCCTGTGGAAATGAAATAGAGAATTACAGTGCTAGTGGACAATCATTGATACAGTCAGAAATTCACAGCCTCCTTCCTGCACTTCCATTAAGCAAAAAGTGGAAAGCATCTGACATGTAGGAATGGGTTGGTGTCCCTGACATACCCCATTACTCTAAATGTGCTATCACAGAGGGCTTCGCAGAGGCAGTGGCTGTAGAGACAGCACAGGCAATGAGAAAAATAAGCATCCCAAGAGGCATAATTACCAGTAGCACTGTACAGAAATCTCTCTTGTCTGATGAAACAAAGAAAAATATGTTTTCATGAGAAAATTTTTGTCTCTGGTATATTATACTACTTAAATGATCTTTTTTTAGGCAGAAAAAGAAATAATCTTATAATGAAAAAATACTATTCACACACAAAGTCTCCCTATAAGAGGGGAAAATTTTAGGGTGTCACAACTTTGCTTAGAAAGACAGCAGTGTATTCATCAGACTAGCACATGAGATGTTTGTTACCGGGACTGCATATAGTATCTTAAAAAGATTTTCAACTTGGAATGCATTAAGATCTTCTAGGAAATATTAGAGGAGGACTGCTGAATTCCTCTGAGTGGTTGGAGTCCCACCTAGCTGGAAGAAAATCATCATTGCACATTTCCACTCTGTCTGTGAACAGTTTCCTTCCCAGGATTGCAAAATGTTTTCATTAATGGTCTTAGTAGGAAAGTTATTGATAGCATAGAGATCCTTTAGTTCATTTATTTGAAAACACTGAGGATGACTCAAGAAGTACAAGATCTGACCTTGAACAAATCTTCACAGCTAAGCTCCATGATCAAGTTACTGAGCCATATCAGAGATTCGGTAATACTCAAAGTTCCCTGTGTTAACTCAAGCCAAACTGAAGGAGATTCCACTATCTACATCTCATGAGCATGTTCAAGAGCAGTGGAAAGTTACCCATCTCAGCTTAAGTGCAATAACATGGCAATAAATGTTTTGGAGAAATGTCTATAGCTGGCAATTAGTAACTATCCTGCATAATTGCTTTTTCACGTTGTATATTCTTGCCAGTCAATAACTGTCATTAAGGGGGGCAGGCAGATGCCTCATATGTCAGAACATTTTCATTATTTGCTTCTCAGCTCATAAAATTGTCTGGATATCCATTTGATGCTCCAGATAAAACTCTAAAATGCTGACAGCAAGGCATGGCAGTTTAACTCATTATTCCCATAGGGAATGCACAACAGACCACACTCAGAGTCTCTTGTCTATTTATTCTGCATGTTGCCCTTCATATCATTGCTGTGTTTCACATTGTCGATCTTCGTTTCCCTTTCACATATTTTTCATTGGACTTTTTCCTAGCTTTCACTGACCCTGTCCCACCTTCGGGTCTTTCTAACCATCTCTGCTGTCAAAGTTGTACACATGAATAAATTACATATCGTGCACATTTTCCATTAATTGTCTTCTCTCTTCTTCACCCACAGAGCTCTCCTAGATCCCACACATATTCCATTTATGTAGTTACCTTTTTTTCCCTATTGATTCCCTCCACAAATGTATCTTTTTTTGGCCTGCTGTAGTAAGTTAGGATTCTTATAAACA
Source organism: Margarornis squamiger (assembly GCA_035222235.1). Lineage (NCBI taxonomy): Eukaryota > Metazoa > Chordata > Aves > Passeriformes > Furnariidae > Margarornis > Margarornis squamiger. The sequence continues at coordinate 94,615,317 of JAWWTY010000077.1, read as the reverse complement.
TTTTCTTTTTTCTTCCTCTGTTTTTCTATCTTTTCAACATAGAATTTGACTTACAATTTTATAAAAATCATACATGGCTTATTTTTCAGTTGTCTTGGTAAGTATTCCTAGGTATAAAAGGAGCTTTTTATCTAAATATGCTCCTGCCACAAAGAGTTTATTTGTTTTCCTTACTTTTTTTGTTGTTTTCTCAGAAAAGAACAACTTTGGCAAGGAAGCAAGCTAGCATTTGTTGAAGGCTGGAATGAGCAAAGAATTAGGACCCTCAGGGAAGCTTTGCATTCATTTTATAGTGAGGTCTGCTGGTTAGCTGGCCTGTCTTTGTATGCAGTGTGTATCTTCCTTGCACACAAAGAACAAACAGGATTTCTGTCAAAATGGCTTAGCTCAAGTTAAGATAACAACAAACAAGGAAAGAACAAAAGTTAGACATCCACAAGAGAGATAGTGTTTGTGTGTCTCCACTGATAATCTAATTAAATTGGAGGCAAAAATTGCTATAGTTTCCACCACTTTTTAGAAAATCAAAGCTGTAGCAACACAAGAAATAAGTGTCTCAGTTCAGAGTTAAATACTGCATACCAATTAGCTTTTTTCATGACTGGTGGCCACAGCTTCAAGGCTTCAAAGAAAGGCTGACTTTTATTTACTGCTCATCTTAGGAGTAACAGGTCTGGCCTCATATGTGGCATCTGACCACTCTTCAGCATACAGGAAATAAGCACTAGCTAATTAAGCAATTTTGAGTGACAGAGCTCAGAGGATTGTGATAGAGGACTACAATCCAGTTGGAGCCCTGTAGTCTGTGGCATTCCCTGGGGATATTGGATATATGATGACCATCCTTGCAGCAATCCTGCTGCTGCAATCCTGGCTGCAATCCTTGCAGCCAGAAGGGCCAGCAGTATCCTGGGGTGCATCAGGAAGAGTATGGCCAGCAGGTTGAAGAGGGTGATTGTCCCATTCTACTCAGCCATGGTGCATCCACATCATATATCCGGTCCTGGGGTCCTCAGTACAAGAAAGACAGTGAGCTACTGGAAAAGGTCCAGTGGAGGGTCACCAAGATGATAAGAGGTGTGGAGTGTCTCTCTTATAAGGAGACACTGCTAAAGCTGGGCCTATTTAGTCAAGAGAAGAGAAAACTGAGAGGGGATCTCATTCATAAATATAAATATCTCAAAGGTGGTTGCCAAGAGGATGGTGCCAGACTCTTCTCAATGGTGCCCTGCAACAGGACAAGGTGCAACAGCCATAAACTGAAACACAAGTTTTCCCTCAATATGAGGAAGAACTTCTTTAGGTTGAGGATGACAGAGCACTAGAACAGGCTGCCCAGGGAGGTCATGGAATCTCACTCTCTGGAGACATTCAAAACCCAAATGGACACATTCCTGAGTAACGTGATTCTGGTGACCCTGCCTTGGCAGGGGGGTTGGACTAGGTGATCTTCAGAGGTCCTTTCCAACCCTAAGTATTCTGTGATTCTTTGATTCTGTGAACTTAATTCCCAGGCCTCAAAGTGTCTGAGTAAACAGTTTCATTCTTTTAAGGAGATAATTTTTCACATGCTAGGTGTGGAGTATGCAACAACAGTTACGTCTGGCTTGGTGCTGGTAACTTTTAGCACTCTGATTACTGGACAATACCTATTCATGATCTGTTCTAATTTAAAAATTTAAACTCCATTTTGATTTCAAGAACTAGAAATGCTAACGTAAGATAGTAGTTATGTATTAGCTGTGAATAGCTCTAGTTAGTAGTAGCAATTAATTAGTAATAGTAAACATTTATATGTTTTTTTCAGCTTCTATCTGAGGATGTTTACCCTTTTTTTAGATATTTGTATGTAATTTGATGTATTTTTGAGTATAGAAATCAGCCATTATTTCTTTAATCCTGAATTATTTCTTGGTAAAAAGAAATCATTCAAATTCATTAAAAATTAGTTGTAGATGTATGAAGAAGTAAATTTTTTCTACTTAAAATTGTAAGTTATCTTTTATTTTTAAAACAACAAAATAATTTTTCTGGGCATCTCAGTTTTCAGACAGCCTTCATTATTATGAAAATGCATTTTACCCTTAACTGAAATAGTGAAATGAAGCTGAGATGTCAAATTCATCCTCTCATGCAGTTTCTGAATATTGCACTATGAAACTTTTAAAATACTTCAGCCATGGCACCATGACATGACAGCATTAACTTCTTTTCAGCAAAAGGTATTATTTGTAAATGGTGATCAAGTCAAGTCAACAAAGTTTCCTTTTTGAAGGGAATTCTACAAGGTTAATATATAATTGATTCCAATCTAAAACACTGAAATTACATAGTGAGCAGAGGCAGTGAGAAACACTGTATGAATTTGGGAAATGTTGAAAAAAATCTGGCAATAGTGGTGGGAAAGCCGCTTTGGCTTTAGCAGAAATTCTACCTTGAATAAAGTAGCAAGAGCTTTCACTGTTCATCTCTGAGTCCAGTTTGTCCTAGGCCACCAGCTTAGATCTCACCTTATCCCTATTCTTTTTCTTGTCTCTTGAGTCTCTTCTGTCTCTTGAGCCAGATCTACTAACAATGATGGTTGTGTAAAGCTGTTGTGCAGTATTTTAAGAATTAAAATATTTGCAGTTATTTGCAACACTGTTTATCTACTGGTGTCATTGTCTCTCCCATTATATCATTCTGTAATAATATAGGCAAAAAAAATGCACTTTCCTATTTCAGTCAAAGCACTTCATGCATTTTAATGCATTGAATCCTTAAATATCCTAAAGCATAGGTTAATGACATCCCTGTTTTAAAGCTGAAAAACACTGAAATAGATCAGCGTTTTTCAAGCACCCGCAGACTGTGTCTCTCATAAAAAATTAAACTATACAAAATCAGTGACTTTTTTTTTGACAGTGAAGGTCATATTTAGTTGGTAGAGCTGCATTGCTTAAGTGTGACGGTACCAGGAAAGGAAGATGTCCACACCTTTGTTCTGCCCTTTCTCTGAAGTGATTCTGGGGCATGTAAAAGTTGTGAAAATGCTATTAAATTGACAACTGATCAACCATGTGTACTTTGAACATAGAGAAATTTGATTTTTCCCACAATTATTTCATTTTTACTTGTAATAAAGCAACACATTAGCAAGACTAAACCTGAAATTGTAGCTTTATGTGGACAGTTATCTGGCAGCTAAGAGGGCTGTAAAGAAAATAGATTTTTGTTCTACTGACTATGTTTTGGCTATAAATAGAGCAAGACAAGACGTCTTGTTTCAACTCATGGACTTGTCCATTCCTGTTGGCCAGAAAAGTAAAGGTCCTCTCTTTTTTGGCAAAATCCTTAAGCTTAGTATGGCGGTTTGACCCTGTCCCCATCTCTATCATACTTTGGAGTTCTTCTATTTTAGTCTGTGTTTCCTTGTTCTAGAAAGACTGAGACTAACCTTAATGATGTTACTGATCTTGGATTGTAACTTGAATAGAATAGAACAGAGAATAGACAAGACTAGACTAGACAAGACAAAACTAGACTGCACTAGAATAAATGAGACTAGACTAGGTCTAAACTCAGATTTTCATCTGATTAAAGGAATACTGTTCTGAGGAGCTGAACCAGCTATGGCAAAGGGATTCGTCTCCTTGGGAGACAGATTAATAATAGTAAGTTTATATGGAAGAAAGGAACTTTTATGCTAACAATTTTTGCTGCTTTTACCTGGCTCAGATGTGCCAGATAATGACTGGTTCATTTTGGGGGACTTTAAGTCTTGTTAAATTTTAAACAAGTTAGGGGAATTCAGCACTTTAAAAAATGATGCACATAATTCCCCTCTACCTCCAGTTTTGACCAGCTGTGTGCATATCATTTGTCATTATCCAGGGAAGCCCACATGAGAAGGCCATCAGTGGCTTTCCAGCCTTGGTGTGATGTGTTCACCACAGCCACCTGTTGAGGTTGGGAAGCAGGGCCCCCCAACACTGTCCTGTGTGGTGGCCAAGGTGCCAGGGCAGTGCCACAGTGCTGCACCATTGCCTCCACCAGGGCTCGCACAGGCGGTACAGACCCTATTCTGATCGGCAGCAGTGCTGTTGGGGTTTGCATGGTGAAAACAAGCAGCTACGTTGTGAATGTTAATCATGCCCCATTGCCTACTTCCTTGGTTTTATCCCTGTAGGAATTTTCGTCCTCTGAAACTAACAAAAAGATCATATTTTGCTTCAGTTTCTGAAACTCCATCATTTTTTCCAGACTTTCCATTTCATGCTGTTTGAATTTTATTAAGATCTTTTTACACAAAAGCAGCATACCAGCTATATGATGCCCTGAGGGATCTGAAAGGCTGTTGCCATAATGTCACAAAACTCTGGAGACATTTTATTTCTACCAGAAACTCTTTGGAGGACTGTGGCTAAGGATATAAAATATCTTAAATGTTTACAGCAGGGATCTTGATCTCCACTGGAATTTAATACAAAACCTTTTTTATTTTTAATTTATTAATTACCACATCATGCTAACACTGATCAAATAATGCCTGTCTACCAAATGAATTATATTTTATTTACATTTTACAATGAAGAAAACTGGTTTTATTCCAGAATTATGGATAATATCATTATGGATAATATCATTAATCATATATTCTTAAGACTATGACTTTCTTCTCAACACCTCAATTGATAATTTCTAACTATTTTTACCAGATACTTTCCAGAAGCACCCCTGTTTACTGTTTCTGCCTCCAATATGCTTTGTTCTTCCCAAACACAGACCTGCATAAGTTCTTTAGGAGGCTCACAGCAGCATGTCCCCTTCAGTGAATAGGGAAACACTTTGTAAGTGTTAATAAGGTTTTATTTTCACTGGTCAACCTTGAAATCAAAAGCAACTGCTGAACCCTCAGCAGTCCCTTCTATAGCACAACAGTCCTGTTAAGATGACTTTTGAAATTAAATTGTTTAGGAAGTTGTATTCTAATTTGACAAAAAGGCAAGTCTCATGAAAAAAACCCCACCATTATTCCACTTTCTAAAAGCTGTAATATGTGTGTGTGTGTGTGTGTGTGTGTGCGCGTGCATGTAATACAGCAGGAGGTATATATATATATTAATAATTATTTAATTAAAAAATATAGACCTGTATGTTTATTTGATGGTAAGATACTTTTTAAAATTTATTGTATGAATAGTCATATAGAATTTGGGATGCAAGTTTTAAAGATATTGATGTTTAAAAATCTGCTCGAATGTGAGACTGTTTGGGACACATTTTTATAAAATGCTTTGTAATTCTGTGTGTTTCAGGCTTCCTGGGACCATGCTGAAGATGCTGAGATATTAACAAAATTCAATATTCTTAAAAATAATGTAAATATCCAAAACACTAAAGGATTCTGGTATTTTAAGGCAAATCTAAATCCTTCTATTGTTGTAGTATGTTATGCATCAGTGACTCAGGTCAACAATTTTCTGTCACAGATAACTGAAAATCTTTACTGAAAGTATCAAACCAAATAAAAAAGATTTCTGAAATTCCACTTCTAAAACTGCAAGAAGCCTATAAAAATACAGAAATCAGATACTGATAATATGATGGAACTACTCATATGAATACATTGAATTACAGCACTGTTTAATACCATATACATCCCTCAAGTTATGGTCACACAGTAGTCTTAACATCAGTCTCTACTTCATTTTCTGTATTACCCAGCCCTCTTTGTTGTTGCATTTAGCATGTACCACTCTTCTTCTTCAGAATAATTCCACACTTACCACAGCTAAGGAAAACAACAGTTGCTCTGTCTAAAGAAGAAACTAAATTTTTTTTCTGGAGGGTTTTATTCATTATGAATCTTTCAATATGACAGAAATACCGTTCCTATTCTCAAATAGACTGAATTGCTTTGGTAATTATCAAGATAGTTTTGGATGTTGCCTCACACAAGTGTGCTACCAGAGATAGTTATAATTTAACCCTTTTACTATTGTCTTTCCATACAACTTCTTTGTAATGATTAGCCATAATAACATTTTTAATTGGTCAGTGTTCTCTTAAAATGTTAGCTTTTCAAAGTCATGATGTTCTATGCACTTCTGGCATCAATTGGTTAAAATAATTAAATTTGTCTCCCACTTACCTGTGCAGACATTTCAAAAAGTGCTGGTAATAACTGACTCAAGTTTCTATTCGATAATAAAGCTTGTTTTTCACTCTCCAGATGATGACTAAAACTGAATTTAACAATTATGTTCGTGAAGTTCTGCCCATCTCTTGGAATATGTCTGTGTCCGATTATAACTACAAATGTTTGAAATTTCAGAGTTTAGCTACAAAAGTTGACATTTTCTACTGTAAGATGGGCACTTTTTATAGTAGTTAGATAAAAATTTCACAGTACTCATTTTTTTTCTTTCCATTTTTCTAAAACCTTCCCACAGGATGTGTGACACAGGAGAAGGGCTGTTTACCTTTCAAACACGAGAAGGAGAAATGATATATCAGAAAGTCCATTCTGCAACACTAGCAATAGCAGAGCAACATGAAAGATTAATGATGGAAATGGAGCAGAAGGCAAGGGTAAGGTCTTTTCACCAAAAATCTTTAAACTTATAAAAATTGGTAATGAACCAAAGAAGTATAGAGTAACATCAGTCTGTGGATTCATCTGTAGTGATGGTATTAGCTGTGTGGCTAAGACAAAGCAGACTTTCAGATTTATGTATTTTTATGGTCATGTATCTTCAGTGTGTGCCAGACAATTATCTATTGCTGGTGACTCTTTGGAAGAGTGGATACCATTAGACATGAGATCCATGGTCTGAAATTGTGGCTCTGTTACTCAAAGATTAAACCTTTACCTTGTGTGTTGACTATCAATGAATGAGTATTAATTGCTCCTCATGGCCTCACAGGTGGAAAAAACCCCACTATAAACAGTAGGTGACAGCAGATGTGTTCTGTTTTTCTTAATCCCTGAGAGAAATTGCTTTCCCTACACTATGATAAACAACAATACAGTGGGAGCACAAAAAGAGCTATTTTAATATTTCTAGTTCAGAATTTCCAATTTACACAAGTTATGCTAAAGTGACTACTAGTGAAAAGTTTGGAGTTTTTTAAGACAGCTAGAAAAAGTGTCCTCTCAGACTCTGCAAGTCTTTAGGGAAAATCTGAGTTGAGAAGCCATAAAAGGGGACTTTTTTGATGTGTTATGGATAAAGGTAGATGAGTTTTTCTACAAAACTAGACAAAGTAGGAGCATTTGCATAATAGCTGAAATGCACAAACTTCGGTCAGAAAATGCAGGAAGAGGAGAGTTCACAATCAAGATTAAAAGAAAGTTAGGGATACAGGAGGAATTGCTGTAAAGTCTAGCAAAATATATGATAAATGTAAGTGCATGTGAAGTAGTAGAAGTGCTGGCACAAAACAACTGCATTCTGCTGGGCAAAAAAAGTGACTGAATAACAGTCAAAAAGCAGGAAAAAGCACCATTATAAATATGTTTGCTTTTAAAGTGTCCGCACCAGTAAGAGAAATTGGAACATTTTCATTCTGCCACAGTAAGTGCTTAGACCAGGATCACACAGGAACCATCACTTTCAGCTCTTCCACCTGCCAATTAGCAGCTTTACTGCTCAGCAAAGCCATTTCCATTCTGCCATCAGATGACTTCCTTGAAACCTCATTTATGAAGGCTTTGGCCACATGTATGTAATGTCAAACTCCAAGAGCAGGCAGAGAAATAGAAATGACTCCTCAGCCACACAGCGTAAGATGCACAGGGCTCCTCGATGAGGCTGCACTGCAATCTGCAGAGGGAGATCCGCACAGGCCCACGTAGGTTCCTGTAGGCTGTGTGGAAACTGGGGGCTGTGTAAAAGAGGCTGAAAAACGTGTTGATTTTTATACCTCAACTAATAAACTAATGTTAGTTTGAATTTGGAAGCTCTGCTGCTCCTGACTGTTGGGGTGCTGAATTTTTAAGGTGTTATCTTAATCATCTGCAACATTTGAATTGTATTCATACTAGAAACAAAATCTGAAGATATCGAATAGACTAAGTATGTGTTACATACCTTTTATCAAGTATAATTGCTTCTCCAATAACTAATTCCAACAGTTTGACCAATACCGATGTAGAATTTTTTTTCAGAAGATCTGAAATCGACATGCAAGCAAAGAGATATTTTAGATCAGGGATTTAGCTGCCATAAATGTCTGTCAGGTCTTTCCAAAGCTTGAAATTTGATCTTTTTGTCTATAGATCTATACTTGGGGGTTTTTGCTCTTTCCTGACCCTTTCTGTAATGAACACCTCACTTTTAATACTGTTGAATTTAATCTTTTATATATATAGGTAGGTGAAAATGAAAGACATTTTTGAATGTAAAGAAAGCTTAAAGGTATCTCTTATTGTACAAATCAGAAAAAGGGAAGAAATGTGACAGTTATTGTTATTTCTTCCTTCCAATCATTAGAAGTCATTTATTAGAAATAACTCTTGTGAATATTTGTGAGTTCTGTACTAAATATTATTATATTTTAAGTAATGAATACACTGAAGTTTTACCAGATTATAATGGGTTAGAATCTAGTATTATACAAAATGAATACAGCTTATAAAAGAAATTAAAGTGATTTTTTTTTTTTTACTGGAGCAACCTTGATGAACTATATAGATAATGGTTAATTTTCATAATGTATATACAAAGTGCATCACCTTGATAATAAGGAAAAAACAAACCAAACCAAAACAAAAACAAACCGAACCAAACAAACAGAAAAAAAAAAAAAAAAAAAAAAAAGAAGAAAAAAACCCAGCCAAACAAAACATCAAAAACCCAGAAACAAATTTGTGCAGGTAAAATTAGTTACTGCCACCAGAGACTTGCACACAAAATTTGCGTTTCAGAATGCTAAACAATAAATTCATTTTTATGCTAAGAAATCTTTTGCTCAGTCTAAGTAACATGCTGGATAACTATGTTAATAAAAGAGAGACATGAGAAGGAAACTAATTCTTTCCATTACCTTTGAAAGGGCATGGATTGGAAGCAAAATTGTTCTGTGTCATCTCATACAGTACCAAGTCTGCCTCATTGTCACCTCGAGCAGGAGAAGCCCAGTCAGTTTAAGGAAGCAGTCATGTGCACACTTTCATCTTCTGCTTTTTCCTTTCAATTAATCCTTTCATATTATAACACTGGAAGAAAGATATGAAATATGACACCAATAGTCAGTGACATAGGTGTGGATTTGTGTTGTTTGTTGGTTTTACTGAGATCAAAGCAGACTGGATTTTATTCAAATATTACAGCAAAGTGGACAGTGATTGAATTTAGCTCAGGTGGTTTTCTTGATTGAATTTCAAAGGTTACGTTGGCAGAGTGATAGTGTTTTATGCTGGCTTTGTTTGGGGCAATAAGAAATTTGGGCCAATGCTAGTAGTTACATTGAAATTCTTTTCAGGGAAAATGTTATCTATGTATTCACTTTTTCAGTCTATGTTTTTTTGATGGATCTGTGTAATACTTTCTGTTTTGTAGTTGTTTTGTGGGAGAAAGGGCAATATTGCAGTGTTTTGTTAGTGGTTTTAGTTTCAACATAACAAATTAATTAAAAAGAACAGCGATGGGTTTTTCTATTTATATGATTTTATTTTGTGCTGTTGTGTTATCTGTATGAGTGTCAGCATCTCTCTTTTTATCGTCTGAACAATTCTTACAAATCTCTTGGCTTTTCCCTCTCCCTTCCCTGTCTGCCCTCTGCTGCCTTGATTTTTATGTAACATTTAGAAAGCTGCTTGGATTGCCAGCCTTGAACTTACTGTGAGGAAAGAAAAAGAAAAAAAAAAGAGTGTTAGCCTCAAGAATGTCATGTATCCCCAATACCTGTTGTGTGATGTTGAGCATGAAAGATACATGTTTGAGTGTCTTAACAGGCAGCTCTATCAGCCCTCCCCTTTCCCCAGGCTGAACTGCAAACTCCATCTTTCTCTTAGCTTAGGTGCTTATCTGACTTGGTGAGTCAATTTATTTTCCTAATTTGGCCAGAAAAAAAACCCCAAAAACACCTTGCTAGAAGGAGCAGGATTCTGCAGGTTTACTGAACTGAATTGGTTTAGAGGCAGCAGTGAACCATTAGATCTTCTCTGTTGGCCTATCCTAAGGAGAAAAGGAAAAAACATAATTCATTCTCCATAAATGCTTCACCTACATAAATGCTGAGTATTCTCCTCCTTGGAATTAGGAGATGATTTGGGGTTTAGTAACCTTTTTTCAAAGAATCTCAGTTCAGATAGTTTTCACACACCAGCATCTGAACAATTGTTCTCAGCAACACTTGTCTATCTAACCTCTGCACCAGCATGACAACATGGCATTGGAATTTTAACACCTGGTTTTCCTCTCTAATGCCAGCTTTGATCTTCTGCCACTCAACCTCCACTGAAAACACTCCTGATGTAACTTCTGCCACCACTGTTGTTCAAGTGTATAAAATGGGGGGTTAAGATCTGTAGATTTTCTGTGTTATGACTACATCTGTTAGGGAGCCATGCTGAGGAAATACTCATACATTTGTAGCCCTATAAATTACTTCTTTCAAGAGCTACCAGTAAAAACTTATTATGCAATCTCAAAACCATAAAAATTTACAATGTGTAAAAAGGAAGTCTAAATAAGATAGCACTAAAGTTGATGTTAACCAGCTGAAGTTAATCAAATGGATAAAACTGAAGCATAAATGCAGGAATAAATGATAATGGCCCAAGTTTCATAAGTTACTATCACTGGAAATTTTCTATGACACTTGTTTTACTTTAGACAGCAAAGCTATAAAAATGCCATTTTAGATTGTGATCTGTTTAACATTTCCCAGAAGACAAATACCTTTATGAAACATTGCATCTGTATATTTTTCTTCTGTTCTTACTATTTACAAGTCTTGTCTTTAAAATTCAACTTAAAGTAAGTTAAAAAGTCATCATGATAGATTTCTGTCATTTAAAAAAAAAGATAGTATCAATGAGTTTATATATTATTTCTTTAAAAAACATTATTAGCAGGAGGGAAATGATGAATGTGTCAAAGACAAATATCAGGCTATGGAACTAAGGAGAAGTTGAAGAGGAGGGTGGTTAAAAAATAAGCCTAAGAGTAGTTTAATCTTTCTCTTTCTTGTCTAGAACAAAATGTGGAGGGTAAAAGTATTTCATAAAACTGACCTGAGAATCTGTATAAATTACAGTATTGTCAGACACAGTATTAATAAGAACATAAATAGAATTAAAAATATTAATGCAAATTGTCTTAGAATAAAAAAAAAAAAAAAAAAAACAAAAAAAAAAAAAACAAACAAAAAACGAAAAAAAAACTCAGAGCCTGGAGAAAATAGCATTCATTTTCATTTATCTTTGTTTGTAAACAAGTCTGTACTATCTATATCTTCTTGTATTTTGAACCTGATTGCAAAATAAATACATACTCATCAAACATTACAGGGTGACACATCATCAACAACCACATCAAACATTCTAAATTTTAATATGACTTTTCCATTTGAAGTATCCTACTTTTGCCACTGCATCTTCAGAGCTTGGACTGGTTTATTTATGTCTTTGTACAATGCTTTGCCTATCATATATTATTTTCAAGTTATGAATTATGAGAAATTCAGAGAGATACTAGTGGATGCTGCTGACCCAGTGAATATATTAAATATTTATTTGAATACATTTTATATGTCTTTTGAACTACATTTCACCACTGCAATTTACTTAATATAACAAAGCTCTTTTATGTTGTAATTCTGCTTTAAGTGCATCTGAGTTGACTCAATACCTGAAGGACAAACAGGAGAAAAAAGGTCTACAGTTCATTCATAGATGATCCCATGTCATGGCACACTGGTCTGTTAGTACATTTTCTTTCTTTCCAAATTATATAAAAGCTCAAGTACTGAGATTCTGAATACATATGATCATTCATAAACTCATGTACTTTATGTAAGTTAAAGTATAGCCTTGGGTCAGTTATTCATGCATACTTAGCTCAACATTGTTCTGTACTTCCCATCTGAAACTACTGTATGATGTTGCTGTATAATGTTTGTTTAGAAATTTTATAACCCTGTAAAAAGCTGGCTGCTTTATTGCAATACATAATTGGTGAATTGTTTACTTGGTTAACATGGGTGTTGTGAAGCTTATTTCTGTTATAGAATTGAATAGAATAGAACACAACAGAATATTTCCATTGGAAAGGATCTGCATAATCATCTAGTCCAACTGCCTGACCTCCTCAGAGTTGACCAAATGTTAAAGCACGTTGTTAAGAGCAATGTCCAAATGTCTCTTACAACACTGAGCACCTTAGGTCATCAACCACTCTTTCCATTCTTTCTAGGAAGATTGTTCCAATGTTTGACCACTCTCTCAGTAAAGAAATGCTTCCTAATGTCCAGTCTAAGCCTGCCCTGGCACAGTGGAACACCACAGGGATCAGCCTATCCATGACTATCTGTAACTTTTGCCAAGATTAACAACAATACCAAGAATGCTGTTTTCTTTTTTTTTTTTTCTTCTTCACATAAGTGTACTTTTGGGGTTGAGTTTTGTAAAACCAGTTCCCACAAGTATCAGTAATTTTCCATAGAGTTCTGCATTCATTAAGCACATAATGACTTTTTCTCGATTCTGATTTTATTATGAGAGTGTTTTAAAATTTTGCCAGACTCTTTGTTAGTCTTCAGACTCAGAAAACTGTGTGTACTTGGATGAAGTAAATCCTAAACTTAAATCACAAGTCTATTTCCAGCATTCACTGCTTCATAAAAAAGTAAAGGGTTTTTGGATGTTCAGACTTGGGTGATAGTTAATGATTCTTCCAACAGGACCTCTTTCATTTTTTAATTTGAAGGTAAATATTGTCTTGAATGTAGATTTGCTTCATTGGTATTTTTTCAGAGACTGTTAGTCGTATCCAGATACTGCAGCAACATTCAGAAACTACGTACCAGGTACCATTCACTTTCTAAAAGAAAATGCCTCATCCCACTATGAAATTTAAAATTCCACAGCCACTAAATTGTCCCATTTATTCCTTTCTTAATGAGTCAACACCCATTTTACCCGCTCTTCCTCTGTGAGCTGCAGGGGCCCACTGTGCCCCTACACAGCACTTTGCAGGCAGAGAGGGGTGTAAAGATGAGGTGTAAAGCCCAGATTTGCAGAGGAACACTGTAGGTGGTTGGTGTTGCCTAATGTTTGCTTTGTGTTTGAATGAAACCACAGAATGGGGAAAGTCTTTACTATGGTAACAAAGGGTAGTGCAGCTGCTCCTATGAAGTGATGGTGTGAGAGGTGAAACAAAGCTATTTGTCATGTCACAAACACTGCAGACAACATAAAGGTTTGTGAGGTGTGTAGGTAAGTGGCGTGGGTTGGTGTGAGAGCAGAGCTGGAAAATCCTTACATAACAGTGTGTCAAATATTTTGGTAGTTTTTAATTTAATTTCAATGTTGTTTTACTGTTTAAAAGCTAAATCTTGCCCTGAAGTTTTCAATCTTTTTGAAGTGGTAATATCCTGAGGTTTTCATTCAGTGGGAAAAATTCAGTTCTTCCTTTGTCGGACACAATTTTGAAATCTCTCTTATCTGTAGTCATAGGGCTGGATGATCTTGAATGGAAAAAGATAATTCTCAAAATGATAATACTCTAAATCTCTCTTAAGCTCTAAAACCCAAATACCTTACCACATGGACATGCATCTTTGCCTAGAAATTACTCTCATTCTTTCCTCCTTAAAAATTTCTGGAATATTTTTTCTTTTACTGTTACAATGTTCTTCTGGGTTTCTATCATGCTACCTAAGACTCAGATTGAAATCTGCCTTCCTTCTCATATGAAGTCTGAGCTGAACAAAAATTCATTTTGAAAGCTTTGCAAAGGTGTCTGATACCTGAGACAACGTTTTATCTGCAAGCAGCTTGCTCTATCCTATGAATCTATCCTATAGGTGCATACACGAATCCTATGAACACAGTCTTCCCTGTTCCGTTCACCTCAGTTGTATGTGTGCATGCAGCTGGACTGTGCTGTGAACATGTCAATTTGAGCTGCTACAGTCTGGTTAGCTTGTTCAATGCAACAGGGCAAAGATGTTTGCACAGTAAGGTGTCTGGAGATGCAAACCCTCCTGAGAATTTAGCATGTAAGAGCTTAAAAAATCCCTCTAGCCACCTATCTACATTTCTAGGCACTTTTTAAAGAGTTATTTCTTAAAAGTCAGGTATCATTTACTTCAACTTTACAAAGTTGCATTTGAATATAAGAGGATTTGAAGGCTGGTGAAATAAACACATCTGTGATTTTTTTTTTTTCTTTTCTTTTCTTGTGCTTTGCAGAATATTGCATGTTTGCAGAGCTAAAAAAGTAGCTAGAGAGGCACTGTCAAGCTGAAATTCATATTTGTTTCCATAAATGCAGAAAATGAAGAGCCAACAACTTTTGCCTGAACAAAATTGATGATTTGTTTAGCAATCTTATTTGCTAAACCCTGCAGGTGATATGAGTGATAAATTAGGAATGGCTGCTGTAATTATACGGTAGTTATTGCATGCCTGACTGAACCCTCTTTGGCTATTCCCAGCCCTCTCCTTAACTAACCTCAGAGAAGCATTTAACATGGAAGGGAAGTTTTCTTTGGCATTGTGTACCTTTAAACCAGCTTGCTTGTATAACTGTGCTGGTAGGTTTATGTCACCAGTGCTCTTAACAGAGGAGTGGGTTATGTTGACTTAAGTATTACTAAAAAATAATCCTCAAACTACCTTACCAGTGGGCTTAATTTATTATTAATCTCCTATCTTCTATATTCAGATAACTCTTTCTTATAAAATAAACTGAAGTAACTATAGAGGTTCTACTATTATTAGCAGTAGCTGATGAAGTTATCCAATGCTCTCAGGAGACAGGTATTATTATAATATTTATACTAATGAGTAAAATGAGGCAGAAAAAGATTAAGGCCGAATTCAGCTGCGTATGAATTGCCCAAGGTCACAGAATAATCAGCTGTATGTTAGGAAGAGCACAACAAAACAATAACAAAACAAATCCTGAATTATAATCAATTGCTTATTCACAGAAGAATTAACTTCTGAAAAGGTATTTTTTCAGATGGTTTTCGTCAGTCTTTTGAGTTACAATATCATTTTGTGTCTCCTGTCAAGCAAGGCCTTCCTCTGTTTCAGCAACTCTGTTTAGGAGTTCTTTATATCACCCAAAGGAATAGTTAAGGCTTTGTCTCTGATTAATAAGAAACTTCTTTATCAATGGTTTACAGAGGGGCACAGTGCTTTTCAGAGAACAGAAGAATTATAAAAAGTAATAATCTGAGAGGGGATCAGAAATTCTCATAACAGCCCTAAAGTTAATCTATAATTCCCTCCTGTGCTTTTTGTGCTTTGGCTCATCAGGTACCTATTGGTAGGACAAAAATTAGGTGAAATTCACCCTATGTCTTCATTTGGCTTTTTTTTCTCTGCTTCTGTTCTTTTTTATAGAGATGACAGTATTTTTAATGTGAAAATTATTTATGATAATCTCTCTGCTTATGTTTAGACTGAAGACAACAGATACTGAGTATCTAAAAAAGCCATATCTGAAATACAGGAACTTTTCCAAGTACATGCTGTCGTTTGATATGTATTTATCAAAGCCTCTCCAGACAGGGGTTGATTGTGTTCCTTTTTTCTCTCAGCTGTGGGTTGTTCTTATGTTACTGATATCCCATATGATGCTGGCTATGCTAAGAATTTTTATTTATCAGCTGAGCAGGAATCTGGTTCAGGAGAAATGTAAGCCAGACTACAGACCCTGTACTGTTAATTTGACAGTAGCTATATTATATAAAGATGTGCAGCTGCTATGGTCAGCAAAATAACATCAGTTTGACACAATGGACAGCATATCTCATTAGGTCTAAGGTTTTCAAATCTATTGAATATAGGATCAGAAATATTGGCATTGGAAGGGAGTGCTGGTGGTCAGCTCATCTAATTGTCTGTTCAAAGCAGGTATAGGATCAAAACTAGATAAATTTATCCAGGGTCTTATCCAGTCAAATTTTGGATAACCCCAATGATTCAGATTATGGATATTCATTCCAGTGTTTGGCTGTTCACCTTGTGAAGAATTTTTCCTTAAGCCTCAAGTTTGCCTTGCCACAGTTTGTGATCTGTTTACACTTGTCCTTTCACCATGCATCTCTGGTAACAGTCTTCTCTACAACATACCTCTAAAATAAGACAAAAACTGGAGTTAGATTTCTTTTAGCCTTCATTTTCTCATGGTGAATAAATGTTGGATACTTAATCCGGTGTCACTGGTCATACTCTGCTTCTTAGAGGTTCTCTGACAGGTTTTCTTCAGTTTGACAGTTCTCCTGTGTCTGGGCTGAAACCTGAAGACTTTGTGAACATAACTAGACTTCCAGATGGGGTTTTACAAATGCCAGGTAGTGGGGAAATGTGACTTCTACTGTTTTGCTGGCTCTGTCCTTGCTAATGTGAACCAGTATGTTGTTAACCTCCATCACTGCATATTTATATTTGTAATTCATATTATCACCAGGATGACTAGATCCTTTTGGCAAAGTTTTAACCAAGCGAGTCAGTCCCCAGGCTGTACTTGTGCACAGAGTAGCCCTGACCCACTTGTAGGATTAATATCTGTCATTGCGGAACTTCACAACATTCCTTTTCCTCTGCTTTTCTGAGGTTCCTCCGTCTAGAAGCCCTCCTGTCTGAATGTTTGACTGTTCCCCCCGGTTTGATATCATCCCCAGATTTGCTAAGTCGAATTCTGTCCCACTGCCCATGTTGGTGATGGTGTTAAATGTAATGGAGTACTGTTCCATCTTAACTGTAGGAAAAGGTTTTTCAAAAATGTTTCAGTTCTGCAGCATTCAGCAGCAAGCAATTAATGAATCTTTTCCATGCTATGTCAGAAGAATACATTGCTCTATTTCTTATGACTGTCTTGAGGTAAAAGCTGCTAGTCTCATAGCATGTTCAGTCTGTCAGAATCCATTTCCATAAAGACAGCTGTCAGGCAAGATTCATATTGTTTCGTATGAGTGCCTGTTGAATGCACATCTCTACAGTCTTTGTGATTCAAAATCCATTGACAAATAAGCACAGGTTTTTCTTTGTAAAATGAAAGAACTTGTAGTCTCTTCATTATTCTTAATCATTTACTTGGAGAACATAGTTGTAAAAGTTGCAATGGCTCCTACCAGAGAGGTTGGCGTTTCTGTAATGTTTCCCACGTATTGTGTGGTGATGACCTTTACAAACATTTTGTATTACATGAAGAAAGAAAGCAATGGAGTTACAGATTTCCATGGCAACAGGTATAATTCTGTTTCCTTTGTTTCATGAAGCTAAAATAGAGTAAAAAAAAAAAAAAAATGTTTCTTTAAATCGCAACTGTGGATTTCAAAAGGCTTGACTTCTATGGCATGTAGTCATGCATCTACAACTTTTACTGTGCCAACAAACTTTTGCCACGTGATTTTTTTGTCTGAAAATTATATTAGATGAAGAAAGGTTGCTAATGGTAAGATTTATTAGGCTGATGCAAGTAAGTAGAAAGACACAGCAATCTACAAACACTATTCTCTCTCCTGCCTTTCCAAACTGGATTTCTGATTTGCAGCTACTTTTTCTATATTAGTAAATTAACATCAGTAAAGAAGCAAAAATTTCACTAGCTTCTTTTATAAGCAGAAATTTGGATATTAATACAGAGCATCTTGTCTCTCAGTGTAAGTTGTTTCTTGGCCATAAAAAACCCCATATGTTTCCAAAGATACATTATGTATACTTATTTAGAAGTGTATGCATTGCTTTTTAATGATTGCTTATTGCAATTCTAAAACAGCAATGTCAAGAATACTCTGGTTGTATCGATCTATATACATGATCATGATCATGATGTGATCCCCATGTGTGAGCACACACAGTAGAAAAGAATAGCCCTTTATCTTATATACCAGCTTCTCAGTTGATTTTAAATCTGTAAAAGCTCATCAAAGGCACTGGAGCTACTGAAGTAAGTATTTAATTAATTATGAGTAAGTTGCCTTAAATTAATGTATTTATTTGTGTGCTCATATGTGTAGGCATATTTTTTAGTGCCACTCCCCCTGACAAAAATACATTACATTTCAAAGCTAGAACTTAATATTTTATGTTCATGTGCCTTGCACGTATATAACTAGCCCCAGTATGTGTTATTTAAGATGCATTTTAAATATTTAAAAGTAGCTAGTTAAAAGGAAGGAAATGGGTTCTTTTGGAAGATATTGAAGAGTCATCCAAGAAGACTTTACTATATAATAGTAATTTTATGTATTCCAGATTTGCTATTTCTTCTTTTTAATTGAAATGTCTTTATATGACATATAAAACTAACTTCTGAAAATGTCAGAAAGTAGAGGTCAGCAAGACTATGTGGGTTACTGCATACTGGAGTCATGCACTGATAAGCTTAATAAGGAATATTCATGAAAAGTTATTGATGATTATTGTTTCAACAAGTATTCATAAAATTGTCTTCCTGTCATTTTGTTAAAGTTCGTTGTTCAGCAATTTCTGTATACTGAAATGAAGAAGCTAAAAGAAATGTGATTTCCACAAATATGTAATTGGAAACTACTGATCTGTTTTAGACAATAGAAGGAAAACTTCATAAGAAGCCTCATGAGGTCCAAGTCATTTGCTTCATCAGAAATAATGAAAGTCAAATAACTGTGCAGTGAACAGTGAATAGAGATTCTGTCATTTTTTAGAGTTCAAATTTTTCAGCCCCAAAGTTCTTCAAGCAGGATTCTCCCAACGGGGACAATGGATATCCATATTTCACCTTTGTTGATGCATGCTAAACAGAGTTTTTGAAGTTTATTCTCCACTGAGAGACATTTTTTCATACCATGATTTCCACTACACCAGTTCTAAAACTGGCCAAAGAAACTTCTTTTAGGAAGTCAGAAGGGCTGTTCTTGCAGTAATCTCAAGTAAAATAATGATATTTCAAGTGTCCCAAAAACCTGTTTAAGATACGTCATATCTTTTGGCAAGTAATTCTATGAAAAAAAAAGAAAAAATGCATACTTTGAAGACTTCACCAGGGCATATCAGGTTGGGGTCAGATTCTAGCAGCTTTGTAGCAGAGTGGAATACTCAGCAGAGCAAGGAGAGTGAAAAACAAACAGAGGAAGGAGGACAAGACTTTATGTGACAAGCCTCACTATTTTTAACTTTGGCTTGACAAACCTCATGAAAGAGCACCTTCTGGAATACCATAACTCTCAGGTTGAATTCCCCAGAAAATACTTGCTGTTTGAAGAATACCAGCCTTTGCTGGTAGTCTCTTTCTTTGATCTCTCCAACTGATGCATTTCAGTCCAGTCTTTCCTACCTCAACTTACTTATCCTTACACTGCTCAGAAGACAGATCTGGCACTCTCTGTATTCAGTAAAACTTTCTCAATAATTTTGGAGATGATGGTTGGGGATGCAAGGGACCTCTGGAAATCATCGTGTCCAATGTACCTGGCTCGAGCAAAGCCACAACAAAAGCTGCTTGCTCAGGACCATGTCCAGATGGCTTTTTGAATATCTGCAAGATGGGAGACTTCACAGCTTCCCTGGAAAATCTGTGCCACCTCTCAGTAAAAGTGTTTCCTATTGTTCAGAGGGAATCTCCTGTGTTTCAGTTTGTGCATGTTGCCCTGGTCCTGTCACTGGGCACCACTGTAAAGAGCCTGGTTCTGGATTCTGTGTGCCCTCCCTTCAGGTATTTACAAACATTGATAAGATGAAACCTTCTTTTCATGTGGCTGAACAACCCCAGCTCACTTAGCCTGTCTTCATAGGAGAGGTGCTTCATCCTGCTATTCATCCTCATGGCCCCTTCTGGACCTGCTCTAACAGGTTCACATCCTTCTTTTTCTGGGGGACCTATAGCTGGATGCAGTACTCCAGCTGGGCAGAGTAGAGAGAGAGAATCACTTCACTGGACCTGCTGGTTGCCCTTCTGGGCTGCAAGTGTACGAAGCTGGCTCAGGTCCAGCTTTTCATTCACAAGAGCCCCCAAGTCCTTCTCTGCAGGGCTGCTCTCAATGAGTTTTCACAGTCTGTATGCATGTCTGGGATTGCCCCACCCAGGTGCAGCACCTTGCACTTAGACTTGAACTTCTTAGGTTCTTGTGGGCCAAATTTTCAAGCTTGTTCTGTTCCCTCTGGATGACATTCCATCCTTCTGTTGTGTCAGCTGCAAAACTCAGCTTGGTGCCATCTGCAGACTTAAAGAGGATGCACTTGATCCCACTGTCCATGTCATTGATGAAGATATTGAAGAGCACTGGTCCCAAGACAGAGCCCTCAGGAACACCACTGGTCACCAGACTCCACCTGGACAGAGAACCATTGACCACAGCTCTCTGGCAGTATCCATCTGTCCAATTCCTTATCCACCAAATAGTCCGTCTTTCAAATGATCTTCCCAGGCACAAGGTGAAAACATTTTTTTTTCTTTAATGCTTCCCAACTGCCATCTAAAAAGAGCCATGTCTTTTAAAAAAGTGTATCAGTACTGAGGACCTTCAAAAATCCTATATTTTTATTTTTAAAACCTGGAGACTCTGCCCTAGATGAAGCTATTCAGAGAACTTATGTTATAGTTCTACACAGTCTTATCCTCAAATGCTGTATGTTTTCATGTCATCAAATGTCTATCTCAAAAATCTCTTCCTCTGAGTTGTCCAGCACCTCTCTCATAAAATCTCCTATTTCATGGCAAGATAGAGGACAATCAGTATCTGCAAGTATTGTTTGTTCAACATTGGATTCTCCATCATAGATATATAAATATATGTGCACATGCATATATTTCTTTAACAAATTAGCTCAATTGTGTTTGCTTCCACTAAGACCTGATGTATATCAGGCTTGAAGAAGTTTCAACTGTGTTCATATGGGCATCACCCCCCACTTTACTAGTAAAAAGTTACATGCAATGAAAAATAGATAAAATTTTTGCTTATGTACAATAAAAAGGTACAAACCATTGAAAGATATAAGAACCTGACTTTCTACCCTCGCAGTAATTAGTATAGTTTCCAGAGGCAGGAAACGTCTTTCATGAAAGGAAGAAAACCAGAATTTTGTGATAGAATATGGGTGAAGACACGCATCTTACAGACATTCAACAAATATAATTTGAATGTGCTGTAAAATCAATCTAATTTTCCTCCAACATTAATCCATTCTGTCAGACAACAAGCTATTTATGAGCTTCTGTTAGAGGAAAGAAAAAAATAAAGTAAAAGAACCCCACACACATCTGCCAGAAAAGAAGCGAAAGTGTCCCAATTCTCTCTTTATAGTGTGGCCAAGGAGAATAGAAACAAAAACAAAAAAACAACAAACAGTCCCATTGAATCTCCCTTCTGAATGCTTTTCTTTCACCATTGTTTTATTATTAATACATAATGCTATTCCACCACCAAAGAGTAATCATCATCCACCTTGGCACTGCGAAACTCTGTTACTATTTTGATAGTTTTTCTTTTCCATAATTGATAAAGTGACTCTTTAAAAGGTTGGAATAGCTACTGGAAAACAAAATGCTAGACATATATTACAAAGGCTGAAATCACTGAAGTTACTTTCACAGCTATCTTTTCTATAAGTCTTTTCAGAAGACTTGTGAGGTCATATATTGGTGGGGGTTTTGCTAATATTGTATGTTCTGTCAGGAAGAGCAAGCTGGATAAAAATGTAAAAATAAATATGCAGCAGAGCCTAGCAAATAAATAGTAAGCTGATAACGTATAAATATTTATATCAATAGTAGGCCCCTTTATGTAATGAACAGAGTCCAAGTAATCTATAACTCTTTTCTAATCAAGTGAAGTGATCATGAACAAAGGGTTATAGGGAAATTATAGACAGAGTACTAGTAACACATCACCAAAGGAAAGAATATTCTCATTGGACTTTCATAGGAATATATCCTGTATCCAGTTTTATTAAGTATTTTTGCAGAAGTTCTGGACTGAGGCACAATCTAATTATTAGTCTTCTGGATCTTAACTTTTTAAGACAATATGGAAATGAATGAATGAAGAGACAGAATTCAAAATGACAAATTGGAAAATTGTTTGGAGCAGCAGAATTAAATTCAACAGAAACATAGGCAAAACTGTGCTCACAAAGGAACAATCTGCTTTACAGTACTGGATGAGAACTGCTTTGAGTAAAACAGAGCTATGTGTCACAGTATACAAACTGAACATGAGACAACAGTAGTCGCTTTTGCAAAAAAAAAAAAAAAAAAGATAATCATGGCATCCTTTTTTTGGTCATTATGAGAAAATGAGAAAACTCACTTCAAAAATACCAAAAACTTCTTCCCTCCTGCTTGTGCTCTAACTCAGCTGATATCCGAGCTGGTACCTCAGTTGATGCTACCTACAACTCCTAAACTCTATTAATTTTTTACTCTGGGTACCAGTAAAATGAGTGTGCACTATTTCACTGTCAGCTCTTGAGAGGTGAATATTTCTTAAGCCCGTTTTCTCTTGAAGGCGTAACACACAAAGCAACCTTCCTTAGAGTTATAAAGAAAAAAAAAATCTAAATAGTGGTATTTGATTTGTACTTCTAGACTAAAGCTCTCGTTAGTCTTCTGTGACCTAGTTCTTTTACTATTTGTTTAAAGACACTAATGAGAATGTGAAATGAGACAGAGTTTTTTTTATCTATAATAAACTAACCTATTTTTCAGAGCATATCTGTAAAAGCAATCTGTCTTTACTGTAGGCTAAAAAGAAATTGAATGAACTGTATATTGATCAGTTGGTCTCCCCAAGACAAATGTATTTTCTGTTACCTTTAGTGTTTTAACTTTTTTAATTAAAAAAAAAAAAAAGAAAAAAATATGCTAAAAAGATCAAAGCTCAGAACCCTAACACAGTTAAAAGGCTCCATTCTTGGAATTGTGTTCAGTATTGATATCTGAGTAAAAAATCCATTTAAGTCAATGGAGGTGGCCTATGGGAATTAAAAGAAAATTTGGTCCTTAAGCCTTGCCTCATGAAAGAACAATAATGAAAAGTATGGGGAACTACTTACGTTGATACATTGACAGACTTAACATTTTTGTTTCTATATTAAGTAAACAGACATTTAAGAGTTATAAAGTTGTCACCGGCAAAGCAAAGGGTTCATATGATGTAATATTTTGGATATTTTTGGTTTGGATATT
The DNA here is from genome assembly GCA_035222235.1 of Margarornis squamiger. Lineage (NCBI taxonomy): Eukaryota > Metazoa > Chordata > Aves > Passeriformes > Furnariidae > Margarornis > Margarornis squamiger. The sequence continues at coordinate 94,591,981 of JAWWTY010000077.1, read as the reverse complement.
ACATTTGGATACAGGAAAGAAATGTAATGTTCACTGTGTGAAAGGTATTTTATCAAAGAGAGATTCTGGAGGAAATGGAGGAAACTTGACTACTAGGTATTTAATGTGACATAACAAAAATACCTCAGTAGTGGATTTTTTTTAATATTCCTGCCAAAAAAATCCCTGAATTTATGTGTTTGTTTTTTTTTCTTTTCACCTTCATTCTCATTTCATCATCACTTTCTCCTGCTCATAAGTTCTAGATGCACCTTCTTCATTCTAGATGCATGTTTTATTTAGTGCTTTGTTAATATATTTTGTATGTTTATTTTGGTACACTGATATATTTCCTCCGTGTGTCTATACCTAGATATCAAAAATTAAGGTCAGAACATAGATTCAACACAGCAAACCAACTCTCAGTGAAATTACACAATGCTTTGGATTGGAAGGGAGCTTTAACAATAATCTAGTCCAATGTCCCTGCAATAAGCAGGGACATCTTCAACTAGACCAGGTGGGTTAGAGTCCTGTCCAACCTGACCTTGAATGTGTCCAGGAATGGGACATCTACCACCTCTCTGGGCAGCCTTACCAACCCCATCACAAAAAACTCCTTTGTCATGTCCAATTTAAGTTGACCCTCTTTTATCCCTTGTCCTCTTACAACAGGCCCTGTCAAAAAGTCTGCCCTATCTTCCTTATAAGCCCTCTGAAAGTACTGAAAGGCTGCAGTAAGATCTCCCTGAAGCTTTCTCTTCTCAAGGCTGAACAACCTCAGTTGTTTAAGTCTGTCTTTGTAGGAAAAGTGTTCCAGCCCTCTGATAATTTTTGTGATGTGCTCCAGGAAATCCCTGTTCTTCTTATACTGAGGGCCCCAGAGCTGGACACAGTACTCCAGATGGAGTCTCAGCAGAGCAGAGTAAAGGTGCAGAATCATCTCAAATGCATTCCCAGATCAAAATGTTTATCTCTTCTATGTGTCTGTGCTACCTCTGCCATTATGGGCCCCTTCTGTACAGTTGATGCTAATGCATCTAAGCCTGTTTTGCCAGTTCCTGAGGAAAATGCATCAGTGTTGGAAGCAATGGCAGAACATTGGCCTGTTATGTGAGATCCATACTCAGAGATGTTAAATTCGTTCTCTACATGGTAAATAGGCTTTATGAGATAGGTGAAATATTTTTAAAATATATATTTTTAACTGTTTTATTTGTGTTAAGAACAGAAATAAATCTGTGCAGGGAAACTGTGGTCTACATTTTTTGAGAAAATACAAAAATGTAAAGGTCATTTACTTGATTTTCTATAGTGCAAAGCTCTCTGAGTTAACTGGTTCAAAAGAGCGTAAAGGAGAAACCAGTTGTTTGGGGTTTTTTCATTAAGGTATAGCAAAAAGATGAAAGGGCAGAGATCGTAGGACAAAGGCTCTGAACTTATGAGCGTGATCTCTTTCACCAGAGGTCTTGAACCTGAGTGCCTAATTTTTTAACAGTTAAACAGTTCTGCAAATCTTGCCAGATTTACAAGTTGTTTGCTTTGTTTTTTCTATTTTAACATTGTTAACTACCAGAATTTCATTTATATCTGGGGGAAAGGGATTGTGAAGCAGCAGATCTCTTTACATTAAATTCTAGTTTACGCTGAAATTGTTTATATAGCAAAGCACTATTTAATAGTAGTATATGAACAACTGATTATATGGATGGTTATATGTCTGTTTTCTTCACCTTGCTTTCAAGTTTTCTTTATCTGAAACACCCACAGTCTAATGTATAAGATGTTCTCTAGAGAAAATAGGTTTCTCTCTGCAGATTACCTGATTTTCTTTGAACACAGAAATATTTTTACAAACAGCAATTTGTGGAAGTAAACATTCTGTCATTGTCAATTACATTTGATCAATAATGTGATTTTTATATGGATAAAAAAGAGTACTATAGAATTATAGCAAATAGTAATCTACCATTCAGTGAAAATAACTTCATGAACAAATTAATGTGCTACTATATTATCATCCTTTATATGATGTACAAGGTGATAAGGTCTTCAAATCCATACATTTATCCTTGTATTTTAAAGTCCCAAATTAAAAACAAAATTGACATTGTATTTTAAAGTTGGGAGTTTTTTTCTGAGGGTGATATTTTAATAAACTAGAAATTGCATTTTCTCTCTATGGAGTCCCCAAAGAAGCACGGTTCATCTGGTCCTGTTGCAGTTAGCATATGGTGATGCTTCTTACCCAAAAGGTGATATCAGAAGTTTGTTCTTTAATTAGAGAATCTGAGGAAACAAAGCACTGTGAATGCTTGCAGTGCAATCTTCTGCACTAGAGCAGTTCTTCCCTTATTTTATAATGACAACAGATTTTTTTTTTTTATTCTTCCAAGGCTTTAACGTGTGCAAATAAATTTCTTCTGCATCAGTGTTGATCAGATCAGGCAGGAACTAATTACCTCACATCAGAAATAATGATAGAAGTTAAACCACTTCCATTCAGTCCATGGATTTAGCTATGAGATAATAACCTATAGTCAAAATGGTTCTCTTTACTGGAATGATTTTTTGTTTTTTTTTTAGAATGCATACAAGAAAAATGTTTTGCCTATTGTCTCAAGACTTTAGTTTACCTTTTGGGTGAATAAATTGTGAACAAATCACCTGTAAACTGAATTTAGATGATTTTATGTAATTTTCTTACTCAACAAAATTGCCCTTGTTACCCTTACTATACTAATATAGTAAAATAATTTAGCTTCGTTATTGTCCTGATCTCTACAATAAAGGAAGTTCTGCATATCAATAAACTTTAAATCCTCAAGTCTTCCTAAAAGTAGAATTCTTGTGACAAGGATTTTAAACTTATTTTTTTAATGAAGGAAATGTTTCTGCAAGCTTTTTACTTGATATCAAATAGCTTCATTCAAATATGATCTGCACCACTGACAAATGAAATGTAATACTTGGCTATAAATGAGCAGGAAAGACATTAGCTGTAGACAGGGAGTAGTTTTGATGACAGTTCTCAAGACAACAACAACAGAAGTAATTAGAGCAGATTGATCTGAAGCAAAATATAAGCCATGCATCAGTGTGTGTTAATACTGAAAGTTTAAATAATTTTAGATCTTTGTGTGGGTACCGTCTCTAAAAGTTTTGGGGATTTTTTGTGATTTTTATTTTTTTTTAATTATGGAATAACATGTACCAATAAAGAGGTTTGTTTGTTTTTGTTATTTTTTTTAATTTGGCATTATGATTCTGAATGAGGAATCCCTAGGAGTAAATTACTAGTCTGCGGTAAATGATCCAGACCTTGGATACTTTCTGCTCTGTAGCTGAACTCTCTGTAAATGTGAGTTTCTAGGCACACCCTTTCAGAGTACCACCCTCATCATCTTGGTGTCAGTTTCTGAAACTGAGAGGTTTTTCGTTCTAAATCATCAGACATAATTGATCCTTCAGTTTTAATCCTTCCAGACACGCTCTAAAAAAATTATGCCCACAATGTTATCATGATTTTTTAAATCCCAAAAGTTATTGATCACATTTTATATTCTGTAAAGACAGAGTTTTAAAAGTTTGAAGATGCATTCTAATTTATTCTAGACACAGAAAGCATAACTTATACGGGAATAACCAAAGAGGTTGCCAAAATGCCTTAATCTTTCATCTTTCTTTGGTTTTTTTCTATAGCTTAGTCTTCTCTTTCACTCACATCAGTAGTTTGTTGGAGGAAGAGATATCTTGAATAAAGCTTACATTCCTCCTGTCAGGTGTCTGTGCTGTAGCTCTCGTACTCTTACCACGCAATTCACAATTTCAGTAACATGAAGTCCCCCAGACTTTTTGTCTTTTTTCTAGGAAAATTTGCTCTTGAGTCTGGAGCCTGCTACTGTTGATGAGATGCCTCTCCTTCAAAGGAGGATTAGGAGATTAATGACTCTTCATTGCTAATTCTCAGCTGGTTGCCTCAGATTCTGTCTTTTTGGGTATTCAATCCAATATGCAGGCTAAATGACCAAAAAGAAATGTGATTGTGGAGGGGTTTAAGATTTCAGACGTATGCTAACCCATCATTATCACAGAGTTAAAGAAGAAAATAACAAACTTCTGGCAGCAACAAGAATAGCTGTAGATAAATAGGAACATATTCATTTGTTCTAATATTAACCTGTGCTAATGAACCTATATAACCAGATACTCTTTTGAAGATTTTTCCTGATCATTCACAATGCTGATATTTATAACATGGTTTAAATGATAGTATAAAACCTGTGGTAATTCAGGCAATAGTATCTTCACGACAGCATAGATTCAGTTTACAATTTTGAGATTGTCTATCACTTATGCTTATGTATGACCTTCCATTTATCTTTGCTTTGTCTTTTAGCTCCAGACCAGTCTGTCTGAACCAATGACTTTATCCAAGTCAATCTCACTTCCTCGTAGTGCATATTGGCATCACATCACCCGTCAGAACAGCGTTGGAGAAATCTACAGTTTACAAGGCAAGTTGCTTATAATGCCATATCCATTAGCTTCTTTCCATTTCACCAGAACTCATGAAAATTGCTTTTTATTTGCACTGGTTATTTTCTCTCCATTTCATTTTATCAATTGTCAGGAACCTCAGCAGGACTCCCAAATTTACATAAAACAGGTTTCTTTTAGTCATTTTGTAAACTAATGGTGAAAATTATTCCCAGAATCACCACATAAAGCTGGATAGACAATTTGGCTCAATGTAGCTTCTCAGTAGCTAATGAATGTCAGGTTGTTTTAGTATTTTCTTCCTATGTGATGGGGCAAGTATTTGGGCAACCTCAGGGTGCCTAATTAAATCTACATAAAATGGCTATATGAGTTGCAAGATTAAAACAAATTCTAGGAATAAGAGCTATTCTTGGTAAATTTGCTTGGTAAATCATATATATGAACTCTTGACTCGACCAACTTATAGGCCTTCTGTATAACCATATCATCTTTTTCTGTCTCCAGTTTTCTTTCATGTGTTTAGATTTGCTTAAGCCTTTAAATGCTATAATTAACAAAACTTGATGACGATGATTCACTGCTCTTCAACTGAAATTGATTTGTATCTTTTAGGAAACTGAAATTATTGTTACATTTAAAATGTAGACCTTTTAAAAATAGCCTTCATAAACATATTCCTTTGTATTACATTAAGGATTTTGTTTCACTTCTTTCTTAATAATCTGTTTGTATAAACAATTTACATTTAAATAGGAGGTTAGAAACCACTCACAAACAAGAGTACCCAATGCAAGAAAATGGTACATGTTTTCATGAAAACAAGTGAAATGCAGTATATAGACAAAAGACATTAAATGTTTTTGTTTTGTAAATTATCACATCGATTAAAACCAGCAGGTGAGCTGTGAATTCAGTGGGTGATTCATTAAAGGGTACAGCATTTGTTTCCCATCATCTCCCATACAGCAAAGGCAAAGTTAATTTCTAATCATGGTTAATAGTCTCACATTTAAATACCAGTAATGGAAAAAAAAAAAAAAAAAAAGAAAATAATCTTATAGAAGTTGTTTGTGAAAAAAAATTGTACATCACCTCAAAAATATTCATCATATCACTGATATTTTTTTTCATGGACACATTGAGAATGAAAAAGAAGATGCAGAAATGTTAAAGTTCCTCTTGAGTTCTTGATGGGTCTTTTCTTATCAACAAGACAGTAAATGTGTTATGTTCATTCTCTACAGTCTTCTATTTCTCATAAATGGCCTTCAAAATAAAGGAAAGCAAAACTTTATATATGAAGTAATAGTTTCATACCTATACCAACTAGCGGTGCAGGATTCAACGTATGGGAAGTGTGTTATTAAAAATGCAAGAATTTTACTATCTGGAAATATGCAGATTTTATTCACACTTCCACTGAAACATGAGACTAATAAATATTTCAGAACTTAAGATTTTCATTTTTCTTATCTGTACTATGATGACTGAAACTTGAGAAAGCACAGTTGATTTCAGAAGAGACTAATTCAGTCTTACCAGTGGGCTAAGAAATGCATCCACAGGCAACTTTGTCTTCCTCTGGTTGCAAAACTTTTTCATGCAAGAATATTATTCATTATCTGTAATGAAGATCTCTTTGAACCTTCTGCTGCAATGACTAATTAAATGCAACTGAAGGGAGTGAAAAGTACACCTTTTCTTCCTAATACCTTGTCCTACTAATAGTCTTTGCACTGCAGGGTTGTCAAAGCATCAGCCCACAGAAGCTTCATATATGTGGGTGGAAGGTGGGTAGCAAGGAAGCAGATTGTGAGTATCTCTTCAACCCTCACCTTAGTACAGCAGGCAGCTGAGAGGAGCAGTTGCAGAGGGAAAAATCACTTTCTACTGCTGTGATCTCCTCTGAGCTTCAAAAGGTATATTACATCTTCAAAGAGGAGAGTTTTTCTTTAGAGAATAATCCTTCAAACTTTGTTCTGCACTTCATGGGTATTTATGACAAAGCTTTGTACATTCAAGAAACCAATTTGGACATTCCCCACATATTTCTAAATATCTCACAAACTCTAAAATGAAATAACTGCAGTGGTGTCTACCTATATTCAGACTACTATCAATATCAGTAAAGTAACAGCCAAGCTCACTGTTAAGTATAAGTGTTTCTATTGCGCCAATTATTTCAAACTTGCAGTCTGAAGTAACTAGAATTTAATTAATAACAGTTGGTGATGTATAAGGAGAAATGAATATGTGCTCATACTACCTTAGATAAATTGGCTCTTTGGGAGTTATTTAGCAGTCAAATTTAACTTAATTAGTAGTGTGAGTTGATCTGATAATGAATATGCTGTGGAGTAAGAAGGTGGAGGGGTTTATGGCTTTTGTTTTTTTTTTTTAAAGACTACATTTCAGATGAGAAAAGGCAATTCAATAAATGGGTATTGAGTCTATCACCCTCCATTAGCCCATGAAAATACATATAAAGACCTGTAGACATTAACACAAGAATAATAGTACTAAGGGAACACAGGTTGCACAAAATATCTTAAAATTAGGTGGGCTGGTTTCTATCTTTATACAGCTTTTCTTACATTTGCATCTTCCTTGCACTCTTTTAGGTCTTGATTGCACTGCTGAGATAAAATTAATTTAGTTGTCCAATTAGTCTTGTCAATAGGAGCAACTTGGTGGTTGACTCCTACCAATGTCAGCACATCCCTACAAGCATTGTGTTCAAATTTCACAGCGCAGTGCTGCAGGTCTGACAGTTTCCATCCATAATCTGCATCTGCTGTGGAGGTTGTGGCCTCATTAGCTGACACAGTGCTGTCCTTTGAGCACTGCCCATTGACTCTCCTCTCTGTCTGATGTGGCACTGGGCATGGGGCAAGCCCTAGCACTGCACAATAGAAAGGGGAATTGCTGCCATGCCGGAAAAAAAGTTTTTACAGCCAGCAGGTTAAATTCTGATCTAAAATTCTGTGTTGGAGTGATTTCACTTAAAATCCCAACTGATACAATGGCTTTACAAATCACAATGCCTCTTTCTAAAAGGTCTCAATTTATAATGCAAATATTGCCTTTAATTACGGTTTAGAAATCAGATTGTGTCCCTATATATTTTTTATTAAAAAATAGCTTAACTAAGAGAGAAAAAAAGAAAAATATCTATCCACCATTTTTGCACATACATGAGTATGGCACAAATTAATTATATATTTTCATAAATGAATTACACATTTCATAAATAATAGGTCTATAAAGAATTTGAGCCAAGCAGAAGATAAACATTCATTGCTATGTTATGTTCTCCTATACACCAAGATCTACAAAAGCATGAAAGTTAAAAGCCAAGAGTAACCTTATTAACTGAAATCATGGTTAAGAAGGTGTCACGTGACAGGTGGGAGTTCAGATTTTTGCCTGTCAGTACTCCCAGGAAAGTCAAGACACTGGTGTCCAACAATCTGGCAGTGTCTCGTAATGAGACCCTTCACCCACAGATTCACAAGGTCAGAGGATACCTTGGCCACCCTTGTTAGGGGGGACTCAACAGAACAAAGACCCCTCAGTAGGTCCTGCCATATAAGCATGTGAAAAAAATAACCTGAATGTTTCCTTATAACTCACTGGTTATTGCTAATACCTGGCATAAAATTTTGCACTGTTAAACAAGATATTTAAACTTGACAAACAAAGCACATGTGGGGTTTTTTGGATGGGGATTTTTGTGGGGTGCTTAGGAAGACAAAAGGAAAATTCAGCAGACTGAATTTTCAGCTATCTGAAGAACTCTAGTTCTTGCCCTGTAGAGTTTGGATGGTACAAGTGTTAAACACAGTTTGTATGTTATTATACAAATAAGACCAAATGAAATTTTGGTATTGAAACACGCAATAGCTTTTTATATTACATTTATTGAAATCCCTGAGGAAATTATGTTCAGAAAATCTAATTACAGCCTGGTCTTCCTCCAAGAAATTCAAAATTAAGAAATGCTTTCAGTCACTCCTGTTGTGTTTGATCTAGTTTGTACTCATTTTTTGGAACTTTGGTTTTGCTATCCATACTCAAAGTGTTCATCACACAAGCAATCCTATTCGTTTCTATGAGAGTACTCATGTGAAGGAGCATATATTTGTATAATGAAAAGAATTACATCAGTAATATCTTACATATTTTCCTCTAAAAAAAATGCTTATCAGAATTTGCTTATAATAAATACTTATTTGCTCTATCACAAATGATTACTACATTTTATTGGAGACCTATATCAAAGTAAATAAATTACTCAGAAAAATAATAATATGCCTTCTAAGAGATAGAGTCATATTTTTAAACTTAGGAATTTTGAAAAATAAAACTATAGTATTCATTGAGATGGGGTTTAAGGTGGAAACATCAATCAAGTAAGTACATGTCAGAACAAAAACTAGACAGAAATAAGAAATGGCCTCAATGAAGTCTGTAGAAATTTTGCTGGTTTGTATCTTTTTAAATAAGTGGGATAACACACAGTGTTAACTCATTCAGCTAAAAGATGTTGTACATAATAGGGAGACTAAGTCATACATAGATAATTTCTCCCATCTAGATAGGTTTCCAGCCATTTTAAAGTAGAAACTCACTGAAAATAATCAGAGAATATTCAAGTTGCTAAATATTTAGAGGGGTTTGAATCATCCTGTTTAACCTTCCTTAAGCTAATCCTGCAGGAAATTCTCATGTAGGCTTCTGCAGTTTTCTGCAAATTAAAGTATGCGAAATGAATGGGAGAACATTCGTCATTTTGGCATTTCCATTGTTTGTTCATAAGCCCAGCAAGAGAGTACAGAATCCATTTCCCCATCTAATCTTGGTGCCTGAATAATGTGAATAACATAAAATGTTAGAATATATCTGTTATATAAACCTGATCTCTCAGTAATGTTTCAGTAAGTGTCTACCAGCAGCTAAAGCTGAAATGCTTTATAGCCTGCCACATTCCCATTTCCTTTGCTGAATCTCATCAGGACTTTCACATTACTAAATGAAGCCTATAAAATTTGAGATATGAAAAAAGGACACCTGAAACAAGATACTTACTGAGTATAAACTGCATAAGAGCTATGTTATTTAAAATGACTGTATAATGTGGCTTCTCAAGTCTAATGCAGTAGCTTTGAATTTCTGTGCAAAGTAATGCCTCACTGGACTGATTCTAAAATGAAAGCAGGAAGTATCTGATTCAGAAACTAGTAAAGAAGAATTTCATTTTGTTCAACAGTGATTGTTGTAGCTAATTAAGAGCACTGCTGACAGCTTCTGAAGAGTATCTTGATATATCCCATTCATTCAGATAAACTGCTGCTGAATTAAGAGGTTGTTGCAATTATGAGCTATGAAAAATAGGGTGGCAGGGAAAGCCAAAAGAGATTAGTAAAGCATATTTCATTGTCAAATGAAGAAGTTCTGACTTCATTTAAGACCTATATTTTGATGCCATTTTTCTCAGAAGATGGTCCTTCAGTGAGATCAGTTGTCACTGGGGCGAGTCTGTGCTAGACCAGAAAGCACAGAAGTCACCGTTGTCTCAACTTACAACTGAAAGCCCAAACTGTGTAAGAGCAATTAAATATTGGCTGATTGCCTCCTCTCCCCTCCAAAACCCAACAAATGCAATTTCTTCAGGGCAAACTGCACAGATTCTTAGCTACAAGTCTCCTTTTATGTCTTAGCTTAATGACTTCAGAAATACGTGATGACAACACTGTTAGAGAGAGAAGCAAATCAGACTTTGCCACTAGCTTAACTTAAGTGAAACCAGGAATCTTTACCCTGAGCTCACTGAAGACAATTATGCTACAATCATTTGATCTCTCTGCTGTATCCTAAAATTCAAGGACCTGCAGTGTACCATGAGAGCTGCAATTCATCGAAAGAATACGTATAATGGGAGAATAAGCATAACCAGTTCCATGGATGCTGTCAGCTGGTATTGGGTTGTCTGAGGAAGGGTTACAATGTTATATCAAAAGAGAAAATTGAAATACTTTTCAAAGGTCAATTTTCAGAAAACTGCTTTTTTCTATTAAATTGTTTCACCAATAAATCCAGACTGCTCTAGCTATGACTATCTGATTCTGTGTTAAGTATGTCATCACACTTAGAATCAAGAAGATTGTCAGGTCATTTTTGTAATTTTAAACAAATTGACATATTTCTATGCTGACAACCAGTCAAATTATTACTCAAAATCATGGATGATTAAACTCCTTTAAGACAATTTGGGGTGAGGGGAAGCCTGCATATTTGTGAAAAAAGTACATGGGCAAAAAGATGTTTTTTCTTTAGTATTTCTTTGCAGTAACTGAATATACTTATTTTGCTGTCATTAATTATTACATAAAGCAAAAAAAATATTGAAACTGACACTTCAATAGAACGTGTTCATAAAATCTTTTATAAACTAGAAAAAATGTTAGTTTGAAAATAGGCTGTGTAACAGAAAAGTGGGGGAATGTTAATAATACCAGCTTTGCCATCAGGAACAAGGAAAGAAGCCAAGCCCAAGGATGTTAAGTGCAATTGATTGTGTTCTACTTTTAGTGAAAGAAAGACTCACTGCCCCCCTTCATGTTGTAGTCTTTATGACATAAAGTAGGATCATATAAATGTATATTTAATGGCTTGTCTGGAGTGGCATAGCATTGTCCTAACTGACCCTTACTTGATTATTATGAAGTTGAAAACATTTTTTTAATAGAAGGAGCATCATAAGATCTCAAATACATTAATCTTACGTTTCTGTAAGATTTTCTTTTACATGTATCCCACTTTACTAATATAAAAAAACCAAAAAACTATAGTGACAATATTTGTGCTACACAACACGTAGTCTGTTGCTAGTACAGACCTATTTATGTTCATGGTAATGCCAATTTAAGCACAATGGATACCCTACTCAGTATGTTCATTTTAATCGAGTCATAAGAATAAGTTCTTTATAACTCCACAGTGAATTTCAGCTGTGCAGAACTGATTAAAAAATCATAGTATTATTCAGTAGAGAGAAAAAAATGTTCAAAAAAATCTTAGAGTGTCTTTCATTCTCTATTTGTTCAAAAAAGCCCTTTCATCTTGGTGATTTTTTTATATTCTGCCAACTTTTTATTTGATCAAAATGATACATTGTAAGAAACTAAGATAAATTTCACAGAAGTAAAAACTATGAATAACAAAGGAAATGTCCTCCCAATGCAGAGTTAGCAAGATTTCACCAAAGTAAAAGTTTTTCATCTTTTCCAAAACTGAAGTCTGCCAACTCCTTGCTGTTCCTTGTTTGAATACTAGAAGCAAGTTTGCTCTTTAGCTGCTGGATATTTGTTTATCCTTCAAAAATCTTTGAAGATGCCTTTTGGAAAATGATCTTAATGAAAGGTTCATTGCCCTGAGTTTAAGCACAAAGGAAATATTCTGTTATAATATATGGAAGAAAAGGAAATGCAATACTGGACTGGGAGAGAGATAAGAGAGAAAGAACTTGGTAGAAACCAGAGTTGCATGCTCTGGAATTTAGATACAAAGCAGAGTAAGGATAAAAGGATAAGACTCTTATTACTCTCTTTAATGACTTAATTATTTATGTTGTTGTTGCTAGGCCAAGTTTACACACAGAGGGACTGCACCATAGTTATTTTCTCTGACCTGGTAGTGTGTGTAGTGGTGGTCGTGTTCCCAGAAGTGTCCTTTCTCCTCCAGTGAGGAGTAATGCCACTCCTCAGCCCAGAACAAGAAAGTGATGGAAAACCAGCAGCCTGCACCAGTGAGGCTGTTCTGCCCTGGTGTGTTGATTAAGAAACTAAGGATGCATCTTCTAGCTGTCTCTTGTCCTCCTTGTACTTTCATCCCCACACAGGATAGAAAGCAGAGTCTTGTCCAATCCATCTCTGTCCCTGGGTATAGATGGTCCTTGGTGGGGACTGCCACTGTTGGTAATGAGTTTCCTTTTTTCTCTCCAAACTTTGTCGAGCCCAGTACAGCCACAGTGAGGTGTTTCAAAGCTGCTTTATATGAACTGAATAAGTGCCACTTACAGTCGCTATTGTTATACACTCAAAGTAAAGTGACGAATTGTGCAAAGGTGTGTTTTCAACCTGAAGAAGACACATGGCTAGTTAGTTATAGCTGTATCATACGTTTTATCTTTCCTGAATGAAATAAATTAAAATAGGACTTTCATCAGCTGTTTGGTTTCAACTTCAGAACAAAATACTCTTCTGGCTTACAACACTGCTCATTGTTTTTGCATTTCACTAATTAAACATTTAAATGCTATTGGCTTTATTCTTTTCTGTACTGAAACTCTGTAAAGTTGTCATTACTGTGTATGGTTCTTCTCCATGGAAGTTTGTGAAAATTGCATGAAGTTTTCTTTTTTACCTTATTTTGCCACCTTTCCACATCTGTATAAACAGATAATGATAAATGTTTTCTTCCTAAATACTTATTATGCATATGCCAGAGTAGCACCTGTGTCTCCATATGCTTGCCTAGATTTTTGCTAAAATAGGAATCAGTTTTGGTTTTTTAGTAAGATTTCTGCATGTTATGTTATGGTGACTAATGGGAAGTTGTTAGATTTCCTAGGTTCTTGGTTATGGACTGATGGCATCAAACGAGGAATACAGGTACCCAAAATGTGCTTTCTACCTCCTCTTTTCGTATGTGGACATCCCAGGTTTTATGAATATTCACAAATAATGTTGATGAAAACACGGTTCAGAGTCAGTTGACATAAGTGTTGAAGCTTTTAAGTTGAAAAATCCTGTTCTCATTGTAATTGTTATAAATACAGCCTCAGTTTAAATGATTGGTTGTTGACAGATTGTGGCCACTTGTTTTTGTCCATTATTTCTATTATGCTGTTCCAGGATGTCACAGCAGGTTTGCAGGGTTTCTGTTTTTGAGATGACAGTCCTATCATCATCAAACATTTGATGTCACAGGCATTTTATGATGGAAAAGATAACCAGTTCTGGGAATGTATTTCATTCAAACTTGTCAACTGTCTCATTATTCTCCATTCATCAGAGCAGGCATTTAATTTGGAGACATAGCTCAGCAGGTTTCTATACCTTTCACAACTCTTATAGAAATACTTTCCTCTGATCAAACATGCATTTTGGTTTAAATGTCAATCTGTTTCTGAAGAGTCTTGTTTTTCTCCTGTCACTATGTACTAACTAGGACAACCAATTTTTAGCAAATAAATGAGGGAGAGGGGAGAGAAATATGGTCTGGGACAGAAATTGCTGGACATTATCTCTACCAGTGTGTGATTTTTCACTTCTAATACATATTGGTCTTCATGCACCACTAATGCCTTTTGACTCTAGGATGCTGATGAGAAGATCACAATGCCTGCAGCTGAAAAGTTCTTGTAACTTTTAGGCCATAGATCTTTTTTTCATCTACTGTAAGAATGTCGAAAAGGTGCTTTGTTTTGTGGGGTTTTTTTTCTTGAGCTTCTTTATCATTTTATATTGTTTATATTTATTTTATTGATTTTCTGGCCAGCCTTTGAAAGGAAAGAATTACTCTGTCTTATGCTCATGGATTGGACCAGCACCAACTTGTTCTAGGGCTGAAGAAATGTAAAGAATGGCTCAAGATGCCTCTTTACATGCATTTATTACCTTAGTTGTACTACAAACCTTGTAGAGAACTGCAGGAATATGCCATATATTTTGCAGTGGTGTTTATTATGCAATAGTATACCAAAGAGGGAGACAATTTAAGTTGCTATCTTCATAGTGTGACTTGTTTTTTGCTGAAGTTGCAGTAAATAGGAATGTTGCCAGGGACATGAATGACAGTAGACTAGTAGTTCACAACTATTGTAAAAAGGGAGAATGTACAGAAAACTCGAATAGTCTCACTGCTATGAATATAAGATGCTTACTCATTTTGTTTATTTAAATATTCAAACCCATGCAAGATGTAAAAGAAAACCTTCCTAAGTAGACAAGAAAGAGAAGTTAATTTGTTATTGAGGCACTGGTCCTCAGCTGTTGCAAGTCATCCTTGCTCATGAAAAAAAAACCCACCAAATTCTACTGACCTAACAAGATGTAAACCTTTCCCTATAATTCTTGTCCAGAATCACTGTACCATAAAGAGAACCCCTACTTCCCTGCATTTCTTCAGTGGCCCGTGTAATTATGTAGAGCCTTTTTGAAGTTAATATTTATTCTGATAGTTATGGATCTCAGTGCATTTTATCTCATAAAACATCCACACATTTCCTTTGGCCTTAAAAATTATCGATATGAAAGACATTTCTTTTAGTTTTGTTTTGTGGTTTCTTTGGTTTGTTTTTTGTTTTTTATGTTGATGTGGTCAGACCAAAAAAAAAGAAAACCAAACCACCAGACTGAGAATATTGCTGCAACTGTGGGAATGGTTAAATGGCTTAATAAAGCCTTCTCTGTACATCACACAGCATGAAATTGTGCCTACACATGCAGTGTTGCAGTATAGGTTAATACTTGGAGAATCAGGTCCATACCAATACACTGTCTGTAAAGCAATATTCAGCCTCAACAGTAGGGGGGGGATGATGCCCTTATCTCCCTGAAAACAGCCCCCAGTCAGTAGGAGCTCTAACGCCACTCTGTGAGCTGCTGCTTCAAATTATTTTTCATCCTTAAGTGGTAGATAGAATCAGCTTTGAACCCTGTTTCTGCTGACCTCAGAGGAGTAAATTACCTTACTCTTAGAGGCAGCATGACTCACCGTCTGACTGTTCCCACAGCGTTTGCAGTTTTCACCTGCATGGGAAGGAATCATTGAAATCTGACAATTTTTGTGACATCTCTCATCTGAAAACCAAGCACTGTTCTTCCACCATGATGCTAGAGTTTATGTACAATTTTAGTATGCACTGTTTAAATTTTTTTGTTTCTTGAAGTGGCCACAGAAGCCATTAACCCAGAGTTATTTTTCCAGAGATTTTTTCTTGGAGAAAATTATTAGTTCATAGCATTTTGTCCGAAATGGAAATACTTGTATGTATTTTGCCTATACGTTTGTATTTACGGGATTTTTTTTTTTCCCCCCAGATAGTTGCAGGCAGGTGTTTTTTTGTTTTGGTTTGGTTTTGGTTTTTGGTTTGGTTTGGTTTGGTTTTGGTTTGTTTTGGGTTTGTTTGTTGTTTTGTTTTGTTTTTTTTTGTCTGGAGTCTTACTAACAGAAACTGAATACAAAACTCATGGATGCAAATATATCTCAGTCATTTCCCAAACATGTCATGGAAAAATGTTGGGTTTTTTTTAAACCTTAAAAAAAAAAATTAAAAAATATTATGCAGATCAAATTAAATATATAATCATAGATTTGAGATTCATATTATCATTATACATTACTTTTGAATGCATTGTTGTAACACAGATGTTATTTCAATATGAATTCTCTTCTAAACTGCATAGCTAAAATGCACCAAGATGTGCTAGATCCTGAATATGTACATTATATGTCTTATCAGTTAAATAATCAGTTCTAAATAGCTCACATCCGGGGGCGGGGGGGG
>JAWWTY010000077.1:94503735-94575827 GCA_035222235.1 Margarornis squamiger | reverse complement strand
ATAATATTATAATATATATATATAATTATATAATTATAATAATAATATATTAATATATATAATAATATAATAATATAATACCTATTACCTATTATATAATCGCATATGTTTATTTATGTAAAGTATATGATCATGTACAACATATTGTAAATCTCCTTACACCATCTGTGTGGCACATTTGTCTTTTATGAGTTGTCCAATATACATTATTTTTCTGTTGAAATCTTTTCTCAGTGCTTTTCTGTGTAACATTGTTTTCATTTCTTATAGATCATATGTGGTTTATTCCCTATTATTCAAATGTCTCTGATATACAGATAGGTTATGAGAATTAGGTCTAGTATTCCTGATCATGTGACAGAATAAAATGAGTGCCAGATCCCAATGTCTTCTAAGTCAACATAGCTTTGCTGAAAAGACCTCCAAGTGTTTTGGCTGAAGAGATGCGTATTTTTATTTCTAACCTACATAACATATGGGAAGCGTTTATTTCACCACAGTTGTTATTCTGTACTTCTACAGTTTGATATAATAAGTGCAGTGGTTCATAGTTACCATTTTAAAGTCCTAAAAATATTTCCCATGTGAAGCTTGTTCTTGTTGTTCAAAAGTTTCCTTTTTGTTTTTTTCCCCAAACTATGGCTTAATTTTGGCTACCTGCAAAACAATATCACTGGTGTTTGCTGTGTGCTATATCTATTGTCTTTGGAAAGTGCAATAGACACTTCTTTCCTAAGGACAGGCAGTTCAGGCACAAAGGCAAAAAGAAACAATTTCAGATCTGGATGGTCACAATGGAAGAATTACAGTTAGCATAAGGTGTCACCGCTAGACCGAAATGTAGATGCCTTTGACAAGTTTTTTATAAACTGATAAGCAATTCAGCTCTTTCATATTCACTATGATCACCAGTATACTGAAAAGTGAGGGGTAAGAAGAAAGTCTATCTAGTAATCCACATTCGGTGATATTAATGAGCATTGTTAAGTTGAAAGTCTTCGTATCTTCAACTTCTAATTCAATGAAAGATCTTTGTGTATGAGGTTGTTTTGCTTGCTCATTTGTAATAGGAGAAGAACCCCTGCATGGATTTTGATTCACAACTTAGAGGTATTATAAATGGTAGTAATGTCTTGATTAAAATGTCACCTTGTTTCCTTACGACTATCTTGATGCATAGAATAGGACTGTGATTTGACAGGACAGTAAGTCCAGTTTGAAAGTGCCTACTGCTTGATAAGGAATGCCACGGCTGTGTGTTTCAGAGTGCTGAACTGATACATACTCATTAAAATAGGTCACATTTGTTCAAAATACTTTGATAGCAGTCTTGTGAAGGCAGACTTTATGCCAAATGAGGTATCCTTTGGACATTATATCAGTTCAGGTATTGTCTGTTCTCCAGTTGCTGGCATGATGCAAAGTTCAAGGCATATGGCTCTCATGAACACTCTGCTGTGTGTTCTCACTTACTCAGTGTAAACAAGCTCATCTTCTGAAGCCTGATCTAGATTCAGTCTGTGTGATCAAATGATGCTTCTGTGCCTCAGTGTTGTTAGGCACCATGACCCAAATCTCCATTTTGAATTTTTCTCCTCACTGTGGCAGTAGTAGGACTCAGATCAGTGTTCAATGACCAGATCTCCAGCAGGGATGCAAGAGCTGACACACAGGTTTTGGGATAAAATAAAGTTGGGTCCTGACTCTGAAGCAGTCTAACATTTAAATTGCCCTAAATCAGTCTACCTTCCAGATGTAGCTTACTGCTTCTTCAGTATTGCAGGGGGCATGTTTCCTTAGGGCTCTGGAAGGTTTAAGTCCTTACATAGAAGTCAGCACTGATACTGATATGATTATAGCAGTTCATGCAAGCTGAAGGTGTGACTCCTGGGAAAGCAGATAAGTGCCCTGAATTCGCAGTGTCTATGAGAGTGGTGTTGGGATAGGAATACTTTAAATATCGAAAAAAAGCTCTCAGTCCTTCTTGAGACTGTGTCTCAGTAAAGGCTTTATAAAACAATGTGAGCAGTCCAGATACCAGTGTCTATGGGGTCTTTTTTACAGACCATGTCAATGAAAATCTGAACATTTTAAAAAAGTCATGGTATTCTTCTCTTTAATAAAGGATTTCTGTGATAACTTTTTTTCCCTCTGTTCTCTTAGCTTATACGATGAAGGAGGATCACTGAACTGGCACAGATAATACAACAGTTCTTTTCATTATGGAAGAAATAATGCAATATGTCCCATAGGAATTCTTTGGAATAGCTTGTTTATCTCTGAAATTAGGTTTTTTTCCTCACTGAGAAACATGATGATTTGGAAAAATGTTATACATAACACCATTGTATTTTTATGTATATGACTGCGATAAAGGGTGTTAGTAAACATTACTAATGTCTGATTCTGAAATCAAGCAAATAGCTATTATTTAACTTCTTATCATGATTCCTCAAGAAATGTTTAATATTAATTTTTTTGATGTTTCATTTTCACTACTAAAGCTTCTTTCACTACTGTGAAATCTCAGTTTCATCACTTTACTTGAAAATCTTTCTCAAATCAAGAAGTCACAAGTAGACAGAAAATGGCTGAGATACCTTAGGATGGGAGGGTATGATAGGGAGGATGTTTTCTGGGATTCCTTTTCTGAAAAGATAACTTTTCAAAAAGTGAATAATCTATATTATACTGTGCCACTCCCACTAAAGAAGCTGTGTGCCAGGATTTAGGCTTGTTTTAAATAGCTTCTGTATTTTCACGGCTGGAGAGTTTCTCTTTGGTTTTGAGCTTAAACATTTTAGGAGAAAGAGGAAATGCATTAAACTCTCTCTTATTCTGATTGCTAATCTCTTAAAAAACAGTACATTGTACCTACAATTTATTTTAGAGCTACTAACAACGAGCATCTTTACTTTTTGATCAAACTGTAGCAGGGCTATAGAGTTTATCATTTATTTGACCTAGAGAAAGAAGTGTGTTTAATATCATAGGCTCTTGTAACTCCATGGAAAATAAAGAGGGAAAAAGAAGAGGTTCTATTTTATAGTCACTTAAGAAAACCTGAAGCATTTTATTCTCTGCCCTGGAATGTTAATAAAAGCACTGTAGTGACAATAATATAGCCTTTTCCAGGATGGAGGGAACAGAAACGTATGTTCTGCCTTCTGGCAAGAACAATGGTTAGGGATTTTATCTGTCAAATCTATCTGTATGTGTAATGCTTCCAGAAATATAGTATCTGTGTACTGAAATAATGTGAAATCTAATTTAATAATTCTACAAAGAAAAGTCATGAAGAAAACAGAAAACGTATTCAGAATTATGTCTGCAGTTTTTAGGGAAAGGAAGAACATCAGAGAGGTTAATTTAATATCCTTTATCTGACTATTAAGTAGGTATTTATGTGTGTACATAATATAGATGATGCCCAAAGAAGAATCTGGCTTCTTTAAAACACTTCAATTTTGACAGAAGGTTTTTCATATCAAAAACTATTACTGGATTTATTCCAATAAATTAAAAGTTTAAATACAAATCTTCTAATTTGTTTGGGAGACCTTACTTTTTTGCCTTTATATTGTGAGAGACCACAGAAAATGCACATTTTCAAATATTTTGAGAAGTACAATCATTAAAATCCAATACTTTAACATACTATTGTTGGAAATAGAGTTTGGGTTTTGCTGAAGCCAGTTGCATGGGTAAAGAGGAGAGTGGGGAGGAGGGGATAGCTGAGCTTTTGGCAGTTGGGATTTGCGGTGGTTTGAACCTGTTTTTCGTGCCTTTTTGGGGGGTGGGGGTCTTGAGCACTAGGCGGATCGGGCCAGGCTGTGAGCTTCCTAATACCAGCCAATGAGATTGGAACCAGGGACCTCCCAGCTGGGATAGGGTATAAAAAGCTCTGGTTCTAATTGGCCTGGGTCTGTCTCCTAGGCCAGAGGGGACACACCAATTCAGCTGAATTTGTTAAATAAAAAGTTTAGTTTTGCTTCGATGACTTTGTCCCCCTTCTGAGTTTTATTGGTTACTGTGAGCATTTTTCACACTATCAACAATTAGGAATTAAAATACTTTTCTAGAATGTTTTATTTTAGAGAAAAAAAAATCTAGGTAAGGATCTATCAATATCTTTCAATTGGTTGATTGGTTGACTCAAATCTTAATTTATTCATTTTAGAAATGAAATTAGTTTCATAACTTAGAAGAACATTTACTCAAAACTGCTTTTTAACTTTGACAACTCTTTTGTGTAATATATATGTGCTCATAACCTTATTTTCTCACAGTGCATGCATAAACTAATCTCAATTCTTCATCTGTATTTGACTAGACTAATGTATATATTGCATCATTTTCTTATTTGTTAAGTAAGGCAGCATACTTAGGAGTGACTTTTTATCTTACACTTCTACTTTGATTACATTCATGTTTTTGGTTTTGTTTTTTTTTTTATTTCATTCACATTTTATATCTTGCATTTCTTTTAGCAACAGTAATCAAAATGAATTTTGGACCTCTGTACAGATGGATATATTTAATCTTTTGTTAGTATGTTTTCTGGTGATTATTTTCAGGATTGCATTTAACATGCCAAGGAGATTAAGCGCTATTATCAGACAGGAGCAACTGAGTGTATCTGTGAACAAATTACCTTATCTGTAATCATTCTTAAAGGATTAGACCACACGCATAGATTTCAATGAACATCTGGATCATTAATCAGCTTTGCCTTAAATATTTTCATTATTTTACTTTTCACTTGAAATTTTCTAGCAAAAAGGAGAAAAAGTCATACTGGCTTACAATATATCTTCTCACTATAAAGACATGATCCACTGATCTACTCTGTAATTTCCTGGTAATATAAATATAATACATGATAGAATGTAAATAACTGGGTTAGCAAAGGTCATCACTGTGTGCAAGAAAATTCAGTCAAAGACAATGGCATAAAAGAAAAAAAGGCAAACCTTAAAACTGTCACAGTACATTCAACTCTTTTTAAGAGGACATAGAAAGTACTGCAGTGGAAGATTCAGATGAAAGATTGAATGAATGTAGGAATACTTATTCTCATTTGTGTGCAGATTTTATCCTAAGATTTAGCCTGTTCTGTATATTAAGTATACTTTTTTGTTGTTCACATTGAATATCCATGCAAAAAAACAGTTAATTATTTCACTTTATTTGCATTACTGTCATTCTAAATAGAAGCTCACAGTGAGATGATTAATATACTCCTAAATGTCATAAAATCACAACCTGTAATCAACATCTCTGTGGTTTCAGACAAAAATATATAGAGTACCTATGATGAGAACAGTGGCTTTTATGACACACTCTTATTATATTGCTGAATTGGCTGAAAAAAGTGCTTGAAAGAGAGGCAGATAGATTTTACCCGAAGGAGAGGGGCATTCTCCACTCACCGTGGGACCAGTAAACATGAGTTACTTCGCGAAAAAGGAACAAATTAGCTGAACACTTTCAAGACATGTGCTAAGTTTCACTGTCCCATGCACAGTATGTAGCTATGGACTACAATTAGAGGACTCTAGGAGCTGTATTTACTGTCATTATTGAATGGGAAAAAAGTACGTGTCACTGCAAGAAAATGTGTTTCTTGCCGTAAGACTTCAGATTTTCTGTAAATGGAAAAAGGGCAGTATAAGGTCAGACCTGAAATATGCTTACTTGGGGGGGGCAAATTCTGTGTTCTTTTAGTGAGAATAAGGAGGAGTGACCTCTACCAGAGATTGTAGAAATGCAACGATAGAAGCATTTGAAAAGGCAGGATCAGGATCACTTCTTAGTCTATAATTCATCGTATTACTTCTGCTACCAATGGAGTAGATAATTCCTTCTCATGTTTAAAAGAGTTATATTTTTCTTAGAGATTTTATTTTCCTTCTCACTTCCTTAGCTGGTCTCAGAGCTCCACTACTAGAGCTTTTCATTAAAGGCAACTTCATTAAATTAATGTTAGCTGTTTCCTTTGCTCCCAGTCGATTAACTGCTCATGAGTAAGGGAGGATTCTAATGTCTAAATAATGTCCGTTATCTGAGCCATCAAAAGAATGTATGTTTCTAAAGACTAACTTAGTTAAACTAACTGGCTTGTAGACCAAATGCCATTTTGTGGTCAGAAGGGACAGCAGTTACAAGTCACTTAAGTGCATTCATATCACAGTTAAAGAAAAAACTAAGTGACATAAATACTCCTCCAGATACATATTAATGCCACTAGGCACTGGGTCTTTACAGGAAAACAGGATTAGCTAAACTTGGAAGGAGGGGGGGCAGATTTTATTTGTCCAACTGTACACAAGCAAAACTATTTACAAACGACTAATTAAATCTATTACATAGAAATACTACAGTGCAGCCACTTCTGCAACTTCTACTTTGATTCTATATTAATCATTATTAATCAGACTAATTCATAAACTTGATTGGACTGGCCAATTTAGGAGGCTGAAAAAAATGTGCTGATGACTGCATACAAATCATTTTTCTGTCTGCCCAAGCACTGAACCACTTCCTAATCAAGAGAGGAAACATCAAAGGAGTGCTTTAGCACAAGAGTAGTGTGTTTGATAAGAGGAGTTAAGTTGTTCACACTAAAATGTTGTGGCAGAGGAGCAGACTTGTTGGTGTTTCTGGTCTAGAAAATTCCATCCAGACTGTTCAGCTAACTGAAACAAGAGTATCTACTGAGATGGGCTGTGTTTCGTGTCTATGTGTATTTTTACTATTCAGAAGAAGTGTCCAATTTGCATCTTTTTACTTTTCTTCTTCTCTTTGACACTGTGATGGTCTAAAGTGCAGAACAAAATCCTTTTTCCTGAAGAAATTATTTACTATGCATTTTTACATGAAAGTAAGCATTTCTGAGAGCAGGCTTATCATAGTTCTGCACGTAGTCCTGACAGTGGGAGAACTGCTATTTCCTTAGCAGTATTAAACCTACAGCACTGGGTTCCTTTTCCACGATTTTAGCATAACAGCAGGGTGGAGACATTAATTTTCTGGTGAAACTTTTAGAAGTTTAAAATTTTCCTTCTTCTACAAGTTCCAAATCTAAATCCAAATGCATGTTTTGGTTTAAATTCAGAAAAATAGAGAACGAAAGTTATCATTTTCATTTTGCAGCATGATATTCCTTCTTTTAATTGTTGTGACGTTCTCACATGAGTTGTTAAAAGAGGGCTTTGTTTTATTCTCACACTGTCAGCAGACTGTCACTGGTTTAGCATTTTGTTTGTATGTGTAACCATATGGTGCTCATGGTTCAGTGTTATTCTAAGTCAAAGTATGTAGGGGGAAAACATTTATGCTACCATTAATTACTTTCCATTACACAGCTCATTCTAATTGTTTTTTCTTGTTTATTTAATGATACAGTAAAAAATAAATATTGTTATACTGTCAGTTTGTATTTTTATGCAATATCTGATATCATATAACCAAATTATCACCCATTATTATTATACAAGAGTGACTTTTAATGTCCTTCTTATTAAATATATTCTCAGACTTTTTACCATCTTCCTGGGGGTATGCATGATGGATGAATCTGCATATGCCTGGGTGAGAGAGTGCATCCTAGAAACTCAAACATGTTTCAAACTGAAATAGTGTGCCATGGGACAAAAAAAGAACATTTTCAAGGTTCACTTTTTTTTTCTTTTTGGCTTTTTTGGCTTTTTGTTAAATGGGCCTCACTAAACATGGTGTGGCTTCAGAGCCAGGGAATTTAGATTTCATGTTCAGTACAAGACACCATGGGAGGATCTGAAAGTACCCGTGACATAAGCAGAAGTTGGGGCACAGAATCTGCTGTCTTTAAAACTAATCCTACAAGAAGAAACCATATTCCAATGCAATTTCAGTTTGTGTGAGTTAGATTTGGTAAATTTAACAACACCAAAAGTGGTAATTTGGAATGGGGAAACACAGAAATAAAGGATGCACAAGCCCTTTCTCTTTTGTGGTGCCCTGCTCTGTCAGGGCAGTGACCAGCATCTTGGAAATTACCACATGAGTAATGGCAAATATTCTTTTTGTCTAGTCACAAGTCTTTGAGTGTGTTCACTATTTATCTTCTTTGGAAAATGGCAACTTGACTTGTAGCACACTGTCTGTATGCTGTCTCTTCCCTGAACCAGCAGAGTTTGCAGGGAGAGAATAAGAGGTTCCCTATTTTGTTACCTATGTCGTGGGAATCTCCATGAAGTGGGTCCCTGGGCAGCCACCAGCTCCACCAATGTACAGCAACAGTATAGATTTAGCACATACATGTATGATTTTTTTCATACTGTTCATTTTTACCCCATGAAATTCACAGAATTATCTCAAATGTGTCATTCTCCCTAGTCCATTCCTGGTGGGAAGCTAGTGTTGAGTGCAGCTGATGCTGTTGTTAGAAACTTCTGCACCTACATTAGTAATCTGAGCATGTAGTATCTGAGTGAATAAAAGGTATTCCTTTCTATTCAGTGTGTTGTGTGAAATAGAGGTGGCTGTTCTCCTCAATTTTTGAAGTTTCCACAAAATATATCAGTCTGAGATATATCTGCAATAGTTGTTGTATGTGCTGGAAGTCTGAGCAAATAAATGAAAATTTTGAAAAGAATTTGAAAAGCTATCTCAGAGTCTGAAAGATTGCTTTCAAAAGTCTTCCAGCATTTAAAGATAGATGCCCTCCAATAGCAGATTTATTCTGTGTTCTCTCTTACAATATCTTTGAGATTTTCCTAGCTCATAGGGAGCAAACTGAGGAAAAAAATTAAAGAGTTTCTGTATGAGCACACAACCATTTGATAATATCTATACCTCTCTTTGGAATGTGTTATTTAAGTCCTTGAATGAGTATGACTTGTATGATATATCTAGAAAGGAGTCCAAAGTTCCGACCCTAAATCTTATCTTGTGCTCTGGCTACATATACAGTGTAACATGCTACAAGTAGCATGTTACACTGTATATGTAAGGTATGCAATTACTGTTCTGTTTACTGCATGTGAGATTAATTCAGAGTCTGACTTGTACCTTGTGCATTGAACAACCATGACAAGGCTGCTGAGACTTGCCTATATGGCTGATCAGTCAGAGCAAATTACCTTGTCAATAGCTTATCTATGAAACTCCATGTATGTAGGTACTGAAATAGAAACAAGTTGGGGTTTGGAGGGGTTTTTTTGTTGTTTGGGTTTTTGGGGGGTTTTTTTGTTTGGTTTTTTTGTTTGTTTTGTTTTGGGTTTTTTTAATGGCTATAAATATTTTTACTGAATCTCTTTTCCTGCAAGCTAAGTTTTTAAGGCAGCAAATTTTAAAGTACTTCCAAAGTGAAAACTTTCTCCACGCAGAATTTGCTCAAGTACATTTAGCAGTGGTCAGAAATGTATGTACATCTTCCCTCTTTTGGGCTGTGATTCATCAAGTTTCAGAGTCATATTAGGCTGAAATCTTTTGCAAGAGTGAGGAAATCAACAAGAATAAATACGCTGGGGATAAAAGAAAGTTTCCTTATATTTCTAGCTGTTTCACATGGAGGGCTGACTCTTTTCACTTTTTGAGAAGCAAAGGTTATTTTTTATTGCATTTAAGCTTTCCAGCTTGCTTTGTTTTCCCCAATAGTTTGCTTTCCTTGACTCTGGAGGCCATAACAATAGGTTCATGGGATGGATGTTTAAAACCTTTTTTTTTCCAACATTACATATTTTCAGAACCAGAGATTGGCTGTGATCACAGGACTCACAGTGAGGAACATTGAGCAGGAGAGGAGAGAGCCTTGTTGGCAGCTTGTTTTGAGCTTCAAATAACAGGTCACTTTCCTCTCTCCTTGCTTCTTTCTCTCAGTAGTGTGGTTATATCCATACAGAACAAATCCTGCAGCTACTACATGTAAGTGTCTGTGCTTCGGCCCTTAGAAAATGTGTATCAGCCCCTGAGTGGATTCGTGCCAAGAGAAGTCTTTGATTAATTCTCTGTCGCCTTCCACTCTTTTCCAGAAAGGCTCTGATAGAACTAATAGGTTCCACAAAGCATCATTCAAAAACTATGGTGGAAAGAAGAAAGCACATCATGTCTTTAAAATTCATTTATGCTTTTTCCATATATAAAGAACATAAAGATAAACATAAGATATAAAGAACCTAATAAGCAACTTGACCTATACCCAGCCACATATATTTCTGCAGTAGGATTTTTTTTATTTTTTTTTTTTATGGATTGGTCATTAGATGTGTGGTTAGAAATGAGATGTCAGGACCAGATTTCATGACCTCATTTCTTTTCACTACTTGTTTGGCTTGTGAGATTTTTTTCTCTTGGTCTTTGTCAATGACAATCAAGTAACAAGCTACTTCCTCAGTCTACAAGAACCACTTACTCTTTCCTTACTTTTTCTTCTGGATAGAATATCAGGTATAGTTATTCTTACTGAAACAGGGTAGAATGCTTCAAACTGCAGGACTTTTATTCTTACAACATTCCAGCAACTTCTTCAGTGTTGCAAAAGATTTTCACCTAATACAGTTCTGCAGCTGAATGAATCACAGCTCAAAGCCAGGTGGCATATGTCTTGTGACTATACACTCTCATAAATACAGTACAGCAGAGCCTAAATGGAAACACATCTTTTTGAAACCATCTGTTTTTACAGATATCTGCAACAATAAAGAAAATAAAGGCTTTAAATGATGCTATGCTGTTTTAAACCTCAAAGGCATTTCCTATTGGTCTTTCTTTTTATCCTGAGAAGCTCAATTTGTTTCACTTGGAAATAGCTTAGCTGCCATATTTGTTGGTATGAGCTTTGGAGAATGACTATAGATGGCTTAACTATACATGAATATTTATAAAACAGAACTTTTTCCATGGTGGAAAATGCTGTGTTGCCCTCTGGTGAATGTAGTTTTGTCTTTGTACATTTTATAATAGCTTACAGGGTGAAGCCATTCCCCTAGTTTCTTCTTTCTTCATTTGAGGGAATTTGTGTTTGACCTGTTCAAAGACAATACTGAAGCAGCTCCCATGAGGCTGATAATCTTTAACTGTTATTTATTTAATTGCATCACATTGCTCTCATGATATCTTGATTGGAAAAAGACTTAATTGAAACAATATTCCTAAACTTGTGTATTTAAATTGCACTAGTGGTGCAATCTATATAATGTTAACACTGATTTGAAAAAAAAAAAAAAAGGGTTTCCTACTGGCGTCGAATCTGTTGTTCTGTCAAAGTTGTAGTCTTTTTTCTGTTGCGGACAGTGAGTGCTACAAAAAAAGAACTATGACAGTTTCACAACCAACAAATATCCTTGTGACTGAAATCTAATTTATAAGACTACAATATCTTTGCTAATGCTGTGGTCAATATTTTAGCTCTGTTTTCAGAATTTCTGTAGTCTCTTACATTGGTATTTAAAGATAGAGGAATTCTGCTTAGGCATCAGACTGAGTGGGGAAGAATGGCACACACATCATACCTTGCAACTGGCAGGTTTTTTCTGCATATAACTACCTGACAGCATGAGTTTGCAGGAAGCATGTTTGGTCTCTTTTTCCATCATGTCTCATTGTCAGCAGGCTGCTAGAGCAGGGGAATGTTGCTCTTGACCAGACTGAAAAAGGTTTCAGTCCCTGAACTGTGAAGCATAATTGGCCTTTTACTTGGGGCCAAAGGCACGTGCTGGAAGAGAAAACTTTCTGCCCGAGCATCTTCTCCCAGTGAAGGGAGAAATGAGATGTCACACCAATTATCTGAGCAGTGGACAGTGTAAGGAAAACTGGCTGCTTTGTGAAGCTGCAGCTGAAGCCACAATTACTGAATTAGGATGAGGAGTTTTTTTATACTTTTGGCCCTGCACTTGGCTGTCACACTGCACGCAACAGACCCCAGCACGTGTGGGGTCACCGGTTGTGACTGCAGCATGATGAGGCTGTGAGACTTCCGAGGGGATGGACAGAGGCATTGGGGCCTAAATCAGCCTTTGCTTTCAAAACCCTAAGTCACTTCGGTGGCATTCAGAAACAATTCCCCTGAAGGAGGTGAAATTATGTGGCTGCAGCTGATATCTGAACAGCAATGAAGATTGGAGTGATGCCTGAGAGCACAAAAAGCTGTGCTCTGCTTCAGTGTTGTGTTGTTGATGGTAGAAAAAAAATAATTCAGCTCATCAAGAATGTTTAAACAAGAACGGGGATTTTGACGAATTACTTCTCAGCAAAACTCAATCTGCCAAAAAGTACAACTGAATATGAAATATAATAGGCTATTGTGTTATCAGGAAATTAAATTTTTTGGAGAAAAAAAATTTCCACTTTTTAGATGGGACCACGTCATTCTCATCCAGGTGCTTTATATCCAAACTATACACTTTTCTGATGCATAAAAAAAATTTACATTGTGATACAGTTAATTAATATTCACAGTTTTCAGCAGGTGTGCTAACTCTTCATATGACAGTGGGGTGTTCTGCTAAGTGCTGTGACATGACAGCAGCTCTGATAAATGCTGAGATACTAAAATCTTTTAAGCAGCAACAGTATTCCAGCTGATAAAGCACCAGTTTAAAAAAATGGATTTATTTAGAGTTTCTAAGACAGGTAAACAGCCAAAGGAGTCCAGCAAGACACATTACAGTTGATAAAATGGTTAACAGTGTGTCACAGCTTACTATACTTCTATATATTTCTATTAATGTCCCTCAAAAATATTTAGTATATGCTCTATAAAGCATCCTTTTTTATCAAGTCCCCTTTTAAATATATGCGCTCTTGAGGAACACATAATAGAGAAAGAGGACTTTTTACCTGAGACACAGTCTAGGTATATGAAATAAATCCAACAATAAAATAAATCCTATAGAAAAAAAAAATAGTGAAACAGTAAACTTTAAAAATATTCACAATCTACTATGATATTTTTAAGATTCTTGCTATTAGATTATGTATTTTCTGCAGATCACTGTCAATGCTTAATGAACATGTGTATGAATGATATTGCTGATGAAGTTAAAAAACAGGACATGGAAATATGGTAATAGGGGTTTTATGAATCCTCAGAAAAGCTGTAGCTGATCATCTAATCGAAAACAGTTTTCCAACATGTATTGCAACAATATTTAAATTTTTTTGAATTTTTTTTGGGGGGAGGAATTAAAAGTAATGTTTTAGTTTAATATTAAAATTCATATTTCTCCAAATTTTAAAAAGGTAACTATATCTCTTTTTTATCATTTATCAAATTTCAATTATTTTTACAAATACTCCAGTCTTTGAATAATATTTTTGGATGGTTGGGTTGTTTTGTTATTTCTTGGTTTGTTTTTTCTAGAATCAATACCATCCTTCCTATATTAATAACTAATATTAAATGTATATAGTGAGAGAAATAAATTTAACAGCAGAATTTAGAGAGACACAGGAAACAAACTTCAAATAAATACTTTATATCAGCCATCAGGATTTGAAAAAATCATGATCAGTTCCACTTATCTTTGGAAGGGCACGTTTGCTATAATTTAATTTAGAAGCAAGTCCTACTGTAATATCTCTGCTTTCTAGTCGTTTCTAGTTGGGCAGGAGCTAGACCCATTGTAGGACTATTCTAAATAGAAGGAAAATGAAAAAAGGCTCTGTTTGAAGAGCCTTTTCTCACTAAAAAGCACTGTACTCCATCCAGGTGCCTTACCTTTGAGCATCACGGAGTAAAGCAGGTGATTGCTGTTACTACAGAATAATGAAAAGACTGTTTTTATCCTCTCTACAACATTCTAGGCAGAAAGATTAGAAAGAGGAAATCCTCCCAGCCCTGTTCCCACCACGTCACAGGATTGAGCAAGAGACAGATCCCCTTAGTGGTTTGGTATTGCGTGTAATTTGAAATTATTTTCACTACTTTCATAGCTTCTAGTTGATCAGTTAAAGATACATGCATGTTAAGGTTCTTGTTAGGCAAAAATAGGGCATTAAAAAAACTGAAAAGGATTTTTTTGGAAAATCACAGAAGGGACCACAGTAGATTTAAATTCCGGTCAAAAGATGATACTCAGTAAATCAAAAATCACAGTGCTTGGAGGAAAGGAGGAAATACTTTCTGTCACATGCTGCCTCTGTTCTTAAACTTAGCAAAGAATGCTATTTGCCTCCTTTACTCACTTCAAAGAAAAGTTTCCTTTTCCTCCACCTCACTTCTTGCAAAGGTGCTATCACCCAAACACAGCAGATAAGATTTCAGGGTTTTTTTTATATTTTGCATGGCTCAAGTTCAAAAAAAGAAAACAGCATGCCCTGCAGAGATTTTAATTCTCTTCTCTTCTCTTCTCTTCTCTTCTCTTCTCTTCTCTTCTCTTCTCTTCTCTTCTCTTCTCAATTTTTTTACTTTTGGAGGGGGAAAGAAAATTCAAGATATTATAATACATCTCTACTGCTTTTTCAAGGCAATTAATTTTTTAAATGAAGAAGAATAGTAGCTAGCTGGTAGAAACTGTAACACTGCATTTTTTAGTATGCTCCTTGCTGCTACTGCTTCCTTATTTTTGCTCTTAAAGTAACAATTTAATAGTGATAGAATGTGTTCTCTAATGCATCATGATGGTCCACTTGCCTGAGTCACTGCTATTTAGCCATTCTACCAAAGACATAAAAATTGGATTTCCCCTCGCTCACTGCCTCTACTAAAATCCCCAGGTATTGTCTGAAAAACACATTTATAGGCACAAAGCATATGGTTCACAGGCTTCATCAGCAGGTCTGAATGTCTTCGAAAATTCAGATAGCTCCCCAGCTGCATTTTAAATTCAGTTCCTGATTATCCTCTAAAGTAAATGGACAGACAGATTTCACATCCCAGAAAAGTTCCTTTTTTAGTAAATGAATGTTCTCATGGAGCTCTTTAAAAAGGCAAAAATGCTTGTTTCATTTTGTTTTGCCTTTCAAAGTGAATTTATGAAGCCAGGTCTTATTGTACTGAGTACCGACTGGCGGACATTTTAAGATAGTGCATCAGTTTCTGAGCTACTTCAGAGGCTTATGTATCCACTGCTGTATTTCATTAAATATTCATTGCAAAGAAACAAAAGTGGAAGTAACTAACTCTTACCTGGATCCCATTCTCCCACTTATGAAGAAAAATATAAAATCTTAAAAGAATGCGAAATCTCATCTTGTGAGAGACAAAGCTCTCCAAGGATCATGTAATACTCCCCCTTTTGTGCCTTAGTGGTGCTCATGTCTGCAGCTGCAAGACTATATAAAGAAAATTATTTTAACTGCAAATTTTAGCAATGGGATGATTTTGTGATGCAGAATCAGTGTCCTGAGTAATCAGGATGGTGCAGTCGTCACTGGTGTGAGCTATAACATAAAAGATTTTAGTTCTTTTTCTGCTTGTGACATGAATCATCTATGTTTTGCTGTTAATGGCATACCTGTTCTATGAGAGTCATCTCACACTTCAGCTTGAGGACTCAGCTAAGACATATGCATTATTGCCTTGTTCTATTTAACAAGTGATGAGTAAAAGTCCTCGCAATTATGGATTTTTAATTATTATATCTCCAGGGAAGAGTAAGCTGTAAAGAGATAAATTGGAAATAACTGGTAAAAGCCATTTGCTTTCTTTACTTTATGAAATTTCTTTGTTAGGTTTGCGGGGGAAGGGTGTTGTTATTTTTTCCCCTTAAAATTGTCCTCAGTGTGCCCTTAAATAGAGGATATATATGCTTAATTTTAGTTTGGCTTTACTCTTGCAACCCCAAGCCAGTTTTGCTAGCTGCCATTTTGCCTTAGTGTAAAAGTAGGTCACCATGTTTCATCAGATATGCTACCTTTAGAGTTGCCTTTTCAGCTAAAGTCATACTTTAACTTCCTTTTAAATCACAGCTGATTTCCAGTTCTTTAAATTCCCATTTTTGGCCTGCCAGAAAACTACTTATATTCTATTATTTACTTCCCTCCTTTTAGAGCTATATTAGTAAACCTAAAAATTTACGTGCAAGTTAATAATTTTTGCAGTGTTCATGGAGAAGTAGTAGCATAACTCAAGAATACTGTCTCATATTGTATGTTTCTACATTATGTGCTGCTCTGTTGTAATAGGCAGTGAAAGGAGAAATAATAGCACAAAAGGCAACAAGCCGTGGTGCCAGAAGCTGGTTTTAATTTCTTTTGTATCTGAGCTGCAATTTCTGAATTTCACCTGCCACTGTGGCGCTGCCAATAGCTGAAAATGACTGGAGCACTGGATGGTCTAGCCATATGTAAGAAATCCCACAGATTTCATTCAGAAATTATAAAATGGGTCCTCTGTTACTTTTCCTTCCCTGCTACTGCTGATGGCTCCAAGCCATCTGTCTTGCTCTTAGCTAAACTGCTACCCAACACCAATATCTGTAACATCCAGCTGTTCTGTGAGATTCATTCATCTTTGTTCACCTCATCATCTGTTACCTGTATGCTACAACTGCAGACATTCATAATGAATTTAACTTCTGCATTACAATTCTTTCGAGTTAAAGCCAGTAGTAAAATCACCATCAGTAAAATTCCTTGGTTTAATGTAAGACACTTTTTTCTCTAAGTGCCTGTATGAAGTATAATTACTTTTTACATGTTATGTTCTGAACATGATTGCTGGTTATTGCCTTGTGCAATGGGCACTTTTTTTTGTCATTTCCTATCTTGTTTTAGTAACACTTAACTAACAGGCAGTGAGATAGGACAGAATGAATGTCATTTAAGAGGTGATACTTCTCTATCCCTTCCTGCTTCAACAGATCAGTCAATTGGTTTGCCAGAATGCATGGAGGTTTGTCAGGACTCTCTTCCAAGCAGCTGGAATTAAGGAAATCTTTTGAAGGGATATCTCCTACTCTGCTCTAACAGCTTCTGTGATTTGAGAGGCCACAGAAGGAATACCAACTAAAAAACATCCTCAGTGAGCTGAGGAACAGAAAAGGCAAAACATAGGATAGAATATTTAGAGGTTTAATAACAAATTTCCAGAGAGAAGACACGTAGGTGGTAATTTCAGTGTGTCTTGCTATTAACATTGGTTTTCCTAATATGTTTATTTGTTTATTGCGGGGGAGGTGGATGGGAAAGGAAATAAGTGCTTTGGCTGAAGCTGTTTCTTCTGTTATCTGAAAGAGTAAAGAAAAAGAGACTCCTCCCATCTCGAGACACAAGCAGATCAAGCACTTTGACACACCTTTACCAGATTTACCTCCACTCTTTTCCTCTCCCATTACACAAGTCTGATGGAAATGACACAGTTTGTTTACATGGAATCACAGTGAATTCCCTTTCAGGGAAAAAAGAGCAAAAGAACATCACTTCCATCCCTCAGTGAATTAGAGCCATTGTTTTTGATTTCCTGGTGAGTAATTGAAGGCTTTTACAGCTAGAAGAAATTATTTATAGAGTCATGAAAAATGGATTAACTTTCCTGAGTGCTTCATTGATATTTTAGGCATCCACTTTATTCCAATTAAACTTATATAATCTAAAAATCAATGAACTTCTTTATTTTAGAGAATAAATTATAGAGGAAAATAATTTGTTTAGTCTCTGTGAACTGCCTTATTGCCACATATTTTATATATGTAATCTCTGCAAGGAACAAAAGAACTTGGAGTGCTATTACACTCAGTACAGACAGAAACCTTTCCTTTATTCTATCCATTTAATAAACTGTTCAACTACTTGCAATGGCTACAACCAAATGCCTCAGAAGGAGGGGTGGAAATGCACAGATCTGACATATGTGTCCCCAAAATTAGGTTTATAGAGTTCCCTATTGCTTACAGAATTTTTCAGGCTCAAAATATACCTCAAATACCTGTCATAAAATCCATTTCGGTATTTTTTTGTGTACAGACAGTATGTTTGTCATCTAACTACTCTAGAATTTGATTCTATTTAACATGTCTATTTAACTTTAGAGAATATATAGCTAACTAGAGAGAAGTAGCATATTTAATGTTCATAACTAAACTAACTTTAGAAAATACGATACAGTCTTTATTTATGGGAAAAAAATAATTCTGACTCTGGATGCTGAACAGAGCATGGAGATGGTAAGCTCCTAAGTACCACTGGCTGTAAGTGGGCACTGTTACCATGTCAGCAATTAGCATCAAGTCTGTAACCAAATCCCATTATCTATGTCATTGGTGAAGACACTGAACATCACTGGTCCCAGTAAGGACCCCTGAGGGACACCACGTACTGTTGATGTCCATCAGGACTCTTGAGCCATTGACCACTACCCTCTGGATGTGACCATTCAACCAATTCCTTAGCCATCAAACAACCCACCCATCAAATCCTTCTGTCTCCAGTTTACAGAGGAGGATCTTGGGGGAGGACCGTGTCAAAGGCTTTACAGAAGTCCAGATAGATTTCATGCATAGCCTTTCCCGTGTCCATTGATATAGTCACTCCATTGTAGAAGCTTGGTCATGCAGAAAATGTCGTGCTGGCTGTCCTGAATCACCTCTGTCCTCCATGTGCCGTAGCAAAGCTTCTGGGAGGATCTGTTCTATGATCTTCCCAGGCACAGAGGTAAGACTGACAGGTTGGTTACTTACAAACATTCTTAATGACTACATGCCATTTAGGAGATTGTCTTTGTTATTTCAGTGGGTTTGTCTTTGTTATTTCAGTGGGAAAGTATACAAGCATTCTAAAATTGGTAGCTGTAGTTTTTCAGTAATTTATTCTATCCTTTTAAGTGAAAGTGAAGCAGGTAAAGTGAGAGGTGAAGGCCTATATTAAGGAAAGTCAAGCAACCGTACATTTTAGAAAAATGCCTGCAGTATCAAGTCTTATTAAGAGCAGCCTATAATTTGAAATTAGTTTTTTTTTTTAAAAAAAAAAAATAGAAATTTACCTTTCTCCTTTAGAACTTGTGGAGAGGTATGTCTTCATGTCTTCAAGTGCTTGAGGAAACTTTTTAATATTGCCAGGACCTAATTATCAGCTAATGAAATATTTCACTTTTATATGGCATCTACTATTACTATCTAGTTGCAGCTTGAAATAACATTAAGGTCTTCTAAAGAATATTTCTAAGGACAATTTCATAGAAAGTTATTTCATAGAGAGCTTAAATCTGAATAACAAATGGTTTAATAAATACTTTCAATATATGGGTAGAAAATAGAACAGCTCTTGAAAGGTAGAAGTTCTAAACACTGTGTTTCATCCCTGCATATATTAATGTGAGATCTATTATCCTTTCTGAAATGTGTTCATTAGTGGCAGAAAAATAAATGTAAAATCTTCAGTCAATTTAAATAACTCATTTTATTAAATTAGGACGTGTGTTTTTACCTCCCCCAAACCACCTTCTTCCTCCCCTTCTTAGCAAAGTACATGTAAACAAGACTAATTCCTCATGTTACAACATAAATACAAAGTTCCTTGAAGGAAAGACATTTTACAAGAGTCCAAGACTTTTTCCTGTCCTTGGAGGACATTTCCTACACTTTGAACAGCGTTCTGTCCTTAAGATACCTCTAGGGAAGTAATAGGATGGCTATGTTGTATAACAGAGATAGAAGAATATGATCAAAAACAGATGATGAATTTTGCTGTTTTCATGCAGCAAGAAGCTCTAACAGAGCTCAAAGGGGACTGAGTCTGCAGTGCAACCATTCGCTGAGGTAATCTGAGGCACAGCTGATGCTAATTACACCTCAAGCTCATAACCATTTTCAACTGCCAGCCATTCCATCCCCTTTGAGCAGCCCAGAAGTGGAGCATATCTTTCTCCACAGTTAAAACCAGACAGGTATAAAACATGGTTTGGATTTTGAGCTGCATTTCTGTGTGTTAGTTTTTGGTAAGGGTTAGTTTTTTCACCCGGCTTTTCAGGTGTGCAAAGAAACTGCCTGGGAGCACCAAAGGAAGTGTTCAGCTGTACCACCTGTATGTCTTAGACTTTGTGTTTCATATGTGTTTAGCTCTCACATTGTACTCACAAAATAAAATTATCTTTAAAATGTAGTATTTGTAGAATAGTTATCCATTTGGTATAAATCCTTCATTCCTATTTTGTCCTATGTCAAACAATCTAAACTATACTTCTTGTTATTTTTTTTTCTGTCTTTATTTTTTTTTTCCAATCAAAGCTGTATTTTACTTACATAAAAATGTGGTGAAAAACATATTCCCTCCATCCTGTCAGACCAAATTTGTTGTCTGACTTCAGACCTTATGTGCTGAGTCTCATTTTATGGCAATTTTTTTATAGACTAGTTATAAATCTTTGTGAATGGAGTGTTTATAATGAAAATACTACCAGGCCAGGAAATATTGGCCACACTAAAGATCAGCAGAATTATAACAGCCACAGGATTGAACAGTGCTGATCAATCAGCCTCTAGTAGTACCCCATTTTCAAAAGTAGGATACTGTCTCCACACCTGACACTTTTTATCAATGTAAGTAATTTTTTTCCTTGTGTTTCCTTTAGATACTCTAATATGAAATTAAAAATTCCCTGTTTCACTCCACCCCTGTAGTATCAGTAAAATTGCATGAAACCTGTACAGTGTTTTTTTGAAATAGTGTATCCAAGGGGAAATGTCAACATTATTTGAAACGCAATAAATATTTAACAGGGACATATTCCAATCATCAAAGTGATATGCAATGTATAAATTTGCATTTTTGCATTGCATTTTTCAGTAAGAGGCTTTCTGCTACATCAGATTTCATCGTTGATTTTTTAACAATGTATCTGATAAAAATCTGTCTGTTGATTGGGCATTTAGTTTGGCTGTAATAAAAACACAACATAAACATTGTGAGGAAGGGAAAAATGAATACTGAGCTAACAAATTGGTAAACCGAGATGATAGCACTAGATACATAGCTATCAGCTTTAAATTATTCTGGTAGGAGCAATTTGCAAGGATGTAAAAGAAAATTATGTTCTCAATCTATTTCTTCACAGAGATCAAGAAACAGTTGATTCTCAGAATGACTTCCTGGTCTACACAGGAGTCAAAAGCTGACAGCAAAGTGTGGAACTCTACTTAAACACAGCAGAAAATCATTATTTAAGGCAAAGTAACTGAATCCACACAATTATATCTATCTTTCAAGCGTGTTTTTTTTTTTTTTCACTAGCTTTATACTCATCCTACTTTTTAGTTACTACAGAAGTAGGGTATTTTTTCTGAATATTTCCTTTTGTTGGTTTGTTATGTCCCCATGATGTGAAGTAAACACTAAAATAATTTTCTTGTTGAAGTTTTCCATAACTGTTTTCTCTTCCCCCCACTTTAGCCTTTCCCACACTCACTTAGGATCAGAACGTTCTTTCCTTCTCATTTGTTGCATTTTGCCATCACCTTATCATTAGGATCCAATTCAAATGTTCCTTGAAGTGAAGGAAATTTTCACTTTCAGGAATTTCTCCTCTACCATTTTTTTCCTTACTATCAACAATATGGAATGCCTCAGTTTTGTGAAGTTTCTGTTTAAAAAGCTCGTTGAGCTTGAATAGGAAAGTGAAACTACACATATTGCACATAAAAATGCTTAGTCTCTGTTTGCTTTCATGGTAAATTAAATAAATTTACTTGGTACAGGCATAAAGTTCAAAAACAGAGTTAATGTTTTCATAATAAACCTCAATTTTACAACTTAAGTGAAGATGTTTTATATTAGGTTTTACATTAGTTTCTGTTTGACTGAGTCTGTGGTTTAAAGGGTAAATTAGGCCAGGGATGTTGGCCACCTTATACACTTTTCCCGGGATGGGGGGGGGGGGGGGAATTTACTATTTGTATTTTAAATCCTAAGGAAATTGAAAATGTTATTCAATTAACAATGAAAAGGAAATATTTTAAAATGGAATGGGAGAGAGTTTGACATTCATTCTCTTAATGTATTTCCAATGTATTTTATCATCAATTTAAATTATTGAAAAGTATTTCTAATAAATAAACCATTTTCTTAAAAATCTGTCTCAAAAATTAGGTTTCCTGATATCCATTCTCCCTTAAGATATATACTGGATGAAATTAAATCCAAAATTATTTTAGAATATACAAACGTTGGAGCCCAGCTGTGTTCCCTGGAGTTTTAATTCTAATGATAGTTAAATTCAAGAGAAAATTTGTTTTTACTTCATTTGGAACTGAAACAGGCCCACAGTTTCACTTTCAATAAGTATATGGAAATCAATATGCTGTAATGTAGTTTATGCTATTTTTCAGTTTCCATCTGCTCCCTTCCATTGCATCTTTTTGTGAGTGACAGCATAATAATTGCTGTACCAATTAATGCCCTTCCAATCCAACTGCATCATTACTGCAAAATAAATGTTTTGCTTTGTAGCAGTTTGTCCTGCTATGAAACTTTGCTTTAGTTATTCCAGTCATCTAACAGCAGAAAAGGAAAACCTGCTTTGTCATCAGTAGCTCAATAGAAGACGCTGTATATTCAATATGGAGAGTTGGCAGAATTTTAACCAGTATCAATTCATAAATAGGATAGGAGCAATCATTTATTTTCTACATTAAATGAAAGTATCCTTTTTGATGCAATAATAGCCACTTAACTGATTTGAGATTGAAGTAAGGGGTTTTTTTTGAGGAATATTTTCTTCATCCGGAATAAATTGTGGAGTCTCTTTCTTTGCAACAAAAGCTCCTAGAGGATAAAGGCTTCCATCTGAAATAAGCAGTCATACTAATTTAGTTTTTTCCAGTAAGAGTTTCATTTTACCTAGTGGGTTTTCAGTGCATAGCTACAGTGCCTTTCCTACTTTGTCCTGTGTCTTAACAAAAGTGCTGCAAAGAATGTCAGAGGTTGGAGCACTTTGAGACATTTCCCCATCCGAATCCTCAGTGCAATTTGTGAGCCTCCTCTGGTATAAACAGAATCCTTCATGCTGTTGGGAAAGTCCTTAGAGACCATAAATCTAGATTAAAGGCTGGTACTAGTTTTGTGAACTTTTCTGGCTCAAGGGCTGCATTTATATTGTCCAGTGAGAATGGCGTGAGAAAACAACATAGAACTAATGCCTTGTTACTAACATTTTATTCCTCAAACTTCTGTTTGTTAATTGGATTTTTTCCTCCTCCTTGCACTGTCCTTTGCGCATGGATAAAATCTCATCACCTCTGTTTTACTGTTTTCCAGACTGTTCTATTTGTTGTGAACAACAGAATTTTCCAATTAATATTTCTGAAAAGAAAAAATAGCTTTACAACAAAACAAGTGATTCACTTTATTTGGTCTTAGCTTGCACTGACTGATTCATAGAAATTTCTTTTCAGTAACCCTGTTTTTCTATAACATTTATAGAAACATCTATAGCAATCACAGGACTCTTGTCCTCATGAAGTCTCAGAGCGCTCCCAAGTACAATATACAATACTGATAAAGATATCCAGTCACCTTTAATTTAATGACTTCAATTTTGTGCTCATAATCTTGGAAATGGAAATGTCAAATTTTGCTTTCAAAAATAAATTTGTTATTATTACCTAGAAAAATAAAACTGCATTAGAATTACATCCTTTTGTTTGTAAAGTCGTCTGCTCAGATGTTAAGAAATCCCAGATGAAAGCTCACTGTGCAGCTGCAAAAGTCTCTTTCTTTATTTTCCCTAATGACTATCTCATATGAGGTAATTAAAGGCCTGCAACAAAAGCTGAAACACAGGCGTCTCTGGTTCTATTATTTTTTAATCATTGTACTGCACAAATATAAACATATATTAGATCTTTTATTTAAAAATCTTAGTCAGAGGGCTTCAAAAGTGGTCCTGCCTCAGACATGTGAGCAGTCTGGTGGCAGTTGCATTCACCTGTGTTTGGTTCCATATTGCTCACAGGTCATCGTTTGCCAAACAAAGTACCTGGCACTAAAACCAGTCTGAGAAAACACTGCCATCTCCTCTTGGCTGCCTGTTCCTGCTCTTCAGCTTTGCCAGTACGGTGATTTGTAGGGCTCTTGCAATCCAGATGACCAAAGTGCTTCAGTCTACAAAGCAGCCTTTCTTTCAGTCACAATGGCACAACTGAGGGACAGTGAGCAACAGTGTCAGTACAGAAGAGAAAGGGAACGTTTTCAGCTGATTTTTCACAGAAAGTGTAATGTCGAACCTTACCCACAGGCAGATGGGAATTTTAACACAGGACTTGTACATCAGAGATGAGTGCTCTAACCAAAGAACATCAGAAGGTCCTTGAATTCTCGTACTAGAAAAGAAAAGTGTGACCTTTATTTCATTTAGAAAAGAAAAAGGTTTAGCACCTGCCTTCTGGTTAAGAATTTGAATTCTGAATTTAAAGCAGAAGCATCTCCCAATAAGCAGCAGTAAGGGAGCTTTTAAAGTTTATCCCCTGATCTCTTCACATCTTTTTTTTTTCCTTTTCATTTAGCTGGGTACTGCAAGTTTTCTCTCAGAAGTTGTGATCGATCTACTTATATGTACATCAGTCACTGCTGTTACTAGGAAACCATTGGGATTTTCCTCTAAAGAATTGTTATAAATAAGCACCATGCCATGAAATAAGAACCTTGTGTCTACTGCCTCTGCGTCCAACATAATTAAGATCAGGAAAAATCTAATCTTAGTGTAATTTGCTGGGTTACATTAAATTTTCTTGATGGATCATTCATACCTAATTGCTTTGGACTACAGCTTCATTGCATTCTATAACCCTGAGAGTAAATTTGAATAAAGGATGAAGTAGGCTGAATAATACTTACGTTTCCAAGGTCCTGTCCTAGAACAGAAACTAAAGAGTACATTTCCTCTGTAAGCCAAAGGGGAAAAAACTCTCACAGTTTTGGTGGCTTTTTCTTTTTTTATTCAGGTCATGAAGTGTGTGTTAATCAAATTCATCTTATGCTGACTTCAGAAGAATTGTAGAGAAGAGTTAGTTTTGTATTCTTGAAAACAGCTGTGGAACCAAAGAGCTGCAAAATCCGCAAACAGCATTCTTCTTCTTCTTCTCACTTAACCTTTTAAGGCCCAAATATGACTGAAGCAGGAAGTTTAGAAAGCTGTGTAACTTTAATTCTTTGCTGCAAAAACTTTCCCTGTATCTTTAGCTTCAAAATCCTTACTGCTGACATAAAGCATAATTTTGGAGGCACTGCAGTACCTGAGAGTCCATATGGCTGATCAGCTGTATGAGTATTCAAATAATATTTAGTAGGAATTCACATAAAAGAATCCATTATAATTTTAGAATTTTCAGTATGTGATATACAGAATTTTAATAAAAAGCTGGAAAAAAAAAAACCCTAAATTTTTGAATTTTACTACTTAGAAGTCTTAAGCCAACTTGGAACCACTGGGCTATATTTCATTATTTTGCCACCATTATTTTTTATTCATTTATTGAAATATATTAACACAGTTCATTGCTTTTTGAAAAATTCAAATTGAAAGTAAACATATTGCATAAATCCAGTCTTTCCTAAACTCACAAATTGTCTATTACCCATAGCTCTCTCATTTCATTTGAACCAATATCCTCTACTCTTTTTACTAGTATCTTCACAGATTGATGTCATACTGTTTGGCTTGAGCATCAACCAAGTACCTTAGACCTCTTGGTTCTGCTGAGCATGCCTTAATCTTTTGAATCTGTGTGTCTGCTCTTTCACTACATATCTTAGCAGTCAGGAGAGAAGTCAGTTGTCCTCATTAACCCCTTTGGTTACAGAATGGCTAAAATCAGCCCTGTTGTGAGACTAGTAGCTACAAATTTTCTTTCAAAGAACAATAAGAAATGTGCTAACCTTTGAGGCATATATACAGGAAATTAAAGGCCTGAATTTAATTTCCTTTTTAAACCTAATAGGTTCAAATTCATCTTCTACATTCTAAGACATTGCCTAATTCCTTAGCTAGAAATTAGTTTAGTAGGGACACTCTTCATCCCTGTATTAGAGCTGCACTATTCTACAAAGGTGCATTCAAAATTAATTATATGAGATACAGCACATGGCACAAATAGGCCTGGGTTTAGGGAACTCTTTTGGTTGGTAAGTGTCTTTACTTCTGGCCATTGTCACAGAGACTGTTTTCCATTTTTTTTATAAAATACATGAAGAGAATGGAATTAAATGATACATTGACATATTTTATTTATCTTTATGAGTAAGAAAGATACAAATTTTGCATAGGAAATCATGTGACTGGTTTAGCAGTTCCTTATGGATAAAATGATTCTAGTTTCTAGGTAAGAAAACAAGATTGTACATCCTTAGAAGGAAAAATGCTAGATTTGCAACACAAACTTAAAACCTACAATTATGCAACTTCTTAAGTTTATGTTTGCATTAAATTGGAAAAAAAAAAAAACAAAAAAACAAACAAAACAAAACAAAAACCTGACAGTAATAGTGATGATGCAAATCCCAAATAAAAGCAAAAAATGAATGAAGGGCTTACTTAATATCATGGTTAAAAGTTGGTCAAGGCAAGAAAACTTTAAGACTCAAACATTATCTGTCTTTTTTCTTTGTAGCTCAAAATTCAAAACCACCATACACTTTTATTCAGTCTGATGCGAAAGCTTTTTGAAACAGATATCATTTAAACCTCTCATTTCAGTCAAGTTTTGATAGCCAATGTCAATTTAGCCCAGTGAATGAATAGTAAAAATACACATAAAAAATTCATCCTGTTTGGTTGTGCTATGAAAGGGATTTTTATGAGCATTGATGTGCCACTGAGAATTCAGTTTTTAGTTTAATTGTCTCCAGTGTCACTAAGATGTACCTTTTATTCTATATTTCATTTAGTTGGGATTTTTTTCTCTCTTGGTCCTAGCAATGCTTTGATAGACTCATGTTCAGGAGGAATCATGATTTCTTTTTTTTTTTTTCATGAGGAAGTCAGTAACATGTTATCATAAAACTTTTCCAAGTGCAAGTTAGGACAAAGCTTTCCCAAATCCAGTGAACAGCATTCTTGGTTCCAGCACTACTGGGCCAGTCTAGAAAGCTGCTAAGTGTTTTGAAACATTTCAATGTGAGCTACATTCTTTAGTGTTTGTGTCTATACCATTACAGCTATTCTTTAATATATCTGTGGTTGAAGTAAAAATATGATTTTGCATTCCTACAGATAATACATGTGTTAAAGACATTTTTAAAAGCATTATACAATATCATTTTAAATCCAAGCTTCAATATACATTTAAAAAAAAAAAAAAAAAAAAGGAGAGTAAACACTATAAAGATACACCTTTCAGAAGTTTACTTTTTTTTACTAATTAAATCCCAATTTCAAAAGGGAATTCTAAGACAGGAAAATTATCAAATTACAGAATTGGGTCATAAGAGTCACCTGAGTTTCATCACTGGCTTTTCACACATGGTTTCCCATCTTGCTGATGGAAGCTATGGTTATATGAGATTCACAGGCTCATATGAAAAAACATCTTGCATATCCTCTTCTCAGCCTGTATTCTGCCATGTGCACCATATTCCACCTCCGGAGCATTTTGAAATGAGAATGATGCTATGTTTACCTGACACACTGGCATCCTGTTTGAAGGACAGCAAGTACATGAAGCGGCATTTGTGGAACTAATCTCTTGGAAACCCCTGGCATTACTTCCACTATTTGAGCAGTGCTTCAGATAAAAAAGAGTTGCATTAGTTGTTTGTCAGCTCTAACACGACTGAGACTTATAGAGTAGAAAATGTACAGATATTACACTCTGAAATTTAAAAAAAAATCTGACCCTGAGTTATACCTGAGTTGAGTCTGGGACCTTCTGCTTTGCTGGGAATGTGTCACCCTCTTGTGCCCTCTCCTGCAGCCCCAGAAAGGTCCAACGTAGCATGGCTGCTCTGCAGCGCCCTGGCACCATGGAGCAGTATGAACTTAGTCCATCAGAGTCTGTGCCCATGGTGAAAGGCTTCGAAGCCCAGTTACACCTTTTGCGTTCACCTCTCCCCCCGTCCAGGTCACAGCCTCAGCACAGCGAAGGTGTCCC
The DNA here is from genome assembly GCA_035222235.1 of Margarornis squamiger. Taxonomy (NCBI): domain Eukaryota; kingdom Metazoa; phylum Chordata; class Aves; order Passeriformes; family Furnariidae; genus Margarornis; species Margarornis squamiger. The sequence continues at coordinate 94,547,826 of JAWWTY010000077.1, read as the reverse complement.
GGGCGCAGACGTTTCCCAGCTACCCCTCAGAGCAGGATGAGGAGCACCAGCAGTCCCTGTCGCTGGCCAGCAGCTACGCCTTCAGCTACGGCTCGGGGCTGGTGCAATGACAGCCGGGGGTGGCCGGCCGAGACAGACACTTGAGCCTGGAGCCTGCCGCCAGGGCGGGGGAGCCGCTGGCCTCCTCCACACCCACGATTTGCCGTGAAAAATGATGCCTACCAGCTCCAGCCGGGCTGCCGCCAATGCAGAAACTTGGAGAGGTGGCTTCCCCGAAGCAGAGGCTAAGTCTTTATTTATTTATTTTGCCGTTCTTTCTGTCGATATGTTCAGAAAGGAGAGGGTTGGTGGGTTGGGGGGAGGGAGGAAGGGGGACATGTTCGTGTTGTGAGAAAGTGGTGGAAACAAATGAAACTGTGTTGGTTGATGTGAAGGTTTTCTGCATGACTGGAGAAGGTTCCTTCTGGGGCTCCATTGAGATGGAGCATTTAACACTGGGGCCTTCCTTCCTGCCTCCACCAGCAGGCCAGCCTGTCTTCACCCGTAACCTTTTTAAGTCCTTGCTGCAGCCTACTGATTCCCGCTGGTGTCGCTGAAATGTCGCCAACTCGAGATGCAGTGTCAGTGCTGCGGGGTCACCTTCAGATCCAAGCAAGTTCACTCACTGCCCTAGAGGGTGGTTGGGTGTTTTTTGAGCCAGACACCGACATATACTGGAACAGCAGGCTGATGTGTTTTGTTGGGAATAGGGTTTGATGTGTTAAGGTAAGGTTATTGCCTGGTCCGGCTCTTAAATTCCCAGGGCACAAATTCATCCCTTATTAATACATGCACAATTCTCATGATGCCCCTGAGAGCTGTGAACATCCATATCAGCAGCACAGTCTTGTTCTCAAAACTGCTGCAATGTCTTCTTATTTGCAAATTATTTAGGTAACTGTGCCTGCAAGCCTGACTTTAAAAAGCAAGAAAACTGTTCTTCAGACAAACAAAAGCAGGCTACATCCCCAGCTGGTGACCGTCTGTGCCACAGCTGCGCCAGAGGTGGTAGAGCTGAGCTCTGGTCTTGTCTTTCTGGTCAGCATTACTTTGATTTTCTCTGTTTCCTTCTCAGATTTCTGTTTTAGATGCACATTGTATCCTGTATGAACATGTGTCAAGAATCTGTTTTCTTTCGAAAGGAGGATGAATACCTCTCAATGGAAATTTTCTGTCTTTGGAAGACATCTTTAAAAAAAAGAATTGTAGTCTTTGTGTTTGTAATAGGTAATGAGGGAATAAGTTGGAAGGCATACCTGTATGAGTTTTATCTATCCTGAACATTTAGATTTTTGTAAGTTTTATCAAATATTTATGTACTCCTTACAATGCCCTGAAATGTTTGAAATTGTGAGGAGAAAAATCTGCCCTCTTGTATGATCTGAGCAGCCTTGTGTTCTGTTCCCAGTGTGAAAAGATTGCCATGATTACCAGAGGGATTCGTCTCATTGGTTGTTTCTCAGGACAGGTTGAGGAAGCGTATCAAGGAGGAGACATATAGACTCTTTTCCAATGAAACAATCGGGTTTATGTACCATAATTTAACTGAAAAAGTACTGTTGGGTTGTTTTATATACGCACATATATATATATGTATTAAGAGGTATGGATGAAACTTCTGCTTTGGATTAAACATTTACTGACACAGTATGTTCAGCTTTTCTCAAACCATTTTCCGGGCTAAGAGACCTTGCAGACTTACAGCTTTCTACACCTCAGTGAACAGCTGCTGAATAAAAAAGCTTTGTGATCTGCTTGAATGAAACACTTCTACCCCACAACAATCACCTTTATTTATTTTTCCCCTTTTCCCTTGTCTCATTCACTACCTCTTTTCCTTCTCATAGTGCTGCCATACTCAGGAATAGAACAGCTCCCTACAGAGAGTATTTTGATGAGCTAAAATGAAAAACTGCTCTCCCACGCTGTCAGGGAGCTGTACCTATGGTGCTCTCTGAGCTGTACCCGTCAAGGAAGCTTCATTCACACTTTTATTTAAGAAAAAATTTGGTTGACATTTTGCTTGGGGAAAATTTCCAGTTTGCAAATGTTGAATGCAAAATGTGATGCAAACAGATAGATATTCTGCTGGTGTAATTCTGTTACTCCATGCAGGTTTGCCAAATATATGCCTTTTGGGGAACTGGTCAGTTATTTTTGGTCTTTTGCAACTGGTATTCTTTCACTTGCCCTGAAATTGCATATATTTTCTTTAAAACTCCTTATAGTAGGTTTTCAATATGTTCTACAGATTTCAATGCTGTGTCCATATAATTATTTTCCTCTGTGACTTGAATACTAGATATTTAATAATTACATATTCTACACAGTCCAAAAGTGGGGAAAAGGCAAAACAGAAGAATATCAGATCTGCTTTATAGTTCCAGTGCCCATGAACTTTAGGAACCTCTATAAATCCTAAACCTAGTATTTTAACTGTGTTTAGATAAAAACCATAAGATCTGTATAATGTGCTCTTTCCATTTTCTGTCTGTGGCTTTGTCTTCCTGCGCAGTACATGAATATTGTCTAGTTAATGAAAATGTAGATGCTACTTTTAAAGAAAACACACAAGAAGAGAGAAGGAGAGGGGATTGGCCGTCTGTAGAAGCTTTACTAAATATTTTGCTTTCATTGCATAATATAACCATCCTCTCAACTCATACATTGATAAAATACCTGTGAGGTCTCATTTTGTAGCAATAGATAGAAAACTGAACTCCAGGACACAACTGGAGAACACAACCAATCAAAAGCAAATCTGACCTGTTCAGAACCAATTTCCTGCAGAGACTAAACACAAGCACACTGGAAGTAGAAAATAAGGATGCAGCTTCATAAGTGTCCTGTAACGCAGCCTAAGAAAACTGGGCACCTGAAGCACAAAGGTGTTCAACAGCCATTGGATGCTGCCATTAGTGCTATTCCAGAAGAGCAGATGATACTGCTGTAACATTGGTGTATTCACATAGCTTCCACAAATGTTCCTCAGAAAAGCTCCATGAGAACCGGGCAGACACTGCACCAATGGTTTGCCAGAAAATTCTGTTTTCATGGAATTGGTTTAATTCCTGGTGTATGCCTGTTGATAATCTAAGTGATGCCCCACTGAGACTACTTTGTACAGCTCCTAGTGTTTCCACCAGAAGGAAAACTGTCTTTTGGAACACATGGTAGAGCTGCCTGCCTAGAGACTACAACGGCCTTTAAATAGACCCAGGGACCTCGTGGGACCCTGTTCAAGTCTCGGCTTTCGTCATGTGCAAGGCACACAGATAATACATCTGCTCCTGACCCAGGACTTGCTCTCTGTTTTCAGCTAATGAGCTGTAAAGAGATGGAGGGCAACAAAATGTCTTCAGTGGTAACCAGGTGCAGCTGGTACAAGTGAAACTTAGCATTAGTACGTTACGAAACAGAAGAAATAAAATAAGGCTCTCGCTTTCATTTTGGTTCCAAGGATGTGTTATGAATATATAACTGTAACCATGATTTACATTTTTTAAAAATTGCCCTTGATAACAATATATTTACCCCTATGAACAAATAGCACACTGCATTACTAAATATAGTTACCAATATATCTTAACTGTGAACATTATGGATTGATGCATGCTGGTATTTTTGATTTTGAAGTCACTTGGTGCAGAAAAGCTGTAATTGAAAGAGACTGGTAATAAATCATCAAATGGTGCTAAGGAACTTGAATAGTCCCATTTTTTTTTTAAACAGCTACATGTTATTGTTGGTAGTTTAAATCATCTGTGGCTATACTCATTTGAAATAATTTTATCTGCTTATGTAAAGGGAAAAGAAAGCAGAATCTCTTGTTGTGTGGAGTTTGCTGTTTTACTGAGTAAATACTTAGGCTTTACTTTCTGTGGCAGGCTGTGATTCCAGCTCCCCACAAGTATCAGGTCCACACAAAGTTCTGTTCTTGGGGTTTTTTTGCTGGGTTTGTTTTTTGTGCTTTTTTTTTTTCACAAAAGCTACAAGTAAAGCTTGAAAATGTATTGACGAATCAAAGTTTGTTAGACATTGACAATAGCTGCTCACTTTTCTTTTAACAAAAATCTACCGTGACATTTGGGGAAAATACTTCATTTCACAACACGTGTATAGAAATCCTGCTGCAAAGCAGAAAACTCTAATCAAGTTTTGTTCTAAGCTAATAGGACTTTGCTAGAGGAGAGTTTGAATTGACTACCTGAGGGCAAAAGTGGCTTTAAGTGCTCTTTATAGCAATAATTTAAGTACAAAATACAGCCTTCAGGCACCCATTTATTTAGAAGTTGCTATGTGCAGGCAGTCTGTGAAGACCTTTACCTGTTTATGGCAAAGAGAAAAAAGGATGGATCATTAATCATATCTCTGTATTGCATTTATCAGAAAAGGAATTAACTTCATGCTCGTTCGGCTCTCCAGTCTAATAGGCAATGCTATGAGGAGTAGTGGTTTTTTGAGATATTTGATCTCTAGGAGCTGACAAAGACCATCAGCCTGTAGCATATAAACCTCTACTCAGACTTAGCTCACCAGCCACATGTACTAGTTTTCATCTTGTAACCTAGAAACTGCAGGGTGAGAAAATATAAGTGTCTTGTGTGACTGTGCTTTTTAGCATGAAATATAGAATTATTTACAACTGTTTCTTCCTAAAGAGGAAAGAGGAATGAGTTCCCATTAATCTCTACTTTCATGTTTAATATCAGTGTATTTTGGCACCTTCTTATATCTGCTGCAAAGGAGTTAAGTGTGGCTTTTAACCACACATAGAATATAGTGGCTGGTGGAGAAAGTGTGAAAAGCTGCTGTTTGATTACAAGAACAGATCCAACAGCACTGGAAAGTTTCATTTTTCCATACATCATCCAAATACCTGTAACTCTTTCCAAGCACACTTATTAAACAATAACATATACTAGAATTATACATTTTTCACCACAGACAGAGTCAGTATGCCTGCTTATATTTTGTAAGGAGAAGGTAATGACTGTGCAACACCATTGTAATGGCCTAACTTAAAATTCCAAGGTTGGATATAAGAGTGGCCATATGAATTCTGCAGTTATAAAGGCTTGCACTACATGAAGGGCACTGTGTTTGTTCTTGATATTATAAATAAATGCTCTTCACTTTTTGAAAGATGAAAAGGTGCTGTATATTGGAAACAAGTATAGGCATATGGCAGAATGAAAGAAATGTCAAATATTGACTCACTTGTAACAAGAAGTTTGTCTCTCTGTCCAGGTCCTTACAAGAGAGTAAAAAGTGACGGGTGAAGGTGCTGTGTATTCAGCAATTATTTAAATGACTGCTTAGAAACCTAAAGTATTAGAATCCACTGGTGAACTGGTGCTATTGAAAAAAATGGAAGTTTCACTTTGCAGAGATGCTTTTCACATCTTTACATGCATATGCAGCTCAACAGATTTTTACAGATACAAAAGTAACTGAGATTTAAGTATGATTAAATATAATTAAAGCATTTTAAAATGTCCATATTGTTATGAATATTGCAAGCTGTAATGGAGACAATATTTCCTTTTTAACTAAATGCAAGCTCAAAAAGTAATACGCTCTCTAATATGAAGAAGTTAATCTTTTTAAATATCATACTCAGAGTCCCAAAGAATGAATTTCACAGGGGCTTTTTGTTGCTTTGTTGCTTTGTTTAGCCTCGTGAGGCTAAATAGATTTACTATGTTCTCTTACAATTCTGGGGTTGTCAAGTGTATTAGTACATTTTACAGTAGATTTTTTTTCCTGTGAGAATATTTGACATGAAGGAAGCTAATTTTTAATTAGGCTACACATTGTTTTCAGGCTTTGTTTAAAATTGTGTGATAGCAGGACAGCACTGGGCATAGAAAATAGCACAAAATTAATCAGCTGTTTTGTCAATTCCATAGCAGTAACAAAAATAAAGATTTCAGTTAAACATCTATTCTCATTGCTGCTGCTTTAGTTACAACAGAACAAATGAAGTAAAATAAAATTACCCTGTTGGTGTTAATTGTTGCATTTCCTGAATTTCCATAGATGACAGGCTGTGACAGGAGATATCCAGAACTGCTTTTTGTAAATTGTTTTGATTTAAGATGGTTACAAAGAAAAACAAACAATACAGAAAAAAAAGTCTTATGACTTCCTACCAAAGAACGGCACACACTAAGCTTTTTATTTCTTTTTAAATCTTTGAGAAGCATTGTTATAGAAAGATAGACAAGTTTTTGAAAGGAAATAAAAATAAGGTGAGAAATCAACAAAAATAAAAACAGATTCTGTAATCTTAAAAAAGATTAGGAGAAATTAGCCGACATTTAAGCACAGAGCAATGGGCCATGTTGAGTGCAAAACAGTTTCCTGGAGCATCCCGTTTCTTCTGACTTCATCAGGACATGAAAACAATATTTTGTGTCTAACTCACAGCACGAAGTTACTGTATAACAATGGACTCAGGAGTGCTGGGCTCGTTTTCATTCACCTGGCTGGAAGAACCCAGTACCAGTCTACCTAACATGCATAATGCAATATAGATGCTTGAAAAAATAGTATTTTGCACAATGAATCACCATTGTTATCACACAGCTTTGTGGAACTTACTGCAGCCAGATATTGTAAAAAATATGATTTAAAGTATTCCACAGCTGATGAAATTCTGGGTAATAAAAGCAATATCTGCATTTTTGATGCATAAAAATATGTACTTAGGTACTCAACCTTTATTTGTCTATTTGCAAAATGATCTGATAGAGTACTGTGGGGAAGTTCCTCCCATTCTACCATTGTTGGGTAAATTATAAAAATTAAAAACAAAATAATAAATGTTGCTTCAGATAGTTTTATTTCAGAGGAAAAAAAAAAGAAATTCATTTTAATACATGTAAATATTTCTAACATACATTCCTCTCTCCAAATACACATACAGACATCAGCATAAATAGATAAACGTATTGGGGGGGTGGGGGAAGAAAGATACTGTGTATTTGTTTGGCTATATCTTAATATGATAACTATTGATCACTTAAAGCATTTCATAAAACTTACTGGTTAATACTACAAATTAATTATTTAATCTAACAATCTAATTAAATATACTTTTAAGATAAGTGTTAAGTATCCTTTAGAACCACTGAGATGCTTTCTTTCTGAAACTACAAAATTCTCTTTTTAAGCAAGCATAAGGTTAGAAGAAATATGTCAACCGTTGCTAGTAAATTCATATTAGTTATTTTATCTAATTACACCAACTAACAATGTGGATAGTGTGGAAGTAATAATTATATTATTCTTTAGAAACTTGCCTTAGATAGCTTTGTACATTTCCTTTGGTATTTTTAGCTCAAACATGTCCTAAATTACATATAGGGACACATAACTGCAAGACTGTAGCACAGATATTAAGGTAAATTTACAGCTTTATAAATCAAGCCTAATCAGGGCCAAGAAATTAGTCAGAGCAGTGGCACAGTCCCATGACATGGTGGCAGCCTGTCCCAGTAGTGTCTGAGTTCCCAAAGGTGAGGTCATCTCGATGTTCCTGAGTCTCCTCTACTTGAAGGGAAGAGTTGGGAAACTCATCACATGTTTATCCCATGGTTATCCAGATGTTCATCCTCTTCTCATAACTCTTGATGCATTTTACTATTAGAAAAGAACAAAAAAACTTACGGGCAAAAGAGAAACAAGGACAACCTTCTGGAGGAGTGTCCTGCCAAGTCATGCAGGCTCTTCTCTGTCCTTAAAATGAGTTGCTTCTGTGCAGGAGCCCAGTTCCAGGGGACAAGGGACAGGGAATGCATGCCTGATGCAGCCTGGGAGAGAACTGGGCTAGGGTCTCCCGTTTCCTGGCTGATTTGGCACGTAGGATGCTGGATGAACCAACATTTCATGTGACAGTCAAAAGCCTGGTCCAGTTGAGTGTTTTGAAGACTAGTGTGGGTCTCTAGCCTCGGGGTGGAACTTTTTGCACTAGATATCAGAGGGACTGTGGCCACCCTGAGCCCACACGCACCCTGACACCACACACCAGTGAGGCCCAACTATCAATGTAGGTCTTGTGCTCTAGCCCAAAACAGTTCCCCAGGAACATGTGAGTGCTGGAAATGTCTTTTAAGTTGCCTTACTTACACCTTAAATAATACAGTCTGATAACTTGGCATATAGCTTCTACTCCTGGGGTCCACAGCCTAAAAGAGCATTTTAGCACCTATCTTGTAGACAGATAGGGCTGTTTTTGGAAATAGGCCTTAGTGTCAGACTTACAAAGCTGTTTAGGTGTCTAACCTCCATTTAACATCTCAGTGTTAAAGGAAATAAGTTTTTCATTTGCACTAGGGAATACTCACTGAGGCAGAGTTTCAACTACTGTAAATAAATACCATTGATTTGAACTTTCACATAGTTCAATAACAGACTAGATTTAGAGGAGCATGATGCACATAAGATTTAAAAATAAAATGTAAAAGTCAGACTCCTGGTGCCCTAGCATCTTTATGATTACAAAAAAAAAAAAAATCCTCATCACCCCTTTAAAAAAAAAAAACACCACACACAAAAAAACGCCAAAACAAAAACAAAAACAAAAAAAAACCAACCAACCAAACAAAAAAAAATTACTGACCAAAAAAGCCCATGCCTAGAAATGAGTCAGATAGTGTAATCAACCCTCTGAAGAATCCTCTGAATCTGAAATCTTTCCTTTTTCTGAAGTAAGGTTTCTTATTTGGATCTCAGGAGTAAACTAACAGATGCTGGCAGCACCTATACTTTAACTGTTCTGCCTGCTTTGTTGCCTTGGTCTTCTCCTGCTGTCCCCTAGTCCTGGAGTAAGACCTGGAGAAGAGGCAAGTGGTTAAGTTGCACACCACAGTTAGAACAAGCTATTTCTGAGTGTTCTTGAAAAAATTTAGGGAAAAGGTAGAAAATTTAGGTAGGAAAGGCAGGAAAATTTAATAGAAAAAGTGGCTGGGAATTTAGGGTAGATGTGGGCCAGAAAGAGGACCACCCTGCCAAATGTGAGGGTTTGGAGGAGTCCTATTTCTTGTGTTCCTTGGTGGGTCCAGCCCTTAAAGCAGTCTGTTTTCTCACAGAAACATTGTTTTACTAGAAGATGCACAGCCAAGGGAAAGCAGAAGGGAAGCAGAAGGAGCATTATCATGAAAATACTAGTGTCAGAGAAGATCTTTAAGGTAAAGGAATGTATCTGAAATAAATAAAGAAAATATGAGGTTCAAAATTTCACATTCTGTCATAGACTATGCGTTTCTTATTCATCCTCTTCCTCCAAACTGGTGATTGTCTTTCCTACATTCGTAAGTCTTTTTCAAAGAGATGTGAGTTTACGCCCTTTAAAGATGGAGTTGTACTATTAATCTCTGAATACTCCTTTGAGCATCAAACAAACGTTTACCTTTTTGACCCAGCATAAAAGATTAGTTTTATTGTTATGGAAAAGGTTTTACTTTTCTTTAATGTCAAATATTAATTTTCCAGTCACACAGAAGGTAGTTACCGTAGGATACCCTTGACAGTATTCAAGACTCAGTTTTTTAATGAAAGCATGTTTTAATATATCTATTTCATTTCAGCCAAGTTTCTAAAGTCTTAAAACAACCAGACTTATTTTACAGTTTTGATAGCATGTTGAGCTGGTTGCTATCCATAGTTGTGTTACTTTGCTTCCTTGATTCTTTTTTCCTTCATCTTAACTATGTGAGCATGTGGTACAGCATGAAATAGTACAGTAATTGTTCAAAATAACATTTCCAAATTACAGTTGATGAAGTTTATTCAAAAGAAATTAAAAAATTTCCAAAAGGAAAGGACAAATGTATGGTAAATATTGAAACTAAACAGCAATAAACAATAGTTGGTACTATTTAAAACAGGAAAGTCTATTTACATAATCCAAAGAACAAACAAACTCTTGCTGGGCCCCATTGTGACAAACTCATAAAATATTTAAAGAGTTTTAATAATGCATTTCAAATTGAACTTTTGGAAGTTTCTCTTGTGTGTAGCTTACTATTTTTAAAACCAATGAGAATATTGATAAATTTGGGCTTCTTTTCTTTTTGGTTTTAACTTGAATCAGTCTCTTGTTCAGCTGCTGTTCACTGATATTATTATGGTACAAAAACAAAGCTGTTGTTTTGGATTTGGTTTTTAAAAAAAAAAAATAATATATTGTTCTTATTATGCTATGTGTGATGTGATTTTCCCTGTGGATTATCCTGGTAGAAGTAATATGTTTATGGAATCTGAATTAAAACATATTAAATACCTGCAAAGATGTGCACTGCAGATTTTGTTTTCTTCTTCAAATCTCAAAAATAAGCAACTGTTTTCAAAAGACAAGCTAAAAGTACCAAGAGAAGAAAGAAATAAGGGCATTACCAGAAATAATCAAAACAATCTGGTATTCCAGGTACTTAACCTTAACCTCTCCCCCTTTTTTTTTACCCTCAGTAAAGTAGGGGTGTATTTTGACTGTCTCTGTAACCAGTGAAACCACCATCTTCTCAGCTTATGGGTATTTCTAGATCAGGATTCCAAATGAGAACTTCAGTGAAATCAAATCCATTACATTATTCTCTTGGCATTTTAATATCAATGGGTTCATAAGAAATGGCTCAATGCTACAGGTTTTATTTGTAATGCTGTGCACAACTTAGAATTACCTGCTATGACATTTGATAACTCAGGAAATAAACCAACTTATTAGTAGTACAGTTCTGTGTATCCTCATCAACTTCACACGCAAGCATTTATATATCTGAAAACCTACAGCAAGTAAAATTAAAAAGGAAGAACATCCCTTGCAATGTGTCCTTGTTCAGGAGTACACAAACCCAAAATAAGTTGTTTTCTAATGGTATATGACATTGTAAACAATTTAAGTCTTCAGCGATAAGTTGAAAGGACTCTTTAGTTTAGAATTTTAGATTTTTAGCTGAAGTGTAAGATAACGACATGACGCTATTATTGCTCAAATAGGGAAGAGAAGCCTTGTGTCCACATTATAATCAGAAGAACCTAGACTCCTATTTTGCTGTGCACATGAAGAAAGCTTTCCCTTGGAGAAGGCTACACAAAATGTGCTTTTCACTGTCAACTTCCTTCCTAGCCAGCCGAGTAGAATTGGTACCTGATATGTTGGCAGACTTATGATGCCTCCACCACTAGCCCCACTCAAAAAAACCACCATATCCAGCAACATTTTTACGTGCACTGCAAGAGAAAAGGGGAATCAAGCATAGGTGGGCTAGGCATGCAGTCTGTAGTATGCAGGCATATATGATTATCAGCCATCCTGGTAACACGTTCATTTACTGGCATCCTGTCTCAGTAATTCAGCAGATTTGTAAAAGGCCAAAAGATGTCTAGATCTTAATTCTCAGGTCTGCCTTCTGGTTCTGTTTCTTTAAGGATTAATTTTTTTTGTCTATTTGTTCAATTTCTGTGTGATTTCTCCTGTAGGTTTCAGCAGAATATATACATATGCACACATACAACCACATATGTATGTGTATTGTTTTGTAAACGTTCTCAGTCATGCTTTTTTGTGCTTTGCATCATTTATTCATATATCTTCCATGTTCTCATTTATTTTTTGTGCAACTAAACCTGATAATAAATTATTAAATATAACCTGACAGTGACAGAGTCTTCATGTTTTGTTTTCTTCAGGGCATGGGGGGAGAGGTGTGGGAAGGAGGGAGGGAAGAGAGAAGGGACTACACTTCTATTCCATCCCCAAATAGAAAACACTGAAATAACTGCGGTGAGTGGCAAGAAGCTTGTAAAACCACACAGCTGTCAGATACCAAGCTTCTGTGCATACTTTTAAATCTAGGTTCAAGGAGCCCTGACATACTTGCTTTTGTCAGCTGAATAGCACTGTTTGCCCAGCAGCAAAATAACACCTCCTGTGTGGAAAATCATGGGTATTTATTATCCTATAGAGATCTCAATTTGAGATGCAAAAATCATGGATGTAGACAATATCGAACACATTTTCCTTCTCACCCTGTCACATAAGCTTCTCATATACATAGATTTCTCAAACCAAATTAACTTTATGTAAACATATGAAGCTCCACTCTGCATATCAGAGCTGTTATAAAATTGATACTTAAGAGTTCACCTACTGGGTAAAAAAGTTTCAGTTGCAGAAGTAAAAATAATCTTTCTGCATATAAATCAAAGGATACTTTAATGTTGCAGGCTGCAATACAACCTTGACACACCTGGGGTAACCTGGCCCAGGGTGGCTGTCCTGCCAAAGCAGCCCAGGCAGTGCTCAGCACAGCCAGTTTGACCTTCCACATCTTGCCGGAGCAAAGCAAATAAAGTCTATGCTGCAAATAAAAGGCCTGTGCTTTGATTACTTCATTCTTAAGAAAGATCCTAAGGGTCCTTTTTTAAGTTTGTGTGAGACATTTCTGTAGGTGACATAAGTCTCCTCTGTCTGCCCGTGTGATGATGATTCTCCTTTCATGGCTATTCATGCCATGAAAATTAGTTCTTCCATAACTGTTAGCAGGCTAGAAGAACATAAAAAAAAAAAAAAATAAAAATAAAGAAATTGAAGGAATTTTCTCAAAACAGCTACAACTTTGAAAAAGGAGAAAAATAGCAAGTTTTCCCCAGATGCTGATTTATTACTGGGAAATATTGAACCATTAATAAAGGTAAGTTTTATCATCTTGCTTTCTATGAATACATTTCAGATTCAAGTCATAAGAAAAAAGAAGTTGCAGTTTCAATATGTTTCACAGCTATCCCACATCAGATCCTTGGCACCAGTGAAATGCCCCCTTCCCTTCACATATGCTCTTCAAATACTGACACAGTCTCTTCTACATCAATCTTATTAAGACAACTTAATGAGAGTGCTTGGTTGAACTGGCGTGGGAGGAAAGGTGGTTTCTTGGTCACTGTGGGAAGAGCTTCATTCTGGTATAAACTTTCAGAATGAGAAAAATAGGCTTTGCAAGGATATATTGGCATTGGAACTTACCACCAGATCATACAGCAGTGAGACCCAAGGGAAAATACACGGAAATCCAGAGTCTCATACCCACTGCGAGAATGGGATCATTTCCTTAGACAAGGCAGAAGCAGTGAAATGGGCTCCTGTTTCTCCACTTTTAAACTTCAGGGCTTGAATATAGTTATTAAGAGAGGAAAAAAATACTCAGGGTTCCAAAGCATTGATTGTTACAATACAAACAGAAAGGAGAAGCACTGAAACAGCTGTCCCAAATAATTACAGTGAAGCAGAACTGGAAGATATAGATAAGACAAAGGGTATCACAAAATACAATTTTTTTCTTCAGTTTTACAAGCAGTGAGAGGAGAAGACATTAACAACACACAAATAACAAAAAAGCCATCAAACCAAAAGGGCTAATTTGTTAATAATATGAAACAGAGTTGAGTCTCTAAATATAGCTGCAAAACACTGAAGTATATTAAACAAAAAATAATGAGTAACAATAATCATACTTTAAAAGCTTCCATTTTTCCTCTCTATATAGTTTACTGTAAGATTTAGGGGACACAAAGAGCAAATACAGAAGAGAAAGGTCTTAATAAATACAAAGTACAAAACATAAGGAAGTTCCATCTCACCAGGAGACCTTACCCATGTCTTAGTAGAGTACAAAGCTTTTGATAAGGCCTCTGTGATCCTCTTTGTCTTCTTTCTGAAGACATACATTTAGTCAGAAACTCAGCTAAGGTAACTACATTGTACATGATAGTATAGTCCAAAATATCTAATTCCAGCGTACAAGAGATAATGCTGGTGTTGCTTACTTTTCCACTGAAACCAATAAATACAATAAAAATCCAGGTAGACTTGCAAACTGCAGCGCGCATAAGATTATCACTGTTTCATAAAAGCCTGGACTCAGCTGAAAAGGTCCTTTGATTCAGGAGGAAATACAATAATATGCTGCCCAAAAGTTCCAGCCACCTCATTGATAGTGGTAGGGGAAGGAATAGATTTTCTGCTCAGTATTTCTTTTCATTGGAAGCGGAGAGATTCTGGATCAGACCACTAGTGATATTTGGCAAGGAATACAGCAAACTTAGATAATGGTTTAAGCTATTAGTTTTGATCCAATTGTGAGTATATTTGGAACATAAAATCAGAAGACAAAAAATATGAGAAGATCTAGCAAACCTCAATATGTCACCTGGCCTCCTCTGTGCACAAAATAGAAATAGCCTATGCCTAGTTTGATGTTATACCTGACAAATCACCCTTATCCTGTTGCTTCAGCTAATACCACAGTAAGCATTTAGCTGGCTAAGGAACTTGAGTGAGCCATTTGTTTATCTAATGTGAAAAAAGGAGGGAAAAAAAAAAACAACAGAAAATGTCACTTTTATCAAATGCTGTAGAACTCATTAATTTTTTCAAGTTTAAAATTTAGATGGGAAAATTCTATTTGCACATATACCTTTTTTGTTGTTGTTGTTGTGAATAGGATAGTAGAATGAGCTATTAACACATTAATATTTACCTGCTTCAGTATATTATGCAAATTGATTTGTTACTCACTTTATGCCATAAGCAGTGATGATGCAGAAGATCAGTAGGAAACCTAACAGCAAAACAGGAGCACAAATTTCTCCAGCTATGTAGGTAATAAACCATTTGTGATCCCAAGTTACTAAAATACAAAATTGTAATAAATATGATTAATATTTTGTATAAATATAAATCAGCATGAACTTTTTATGACAAACTAAGTTGGAAAATCAATGATTATATGAAGACAGTATTCCATGACACCCCATACTCAATATTCAGACTTCACAACAATTTCCTCATTTCTGAAATGCCTCTCTTATGCCAAACTAGCCCTTACGAAAGTTTTGACTGGAATGATTAAAGGTGAGTGAACACAGCATGGTAGTATGAAAAGAATAGTGATGTCTTGTATAATCCTTTTCTATCTTCATCTATCCCCTGATGAGAAAGCAGTCCATACATAAGTGACTTAATATATGGTTAATAAAAGTTCTCAGACTACTCAAGTGAATGTTTTTGGCTGATGACACAAAACTGGGAGTGTCTGATACTCCAGAGTCCCGTGCAGCCCTTCAGAAGGACCTCGATATGTTGGAGACATGGACAGAGAAGAATCTTCTGAAATTCAACAAATTTAGCAAATGCAGGGTCTTACACTAGGGGAAGAATAACCCCATGCACCAGTATAGACAGGGGGTTGACCTGACGGAAAGCAGCTCTGCAAAGAAGGGCCTGGGAGTCTTGCTGCACAACAGGCTGTCCACAAGCCAGCACTGTGACGAAGAAGGCCAGCAGAATCCTGGTCTGCATTAGGAAGAGCATTGCCAGAAGGTCAAGGGAGGTCATCCTGCCCCACCCCTCCCTGGTGAGGCCACATCTGTGTCCAGTACAAAACAGAAATGGAGCTCCTCAAGCAAGACCAGTGGAGGGATACAAAGTTCACAGAATCACAGAATATGCTGAGTTGGAAGGGATCATTACGGATCATTATGGATCATTAAGGATCGAGTCCCCAAACGTCACACCATGTGCCTGAGTGTATTGTTCAAACACTTCTTGAACTCTGTCAGGCTTGGTGCTGTGACTGCTTCCCTGGGGAGCCTGTTCCAGTGCCCAATCATCCTCTGGGTAAAAAACCTTTTTCTAATATCCAAGCTAAACCTCCCTGACACAACTTCAGGACATTCCCTTGGGTTCTGTTACTGGTCACCACAGAGAAGAGATCGGTGTCTGCCCCATATCTTCCCCTCACAAGGAAGTTGCAGACTACAATGAGGTTTCCCCTCAGTCTCCTGCTCTCCAGGCTGAACAGACCAAATGCCCTCAGCTGTTCCTCACACGGCTTTCCCTCAAGGCCCTTCACCATCTTTGTTGCCGTCCTTTGGACACTCTCCAATAGCTTAATATCTTTCCTATGTTGCAGTGCCCAAAACTGCACACAGTATTCAAGGTGAGGCCGACCCAGTGCAGAGCAGAGCAGGACAATCCCCTCCCTCGACTGGCTGGCGATGCTTTGTCTGATCCCCCTCAGGACACGGTTGGCCCTCCTGGCTGCCAGGGCACTGCTGGCTCTGATTCAGCTTCCTGTCTACCAGGACCCCCAGGTCTCTTTCCATGGCACTGCTTTCAAGAATCTCATTCCTCAGTCTGTACAAACATCCAGGGTTTCCCCATCCCAGGTGCAGAATCCAGCACTTTCCCTTGTTGAACTTCATATGGTTGGTGATTGCCCAGCCCTCTGATTTGTTGAGGTCTCTCTGCCGGGCCTTTCTGCCTTCGAGAGAGTCAACAGCTCCTATCAGTTTTGTGTTATCTGCAAACTTGCTTAGTATCCCTCCAGTCCTGGGTCAAAGTCATTTATGGAGACATTGAAGAGCACAGGGCCTAAGAGGAACCCTACAAGTGACAGGTCACCAGTCTGATGTCACCACATTCACCATTACCCTTTATGCTCAGCCTGTGAACCAATTGCTCACCCACCACATGATGTGTTTATCCAGCTGTGCTGGACATTTTATCTAGAAGGATACTGTGAGAGACAGTATTGAAAGCTTTACTGAAATTCAAAAAGATTACATCAACTGGCTTCCCTTCGTCCACTAGATGGGTTACTTTGTCAGAAAAGGAAATCAGTTCTGACAAGCAGGACTTTCATCTTATGAAGTCTTCCTGGCTGTGACCAATGTCTGCATTGTCTTTCAAGTGTTTTCCAATACTTCCCAGAATAATCTCCATATCTTTACGAGACACTGAAGCTGATTAAGGGACTGGAGCATCTCTCATATGAAGAAAGGCTGGGGGAACTGGGCCTATTAAGCCATGAGAAGAGATGAGTGAAATTTGAAAGAGGACCTCATCAATTTATCTGAAGGGAGGTTGTCAAGAGGATGAGGCCAGGCTCTTCTCAGTGGTGCCAAGCAATAGGTCAAGAGGTAATGGGCAGAAACTGATGCACAAGAAGCTCCACCTGAATATGAGGAAGAACGTTACTGTGTGGGTGACCATGCACTGGAACAGAGCCCAGAGAGGTTGCAGAGTCTCCCTCACTGTCAACATTCAAGAACCTCCTAGACATAATCCTGGGCCATGTGCTCTAGGATGTCCCTGCTTGAGCAGGGAGGTTGGACCAGATGACCTTCTGTGGTCCCTTCCAACCTGACCTGTTCTATGATTCTGTGATTGTAAAGGATGTCTGGTAACACATAGCTAACAATTATTCAATATTTCCATGAGCAACAAGGTATTTATTAGAATACTGGGAAGATCATCTTAGTGCTCAAAAAATTTTCTCTTTGGTACTACACACAGTTGTATCAGTTATTTTCTGCTCTGCTTCAAAAAGAAATCTGTTCATTTTTTAACAAAAAAATTTCCACAAAAAATTATCCCATTATCATCCTCTTTTTTTAATCACCTAGTACTGAGCATGCCTTGAGGGATGTCCAGAAACCCACCCTATTTGTTCGACTAAACAAAAAGGCTTTCTTTAAAAACTATGGCTAAGGCAGGAGGACTTAAATTTAAAGTAACTTTGCTTAAAATGCATTGATTTCTTTGGTATGGAGTCATGTCTTCAAATGAAATTAAGGAGCAGCATGTGATAACTAAGAGGTAGAGACAGACAAGGCAATGGCTTCAATGTATTCTTATGGTGTTCAAGTCTGTGGAGAGGTAATACTCATTTTTGAGATGAAAAACAATTGGAGGAAAGAACAGAGGTAATATCATCAAAGTCATGTGGGAAACCCACAACTCAAGTCCTCAGGAATTCATTGGTGAACAGGAACTAAAAAACTGTCTTTCGTGTAGTCCCTCTTCAGTGTTCTGCTCATTATATGAAGATGAAACCACAGTTGCCCTAAAGTGCTTTCATTCTAGGTAGACAAGAAAGTTATGTGCTTAGCTCACCAGCAAAGGAAAAAAAATCAATATCACTAATGACAATAATCCCAGCTAACCAGCTGCTGAGCCATCACCAGATGGTTTTTCTCTCCTGGATCAAAAAGGGTCACAGCTTCCTATCTGGCTATCCTGAATACCAGATGATACCTGCTCAGGTATGCCTCTTTAGTATTAATGTGATCATTGGAAAGGAGAACAAAACATACTGATTACAGAACAGTCCTGTCCTTGAATTCCAATGTTATTTTACTGAAAGGAAAAAAAAGATTCTCTCAGAAGTTTACATGCTGAAGGTATGTGGCACTATAGGGAAGGCTGTCTGATAACAAAACCCAATACCTTTTATATTATAACTGCATATGAAATCTTTCTACTTCCAGAATGTTTCCAGCTCCAGTGTACTTAAAATGACAGGATGGTGCATATACTTATATGCAAGTTCAGGAAAAATTATAATGTATTTTTCTTTTTTTGTTGTTGTTGTTTTTTTTTAGATGTTATGCTACCCACCACAGAAAATCATTATCTGTGCCAGTGAGCACTTACAGAAATAAGAAAAATATTTTTTAAGCAACAAGGGATTTTTTTTAAAAACTTGTATTTAACTGTCATCAAGGATGGGTGAGTCTGGATAGAGTTGCAGACTTCAGAAATATCCCTGCCCTTCAGCTTAACCTCTCCAGACTTCATTTTTCTTTTTCTAAAGTTTCTGGTTTTTCATTTTATCAGGTCAAGATAATAATCTCTGAGTTAATGAGTCTGAGAGCTGAGATTATCAGCTGTCAGTTAAATTTGGATGAGTAAAATTATTAGACTTTTTTTTTTTTTTTAACAACAACTCAAAGCCCTTATGCCTTTTCTCATTTGAAGTGAGCAAAACCTTCCTTAGGCATTTGTTTTCTTTAGCTATACAAAACCTTTTGTAATTACTGACTTTAACATCCTAGTCAAGATTTTGCAGAAATATGTCAGAGGCTTGTCATGTGTCTCTTTAGTTCTGTTCTCAACAAAGGGGATATGCTGATGGGAGATTATTAAGTATATTTTCAGCATCAGTACGATTTCTGTTAAGTATTAGACAACCCCATCATTGGAGCCTTGGTATCTTCTCTACAAGTTCATGAAAATTTTTTGCAGGATGATTTTCAACCTTCAGTGCACCAACTTTGGTTTTGAGGAGGAAGCACTGATGGGCCGGACAGTTACTTGTTTTAACATGAGGTTTGAACTTCACTGTCAAGACCTTCATGTATTTTGTCAGATGCCTTGCTGGACTGGCACATATGATATGCTAACTAGACATCATTGAAATACTTTTTCCCACAACTGAAAGGCAGAAATCCAGCACAAATGCATTCATGCCCAGAGGATGGTGATTTGTTGAGTAGAAACCCATTGACATGTTTTAATATCTTGTGTTCGTACTGAATGAAGGAAGAAAGAAGATAATTTCACTCATATGCTGGTTCTCCTCATCCCCTTATTGCAGTCTTATCTTCTGGCTGCTTTCTATTGCCCAGAGCTCCTCCTGGCTCTCAAGGACTGTATGATAGGTATAAATTTGGTGAGAAGCAGCAGAGAGGAGCCCTGCAGAAAGGGATCTAGAGGTGCTGGTTGGCAGCAGGCTCAGTGTGAGTGATCAGTGCCCACAGGGCAAACTGCATCCTGGGGGGCATCAAACTCAGCATCTCCAACAGATCACAAAAGGTGATTATCCTTCTTGTAATCAGACAAATTGACCTTACTCTGAGTGCTGTGTGCACTTCTGGGCCATGCAATTTAGAACAGAAAGGTACTTGAATGTGTGTAGAGGAGGGCAACAAAGATAGTGAAAGGACTAGTGCAAATGTAATGTAATTCTGACCCCCTAAACATACATGTAAATACAACTGCCAACGTTTTTTAAATCTAGTGGGAACACGCAGAAACACGTTTCTATTTTACTTTGTCTAAGAGAGCTTGTTATCCCACTTTTTGCTAAAGCCAGAAAAAACTTATTAAATCTTCTTAAAAATGTCTAGGTCTTCAGGATGAAATAAGCACTTCTCTTTCAACCCTGCTAATTTTTCAGTCTTTTCAGCTCCCCTTCTTTCCCAATCATATACCAAAACAATACATGAATTGTGAGTATGCTTCCTCCCTTTAAAGACTGCCTTTAAAAAGTGTGGTAAGAAAAAAACAGAAATAGGTTCAGATGTGGAATCTGGTGTCATGGCAAATCTCTGTATTGATAGAATTTGTAGAAGGAGGGATATGGAGAAGAACGTAGAAGAAATTAATCCCAAGTCTCTTGATCACATTGTATAATTATGTAATATTCAGCTTTCTGTTTCTGTTAGAGTTGTCCAGCAAAAACTACACTACTTTACATACATGTTGCTTTATATGGTCCCAGTTTTAAAGTCAAAGAGTATTTGCAAAAGTCCAACAGCTGAAAATTCCTGTTTCTGAAAAACAACACTCACAATACTTAGTGGGATAGAACTTGGGGATAATGAATTGATCTCTTGGTTTCATTTTCACTAATGTTCAAAAATGTTAAATGCAGCATGTTGACTTCTACTGATACAACTGCAAGAACTGCTGTCACAGTGCTTGAATATCTATTCCTCCCTCTCTCCCTTTTTTCTTAACAGGAATTGCATGCTGTTTTTCTTTGCAAAAACACATTCACCTTTAGACAAGAAGCAAACTGCTTCTTTCTACTGTACCAACTCTCAGAGTTTTAGGACTGTTACCTGTTCTGCAAATAATCCTGTGCTCTTAATACAGCCTTTCACACAAGATTCCTCCTCCTCAAAAGTTCTTGAGGTTTTTTTGAATAACAGCTTCCAAAAAAAAAAAAAAAAAAAAAAAAAAAAAAAGAGAGAGAGAAAGGGTTCTTATCTTTTCTCTTACTCTCTCTCAACCTAAATGGAGTTTTTTGTATTACTGCTTACAGTACAGCTCTCCTCCCACCTCCTAGATTCAGTATTTCAAAATAACTCCAGAACTGGGCAAGGTGAGAATTGCTGCTCCCATGCAGAATCACACCAGTCTTAAAGCATTGGAAGAGCTTGGTAGCAAATCCAAGCTAAAGCATGGCTCAGCTGTAATGCTAAGCCAAAGAAAATGACTTGACTGAACGGGTAGAACATAAATAAAAAAATTGTATAGCAAGTTTCTGGCAGCACTTGGTTCACTCAAGCCACAACTGTTGGATCAAGCAGAGCAAGTCACTCAGTGAGAGACTTAACTGGCTATGCCACCAGGGAGGTGATACCTCACCTGTCGCTTCTTTCCCCTTACTGTTTCTTCATATCACACTTGAAATATTAATCATGTGTTATGAAACTGTTCAAAATATTAAAGAGAAATAATTGGAAATCCTTGACAATTTACATTCTTCAGAATTAATAAAAAATCAACAAAATGCACTTCATAATACAAGGGGAGGTCTTAAAAGGGACAAAATGGGCTGTTTTCTGAATCATACTGTACTTCAGATTCTTCAACGTTTTCTTTTTTTTTGTCTCCAATAAACAGGCAGAACTATGTTGCCACTGTTAGGACTAAAAATCATGAATTGATTTTGTTACAAGAGCAAAAGGAGCAAAATGGAAACAACTTTTTTGTAGGTAGAACTAATCATTCTGAAAGTTTCTGTATTATTTGCACTCACTATATGTTTTCATTTTGATGTGACAAGCATTACCTCTGGAGTAAACAGAAAACATTTCTATTGCTCTGTAGCTAGGATATGCTTGATTATAATGATATAGTCAACATTTTAAAATTTGAATGTTTAAAATTGGCAGAGGTGAGAGGACATTTTGTCCTATTTTCTTTATTCTTCTCTATTCTCTCAATTCCTCTATTCTCACATTCTGCTCACTTTCATGAATTTTTGTGGTCAAGTATTCAGAGTAAAGCAGGTCACCCTGTTTTTTCCCAAGCACAACCTTCACTTGTCAATTCACCATACCACAGATTAAACATATTCAGCAGTTTTACACCCCATGCCACAGTACTGCCAAAGAGACGTCTGCTAGCACTCATGTGTTACCAGGAACAAAAGCAGAAAAAATGCAATATGGACTAAATGCAGCAATAGAAGAAGGACCAGAGTGGTACAAGAATCATAATTTCTCATTCTATAAAGAAGAAGAAGCAAAACTAAGTTTTGGGGTTTTTTTTTTTTCCCCAGTCATAACAAATAATAGAAGTAAAGGTGGGATTCAACCCACAGTTTGAAAAATTTTAATTGTCTGTGTGTGGGGACCTGTAGCTCCCAATATAAGCAAACTGTGACAATAGTCATAGCAAAACCTAGAGAGCTGAGAGCTCCATGAAGGAACTCCCTACCTGAAAAAGGTAGATTCCAGTTTACAGATTTCTACATTTTCTACTGTGAGTGTGCTCTTTGCCTTCATTGGAGGACAGGTCTCATCCCTGTGGCCCTGCAGTACACTGTACTAATGGGAAATTTCCCTTATGCCTTCTTTGGGAGAATGTCCACCTCTCCCTGCAAGCTAAGGCTGTTTTTACCCTTCCAAAGCATCTCCTTCTTGTAAGTCATATGAGGAGCAGTGGAAGGAGCTGGGCTTCTTTAGCCTGGAGGAAAGAAGGGTCAAGGGAGACCTTATTACTCTCTATAACTACCTGAAAAGGTTATGGCAAGGTGGGGATCAGCGTCTCAGGGAACCAGCAACAAGACAAGAGGCTCCATCAGGCTTCAGCAGGAGAGGTTCAGGTTGGACATCAGGAAGAATTTCTTCACTGAAAGGGTGGCCAAGCTTTGAAACAGGCTTCCCAGGGAGATAATGCCGCCATCCCTGGTAGTGTTCAAGAAACAACTGGACGTGCTATGGCTTAGTTGAGGTGATGGTGTTCAGTCAAAGGTTGGACTTGATGATCTTGGAGTCTTTTCCAACTTTAATGATTCTATTCTATTCTATTCTATTCTATTCTGTTCTATTCTATTCTAGGATTCTTAACATCAAACCATTTTCTCACAGACAGGTCTACAGTCCTGTGATGAGATCAGACAACCTTAAAAACACCTTATTTCTGTGGAAATAAGATTAATTGTTAACTTTGCTATCTTTTACATCCTGCTAATTGGAATGTGCTACTTGAATAAATCCTCACTTGTTACTGAAGAGTTATTTTATATGGATAAATGTGCTAATACCTCAGAAGGTCCTGTCTTGAAAACATTTACCACTCCTTTCTTTACTTACCAGCCACACTAGAACTCATCAGATAAGTTTTGTTTCTTCCAGCAGCTGCACAGCAGTACATTGCAAAGTCAGAGGCTGTAATGTTTTGAAAGACAATCCTGGAGTTTGCCTGATCAGAACAATCCACCACTGTTTCCTCTTTGAAATCTGAACCAAAGCCTTGCTTTCCTGATGAGTTACATGGAATGATATCTACCTAATCTGCTTTAATCCTTTCCAACTTTGCTTGTTGCACTCAATCTCCAATTTTATAAAGGCAAGTAAAAGCAACATTTCCTCCTGCTTTGGTAAACGTGGAATTATTTTGTTTCTCAGACACTTCAAAAGCATCTGTTGAAAAACACAAAACCCAACAAAAACCTGCTTGTAACTCATTCAAGGAAAGTTTAGTATCAACAATTCCTATATTCCTATATATTAATGAAATTGACTTACAGCAGAAAGATATTCAAATCATTTGAAATGCTGAAAAATATAATTTACACCTATCAATGACTATATTTTTGTGCACATTTAGACAAAAATCTTTATAGAACTGTGAGGCTGTGATGACACTTCAAGAAGGCTATTTCTATACATTTTGAGTACATAAATGTTCTATTAACAATTTCAGCAAATATTCAGCAACATAAATTATGGAACCAGTCTAATTGAATTTATGATAGTCTTGTTCTGCTTTCACAGTAGTTGTAATAAGAAAGTGGTTTGACGTGACCCTCAGGACATGCATTAGTAAATTATGTTAAAAGACATTGCAGCCTAGGAACTGCAATTCCCCCATTCACAACTTTCACCACTTAAGCAAAAAAATTCTTATCCTTTCATATGCTCTACTTGGGAAAAACCTGTGTGATAGTTTGTCTGTGGTATGAAAGAAGACATCCACAAATTCAAGACTTCAGCCGCATAGAAACCATACATATATATTGAATAATTTTGACTGAAATGCCCTTGCTCTGAGTTATTGTTTGTAGTAATATGATTCACTGTTTACAAATTAAGAAAATAAACCTTTAAAAGTCTTCAGTTTAAACATTGTCAATTTCTCTGATATTCAGAGCTGCTTAATATCTAATATCAACTTCGTAATGCCTATATCTCTTAAGTTAGGACTAGCACTGTCATCTTTCTGAAGAATTTAATGCTGGGAAAGATTAACTGTTTTTCCTACACTGTAGAAGGATTGACCTTTCAAATTGTTCAATGAGATCCTTTTCTTTATATTTTTAAATAAAAGAAATCACTACTGTTTACTTTTAATGTGTTTGCCTCTATCTATGGCAACAACTGGAAGGTAAATATATGACCTAGGAATAAATGATTCCGTTTATGTTGACAGGATGGAGAGTCCATTTTGGGCACCTCTAACTTTAGAGACTCATTCAGTCTCTGTGAAACAGTGAATGAAAAAGTCTAACCTGCAATTTTTTATCAATGGAACACAGCACAGAAAAATTACGTTCCCTCTGCCTTTGGAGACCAGAAATATGATTAAAACATTGAAATGTTGAAAGACAAAAGGAACTGTGTCTAATGAGTTTACCTAAAAGAAAATTAATGAAGAACTTGAAGATCCATGTAGGCTGCAATCAAAGAGACTGAAAGCTAATGACAGACAAGGACAGAAGAGAGATAAATTCACTAAACTAAACAGAAGGTACAACACAGTGAAGCTAATTAACTCCTTGGACAGCTTGCCAAAGACTGCTAAATTTCTATTACTGAAGTTGACTGCCAAGGCTGAATAATCATTTATCGTGCTAGTTCCAGAAAGAATTTTTATTCATGGAAGTCTAAGTATTATTCAAATTAGACTAAATGACTGCTATGATGGGACTCTACTCTTGCAAAATATGCTCCCTGAAGTGCAGTCCCTCAAAATTCACTACATCGAAACAGGTAATTTTTTTATACCTATCAGATGCAGATCTGCAGATTCATTCAGGTGTGGTAGGGAAGAGGAGTAAATGAAAAAGTGATTGAAATCAATTGTCTCTCTGGCATATCATACTCTCAGAGGTCATATCCTTTCCTCAGACCACAAACTTCCAGCAACTGCGTGATTTACAAAAAACTGCATATTCCTCACAGAAAATCTTGTCCTTCTTCAATGTGCAGTCTTTGCTGTCATCTTCCACTATGAGCAAGCCCTACTGCTACCCATATTCTTCTCAGAAGCCTTGAAGTCTTCCCATCTTCTCCTGGGTCCACCTTTGCTTTCCTGTTTGTTTCATGATTGTACCACCCTGAATTCCAGGTGTGTAAACAGGCTTAATAGGAAAATTATATGTATGATGACGCTACCTCCCACCTTCCAGAGGATTCCCATCTGACCCAAATGACAACCAGGCATGACCTTTCATCAACCAGCCTTCTTCCCTACTACTGTGCTGTATAACTTGTAGAAAAATGTACATGACACATATGGTCACCTGGGAACAAGGAGATCAAATATTTTCCACCAGAATTATGAAAATCCCCTCTGCCTTAAAATTTATTAGCTAATTCTTGTGTTATATTTGCCAAACAATATATCCCAGTTTCTTGAAAATATAATATTACAATATTGTGGTATGCTATAATAGGTACATTACAAAGCTGAGGTTGTCTTGCAAATTCAGTGAAGAATTTCGAGGTATAAATCTTCATATAATTGTATAATTTGCTGGTATACAAATAATAAATATTATGTTAATAGTGAGAACTATGTACAAACAGCCAAATTAAAATAGAAACAGTTTCTTGGCTGCTCTACGTTCTGTCATAACAATTTTGAACACAGACATTATTACTCTTTTTTTGCTTGCTTGCTTGGTTGGTTTGGGGTTTTTTTGTCTGCATATATATTTTATTTGCAAGTATGCACCAACATTGAGGTATTTCCACTCTTGATGAATAATGTAAATGTCTCCCCTTCTTACAATATAGCACCTTGAACAATTTATATGATTATGTAAGGTACAAACAGTGGAGAATCAGGCCTACATAGTTCTAATTAAATCTTCTAAGTGCATTAAAATATTCCGGCCTTTTGTTTTAAGCAATTGTCCCGTTTTATTTTGACACCAGCATCAGCACAGTTCTTTCATCCTCCTTCTCCTCTGTTCAACCACTTACTTTATTTAGCCCCTTTCTAAACACAGTTTCTTTGCTTTCAGCTGGGTACATGTGGGATGAAAACCTCCCTCTCTGAGAAACACTTCTGTGGGAAAAAAGCACACCCACACACCTTCACTCGTGCACACGCACAACCGAAGGTGACATGCCATGTGTGAACATTTCAGAAATGCTAAATAAAAATTTACCATTGCATCTGATAAAAACAGACTTCACCTGCTCTCTCTAGACATTCTCAATGTACTCCCATTTATCAAAAGGTCAGGACAAGATGGTGCTCAGTGCTCAGACCGATGGTAGCAGAGCTACCTTCAAATCAGCTACCCTTAGGACATAGTGCTCTCCATCAGATATAACTAATGATCTTAGCAGACTTTTCAAAGCTGCAAAGATAACTTAGTTCTACAACATCAACAAGTTCCCAGGTCTCACTAGCTTTGCTGAAGTTCCGCTTACAAACACAGCTTTCTTCATCTGCTTATAATAAGCGGTGACAAAAAAAAAAAAAAAATAATTGCAGATGAAAAGGAAGCTTAAAATTTTATGAAGATGAACTTTCTCTGGGGCTCTTCTTTTCACCAAGAAAATCAGCTTTCAGAAGAGAAAATATTTTGAATGACCCTTTCACCCGTTCTGAATAGACTAAATAAGGCATTATATTTGGTTCCTATACTCTCTTTGAACTGTATTAGCACATACTACATGATTTTGTTGAGTTTCTAAAAATATGGGTTTGCCTTTTTTTTGAGTGAGATAGAGAAACATTGAAGTCTAATTACTAAGTTGTAACAGTAAATATCTTCATTTCTAATGAGCTCCTGACACCAGTTCTATGATCAGACCAGAAACCAGTAGTAGTGTTGTGTCTTAAAGTTATGTATTTTCCCAACAACAACTGTTTGGATCATAAAAGTTAAAATGAAACTATTTATACTCATATACCCTTAAAACATCCTTTTCAATATACATTAAACTATATTGTGAAAAACTTTGTGAATCTTTCTGTACACATTATTAATTCTGCATGATATTCTAACCATTTAGCATATAATTTTAATTCACCTGCCAATTCCATTTTGCTTGTATGTATTTCATTAATCTTTGTTGCTATTTTACTGGTTTAAGCTGAACTTTATTTGCCTAGGGTGCAAGGAAAGGAAGAAGTCAAAAAGAGGGAGAGAGAAAGAGTACAGTGCTAATAAGAGCAAGAATATCATCCTCTCTTCAGGTATAAACATTCGTGAACTTCCAGCAAAGAGAATTTGGTTGCTGGGGAAGAAGTCATTTAATAAAAGCATATAATGTACTATGGCAAGATTCACCTGCAGGAGAGTTTTGAAGATAGGAGAGGTCAGACTTTCAGATTTTCATCCTCTCCAGGAATTTCATCAGGTCAGGATGAAGAGAATTTACCAGCAAAAGGAGTTTGGTGAGCAGACAGAAAGAATGACACAAGATACTGTGCTCAGCTTTCACTGTTTGTTAATGACCCATGCTGTCTCACAGTGGATAAAGAGAAATGCTATACTGAGAAAGTGCACTGTCACAGCATGCACGCATGTGTGTGCATTCGTGCCTAGCTGCTCATACCTTCCACAAGGCTCTTGAGTGTCAGACTTCAGGCAGAGCAGAGGATAGCATGATTTAAGCCACAGAGAAATAAAAAGGCAGGGGAGGGGGGAAGGGAAAGGGAGTGAAAAATCAAACTGGATCCTAAGGACAACTATTTGAACCAGCGTTTCTCTGAAGGGAAAGCAAAGGGCGCCAAGACAATGAACAAGGTAAACATCCACAGTGCTCAGTCCCAGAAGCAATATAGTGCCCAGGGTTGTAGCAATTAAGAATTTGCTGCCCTACATTTTGTGGGCTGAAAATATATTGGAGAAGAAAAGACATAGTGTGTTTCATAATAAATTTGCCATGTAGTAAATGGTACCAGGTAAGAAAATGGAAGAAATCAATATATCATTAGTATTTTTCACCAAATGTTTCCTTCCCACTTCTTTTTTGTCTTCATTAAGTTATAAATTATATTCCTGTCTAACAGGCCAGCTGGAAGAAATGCTCATCATTAGAAATATAAGCAGAAGAAAGTCGTTTTGCAGATAGAAAAATTTCAGAACTTAAAATACTAATTACCTGTTAGTGATTTCCTTTAAAGTATTTGGAATTTTAACTGTCTGAATCTGTAATTCTTTTTACCCTCTGTTTTTCATCTACCTCAATTCATACCGTAAGTTAACTTCTATTTCCCAAAATAAAATATTGTTCAGTCTGTCCTAGGCAAATTAATACCATCTTCTTAATTCTGAATATTTTAAAGTGGTGCACTTTCCATTTTCCCCTGCAATTGCATCCTGTGATGATTTCCAGATTGCATTATCGCAACATTTAATCCATCACATTTACACTTTAAGAAACAAAAAATAAAGTTACAAAACTCTTTGATATGGATTAAACTATTGAGTGTCACAGCAGTTATGGTGGATGCTAGAGACAATACCATACTTTAGTTAAATTGAATTTCCAAGTCATGGCTGCATTAGTTAGAATTATGGAATAGTAACTAAAAAGATTAAATATTTTTAGCTTATAGAGATAGCTGAATATTTGCCCCCTAAAAAAAATCTTAACGCACTAGATTCAACTCCAGGTCAGTTTTGGTTTACTTAACTGCATTTATTCCTGCCAGGTCAACTGCCTCTATTTCCATTGCATCTATACTTCCCTTTTACATTTGAGTCTAGTCAGAAGTTTCTTGTTCATCCAAAAAGGCCACCTGCCACTTTTGATTGATTTCCTTCTTGTCTGAATGGACCATTGGAGGATGTTTTCCTTGAAAATCTTTTCTCCACCACCCATAGGATTCTTCCAAGATTTCTGAACAGGCCAAAGTCTGCTCTTCTGAAGCCCAGCGTTGTGATCATGCTTTTTTGTTTTCATGTTCTCTTGGGATCATGAACTCTACCAAGCAGCCAAGGTTGCTCCTGATCTCCACAATTTACTCCTTCTCTGTAAGTCTGAGGTTGAGCAGAGCACCTCCTTTCTTCATCATGTGAGTGAGGAAGTTATCACCAAGGCACTGCAGACAACAGTCAGATCGATGGTGCCCTGCTGGGCTGCTTCTTTACAGATTCCAAGTGGTTGTACCCTCCTGTGGGAATCACAGAATGTGAAGCTTCTTCCAGTTGTCTAATCAAGGCCTCATCTATATCAGACCTGATCACTTTGATCAGGCAGTCAGAGGCAGACACCCACCACAACATCACCTAAGTTAGCATGACTGTTAATCCTGCTCCATGAGGTCTCAGCTGTCTCATATGCATCCTTAGACAGAACTTTAGACATTCCCACCGCACTCTCACACACAGGACGACTCCCATTCTCTACCATCCCAGTCTGTCTTTCCTAAGGAGCCTGTATACAGCCATTGTATCACTCCAGTCAAGTGTGCGATCCCACATCTCTATGATCCCAATTAGACCACAGCCCTGCAACTGCACATAGAGTTCTAATTCCTTGTTTGTTGCCTATGCTTCACTGGTATACAGATAATTCATATGATCATGCAGTCATCCTAATTTCCCAGAAAATATATGAGAGATTTCTAGCAATGTGTCCCCCTCAGCATTTATTTGTGTGGACATACTTGGAATGGTCAACCTTGTGTCGTTTTCTTGGTTTCAGGATGGTTTCTGTCCATATAGTTGCACACCATTTGCTTGTCAGCCCAGCCCACTTTCTCTCTTCCCTGAAAGTAGTCATCTCACTTTCCTGTCGCAGCTTCTCTCACCAGTCTCTTGGTAAGGATGCTTTTCCCCTATGTGCTCAGGTGGATCCTGTCTCTTCCTATCAGTCTCTTATCATCAAAAAGAGTCCATGGTGATAAAAGTCAACATGTTGTCATTGCCAACAGCCATGCAACTGAGTCTTGACCCACAGAATTGTCCTTCTCTTCCCATGACTTTTCCCTTTTTCAACAGAATCAAGAAGACATCCCTGAAGTTGCCCATGTCCTTGGTCACCAACTCCAGCACCATGTAGTCATGCATGATATGCTCCAGGTTTCTCCTGGACTCTTCTTTGGTGTACAAGTGGAAAAGCAGCAGGGCAAGCCTCAGCAGTCTCACTGCAGCATCCTAGAGTCCACCTTGGCAAGCAACAAATATCCATGGACAGCATGTTGGGTCAGCAGACGAACAAGCAAGTGAGAGTCATCTCCAAACTATCACAAAACAGGTAAAAGTCAGATAATAGCTATAGCATCCAGCTGACACAGAATGCATGTCCATCAAAGCAATGCTCATAAGGAACATTTAAAACAACCCTTCTATTTTTATCTTACTGTGGTGAAAGCACAGCAGTCCTCATGGGTACTGAATGTTACAATTTTTTCCTTAACATAGCATATTGCGATGCAAACAAAGTATCCAAGAGTACATAATTACATCATTATTCTTAGTAACTAACTTAATGTTCAAAATTGTAAGAATTAAAAAGAAGAAAAGAGGAAAAAGAATGTCAAAAAATTCCCCAGAGCTGAATAAAAGGATCTGGACGCTCTGACTTCTAGCCAAATAGAATTGAAAATGTTATCATGTTGTCTGCTTCCAAAAGACAAATTTTCTCAGGTATGTCAACAGAGAGTCATATACAAGACAAAGGAGGCATTTTTCTGCTTCGTTTAGCAACAGCAAGACCTTAGACAGAACAGGACTTTTCATTCTATGCATCTTATTGAAATAAGGATGTACACAAACAGGAGAAAATTCAGATGAGAACAAAAGTGATAAAATTTAGAATCATGAACTGAGAAGAAAAGTTCAAATAACTGTGTTTGCTTAGTGCAGAGGTATCATAGAATCATAAATGGCTGGGGTTGGAAGGGACTTTAAATATTATCTAGTTCCAAACCCTATGCCAAGGGCAGGGACACCTTTCACTGAACCAGGTTGCTCAGAGCTCCATCCAGCCTGGCCTTGAACACCTCCAGGGATGGGGCATCCAGAATTTCTCTGGGCAAAAAATGAAGGCTGAAGGCTGATAACGTGGTAACATGACCCTTTCTCTCTCTCTCTCTCTTTTTTTTTTTTTTTTTCCCCAGAGGACTACAATGAATAAAGTCAGTATTAAACAAGAGATATCTAGGTTAGATATAATGGGGAAAGAATGTCCTTGTAAGGCTGGTTATGCCTTAGTATGACTACACAAGAGTTTTATGCATGGGAATCTGTCGGACATGTTAAAGATATGCTTATCCTGCCTCAGAAGGAGAGACAGATGAGATGAATTTGGAATGTCTCTTCTAGCCTGAATTTTCCACAATTCTATAATTCCTTTCGATCTAAGCTTTTCCTTCAGAAAGGAAGAGAAGATATCTGTTCTACTCCCGACAGGGCTGGTTTGATTTCTTTCCCCTTAGCCTTTTATATTGAAGGGGCTTCCAATCCCTAGTTCATCATAAAAGATAAAAAGTAAGAAAAGAAGCATTTACCAGGCCAATAATCACAGCAGAAGTGCAAAAAAAGGCAGCTTCACTTGCCTCCATCCTCTTGCTTTCTAATTAGGTTCTGGCAATGTGGCTGACACCGTGAAAGATACGGTGATAGTTCTTGCTCTGGGGAGCTCAGCATCTAAGAGCCAAGGAATGAAGATCCCTCAGGATTAGTTCTTGCTTCCATGTGCTTTAAAGGCCTGATAATTTTTCACTGTAGACCTATGAATCACATTCTAAATTGAGACAGAGATAAATAGAAAGCAAGTTATTTCAGGTGAATAGGGACTTGAAAAAAAGCTATGCAACGTGCTGCTTTTGGCAGGCAGAACAGCATTAATATAGAAGTAAGTGCTGAGTGGCATGGATATCATCACGCTAGCCAAGAATAGAAAAGCTCTGTCTCTGCTATTACAGAAGAGGTTGATCACTCTATTTAAAAAATGGGAGTACTTCATGGTACATCTGGCATTTAAATACTCTATTAATGAACTTCCATTCTTATTCAGAGTTGCTAGCAAAACATATTCCCTGAGCAAATGGTCCATTGTCACTGATTGACAAAACCACAAATTTACTCATGAATTAAAAACAAACCCAAAAAAGGACACAATTTCCAATTGGAGAACAGAAAAAAAAAACCAAAAAAAAAAACAAAACCAAAAAAAAAAAAAAAACCACCAACAAAAAAAACCTTCACCCAACTATGCAACTCTGAATCACTCACACTATGGATATAAAAGTCACCAAAAACATCAAAAGAATATTTTTCCTATTCTATTCAAAGCATGACATGGAAACTTTTAAATCAAACCAGTACTATTATAACATCTAGCTGAAATAAAATTCCTGAGAAAATAAACACAGTTTTCAAAATATATAGAATTTCTTGCTAGAATTAACAGTTCTGAAAGGTGAATAAACAAACACAGGTAAAAAAAAATATTTCAAGTAATTTGAACTTCATTTGTTCTGTATGTAAATAAATATACAATATTGTTCTGCCATAAAGGCCAGTTTTCAGTTAAACAGTTTATATGTCACATAATTCTTCACTGTTAAAGACTTTCAACTTTCTATCTAGATGTGTAGCAAAGACATAGTGTGTAATAGAATTATGCCAGTTTGTGATCTCTCTAATGGTGTTTATTGTATTCTATATTTTAAGGTAAATTTGCATTAAAAATTTGTCCATTGTGTATTATAAGATTGCTGATCCAACTTTCATTGAGTTCTTCATCACAAAGCTGTTCACAAGTTGATTTACCTTGCTTCTGAGAGTTTTTGCTTACATTCAGTCATTTCTGCTTCTGTTAAATTTAAAATAATCAATATTCTAATTATACCTTTCAATTTAAACTTTAAAACTCTTAATTCAGGGACTACTACATTTTGAAGAGATGCAACCTAGGGAGCTAACTATTAATAAGGCCAAGTGGTTTGGAAGGCTGTGTGAAGTACATGAAGCCAGATGTACTTATCAGCATTTCTCAAAACAGAATGAGTCAGAGGATAGTCTGTGGTTGTGTAGGAGGCATCGATACAGTGGTCTGAAAAAGGGAAATTATTGCACTGAACTGCAGCTGACAAGAAAATTCTTTGCTTCATACTTTCATAAGGGCAAGGCAGACAAGGGTAAGATTATCATTATGGGTGATGAAAACAGAAAGCTATAACCAAGTAGTAATGGTACATCATGTATCACCACAGATATGAGAGTGCAATAGGAAGGAAGTTTTACATAGTGTCTATACAGGGAGCCTAAATTATACCCATTAAGTTCTATAAATCACTGGGTGGGGAAGATATTTTATATGAAAATTATCACTAATTTATTTTGCTAGGTTGGGAACAAGACAGAAATACACTTCAGAGTTGAAAAGCCTTAAGTTCTACATGAACAGATATTAACGGAAATCTTATTTTGAACCAAATATTTGTCTGCTATCTTGTCTTGACTTTTCCTTTTGATATATCCTCATTATAATGCTCCATGGGGTCAAGTACAGCTAAAAAACAACAAAGAGCTTTAGGGCAGATATGCATAATAGGATGACATGACAAAACCTTAACTTCCAGGCCAGAATAATTCCTTAACCTCATTTTCTGTTAATTGATACTTTATTCATTCTTTGAAAAAAAATCCATCAAAGGTGAGTTACTGTTGTACTGATGTCTTTAACTGAAGAGAGAAGAACCAAAGGACTGAAGACAGTTCTGGAAAAGAATCAAGTAAACAAATGGATCCCTGTCTCAAGTGGGCATAGGTAAACAAATATCTGACAAACTAGAAAAAAGACAACACACATAGTATGAAATAAAAAAGAGTTTTCCCACACCTTCATAAATTAAAGCCATTTAAGTCTCCATTGCAATGTGCTAGGCACTAGAAATGTTTCTATGAACACATTTCTTTGCAAAAGTTAATAACTTAAAACATAAGAAAGAAAGACTGCAAGAATTCCTGCTGCTGCTTTGCTGCTGTTAAGTGGCTGGCAACTGGTGACCGACACAGTTGTTTAATGTGTTCTGAGTGGCCACCTGAGACGACAAGTGAAAGAGGCACCTCTGTACACCCCTGCCTGATGGACCACCCCAGGCGCTGCTTCCTCTACAATTTCCATTTAAAATTAAAGTTGCAACCTCTGCAGCTTCAAATGCTTTCCCTTCCAGGAAGCAAGTGCATGGATTAAAATCTTTTTGATGATCAACAATTCCTGAGTGACATCTTCCATTCTAGTGGCATTTCCAGTTCTAATGTTTCATTTCTTGGTAGTGAATTCAATCCCTGCTCCTCACATTTTATACTGAACTCAGAATCAGTCTTCAAACATATCTCTCTAAGCACTGTACATGAGAAACTACAGATCACCTTTGAACTGCTTGTTAAGAATTATGGAATAAAGATAGGGACTATTCTTACACATATATATATACACCTTAGAAAAAATATACAAGAAGTCTTTGCTGCAAGTATGAGTTTTGTCTGCTTAGTGCAGGAGGATTTGTGACTCATAAAACGTGGGAACATTAAGGGTAAAAAAAAAAAAAAAAAACCAAAAAAAACCAAACCTTTAATTTAGTTGTGTAAACAGTGGGATATATGTTCACACTGCAGGAAAAAAAGAAAAAATACAAACCATCAGATTCACCCAGATGGCAAGTATTTTCCTGTGGAATAACTAGATTGTTCTTTGACAATGCATTCATGTGTAACTGTGGCAGCGTGAACTCTCAAACTCTTTGCAATTATGGTGCAGAAGTTCAGCACTGCTTCCAGTTGTAGGAATATCCTGTAGCTATAGAACATGTGAGGTTTCCAATATAATATCCAAATATTATTTCTTTTCTGTCAGTCTGTTTCAGTAACTATTTCAGTAACTGCCCAGAAAGAAAGCATTTATAGTGTTATGAAATCTGCAAGAGTTTTCTCACACCTATTTCTTAGACGTCATAGGAAATCTTCAGCTGAAACTTAAGGCAAGTATATATATATATATAGCCTAACAATTTTCTTATATATTTTGATAAAGCTCCAGGACTAAGCTAAGACCACTTGTAGTTAAAAAAAAAACAAACAAACAAACAAACAAAAAACAAACAAACAAACAAAAAAACAAACCACAACATAAAACAAACAAACAAAAAAACAAACAACTAAACAAAACCAAAACACTAAGTACTTCGAAAAATTGCATCAAAATGTTTTTTGTATAAGTGATTTATCACCATTTCTATGGTTTTCCACCTATCAACAATACTGTGAGGATAGTACACCAAGAAAAGGTCTCTGTAATGAGAGCTATAATTTCCTCTCTCCCCTAGGATCTCAGGCCCATATGCCAATTCAGCCATTGTTTAAAATTAGTTTTTTTGCTTCTCACTTTTGTCCCTGATTGAGAAAGAATTGTGTTCATCCCACCCAGACCATGCTGGGGTGAATTGATGTTCTGCAACTAGAGACTGAGCCAGAAGCAGAGTCCTAATCTGAGTTTCTCCAGCATTATTTTGGCACCTCAGACACTCTAGATCTGTTGGGATCCCTTATTCACTCAATAGCATCTTTAATCCCATATGAAAGAGTGCACCATGGACATTTTTTTAATAAAGATACCTTTACTCTAACAGGAAATAAATAGAGATGCTATCAAAATATTAATTAGAATGATACTTAATGCTTTTCAAATACCTGATCTCTTCTCTTACTCTGCATTTACTTTAAAAAGCAAACCATGATCCCCAAATTTTTTTAACTTCTTGATATTGTAGTGTCATGGTCTGGTTACCATTTGAGTTGCAGAGTCTAGTGACACTACTGATAACAGTAGACACTACTTGAAATCTTTGTTCACTAAGCACCAGCGTTTAATGCTTCAAACTCTGCAAATCAGAATTTGTATGTTTAAAAATTATACAAAGCACATGGAAAAGCAGAATCAGACTCGTGAGTTCTATCACCAGGAATGAAGCATTAGATCAACTTTGAACAGACTGAGTGCAGAAATATACATTGCTTTGCAAGACAACAAAAGTTAATCCAAGATACTTTATCCAAATTTATGTAAATGCCAGCAGATATGATTGACATGCGAAGAACATTTCACATTTAGTCTAGTTAAGAATCTCCATCATGAGCATAATGCCATATGGCATTATTTCCATTTATTTCTATTTCCTTTCAATGGAAATTTTGGGAAAAAATCGTATATCCTATATCTATAATCTGTTGTCAACTGTCATTGAAGTACATGCTGCTGATTCCTCAATAGCATACATACCTGTTTAAATTGGTGCATGAATATCTCGGGGTCCAACAGTAACACATCAGTATAGATAAATCTTGATAATTTTCAGTGTCTTGGTAGTGCAATTTAAATTATAAAGGAGGCTTCAGTTTTGATTGACAAAAACCCCTAATATCTACTTAATTCACTGTGCATATTTACCCGAGAGGCTTAAGTTTCATGTTGAGTATTGCGTGTCCACAAAGTTGCACCCTTTAAAGGCAGACTCTTCACAACTTTAGCCTAGGCAACCAATATTTAAAAGTAAAAGCATGAACAGCAAGACAATAGATACCATGCAATTCACGCACACACAGAGACACAAAAAAGAAATTAAAAATTAGTCTATTAAATTTGTCTTGATTAACTGTTATAAACAGAAGAAATGGATTTTGCAGTGAGTTGTTTATTTGTCTGGGGGACTATAGGTAAATTAATGCTTTTAGAAGAGTAATGTCTATTGGGAATCAATAATTTATAAATCCTAACCAAAGAAAATGCTGTAATTGGAAAAAAATTTAATTACCTATAAAGTGATCATTCCAGTATGTTGGACAGATTTCTTAATTCCATCAAAGGCAAGAATCCTTAAAAAGCACTTAATATACCAGGACCTCAATTATTTGTGTATATTAATCTTATAGAACAAGATCCATATGCAGTGAAGTTATAAGACTTACACTCAGCTTTCTCAACCCTCTTTCCCAGGGGCAGGAAAGAAAAACACTTTAAAGATGAACACCAATGTCCTAATTTTACAGGTTGGAAGAGAAAGAAGAAAAAATTATACAGCTGGTGTCAGCAGCGAGTTAAAACATGCAACCCGTGGTTGCATGGAAGTGAATTTAGAGTTCACAGTTTAATCACAGCAAGATGTCATCCAGGAGTTTAAAGTATTTGGTACTGACAAAGGTGCTGGTAAAGTAAGATAAAACCCGACTGACAACAGTTCTATTATAATTACTTCATAAATAAATATCTTCTCTAGACTCTGGGTTCAATAAAATATTTAATTTTCAGTGTAGGTTGAAGCTGTAACATTTCATCTTCACTGGTGATACACTTCATTCTCTTCAGATTAGTGTTTATAAAGATCGTGTTTTTACTCATCTATCAGGAGATTAACAGGATTGTTATGAGAAATCTTGATTATTTAAATGGAAGAGGATTAATTTCTATTCAAAATTATTGTCTTCCTCTGTAGTAGATTTAACTGGACATACTTGAATTATGGGGGGTGTGCTGTTGATTAAGGTTTTGCTTTTAGTGTTCTCAGACCAAGAGAGACATCCCATGTACCGAGAGTACTGATCCCTACAGCGTCATTTAAAAACCCATACCTCTGACACTTGATCCACTTCTGTGTGGTTCACAGTGTGCTGAAATCTGTAAGGTGATTGCCTAATAGAGGTATTGGACTGAAGGGTAACATCCCACAGCAAGGTGACTGCCTTGTTTCTGGCATCATTTCAGATTAACTCTAGCAGAAGCATCCAGGAACAAATAGCTGAGATCAGTACTGCCTTGGCCAGGAAAACGACTAAACGAGCTTGCAGATCTCTACTGCATCTAACTTTCAGGATTATATAGAAAATGAACCCACTGCCAGAAGTCAGGTTGGACTTAACAAATAAGAGTTGTGTTTTGCCTGTCTTTCAAGTGTTAGGAATTAAAATTTCCTTTCAATCCATTATCTCCTGGCTCAGAAATGCAATTAAATGTTATGTGACATCTATTTTCATGCTGGAGAATGGGAAAGAGGAACAAAATCTTTCTACATTCAGAATAACAAATCAACAAAACAATAACAGAAACTACTTATCATTTGAAGGTTATTCTGTCATATGCACATAATGATCTTCTAAGGACTTCTCTCCCATCAGAGAAGCTTAGTAATTTACATCACAGTTGTCAGTTGACCAATGTTAAGTAGGCATGCATGGAAAATTACTAGAAAAGAGTTCTATCTCCTCTTAATCATAAAACTGAAAGGGAAACCAAATTGGATGAGTGGTCAGATAATTACAGAGCCTTTAGAAAGGACACAGACAGCTAGACAGAAAGTACATGGGCATAGGTAGCTCTTTTTCTTCCCTTTTCCATCTTTAACAAAGTCTCCTTTTAAAGAAAGAGTCTTTTTTATTGCATTTAAGCTTTCCTATTTCAATCCCTTTTGTTGCCACACCATTCCTAAGTCATTATTTTCCTCCTGAAAAATGCAAGCATAGGAGAGCTTTAGGTAAAAAACAGTCCCAGTTTCAGGCAAGGAATGCCCTCACCACATAACATAATGATCAAAATATAGTACCCTCCATGGGCAGTTACAAGGTTCATCCATGTAATTTCATAGATAATTGCAATTTCATCTTCTGAAGAGCTCCTACAGCTTGTGGGAATGCTATGACAGCCTTATCCCACTGGAAATATCACCATTGCAATGACCTGAAGTCTGCCATGTAATACATGGCTGTTGTGACTTCTGTCTGTCTTCTCCATCTCCGTTCCTTAATTCCCACTTCTCTTAAAATGATCTTTTGTCAAAGTACTATTATTTTTTTCTGTTCTTTTTCCCAAATTATTTCATTTCTGCATCCCATTTAAGAGAAAAGACAAATTGCAATGCCAGACACTCCCTGAATTGGCATGGATTTCTGTCTTGCATGCATGTGAAATTTAAAAAACAATGAGAGATTTGATTACCTGCCTGAATAATTTCTATTCCCTTTTTCAAAATTCCATCTGCATTAGTTACAATGAAGGAAATGTAAAGATCATCTTCCAAAGTGCTCTTGATTAAGGATGAGGACTTGTCATGCTGGAAGCACTTTCAAAGTAAATTCTTCCATTGTATTTGTCTTTTTTATGAATGCCATAGATTGGATGCAAGACAGCTGTATTCTCTTTATGAGTCACATTGATTTTCACTCAGGATATCTGGATTATCACAGCTTTATATATATATGCATACACACACACACACACACACACACACACACACACACATTGCAGTTTCACCTTCTCAGTAAGTTTTACAGATGAATCCACAAACTATGCTTCCACATTGGCTAAAGCACACACAGAAATTCAGTTTCAGAACTAACATAATTAAAAATTGAATTTGTAGAGAAAAACAGAGACAACTTTGGCAGCGCAAAGATTAAAGCAGTGAAGAAAAAGTTTTCTAAAGAAAAAACAAATCCTACAAATTATTATTGTTTCTAAACTGTGAATATCATTGAACAGCTAAATTTGTCTGAGCCCCACAGTAACACACTTGTGAATTGTACTCAAATCTGTCATGATATGATAAAGAAAGGAAACCTGATAGCTAGGAATAAGAAAGTAACTTTGCTTCCACAAAGCTGGAGATCAACAATAAAAAGAACTGTGTGGCCCATCTCAAGGAATACTGAAATCAGTGACTACAATGTGACACAGTTTTATTTAATCTCTGCACACCAAGTGCCTCTCTCACAGGGTGTTTTTACTTTTGAAATACGGAAAACACCCTCTGATTTTTAGTTTCACATTCTAAGAAACACCAGGTTTGAGGCCTCAGTGCTTTTGCATCAGATTTTCTAAATTCCTACCAAAATCCACATCAGAATGAAGTTTTTATTAGTAATGAATCTACAGCAATAAGCATAAGTACTATGATGAAACAGTGATCTTTAGGTTTCATCACCAGAAGAGAACAAAATTCTTCCATGCCATGTATCCAAAATGAACAGAGTTTTTCAGACACTGCATTTCAACATTAATCCATATTCAGGGAGTACAAAATATAACGAGAAGATAGGAGACTTCCTATACATTACAGGTCATAATTCTGTGACTAGTTATAAAAAGTAATGTCTTAAGGTCTGAGAATTTACTTGTGATAACATGTCATGAGGTATTATTTTGGGATCAAAATTATGCAGCTTGAAAATTCTTGTTCAAAGGTGTAAGAATCCTGAGTATTCGTGACTCATGTTGAAATTTGTCAAAACAAAACAAGCCTCATTTTTACATTTTTTTATGGATTTTCCTTGGGACACCTGCACACATTTTTGTGCCTCAGCAGACCATAGTTTTATGTAGCTGCTTAAAGTTGGAACAATATAACTGATTTGAGGTCAAAACTAAGCTTGAATCAATTCATTAAAATTCTCAAGCGAATAAACAAATACAATTTGAACAATATTAATTTCAGGTGAATAATAGCTTGCACGAGCTTGAGCAGGACCCAGCATTAGACCTACTTAAAATATCTTCCACAATGCAACAACCTGTCTGGAAAAAAAAATCTGCATATATTTATCTCCATAGCACTAGGCATGTTTTAGGATAATACAACCTAGAGTTTTTTTCCAACTTGATTGATTCTTTGATTTTCCATATTTCAAATGACTCCATTTTTTCACTTCCCAGTTAGTTCCGTAATTCCCCATTGTTGCAGTTGCTCTTATTTCTACTTTGCCTTGTCAACAAACAGAATCCAACAAATGATGAAGTAATAAAAAAATTACACTCTATACCACTTTTTTAACTCAAAAAGATGTATTATCTGAATGCACTTACTTTTAGAAACCAATAAAAGGTAATGTATTTAAACAAATATATTAATAATATCTTTTTGTTAAAAATTAGAAAAATAAAATTATGAAGGTTATTTTTTACAATCTCTTAAGTTGTCATGATTCTTGTGTTCCTTCTATCTACAAAATTTTTTACAGAAATTTGATTAATTTTCTTATGGAGGGCAACTCTCTGAAAGAGAGTAGATCTGTGTTTCAGTGTGGCAAGGCAATAAACCTTGACTTTTATTTCTTTTTTTCTTTCCTGGTGATTTTTTGCTTTAACCAGTGACTTCCTGTTTTTTCCTGTGTGGGAAGTCATGTTCACAGCTGTAGGTAAGTGCCTGGTTCCAAGGTTGCTCAGGGCCCCATCCAAACCCACCTTAGACACTTACAGGGATTGGGCATCCACAACTTTTCAGGGAAACCTGTTCCAGTGCCTCCTCACCCTTACAGATTCACCAGATATGTTACAGATCAAAAAGATTTCTAAAATGTAAATAAATATTATATGGAAAATTTTTTCTTAAGCCTGAGCTTACTTTTCCAAATTATATTTAACAAAACTGATTCCTCATTAAAATGTCTATTGACCTTGTCTCTTCATTAGTGCATTGTTTTTATTTCAATTGCTTCAATATTCTGAGAATTTCCTCAAATACTGGAACTTTGCAGCAGTGCAAGCTTTGAGGATTAATAAACTCTTACAACATGACCAGGTTTTTTAAAGCTTCTTCATGATTTCTAAGAGTATTACTCAGATTTTACTTGAGCAATTGAAATTGTCCTGGGCAATCCAAAATCTGGATTCACAAGGTACACACAGATATTCAGTAGTCCATCTGATGCTCAGTATAAAAATCTAAATAGAAGATAACCGAGTTGGAGACTGAGCCTGGTTTAATTTGCATGACAAAGTTATCTTTTCAAATAGATCAAATGATTAACTTACACTTAGGTTATCTCAGGAAACACAGAAGTATTACTGATAAGAAAAACAGGAAATGGGAAGCTTCAGATACTATGCTGCAGATTTTGAATTGGAAAAGAAAGAATTTATGAGTCAAATGTGTCAGGTTCCTCGACGCTGCATGATATTGCAGCCTTTAAACATGTTACACTGGATCTATATGGATGTCACATTTAAAACTTTGACTTCTTTGGCTAGCAGTTCTCAAACTGCAGCTGCAGAAGAGGCAAAGAAAAATTACCTCTCTAACTTGAAATATTATTCTTTATCCAAAAACACATATTCATACAGTAGTTTACAGACGAGTGGTGTTTCACAAAATCTAAAGTGGAATGGAAAATATAAACATATGTTAATTTTTTTTTACTACTATTATTACAAATGAATTTTTTTACACATCTGTTTTGTTTAACTAAAGCTAAAATAAGGTATTCAGGAAGTCTGCAAAGCAAAGATATATTCCCTTAAATGAAAATTATTTTTCACTTATCTGTCTATACAGATGAATTGCGATTTTATTGCTCTGAATTTCATGCTCCATTCCATTTCTCTCCATCTGGCATAGAAAGAAAAACAGAAGTTAAGAAATAAATTTCTAACCCCACATGATGACTACATATTGATGATATCTTAATGTCTAAGGACATTTATTTGCTCTACAACAAAGTTACTAAAAATGTCAGGAATTTTTGGCCAGTTAGTCAGTGTCCCTCATCATGCCTGCTAAAATAATGGCCTGTAACCAGAGCACTACTGGGTCTCCCTCTGAAGGCTGCAATTCAAGTCTCCTCTAGACAGCAGTAAAAATCCCCTGTAGAGACATGGGCAACACACCCACAAACAACAAACCAGAAAGCAGAAGGCACTTTGAAAGTTTATTCCACTGGTATAATTTGGGAGCAGGCACATAAAACATCTTGTTTTTACAGAAGATGTAACCTATAAAAAAATAAACAAAAAAGGTAAATACGCAGCACCCTACCCACCTGGGCAGTGGATGGATCAGAGAAGGTATTGTAAGGGTATTGTGCAGCCCCCTGACTTTTAGCCTCTCCTTGTTCCTCCCTTACCTCTAACCCTCTTTTCTCCCTACCTCTCCCAGCATTGAAAGGCTGGAAAAATCCATGTATCTCTAATCATCTGTGGATAGGAGACTCACAACAGCAGCAGCAGCAGCAGCACATTTCACAGTCATTCCATCACTGGAACAGTTCCTTGGTCTCTGCCTCTCTGTGTTTCTGCCCATCTTTCGCCACAGCCTGGCTCTTCTTTCCAGTTATCCAACTTTCCCTCTATCCTTTGAACCCCAAAGCAAAGAAAGGGAATGCCCAAAACCAAGATATATTTAAGTAACAGTTGGCTAAATGCCAATTACAGTTTGACAACAAAAGCAGCACAGTGGAATTTTCCAGTTGAATTTACAACTGTAGGATGTGGTTTAAAAATAAAAAAAAAATAAAAAAAAAAGATTGTGCAGCAAACACAATGCAGATCTACAGCTTGGATTTTAATCATGACTTGAACATACATCTTCAGAGACCCTGGCTGAGTCATTTCATTTCCTGGTGCATTAATTTTCCAAATTCCAATACATAGATAATATGTAATGAATGGTGCTGTTTCAAAGCATGTCACAATAATCTCTGTAATGAGGGTTTTTTAATAGAAATTGCTATAAAACTGTGAAGAATAAGACACACATATAGGGCTAGCAAATATGTTAATACCCTTTTTAATGATTCATTAGTATTTAAGATTTAACAGATAGGCCTGTAGCAATAATGCAGAAAGAATGGAGAAAGCTGTTACCACCAGAAAAAAAGGCCTTGACTGTGGCAGTACAGTGAAGCAGGAGATAAATAAAAAGGAAACGCTTCAGGTACCACTTTTACCTACAAACATGACCAACTGGAAAATGACCAGGGAAAAAAGGCTCTTTAGTGTCAATGACTT
>JAWWTY010000077.1:94353443-94503635 GCA_035222235.1 Margarornis squamiger | reverse complement strand
CAGGTACCACTTTTACCTACAAACATGACCAACTGGAAAATGACCAGGGAAAAAAGGCTCTTTAGTGTCAATGACTTTCCAGTGAAGATAACAAAGTGAATGGACTGGGTGAAGGGAGTTTGTAGCAATTTCACACCTACTGTGAGCATCCCCGTAGATTAGCTCTAACGCTGTAGAAGCCAGGTTAACCAACCCAGAAAAAAAGTTCAGTGAGAAGGATGGTAACTCCTATTTCTCTATGGATGATGGTCTACCACCAATTAAAACACCTCTTTTTCCACTCACCATTCTATGTTTCTTTAAGCAGGATGTCTGAGTGGTACAGCCAGATAAGGCACAATAGTTCAATTTGTTTTTCTTATTCTGCATCTAATTTAATTGAACCAATAAAGCACCCCAAACTGGATTAATTTATAGGCATGCCTGACTCAGTAACCCAATGGATAAGATTCTGCAGTATGTATTCTTTAACCTCAGAGGAGAAGTTAAATGTACATCAT
This sequence comes from Margarornis squamiger, assembly GCA_035222235.1. Classification (NCBI taxonomy): domain Eukaryota; kingdom Metazoa; phylum Chordata; class Aves; order Passeriformes; family Furnariidae; genus Margarornis; species Margarornis squamiger. The sequence goes on along the minus strand of JAWWTY010000077.1, from coordinate 94,503,135 downwards.
ATATTACTACAAAGAGAAAGAAAAAATTTGTAAATTAAATACAATCTCATATTTGGGATATATTGAAGAAGATGATTCAGAGAGGTAAAAAAAATGAATCTAAGAGGCTTTTCCAAATGTAGAAAAGTAAAGAAATATAAGCCATGTGTTCAAATTATCAATAATTCTTTACTTTTAAATATACTGGTCTCTGAGAGGTTAAGTTGCATAAATTATAGTTCTATGATCAAATGCTTCAAACAAAAAAAAACAATCAATTTTTGCAAGACTATATGAATTCAGGGATCTAGATACACAGCAATGTTTCTGCATTTTTGAAACTGGAAAATTATTTACATTTTTGGATATTCATCGTAACATAACACTGAATACCTAAATGTGTCAGTGTCATGGTATGGTAAAGGTATTCTCCAATTTAGTGTTCCCACTGAAACCACTTGGTCGCTTCCCTCTCCCACTCCCCTACCTAGGGCTGGAGAGGAGAATTGGAGGCACAAAAGGTAAAGATTATGGAAAGTTACTGGAAACAGCAATGAGAAAAGAAAATGAAAACCGCAACAATACTAATAACAAAAGTGTACAAAGGAGGCAAGAGATTAACGTGCAAACACTCACCACTACAGCACGAGAAGCCCAACAATACCCAACCACTGCCACACTACTCTGAACTTCCCCCATTCCCAGAAAATTATGTGTGGTAGTATAGAGTAACCTCTGGGTCCTAGCCATGCCCCCTCCTGGCTACTGCAAAAATTCTCCCTGTCCTGGCCAGAACTGGGACAGTCAGGGAGTTAGAGACTGATGATGATAAAAATACAGCTGTATGTGCTGTTTTTTAGCTGAAAGAGAGTTAATTTTCTTCACAGTAGCTAATATGAGGCTGTGTTTTGGATTTGTGCTGTAAACAGTGTTGATAACACAGGGACATTTTGCTTATTGCCAAGCAGTGCTTACACAGCATCAAGGCCTTTTCTGCTCTCACCTCACCTTGCCAGAGAGGACAGCTGAGCCTAAGTGACCCAAGGAACATTCCATACCATATGGCTCAGTATATAGAGCTGAGGGAGAAAGAAAGAAGTGGAGGGATGTTCAAAGTGGTGGTGTTTGTCTTCCTAAGTCATTGTTACAGGTAACGGAGCCAAACTTTCCTGGTGTAGTGGCTTGACCTTGCTGGATGCCAGGAACCCATCAAAGTCATTCTATCACTTCCCCCTGCAACTGGACATAGAAGACAAAATACAGCAAAAGTTCATGAGTTGAGACAAGGACTGCATGGGGTCCCTCCCACAGGAGACAGTCCTCCACAAACTTCTCCAACGTGAGTCCATCCCATGGTCAACAGTTCTCCATGAACTGCTGCAATGTGGGTCACTCGTACATGGTGTGCAGTCCTTCAGGCACAGCCTGCTCTGTCAGGGTCCCCCACAGGGTCACAAATACTGGAAATACTGCAAATACAAGGAAAGCTGCTCCAGTGTAACCTTCTCTGTCCACATGTGTGTAGGTCCCTGCCAGGACACTGCTCCTGCATGGGTTTACCACAGGTTCAAAGCCCTCTTTTGGATATCCACCTGATCCAATGTGGAGTTCTCCATGGGCTGAAGGTGGATCTCTGCCTGCCCATGGTTCTTCAGGGGCTGCAGGGGCACAGCTGCTTCACTGTGGTCTGCACTACAGGCTACAGGGGAATTTTAGCTCTGGTGCCTGGACCACCTCCTTCCCCTTCTCCACTGACCTTGGTGTCTGCAGAGCTATTCCTCTCACATGTTCTCACTCTACTCTTCCCTGCAATTACATCTGTGCAATAACCTTTTATCCTTCTTAAATACGTTATCACAGAGGCATTACTATAATTTCTGATTGGCTTGGTCCTGGCCAGCGGTGGGTCTGTCCTGGAGCCGGCTCGCATTGGCTTTGTCAGGGAAGCTTCTGGCAGCTTCTTACAGAAGCCACCCCTGTATTCCCCTACTACCAAAACCTGGCCACACAAACCCAAGACATTCTACCCCTTGTCTCTGCGTATCACATATTTAACAATTATCAGTAAAATCCACATTCATCACACAACCTTCTCTAATATCAACAAAACCAACCAACCAAAACAAAACAAACATTCCTGACACAAAAATCAAAATAACATCATTACAACACTGAATCAAAGTGGATATTTTACACAAAATCCACACTAGTGTGTTACCAAAAGTTTTGTAGCTACCAATGCAAAGCACAGCACTGTGAGGGCTGCTAAGGAAAATGAACTCCATCTCAGCCAGACCTAATCCACCTGGAGATGGCTGAATACCTGCCTACCCATGGGAACTGGTGAACAAATTCCTTGATTCACTTTGCTTGGACATGCAGCTTTTGGTTTCCCTGTTAAACTGCCTTATCTTAACCTATGAATTTTCTAGCTTTTTGACTCTTCCAATTCTTCCCCTGATCCCACCAGTGGGGGAGTGAGCGAGCAGTTGTGTGGGGCTGAGCTGCCAGATGGGGTTAGGCTATGACACTAAAATATGAAGGCTGATGACACTAAATATTGGGACTAAGGATGAATATTTTCACAGCTTTTTTTCAGGAAGATTATACATATGTAATGGATGTCACTTGAACATATAAAGATACACTTAGTGACAGATTAAGCTAATGGTGAAATGTACTAATGGTATAAAGGTCTGATTTAAGCAGCAGAAGAAACACCACTGCTGAACAATTTTTGAACATCATGAAGCACTACTGCTGTCAACTTTCAAGTCAAAGGCGTGTTGGTAGGAGATCAGAAGGTTTGTGGTATTTTGAAGTTCAGAGTGTAAGTCACATTCCTTTGACGTATTCATAGCAGGAGTGTTTGCCTGTGATGACTTGCTGAACTTGAGGGAAGCTTGTGAGTCTGTAGCTGAAGTGGAAATTCTTAAAGCAGCCATTCAAAGTATTCCTCTTCACTTAAATAAAACAAAAATGGAAAATATTATTAAAAAAGGGAAATTAAAGTAATTGTGAAGACAATGGAAAAAGGTGAGTTGATCTCCTTAGAAAAGAGAGAAAAAACCTCAACAAATAATCCCAATAAAATATCCAGTTAATGTATTTTGTTTATATTTTTATTTACATGATTTTTAGTGACAAAAACTATCACCATGCATTTTAATTCAATCTTGGCCATAAATATCTGTTACTGATTATGTCAGTAAGGTATCAGAAATATCCTTAGAAATATTTTATAAACACTTCTACTTTTATAATAGGAAGATAGTACTGGAGTTCTATTCAAAATTTGTTGACAATTAGTCTATGCTTTTCCATCCAGTAATAATATGAAAGAAAACATTTGAAATATATGAAAAAAAAATAATTCATGAAAGAAAGTAGTAAAATACATTTGAATCTCCAAGAATCGAATGTAGCAATACTGTGTAGCTGACTATACTTATCTCTTCCAGTTCAATTTTTGTATTCCTGTTGAAGTCTCTCATTTTATTAGTTTGCAACAAGTGATGTCATTAGCAGAAATATGAAAGTTTCATTTTAATGGAAGAAAAATGAAAGCAGATAGGTTTCAAGGTTCTCACATGAATTATTGGGACAGGAAATCGACTTTTCTGCTTCAGAGCACAGCCATTCTCATACACCTATTATTTTCTCCCAAATTATCCTTTTCCTAGTTCAACTCTACTTTTTATGTCCATCATGCTACTAAAAAAAAACAACAACAACAACAAAAAAACATGTTAAAAGTCTATTTAAGGAAATGAATGTTGCTGGATTTTTTTCTTTTGCTGGCAGAGACTTACAGAGCTATTTCCTAAACAATGCCCTCAAATACAGCCTGGATGAGAAACCGTCCTACAGAGGTGGTTCCCTTGAGGTTGAGGCTATCCTTAATTAAAGGATGTTGTCATCTCAGACATTTCTGCAAGAAAGACCTCTAACTTTTATATGACAAAGGAGTTTATGAGTTTTTAAATGGCCTTCAAAATCCAGGGAGAAAGTTTAAGAGAGCAAACAGTGCATCTTCCTATATGGCACCTTTAACCTTTTTTTGTTGATGCATCCAGGACCTGACACAGGCTATCTTTCTAGCAAAGAAAGTTATCTATCTCATGCATCTTCTTTTTCTTAAGCCCTTTCTGTGTTTCCTTATTTAGAAAAAGCTTAGTAAACAGCAAAGTGACAGTTAATAATTTTCTGATAATGCACATTTCTCCAACAAGATCAACTCAAACAGACAATGCTATCTAAAATCTCCCTCCTATGCACACACACACACACACAAAGACACACACAAAATATAAACAAACAAACAAACAAAAAGCCACCCCAAACACCAAAAGCCAATCACAAATGTCCTTGAGTTAGTAATGATGATACATAAAAGTAGAAAATCAGATAACTGGTTGTTTTGTTTTACTCTGGCCATTTCTAGTTTGATGAGCTATGCAAATTGCTTTTTTCTGTTTATAAAAGAAGCGAGTATGGGAGTGCCATTTGACACAGAGCTGGAAGCTGTTGGTGTTACTGAGCTGGGTGTCTCAACAGAGGTCAGGTTCTGCCCTGCCCCACTGCTGAGACAAGCTGGGTAGAGCCAGGTGTCAGCATGGGGGTAGGGGAGGCAGCCACAGCCTCATTACACAGGCACTGGCCGAGGAAATTGGGAACAGGTGAGCTGAAATCCAAAAGCAGACCCTGTCCATGGACTCAGCCTTACAGGCTTGGTGGTGTCTGCGTGCTGCTCATCCAGGCACCGTGGATGGGCTTCACAAGAGAACTAGGCTCCCTCAAGGATGCAGGGTTCAAGGGAAAAATGCTTTCAAGCTCTTTTATTAGGTCTGTCATACTCATCAGGTTTGAGATCTGACTTTTGTCCTATTTGGCTTGGTCAGATTCTTTACTTCTGTTTTGAGGAAACACAGCCAAGCACACCTAGATTGCACCGCAGTACGACAGCTTCAGGGAAAGCAGCAGTAGATCCCACTTGCTGACTTACTGGTCCTTTACAAAGAAAGGGTTGCATCCAAAAATGGATGGTCACTTCTTTCTTTTCGTCCTTTTGATCTTTGACTGGGTTTAAATGTTGGAAGAGGTGCAATACCAATGAAATGGCCCCTCAAATGAAGTACTCTTCAGAAAAAACAAGCAACATCTTCTCCTAAAAGTGCTCTTCGTAGAGATATTCAAAACAGAAAACAAAAAGACATGCTAGAAACTTCTGAGCTAATAACAAACTAAATGTTCCTCACTCTAGACCTCAGAGAGGGATTAAAAAGGATATTGAAAGTATGTAAAAACAACTACGTCCTACCAAAGCTTTAAATATGTAATGAAATGAACGAATCAACAAAATCTGAAGAAAAATTTTTACGCCTTTTCTATTGTAATGAATTAAGTTGAACAGGTTTGGAGTTAGTTTGGGTTTTTTTTTACCTTTCCACCCTCAAATACATAGATACATAGTAAGTCCTCAACTAAAAATCCCTTTCCCATTAAAATCCAGAACAGTTGTTTCTTATGTATCTTGTTGCTTTGCTGAAGTTCATTTTTTTAAGCAAAGCCCAACAAAACAGTAGAGCTTTCGCAAGAAAGGTATCATAGTGGAACCAAGGAATATCTGCTGCAATCATTTGTTTTAGTAGAAATAGCATAATTGTGCCATAAACTTCTGCCTGATACACTGCAACATACTACATCTGTTTTATGTTAATGCAGTTCCAAAGAAATCAATGATATTTATACTGACATAAAGCAGTGGTGAGTCATAGTCTCAATTAGTGTCTTCAGTCTGAGGAGGAATATCAGGGATTTTTCTCTATTTTCCAAAATTTGGCCTGTAACTCTGTTCACTGATTTCTAAGAAGCTGAAAGTTTAATTACATCTATAGGGCTTAAGAGTATCCATTAAAAAATCATCACAAATTATTTTAGGCAGATTTAACTTTTAAATTGAATTGTTGTGACTGCATAGACCTTTTGTTTCATTAATATGTTCACAACAAGAGACACTGTTTCCTGACAGATTTTTTTTTTAATCTTTGAGAGATTTTTTTGAAAAGTAGTGATTTGAGTTTATGCTGTGTGAGTGTTCAAAGGCTTACCAGAATAATCTGATGCATTAGGCAGGCAGGAATTTAAACAGATAATCTGAGGTAAACCTTGTTTGGATATATTTAAAGAGGTGGTTGGCTGAACTTAGTTTGATCAGAAATAACCAGAGACCTTGGCTCTGCAGGCAGTTAATTCCTAAAGATCTAATGGGAGAGGGCTCCTCATGCACACACTGGGTTGTCTCACATACAATTTCAGGTTCTGGGTTATTCAAATGAACATCCTGGATCAAGATGTTCAAAGTCAAAATTGCATTTTTTTTTTAACTTCCTTACATCAGAGTTTTTATGCATTGAAAACTATATTTATTTTGCAATGGCAAACCTGGCTTACTACTACTATTTTTTTTTATTATTTTTCAAAGCATAAAATGAAAGATACATTGTATTGTTATAGCTGTATTTTGTCCCTGGATTCCTGGGATTGAGAGCTTTGTGTACCGTTTTTTGTTGTTTCTGTTGTAGATGATGGTAAATGATATTTCCTGGATATTACTTCTCAGTCTCAATGGACTTTTTCTACACAACAGAACCAACTGTATCTTTTACGAAGCCTGAGATGAATACATATTTGCCCCCCTTTCACTTAAGTAGATCTTCTATTGCTTCGAAAAAACAATATATATAATAATATACAAAATATGGCTGCTGAATTAATTCATCAAATGGTGAATAAATTCTTCTGAGAAAAAAGTTACAATTTCCTGTCATTCTGATATTAGTCATTCTTTGTACAGGACAGGCAGCATTAAAAGCATCTTAAATAGTTCTCAGTTTGCTTTTCTGAAAAGATTTTGACAGTGTTAATTACTTCTGCTAACAGAAATTTCTGACACTTACATGACCTTCCTCTGAATATGAAAAAGGCTGTCATGGTTGGTGTACTGATATATGCAATGAAAATCCCAGGAAATGAAATGAAATTAAGCAAATCTTATCCTTAGCATTGTTAGCTACCGAGAAAGGCATTTTCAATGACTTCACCAAAACATAGATTATACTTCTTCTAACAGGGGAGGGAGATTTTTGTGTGAAGAAATAAACTCCTTTGGAACGTAGCAATAACATGCATCGATTGCAACGTTACAGTGGTTGGCACAAAATCTGTTGACTGTTAAATTGTCGTTCTTAGAGTAAGAGTCAACAAAAGTTTCTAGAACACCAGCAGTGGAAAACCCCTTAAATAGGTCACTGCTAAACACAAAGAAAAAAAACCCAAAAAAACAAAACAACCAAACCAAAACAAACAAAAAGACCAACCAATCAACAACAACAAAAAAACACAAACAAAAAAAAAAAAGATTAAACAAATGAAATTCAAACAAACCATCATGGCACAGAGAGCTGCTGTTTTCACAGGTGTTCATAGCTATAGTCCTTTGAAATTATTTTCTACAGTATTAAGCTTTTTTACCTGTTTTACTGTTTCTTTTTCCTGCTTTCTGTCTCTTTTTTTTTTCTCTTCTATTTTTTTAAATGTTCAGTTTTAGTTAGATGTCAAACCCTTGGTTTAGCCCTTACCACCTACCATTCTTTCCAGCTGACCATTTTATTTTGAACCAAAAATTAAGTTACGCCAGCATGTTGGAGGGGCAGCACAGAATGTTTTAGAGCATCATATGAATGAGTCCGTGGGCTGTTGAGGATCTTTCTTCTGATACATTATGACAAATACACTCCCAGCACAGGATAAGGAGATTTATTAACCTTAAAAGATATTTCAATTCAGAGGGAGAATAAAATAATCCACCCCGAAGAGCTGTGTTCTGGGTGATTACATTTTGACCTCAATTCCTGCTATATTCCCTAGTCAATTTGTCCATACAATAATGTTTCCCCTGCTGGGACCTAGTCCAATACCACCCAAAGTTAGATTTTTCTATTGATTTTTGTGGACTTTTGCGTCTTAAAATCAGTTGTTGTTACATCCATATTTTTTTTCCATGCCCATTGTTCCGTCACAAAACATTTTTAAAAGCATATTGAATAAATTCCACAACATTAGACTGCATGTTTAACCACATAGAGACTGAATAATACCCAGGGAATAATACAAATCCTTATAATCCATTGCTGTTACAATGTTTTTTCTCATTTTATTTTTATAGGATGTAAACTTCCTGTCACTGAGAAAGTCAGCTTTAAAAACAATATTTAAAAAGCATTTTTGTGACCCCAGCCTCAGCTATATCGTCATCTATGACTGTATAAAAATATTTGCTTTATTCAAACCTGAGTGGGGAGAGGATTGCCCTGTTGTATGATAAAGGTAGTATATGGAAATAATACCATGGCAAATTACTGTCAACAAACACCCAAAGGGAGCAGAGAGAATTTTTCTCCTATAAATGTAAAATGCAAAAATAGTAAGGAAAGATTTTTGGAAACCCTGATTAGTTTTAGGCTAAACATCACCACTCACTTTCAAGTAATTCCTGTTATTTTGTCCAGTGTTTGATTGCTGACTTTTCCTCCCCACCAGCACAGGGCACAAACAGGGAGGGAGCAGAACTCCTGAGCAGCAGAGGCAGCCACAGCCTGCCCAGTGCCCCGAAAACCCAGAGCCCTCCCTGCTAGTTGTGCCAGCTTCTGGCAAACCTCCTGCTGAATGGCTCCACTCCCTCTCCTGTGTTAATACACATTTTTTTCAGGGATGCTTTTCAAACCTTTAATTATTCGAGAGCAATTTTGAACAACACAAGATATTTCACTCAAGAGTAGCAGTTTTTATTAGGTCAGAAACCAGCATGAAGGTGAATTTAATATTCCTTTTTTAAACTTATTTTTAATGCTGAAAACTGTACATCTTGCAGACATGAAACAACTACAGGAGTGGTTCTGAGGAACAGTCTCCTGACTTGTGGATTAATGAGGAGATGATGTCTTCATTTACACAAACAAATTAAAAATCTCACCAAAAGTATCAGAAAAATGTGAATTCCAGTGACACTGTTTCTACCTGCAGGAGCAGCTTATGTTAGCCCATGAAACTTCACAGTTCTTTGCCATTTATGAAAAACTTTCAAACTGCAGAGCTCATAAAGACACTAAAGCTTGTGAGTAGATCTACAGGATTCACAGAATTGTTAGGGTTGGAAGGGACCTCTGGAGATCATCTAGTCCAACACCCATTCACCAAATTCTAGGTTCAGGAAGGCTCTGAAGTTCCAATAAAGTAGCTGTAACTGGAAGCAAATCAAAGTTTTTATTCAGATACTCTTATTCAACTCTGGAAGATACCTTTCTGCAAAAATATCCTCATGGGCAAGAAAAGGTCTGGCTGAGAAGGAGTGAGTCACTTCCCAGCTGCCACGGCAATGGGAGAACATCCCTCTAAAAATCCATTGTTACAGAGTTGTAGAATGAAAACCGAGAAGAAAGACGATTTTCCTCATCCTGATTTGGTGAAATTTATCCTTGAAGTGCAATCACTTTGAGCTTGTCTACAACACTCTAAATTTGGATTTATGCAATGAGTACTACTATGCTGACACTTGCATGTTGATTGATGTTGCCCTAGTTGAGAGTGCATCTTTCTCAACTCACCTAGATGTTGACAGCTGTATTCTCTCAAAATAGATTTGCTTGTTTGTTTGTTTGTTCGGGGTTTTTTTTTGTTTTTTTTGTTCAGACACCAACTGATCTCGGAAGTCAGTGGAAGCCTGTGATGCAGCATTACACAGGAAATTAAACTGAGGACCTATTATCTTGTTGTTAAACTCAGTTAGCAGACTTCAGCTAAATTGGCTATAAAGTTCTTAATAACACACATTTATTACCCCTGGATCTAAAACACAGACGCAGGTGAACCTATAACTCCCAGTATGTCTAAGATACCGGGCCACAGGCTGTGAGGACATCCCCCCCCATCTCCTGTTCTGTTCTTTGTCTGTGAAGCTCTGCACTGCCACTTAGGGCTAGTGAAGGATATTTTGGTGGAGAATATTTAGTTTTAAAAGGCACTCACTGCTGCTACTGATCTCATAGGTATTTCAACTCCCAGTCAGTATTCTGAAGATATTCTCAATTAGGAACCATGACTAAAACTGACTTTTTAAAGAAAGATGTGCAACATCAGTGAAAAATTACAAGTCACATATATTAGTCTAGTGAATTAAATCATGTCCTACCTAAGCACTAGGAATTGTCAGTCTTTGTTCTTGTGGCTTCAAGTTCTTCGAACATTCAAACCGCCAGCAGTGCTTCTTGTGTCATAATACCCTATGCTCCATGTTGGTTTGAGAAGCACTTTTCCTATGGAAAAAAGAGAGTATACATAAGTTTTACCTGCAAAAGCTCTTACAGAAAGTATATGTGGGTAAGTACTGCCTGTGTGTTCAGATCTGCTCTTTATCAGCCATAAGAACATGCTGCTACTCAGTCAATCCTTCCTGGCTGATGAGAAACTTATTTCACACACACATGAAAAATATTTTTTCCTCAAATTTCTTATGAGTCTTTTCATTTTTAGGATTATTGGGATTTTTGTTCTTACTTATTTTTTTTGCTGCTTCTAGCTACCACAAATGTTAAAGACAATACTAAAATACTATTTTTAAACAGTAATCTAGTTAGATTTTTTTTTTTTTTTAAAGAAACCAATCATGTAATATGCGTGATCTGGGGTTATTAACTTCAGGTTCCTCAAAACAGAGCATCAGCTTTGATACTAGCAGTCAGAAATTCCCTTATAGGTTGATTCTTTTGAAAGCAGACATGACTTTGCCAGCATTAATTGTGAAAGAAAGTACAGCAGATTTTCTTGACCCTCTTTCTTCTTTTCTAAAAGTTCTGTCCAGCTGAACCTGCATTGCACAAAAATGGTGTAATATCACAAATTAGAGAAAAAAAATCAACTTTTGCCTATCCTTGTCAGCAACAGACCAAGAATATTTAAGGCACACCTAAAACAGCTTTCCATTTTCCATCATTTTCAGAACCAACAAACAAATTGGAACGTGGTTGTGGCAATGGGTCTCTGAAGAAGATGAAGAAACCAGCCAAAGTGCCTTAAAAACTGAAGCTTTTACTGTGTTGTAAAATGGATTCCTTGTCTTTTTTACTTAATCATCCTTCTTCTTCCCAAGACACCTTGAAACAACCGTTATCTATGTAGCCAAGCACCAAGGAATTCATCCTTGAAGGAGTCTGTTTAAGTTTCTCTACTGGCCCATAGTTAACCCTTTCCCATTGGTCATTTATCCCTTGATTTCTATTGGTAGTAATTTGGATTCCCCTAAAGCCTATATATATACCCCAGTTATGTTAATAATCTCTCTCTCTCTGCTTCCCCTCCTGTGGTTTCCATGTGGCTCTCTCTGGGGCATCTCGGGGACCGTGAGCGGGGGGAGGCGAAAGGGGGGAGTGTTTCCCACCAGCTGTCGCACGTGGTTGCTATTTGGCCCCCCATCAATAAACTTAGAAACTGCATTTATTCAGAACTGTCCTGCCTTAAATGAAGTGAATCAGTAGTCTTTGACTACCATGCCCTTTTAAGAGATGTGGATGAATGCTGTTTGTCCTGTCACTTTGAAGTTAGTTTCAATACTATCCTCATGGATTGTGTTCTCAGCTGTGCCAAACTTGAGCTGGTTTGCTCCCAGAAAAACTTTATTGTGAAATAGCTATCAAGTTGAGGATATTGCTTATTTCAGTTCATAAAGCAGTTTGGGTTTTTTCCCATCATATCCCATAAAGTCTCTCACTGCCCAAATAAACACAATAGCACACACGAGATACTAGAAGGCTACTCCTAATTATAGAATCCTAGAATAGAATCATAGACTCATCAAAATTGGAAGAGACCTTTAAGATCACCAAGTCAACCATCCAGGCAGAACTGCCAGTGTAATCCCTAAGCCACTAAACCACATCACCCAGCACCAGATCCAGACACCTCTTGAAGCAGGGATGGTGATTCCACCACCTCCGCAAAGTGCCTGACCACACTAACAGTGACATTATTTTTTCTAATATCTGATCTGAATCTCCCCTGTCTCACCTTAAGGTCATTTCTTCTGGTCCTCTCACTGCAGGCATCATAGAAGAGACCGGCCCCCACTGCACTGCAACCTCCTTTCAGGTAGTTGTAGAGAGTGATGAGATCCTCCCTTAGCCTCCTCATGACTAAACAAACCCAGTTCCCTCAGCCATTCCTCATTAGACAAGTTTTCTAGACCCTTCACAAGCTTTGTTGCCCTTCCCTGGACAAGCTGCAGCACCTCAATGTCCTTTTAAAAGTGAGGGGCCTAATACTAGACACAGTACCCAAGATGCAGCCTCACCAGTGCCGAGTCCATGGGGGAAAATCATTTCCCTAGTCCTACACTATTCTTGATACAGGCCAAGATGCCATTGAACTTCTTGGCAACACTGGCTCATATTGAACCAGCTGTCAATCAAGACCCTCAAGTTCCTTTCTCCCAAACAGCTCTCAAGCCACTCGGCACCAGTTCTGTTGTGCTGCAAAGGGTTGCTGTGACCCAAGTGCAGGACCCAGCACTTTGCCTTGTTGAACCTCACGCAGTTGTCCTCAGCCTTCCTCCTGCAGAGCCTTCCTACCCTCGAGCACATCAAGACTTAGCATTACCTGCAAATTTACTGAGGGTGCACTCAATGCCCATGAACAGATCATCAATAAAGGTATCAAACAAGACTGGCCCCAAAACCGAGCCCTGAGGAACACCACTAGAAACTGGCTATCACCTGCATTTAGCTCAATTAACCACAACTCTCTGGGTCCAGCCATCCAGCCACGTTGTTACCCATTGAGTAATCGGCTCCATCAGATTCCACATTTGAGAATGCTTTGTTTTCTACAAAATGCTTATTAAACAAATGTTCCAATATAAGCAAAGAAATCTTGCTTGCAGGTTTAAAACACTTCACACACAGTGATACATTTGTGTAAAGTACTTAGAACATTGCAGCATTTTTAACATGCATAACAGCATTAATAAAATATTTTTGCTTGTGATACGTAATGGTCACAACTATTAATTCTAATTACTTCTTTCAATGAATTTGCATGGGAAGGAAGCAATATTAGCAAAGTTTTCAGCTTTTTGCAGAGAAAAGCACATTAAGTTGCAGTGGCATATCTGACAGCTTAGAGATATAAAAAGGAGCTCGCATGCATCACCCATGCTTTGTAAATCCAGACCAAGATACCTGCTAGCTTCTGGAGAATCATCAGCTGCATTTGATAGCAGATCTCAGTAAATTCACATGAATGTAATTTTCAATAAAAAGCCAAGGGATATTGAAATGTGTTTTTTTTTTTTCTTATTTAATTTTAAAAGAATAAGTGTTCTATTTCAGATTAGTTTGATAACAATGACATAATTGTTCATATTAAGGATAAGAAATGTCAAATCAAATACAAGATTCATGTATTCAACAGAATCCCTGGGCAGAAGAATTTGCATTTTTAGGCTCTATATAATGCATTATTGGATTTAAAAGGTAGATAATGGTGTGTCTGATCCACAACAAAGGAAAAGAGACAGAATAAAAGCAGAAAAACATTAGCACTGAAGTTATTCAAAATTTATTAGAGTTTCCTGAAAAAATGGAACCATGTTAAAATACAGGAAAAACCCATAAATTGTTATACTAATAAAATATATTTATATATTTATTTCTTTATAAAGTAGATTCTTTGTACTTTCAGCTGAAGCAGAAACATAAAAATTTTGTGGAATAAAAAAATGAACTTCTTTCCAAACAGCTTCATCATCTATTTATTGAAATCCCATCTAACTACAACTCTCTCCCAACATTTCCATTTTGAACATGACAGTATCATATGCAGTATTGATTCCTATTAAAATTCCATTTCTGCTCAGCAGAGTTGCATGCACATAGTAAACGCTGAAGAGTCGGATCTAAAAATGTACAAATTTATAGTGCTGTTGGCAAGCAATCAAGAAGCTGGAATGACAACATAATATCCAGACTGATTGTTCAAAATAGTTCTGTGTGCTTATGAGGAATGAGTACATTTGTGAACCTTAGCACATAAGTTTCCTGTAAATCCAACATAGACTGACAGTCTCCATTTTGGATGCAGAAAACCAGGTACTGTGAGAATCTTCTCTTCCAGTAAAATCAAGACCTGCTTTTCCATGTATTTTTTGAAGAAATGTTGTTGTGGCTGACATAGGGTTGAAAGGGTGGAGGGGAACAAACAGTAGAATACCAAATTGAGTTGTAAAATCCCTGCTGATGATGTTCAGCACCCAAAACACCAATTATAAAATTAAGATGTGACCAAGAATAGCTGGAATCCAGGATGGATGGCACAGACTGACCCTTGTCTAAGAGGCAAAATCCCTTTGAGTTAACAAAACAGGGAGACTAACGAGGTCTTGAGAACACTCAGAGACCACACAGAATTGCTGAATGAAGTCAGGTAATCACCAAAAAATGATGATGAGGCGGTGATAAACGTAGAAGGCACATCTTCCACAGCACAACCCAGGAACCAAGAGATGAGCCCACAAGGACCGCAGTGCTGTGAAATTATATTTACCACAACTCCTTCTCTATCCTGAAGTAAAGGGAGTATGACTGCTATCACAGCAGTGTAGCTGTGAATGATTACTTTAGGAGTCACCTGGGAGAAAGAGTTGAAGGAATCATCTTTTTCTTGCAACCAGAAGAAAACTCAAGCGAACTTTAGTGTCCCTGGACTTCCCAGTGGACAGCAATCTTCATGTGCCTGCTAACCACTTTTTTTCCACCTAGAAGACAGTAAAACGTTTCTCCGAAGGACAAGCAGATTTCAGAAGCTGTCACAGAAGCTTCTACTTTACCGTGAAAGAAAATCCTTATAAAATGCTGGTCCAAAGTGTCAGTATGGAAAATTCCTCTTCCCAGTCTGGCCAGTACTGCTGCCACAAGCTCGTAATTGTAATTTGCAAGTTTGATATGGAGTGGAACTAACAAAAAACTCCATCTGGGGCTGCGTAGTTGCTGAGTGGGGAGAATCCATAGGTCCAAATTGCCGGAAGAGCGCAACACAGTTCCTTTCTCATAAATTAAATACTTTTTCTGAGGATTTTCAAGTAGGCTTGAAAATCTATTACTCAAAGGTTTGAAAACTTCATCAGCAAGTCATGGCTTAATGTCTCTATTTGCATGAACACACACAATCAAAACTAAATTATTTAAGTTCAATCTACAATTTTTTACCACTCAAGTGAAAATTATTTCTTTGAAAGATTTGAACATGCACTAGATGACACATCCGTCTTTAAAAAAATCTGAAAGCCTCATTTTTAGTGGATTTTATGTACTTACCTCTTTTGAATTTAATAACCTTTTTCTTGATTACAAGCTTATCGTAAAAGATAAAGCAACCAAGTAAGAGCATGATATATCTGCACTTAGTGCAAGTGCTAATTGTGTTCTCCTGGATAAGGATTTTCGAGAGACTCCTAGCTTGCATAGCTATGCCTTTTATTAGGCAAACTAGATGAAAGTTGAATATTACCTTTTAAAATTCTGTAGTCTATTCAGGGAATCCATCTTCACTTTAATTGCACTTTCCTCTGCAGAGTAAGAAATTATTTTACAGCTTTTAGAATGTGAAGGTATTTTAGGGTTTAATTTTCTCTGAAAACACAAACATGATAGATTACCCCATCCTTCAAGACAGATGGATCTCCAAAATTTTGAAATTAAGTTTAATTGTGAACGAGGTCTAAATATTTTCATCTTCCTTCATGAAAGCTATTAAGACTAAAGGTTATTGTGAGGCTATTTATGTTAGTCTAAGTGCCAGTGAACAGAAATTATATGGTCATATATATTTTATACCTCACTTTGTTAACATGCAGGAAGACAGGATGCAGCCACTCTATGTCCCCAATTTTCAAGGAAAAAGGTGATGAAGGCAGTGCTGTCTTTTAAATAAATACATAAACCCCTTTCGTTAATATTGAAAAAGTTTTAAGCATTCACAATGTGATTATATAGCCCTCAGATGTTAAAAATTATTTTGATTCTCCAGAATAGCAAACAGAATCATTTACTTATGCCATTGCTACAGTTGCTTTCCACAACTGCAAAATGTTGCAAAATAATAAGAAAATAGCAGTTAGATGTATGCTTATTTTGAGATAAACACAGCACTTCACTAAGGCTTACTGCAACAACAAATGCACTAGCAATTTATCAAAATTTTTCAATATGAATAGTTTCTTCAAGAACTTGTACAGCTTAGTAAAATAGAAACGTGCAATAGAAAACAAGCACCCAGATCTTCAGTGGTGTTATTATATTGTACTTGAATTTAATGAAGTCATGCAACTCTGGAGCCCTATTTCACCTGACAAAATCCATATGTATTTCTATGCTTTGAACGAGCTCTTGCTATCCTTGAGGGACTGGTTACTTTCATTAGAAATCACTTGGTATTGTGTGTTCTCATTTTTTCTGTCTCTGAAACAGAAAAAATGGCAAACAATTTGCATTTTGACTTAGAAACTAATTCATGAGAAAGATCATTGGGGTCAAGTATGCTGAAACATAAGTCTGAAGAAACTCAGGACCCACTACTCTGAAGGGAAGAGATCTCCCCATCAAGCCCAGACAGGAAATGCCGATTTGCAGAGCTGCCTGCTGCTGAAGTTCTCCTGCCCTGCAGCTCACTCTTCTGCAGTACTACAGGATGAGCATGACAGCATTTAACAATCACTTTGCAAAATATAATAAATCACGCAACACAGCAAGTGGAAAACAATCAGGCTCTGGTGGTCCATCCCTGCTTTTTTTTGGAGGAGCGGGAGATCAGATGATAACTACATTTCTAGTAATGACTTAATCCAGCCATAAGTATCACACAGTCAGCTGAATAATTAACAAGCACTGGAAAACAAAGAAACAAAAATCCCTCAGTCAAAATCACCCGGTTAGGAAGAAAAGACTAATTACAAGTAGACACGGCCTTGCAATAACTTTTAGAGGTGTCATTCAGGTTTTGATTTGAATTAGCTCAATCCTCTCTGACTCTGACATAAACCAAAACCTTTATGTGTTGAAAGAAATTAAAACACCTGCCAGACACTCCAGAAGCATGGTCAGAAAAACTGTTGTGTTCGGACACCAAAGTATTTTTTCCTCAAACTTTCAGCATAGAATATTGAAAAACTTAAGACAATAGTTATATAGTAGCACTTCAAAGACAACGGATGCCTGGATAATTGCGGGGAGGGGGGGGAGGGTGCCTCAAGCAAAAGAATTGAAGTGTTTATAACTAGAAACCAGCAGATTTTTTTCCCAAATATTTTCTACAATGTTGTAACATAACTAAAATGGATGCATACACCTCATATCCTGAATGAACTGCTATATTAACATAACTGTCATCTGTAATATCAGCAATTGAGAGCTCTTTTTCAATTGTTAGCATCTTAAAAAAATGCAGTAGTTTGAACTGAAATTGTCTTCAAAACTGAAACACACACCTTTTTGCTCTGAATCTAACATGTATAACACATCACAACTGCCGACATTCTCAGTTCTTGAATTTGAGCACACTGTGCACACCTGCAACATTAAAAATTACAATTCACCAACAGCAAATGCTGATCTCAATTAAAAACACATTTATTAAGAACAATCCAAACCAGAAATTCTAATACTTTACAGTAACAATTTCAATGCATAATTTAAGAAAATGATTGATTTTTCACATCTTTTCCCCTATACATTCCTTCTTATGCATTCATACTTTACATAGTAGTATAATTATAATTTCCCATTGGGATTACAGAATAAATAGTTTGAACCACATACAGTCCAATTTCTTTGGTTCAAAGCAATGAAGTCCTTCTCCTTACTCAAAGGCTTCATAAATTTCTTCCATAGCACATATGCTGCTCCCACAGAACTGTGAATCAGAAGCACTTTCTTTAAATTTCAGGCTCCCATTTGAACAAGCTGTTCAATTTCAACATGAGAAGTCAACTGATGATCATTAACAATCAAGAAGCTGCACTATATTCTCTAAGCATTTTACATAGTAGGCATGTAGTTCATTTTCTTGTGGCTGTGGAGAAGCTAAAAGAGAGAAAAAAGATTTGAATTTCTAGTTGATACTTAATACAAAATTACTTTTCCAAATGCCTTGCTAGAATTAATGCTTTTTTATGACCTTAACTTCTGCATTATGAGTAGCAAATCAAATACCAGGATTTAATGTTGCAAAGTCTGTTTTGGTTTTCTCTCTGGGTAGGACAAAGCAGGAAATGTCAAAGAACAATAGCCATGTTGAAAAATCCTGCACTCAGAAGAACAATCTATCATTTTAGCCCAATTATCACGATTAAGTGATCAGAGCTTTACTAGCATAGGCTAGTTGAGAACCTTAATGCAGGGAGATATTAATGACAATATTGTTGATACATTACATCAGTGTAAGCTGTAATAATTACAGCATAAATTCTTTTATGCTCCATATTTTGATATGTAAATGTTTATTGAATTAAATATTGAATTAAAAATCAATAGTTCAGTCTAGGACCTTATGTTCTAAAGCAGAACACAAATAAATAGGGATTAATGTTATAATGTGCTAGTCTGTAAAAGCTGCATATTTTGACCTTGTTAATTCAACATAGCATTTTGAAAAGTCTCTGATCAGTGGTAGTAGCCATGCTATAAAGAACAATACAAATGTATCTGTTTATTAATATATTATCAGTATATAAAATGTTGTATTGTAATATTTAATGATTGACTTAGTAAAGGCTGTTTGAAACAACAGTACATTCACAAAATCAGTGGATTTGTGTGACAGTACAGGAAGAATTATCATGAGATGTTCTGTGAAAAACACATTTCCTCCTTATT
Source organism: Margarornis squamiger (assembly GCA_035222235.1). Lineage (NCBI taxonomy): Eukaryota > Metazoa > Chordata > Aves > Passeriformes > Furnariidae > Margarornis > Margarornis squamiger. Next base: position 94,484,179 of record JAWWTY010000077.1, on the reverse strand, counting down.
AGGCTACCAACAAATGTAGACAGAAAGTTTGTTGCAATTCTGTTGAGCAAAATACTATGAAAACGTGGTTTTATAAGCCCTTCAATTGATAAACCTATTTGAGTATATCTATAGAACAATTAAAATTAGTAGGAAAGCTCATTGGCTTAAAATGAGACATTAACACGTCCTTTCAAGATCACTCTTGATGTGACTAACAACCAATAACCCCATTATTAGCTACTGAAGCTCCAGCGACATACCAGTGTTTGAACAGAACACCTTTCAGAATGAATGTTCTTCAGCTGAACCTATTGTATCAAAGCTATTCAAACAATAGTTACGTTCAATGACTTGAACAAAAGTCTCTGGCTTTCAGAATGTCAGGTAACTCATGCTACTCCTTTTAAGATTGGAACAAGTGCTCTGTTCTGATCCCTTCTCTATGAAGCTGAACACTGAGTCTGAGCACTGTTAAGCAAAGTCAATGCTAAAAGAAAAATTTTTCTTATCACTAAATTTGGAGAATTAACACAGAACTGTACAGTAAAAATAAAGAATTTTGTTGCAAGCATGATCAGACCTATGTGTAGAAACTAACCTTAGGAATCACCCAGGGTCTCATTTATAGCTTGTTAACATAGAGCCATTTTTCTCTATCTGTATAAGATGCCTAACCATAAACCATACTGCTACTTGTGATTTCAGAGATAAAAGTATCCTTACAAAAATTTGTAGCACTACAAAAACTTATAGTGATGATGTAAATTTAAATGGTTTAATGATAGAAAAATAAAGAATTGGCATTAGGTGGCAGCAAGACTTACTTTTCTTCACTAAAGAATAAGCCTCATCTATTCTTCTCCTGATTGATGGATTCTTCAAAGTCACTTTTGCCTGTAGCACACACAAACACATAAAATACAACGAGCTGACTTTCTTTCCCACACGATCACACTTCAATAGCAAAGTTTAAAAAATTACAATAATCAACAGAACATGAGATGCAGGAATTTTACAATTAACATATGACTGTGTCATCGTGCAGACTGCATTTATTGAAACTGTCACAAATTAAAGGACAAGCAGCTTTACCATGTTGTTTAATCTTCTGGACTCAGCCGCTACAAGATTAAAATAAAATGACTACTGTAAACTTTATTATATTTACTTAGAGACTACTGTATTGTTTACAGCATAAAAGTATAACATGACAATTTCTTCAAGCATTTCTCAAATACTAACCTTCTGATAGTTGTGAAGCAAAGCCCACAGTGAAGCTGCTCCTATTCTCTGAACAGCAGGACTGTCACTTTCCAAACAGGCAGACAGTACTGTAATTGCTTGATCTAGTGAGAGAAATAAAAAGAAATGAAACCAAAAGCACCCAGAAAATATAATCAAAAGCACACAAATATATTAACATGCCTCAGAATATCGATGCTTGGAGTACACTTATTTTTATGACAAGTATTGGTACAGCAGAGGAATTTCAGAAACTTTATTATCGATTAAATTTCAATATGCTCATGAAATCAGCAGACTACATTGAAAGAAGTATTTAAAACAACATAGCAAAACAAAAGACAAGTAATGCTAAAAAATTAAGCCATTGGTAATAAAACATGCACATTATGTACAGCCATCAGCTACGAATAGGGACTGAATAAGCCATTAAACTGTTTTATAACTCCCAGTAGCCGCAATTAGACCCACATCAGGATGGATATTAAGATGTTTCTATTTTCCTTCATACTTATTATGAAGATGATTTGCAACCAATGAGAAATATTTGCCACCCCACTGCAGGTGCCTTCATTTTCTATCATTGCTCTGAAGCCACTCTTCCAGTTTGCCTGTTCATTTCACAACAAAAATTCACAATTATGTAACTGAATAATGCATGCTTAATCAGGGCAGCAAATTCATATCTGAGAAAAAAAAGCATGGACACCATGGAAAATCTACTGAGAACTTAAACAAAGGAGCATTCTCTGTGCAATTAAATGGGGGAAAGAAACATGCCTTTTACAAACAACCAGAAAAAAAGTTCTGTGCATGTTGTTACATTAAATATATAAGCCATGATCATAACCTTATCATTATCATAAATATTTTCTGCACATGACAGGACACAAAATAGTTTGTCTCAACATCCATCACTTGCAGGAGCTAACAAGGTTTTGTCCATCTGAAAGACAGGACCTTCAGTTATTTCAAACTGACACAAAGAATCATTCAATTCCCACTGAAAAACTAGCTGTTTGAGAAAACTACAAAAATCCTTTCATTCATGTGTTACTATATCCAAATGATCTGTCTCACAAAGGATCTTGATTTTCTTTTTAAAACTATTTATTTGCTTTTCCTTTTATTATGTATTTATTATGTATTAATTGCCTCTCTCCCAAAATACAAGCTCTGTAACCACTTCTACAAAAATAATTTTTATAAAAATGCTTTTCTAAAAAGCAACATTGAGTTTTTGGTCAGTAACCCAAACTGAAATTACGGTCTTCTATAAGCCACAATATTCTGAGTACAACAGCATGTATACCCTTTAGATACTTACCATTGCCTAATATCTTTGGTTTATTAGTTGGACTAAAACATATGTTATGTAGAATAAGAAGTGCCAGATGTTGGCTGCTCTTGTGTTTGTATTTACACATTTCCACAATCTGGTCTAAAAAACCATTTATCTTCACGACCATCTGCTGTCCATCTTCTCCAAAAGATATGTTCAGTAGCAGCTTTAGCCAAAGAGTAGACACATTACTAGGATTTTTATTACTTCCTTTTGGTAATGAAAGAGACAAAAAGTTCTGCAGGAAGTTACTCTGTTAGAAGGAAGAAAAATGATGTTAGAATTTATAGTATTCCATGGCTTGCGTGCTGCTGTTTGACCTTCCAATTTATGTACTTAACCAAAAACTAGTACTTCATTACCTATTTCAGACACACTATTATTAGTCAAGGATTATTGAAAGAATGACATATAAAAAAGAATCCACTTCTTGGTTAGAAAGTTAGTACGGTAAAATAAATTTCTTCTATAATAATTTATCAGTGTAGACACACAAAGGTTGACCCAACACCACATATTTCTTTAAAGGCTAATTGTCACCACTATATAAGCTCTTTGTTTTGCCCTTGCCATTTCTGCTCAAAAATTAGGTAGAAATATTTTAAATGAATCAATGCACTACTTAGATAATGTATTGATTTTGTATTTATTATCGCATGTTTTATTAGCAAATGTCACAGATATCATACAGTATCTCAAGTTTTAAGTGACTCATAAGAACCCACAGCACCACTCCTCCCCTCACTGACAGCCATAGGAATGTCCTCTATTTTTGCAAGATTTCAAGAAAAAACGTATGTCACATCAATGCACAGTTCTATCTCAGGTTTTTAAGGAGATTCTGAGCAGGCAAAGATCTTTCCCTTTGTTGCAAGAGAGAGATGTTCTAACATCAATTCCTATGATGAAAAAGTCCTTGACTAAATATTACCAATCTCACTGAACCACAACATATACAAGCATCTGGTAAAAAGTAAACAACCCAGCATACAAAGTCATTGTGATTTACATCATGTGAACATAATATTGGTAATTTAATTTTCACAGATGGAATTAGTTATTCAGCATTGGTTACACTTATGAAAGGAGAGCTCAGGAGAGAGAACAAAGACTAACACACTAGAGTGAAACTCTGAAGAGAGCAAAAGGAAAAACAATTCAGAGACTATAACAACTGTTACAGAAAAGATCTCAAACTCTTTGTTTTCATCAAAAAGTTTGAGTATTAGTCATTTTGTAACTTTATGACCAGGTTTTATATAATTAGCATCACAAAAAGATCATATTTTCCCCTGCATTTTCTAACAGGTAATTAGGTCCAGGCACAGAACATTAGTAATAGATCAAAAGAAATTATTGTAATAATTTAATTACCATAAAATATGCTAAAAACAAACACACTTTTTATAACTTCTTTTGTGTTAGCTTATCATGTCACTACTATAGCTGACTTTCTACATGGTATGACTTCTCAAGGTGTTGAATTTATTTAAATTATCAAAGTTTAAGAGATTTTTCAAAGAACATTCAATAAAACAGAGTAAGAATCATTCTACATATAAGTTTAAAAAAGGAAAGCCTACATACCACTGTGCAATAAGAATAAATTTCTATCTAATATCCAATTACTGACATGTAAGACATCTTCGCTAAACCCTTCATAAACATTATATTTCACACAGTATACCTAATGATTTATGCAATGTTTAATTTCTTGTTTACTCACATGCAGTTTGTTCTACTGCACACTCACTTTCATGATCCACTAGTGATTGCCATCAATATATATGGGTATTAAAAATTTTACACCCCACCGAAAATGAGAGGTTATAAAAAGGCTCTATCAAAAATTGTCCAGCTCCATATGTTGCTTCTGTCCAGACTGTGAATATGACTGAATAACATGCTTCTCTTAGGGAAAAGTAAGGCAACTAACTGAGAAGACAAAATGATTTTGATTTCTGCAGAAGCACTTCTATATGATCACAGGACACTCCCTATTGAAATACGAGCATTCATTAAAAAGGAAACTGCATCCATCACATTGCTAAAATCAAGAATACTATTTACTTACCTTCTGAATAATGCCTTTACAGTCAGGAGACAGAGCAAGGTTAGAAATTAGACAAAAAACCACCTCCTGAACTGGGCTGTTATCATTTGACACTTGGGAAGCCAATTTCAAGATGTTATGCATTAATGAATTGCCAGCTGCACCTCGTCCAGATGGAAGAGATGATTGTCCACTGCTGGCCCAACAAAGTGAAGCACAACCTTAAAGCAATGAAACATTTACCATATTAGAAATGCAGATATATATTTAAAACAAAAATCTATAGGAAGGGCATCTAGCAGCTCAGAGATTGAGATGGAACTTCTGAAAGGATTTGTTATGCACTTTTTCTTCGAACCACAATGAAGTCAATGGGACATGCTTTGAATAGAAACCTGTCTGAATGTGGCAGTTTACTGGAATAGGCATCTACTGTTCTATTGTTCTAGAATTTAAGAGGCAATTCTGCTGTTAAACAGAAGCCATTGCTCCATCTCAGAGTGTTTCCTTAAAAACCAAAACATTGTATACAAGGCATTATACAATTATCTGGCAACCTGAAGGGATCCTCTGAAACTGGTTCAGGAAAAAGAGGTCTCTGCATAATCATGTGAGTTTTTGAGAATATTTTTCCGAGAAACAAAACCACTTCTGCACCTGTCATTATACTGTAAAACAGCAGCATGAACAATCCTATGCCAAAGAGCCACCAGCTCAAATTAATACAGTGGAAGGGAGCAACTATCCTACCAACCTGGTATTTGTGCACAAATATAAACATTTCATTTAGTGGCATTTGACACCTGCAACAAGGGTAACTTCTGACATGGCAAAAGTAAACAAAAATGAGACAATATCTACATGCGTTTCTTTGACTACACTGAGGAGGAGTGGTTAACCAGTTCAGAGTAGGTAAATTTTGGACACTTCATAAACCAGTTATTCTGAACAGGAAGAAAAAACATGACTGATCAGAGAATACTTGCTTTTATCAGCAAAGAAAATAAAAATGCAGCCTAGAGTCATTCAGAGTTAAGAAACAAGAAAGACCATCAGAACTTCAGCTTGATTTTTCACACAGGACACTATATTTAAATTTTGCACCCTGTGGTTGACTAAAACACATTTGACCTCTTCATTACATATTAAAAAAAAAAAATTCTTTATGAAAAAAAGCAGTTGCAAGATCATTTAAGGTCTGGAGACATTAACTTTAAAAAAAAAGAGTGAAAGAAGCTCAGAGATTTTTCAGTTAATATATTTTAACCTTGTTAACACTTATGGTATCTTGACCAGGAGAAATGAACAGACACTTATATGTCTCTTCAAGCCACTAGCAAATCATTATCTGAGTAAATAATGAGGATATTGAATGAGAAAAATCCATACTAGATAAAAGATCAGTTTCTAGTAGTGGGGATAATTACCAGTGGAAAGAAAAGGTTTGCTCAAATGAAGAAAAGAATCCTTTTGAAAAATTTACAAATGAAAGCTACTGAGTCCAAGGCATAAATAAATGGAAGAAATTTAATACAAAATTAAATCTGATTATTGACTATTTCAAAACCAGAATGTTCTCAATAAGGACTGAAGTACAAACCATATAAAGTACTGATACACTGTTATCTATCAAAGAATTCTGAGAGTAGTACTTCTATAATATAACTATTCAGCTTGGTAGGACATTCACTGAAATCTTCAGACATAATGGTTTGAATCAAATGCTATTTAATCCTTTAGTACAATTGTACTTTTGCTAAATCCAACAGTCTGAAACAGGATCTGAACAAGAGTCTTGAATATATTAAAATCAAAAGTCTTGATAGACTTTGATGGACCAGTGCTTTTATGCTTTCCTCTTATGGTAGTAATAAACATACTATTCCTTTTATCATGCTTTTCCATCTTAATTATTTTGGTAAAATATTTTGATGTTTTACATCACAAAGTAACTCTCATACCTGCAGGATAGTTTGCAGTGTAGACACAAAGCAAATGCAGAGCTATTTGCATTGAGGAATCATCTGTTAAAAACCATGGCCATAGTGAATGCAGAACAGGAACAAGATGAGCTTTAAGTACTGCCATCTACAAAAACATGAGGAAGAATTTAAACTACTATATTCTTAAATACTTTGAAAATGAAGTATAGAATGAGAAAAGCATATTTTTATCTCATGGTTTAAAATACTATGCAGAGAACTGACACCCTCATTTCAACACCAATGAAATTAACTCTATGCCAGTCAAAACCAGCACATTTTAACTCCTGAGAGACATGCAAACAAAGGTAAAGATTTATTCATTCCAACTGTGATTGTTCAAGAGTTTTTATAGTTTTATTCAAGTAATTATCAGAACTCAAAAAATACAGAAATGCAAGAGTGTAACTGTCTACAAAGTAAATGATAGAAGTCTTCAGTTATCAACAGCAACCTCTTTCTCTCCTCCAAGCAATTGCCTCTACAGACCCTGACCAAAGTAAGAAAAACGTTCCACAATATTATTAACTGAGATTATGGCACAACCAAATTATGGGGACCCTAGGGATAATTAAATGGCTTATTCAGACACAGGTGTTCTCTATATAAAAGGGATGGTAACATATGCCCTAGAAAAGGGGTACTTCTGGAAAGTCAGGAAATCTTGTGGTTTCACTAATGTATTTGCTAAAAGTAGAACAAGTTGTATAAATAGCACAAGTAACACAATGCCAAGACAAATTAAACCGTGAAAGAGAAAATGAAAATAAATGTGTGAAGGGTATCAGCAATAAGGAAGAGGAAGAGCAGTGATCAGAAAAAAAGAATACAAGCAAAAAGGAAAAAAAAATGATGTAGTATTTTCCCTGTGGAAAAAGTAGGTAGGCAGAAGAACTGAAGCTGAAAAGAATTTGAAAAGAAAACAGTTGAAAAGAGAAAAAGATAAATAACATGAAGTGAAAAGAAATTCAAGATTCTGAGCACGAAAAATGATTTTTAAAAAATCAAGATGAAAACAAAACTGTGTTTTGGAGAATTACTGCACTTACTTTTCAGACAAAGAAAAGGGCAAATTATTATTTAGCATTTGTTTTTTGTTTGGTTTTGTTTGTTTGGGATGGGGTTTTTTAGTTGATTTTTTTTTCTTTCAGAAAAGGAAAGGTAATAAGGAGAGGAAACTTCTTCCAAGATCTGAAGTGTATTTCTGTGTGCCTTTCTGGTGGCCCCAATACTTTTCTCCACATCCATATTTCATATTATATGCTTTGAAAATTACAATTCTTGAATTAAGCAAAACAGAAGTGGATATAAAAGACAATAGCCATCTGAAACCACTGGGAGATGATGTTTCAATAAGAACACTGAGTTCCTAATGAGTGTATGAAATATTCTTGGAAACTGGGAGTAATCATGAAATTTGAAGCATTTCCTGCCATTAATATCAAACTTAAATTTAGCCAGCTTGAAAATAACTTCAAAGTAGAAAAAAAATTATCTTCATTCACTAAATGGATGTGCTCACATTGCTTCAGTATAAGAATACTTACTTTGCATTCTTCATTTTGAAAAAGACAGTTTCTGAGGAGCTGCATAGAACACTTTAACTCCTTGAGAAGGTTATCCTCCTATCCAGAGAAAAATAATTGAAGTCATCAACATCAGACCAGAATGAATTTTGTACAAGGAGGAAAGAGATGTCTAAGGAGAGGTGCAAATCTAAGGCATCAACATTTGGGTCACATCTCTTCCACAGGTTTTTTCTGATCTCAGGTAGGATTCATCTCAGCTAGCTTCAAGCACATTTACTAAAGACATTTATAAATAAGTTACTTAGAATTATCCTCATTCCTCTCACAACCCAGAGATACTATTTCTAGGGGCACCAATCTGACCAAATGCAGAGATCTGTAACGTAGAGCTCCATTCCTCTTACAACAATGAAGAATGGAGGGGAACATTTCCAAGTATTTGGTTCCATTCTAAAGTAAACATCTAAAACAAGTCAAATTAATCACTCCCTAGAAGCACCTTTTTTTCTTCCTCTGATAAAAACAAGGTTAAACTAGCTCTGTCTTGAAGATCTCTACATTTGGTCAGACTAATCCATCCTTATATTCCCAGGGTCTTAGTTCCCTATCCTTAAAAAAGGAAATAGCTTCCAACCTGATTAGAATATTATAAAGATAAATATAGACCTTTAGATGGTGAGGTATTATACTGAGATTCAAGTACACAAGTAAACAAAAAATCCATCTTCATGATAGAGCTGTGACACTAGAGGCTAACGATGGCTGACCTAACTTCTAAAAGGTTGACATACTAAACCACTTATGAAAAATGATCAGATTCCAAGACGCTTGTTCACCATAGGATACTATTTCTGTCTTATAAAGGAACAAAAATGTAAAATGGGATTCATGCTTGATCTCAGACAAGGTGAAGCAATAATGTGTGCTTATAAATAATAATATGCACACTGGATGACTTTTAGAGATGAAGTAACGGTCTATCCCCAAAAGTTAATGAAAATCAGGTGTAGCAGATGAAGGAACATACAAATCATGACTAAAAATACATTTTATAACTGGTTTGTTTCATTTTTAGCCAAATAAAATGCTAACTCCAAGACGTTCCTCCAAGGAATTCCCTATGTATTAATTAATAAATAAAATAGCACTAGAACGCCAGAAGCTACAACTCATATTTAATGTATAAACTTCTAGGAAGTTGAAAAAGTTATGGGTTGCATTGATGGTGCTATTGTGTTTATTTATTTTAGGATACCTTGATTTTACGAAGAGCCTATTTTAAGAAGTTTTTTGAAAGCTTGGCTATTTGTAAGTACTTTTCATCCTCTTGGTTAGCATCACATTAATTATTGTGAAAGAAATGGAATATCAGTTAAAACACATCAGTTGCCCTGAGAATGAAGCTAGGTCAAACACAATTTTCCCAACAGTTAAAAGAAAAAAAGAGAGAAAGAGAAGAAGCTCTCCTAACTTCCCTTTGAGAGCTGTGCCTCCAAGTGCACCGAGAGGCAGTTTTGTGAACGATCAGCTAATTCTGCTGTGAAAGCAATGTCTCAGTTTCCTTCACATGAAACTGTTTGTCATTATGTACCACATATGATGAACGTCATGCTTACATGTGACAAAGCAATCTAGAGTCTCAGGTCAGCAGGGATATCTGTCATGAAGTTTTTTGCAAATCTTTCAGAGAACTTTTAATTAAACATAAAGAGTCTTTCTGACTTGTCTAAGAGGCTCCCTTCCTCCAATTGTTTTCAAGGTTTCAATTCCTTCTATGTTTAGCAGAAGAGCAAATATTCCTAGCTTCCCTCTTCTCAACCCAACAACTACAAAGAACTAGCTGACTTCTGTTGGGAGAGACTTCTGCCACACTACATGTGAAACAGACACGGAGGATTATCCAGACTATACATCGTGGAAAAAGAAGCCTCTGGAGACAGGACCAGCACTGTGACAAAGGACCAGAGACTTTATAATTCAACATTACCTGCGTCTTTTATGTACGGGTTTTCCCTTGTTTAGATTGTAAGCCCTAGAAACCCCTGCTCACAAGTGAAAAGTGTTCCTTTTTCCCAGATATCCAGCCCCACCCCTCTCCCGATCTTATTGGATGTATCCCCTGTCATTCCCTATTCCTGGGTTCCCACTGGGTTTTGGTCCTCTTGTTCCCTTATTAGCCCCTGTGCCCCCCAAGCCACACCACTCCCCCTGAGCCCTTACCCAATCACATCCTACCTTCCTAAACCCCGCCCAAAGGGTTCACACAGGTAATTAAAGGCTTTTCTATGACCACTCAGTACCGGAGTGCTACATCTCTTCACTCCTGACCACGTGGGGATTTTGCAATCCCCTCCAGACCCCGGGGGGCTGAGGGGAATAGAGGAGCCGGATCCCCCACCACAGCTGTTAGACTTCAACCTTACAGGATGTATCTGGGACAGGACACCTTTTAGCTTTCAACCCTTGAAGAAGGGATAATAAAGATGTTTAAGAGCTCTCAAAAAAAAAAAAAAAAGATATTGTAGTCTTCTAATGTCAGGGTCAAACTCAAATTTTTTTAAGAGTTCATTGTTATAAAACATGGTTCCACACTCTCACAAATCAAGGCTAAAGTCTGTGCCAAAACCTCAGAGAAAATGCTACTGAGCTCAAGAAATGCAGAAATACTCTGCAGAAAGATGTTTTCTGCAATTTCTGCTTTATGGGAGTGGACAAGATCTCGAACTTGACAGCAGAGTTTCCTGCCTGCATTTTAGTAATTCTCTTGAAAGAAAGCAGCAGAAAACTGACACAGGAACTGACAAAACCAAAATAGCTAGCACTGGTTGAAAGACACTGAGAGAGAAAACTTGATAAAGATTATTATTGTAGAAACAAGATGGGAAAAATTAGCTGGATTGGCTAGGATCATGAAGTCACGGCTGAAGACCAACTACATTTGAAAACAATACAGTACTCTGACATTGCTCTAAGGCTAAATATCATAAATTACACACACTGACAGATTCCAAAAGTATATTTGTGTATGTGAGTGAATCTGAAACTGAACTTTGAACTCTCAAGTCAGAAGGCTGCTAGTTGCTGGCTTCATCCAGACTGGGCTAGTTGCTAATTCTGATAATGGGAAGTCCTGAATAATCCAATTAATGAAAAGACATGAGATAGAACCAGTAACTCAAAGGCTGATTATGTGTTGTACTTCACACACAGATTATTAAGTTTAGGTAAACAGGAGCTTGGAGTTCCAGAATGAAAAGCTGGTGGCAAAAAGGATTCCTGAAAAGATAGTCTTTGAATGAAAGAAATGGGCCCAAAAAGAAGAACATGAAGATCCTGGCTAGAGAGACAGCACTGCAACTGGGAGAAGATCCTGAGGACTAGAGAGATGCATGAAGTAAAACAGCAGTATGTGCCATGGGGCTTTGTCCAGTAAACACCCAAGGCTGAGCAGTATGAACTGGCATTCATTCTGCCTGACATTCCTGAAGTAGCAGTCATTTCCATGTTGGAAAAGGAAGCTGAGACCTAGTAAGACTCTGGGTGGGAGAGCATGTGAGACAATCAAGTTGGTAAAAGCTCTAAACTCATTGAATCTTATAGAAGCTCCAGTACTCAGATCTACTACAAGTTGTCATTCACCCTGTCTCATCTGTGACAGGTACAAGAAGTATCTGCCTCAAGAAAAAAACAAAAACAAAAGAGACCTGGGAAGTGGCTTATCATATCAGTCTTTCAGTTTTTATAGTTACCTTTTTCCTCTGTGCTTTCCCAGGCTTTAGGGAATCCAAGTTCAGCTGTGCATGAACGTGCTTCATGTTTTCTATACAGCCGTCTATCAGGTCAACTGGAAGACAAAAACCAGTAACATTTATAATTACATTCACAATCCAAAATATTTTAAGAAACACAAAGTATCTTTCTGGCAACTATCTTCTTGTTAAGTTCTTGATATCAGAAAGTAACTAACAGTTTCTGAGGTGAAGTGCATCTCGTTGAATGGTCTCAAGAAGCAAGAATACATTCGAGTATACTCTTGCAACAGAATCCCCTGAGAGCAACGCCCAAAGGAAGGACTGGTTAAGATGGAGAGGGGAAGATGATTTGGGCAGGAGAGGATAACAACTCCTAACTCTTCAGGATATCTGCAAAGATGCTGCTTAGCAGAATGAAGCTTCAAGAGGTTAAGGCATCCATTACCCAATCCTTCCCTAATAACAGCAGATTTGCTGCATCTGAGGTGGGAAAAAGGAAAGGTATTGTTCAAGTGACTCGAAGTCCAAAATGTTGAGTTAGGCTCTATTCTTTGGGTCTAGAGTCTTTAACTCACTACAAGATCATGGAGTGACTATGTAAGTGGACAAGGTAAGAGCTACAGATGTCATTTTATCTGGACTTCCATATGGCTTTTGACATGGTCCTCTACAACATCCTTCTAAATCAGAGATATGTAATTGACAGGTAGACTGTACGGTGGATGAGGAATTGGTTAGATGCTCACTCAGAGGGGAGGAATCAATGACTCAAAGTCCAGATGGGTACTGGTGACAAGTGGTGTCCCTCAGGGGGCCATACTGGGGCCAGTACTGTCTAATGTCTTCATCAATAACAGTGGGATTGAGTGCAGCCTCAGCAAGTTTTCAGATGACACCGAGAGGTGTGACTGACACACCTGAGGAATGGGATGCCATCCAGAGGGACCTGGATAAGCTTAAAAAGTGTGTCCAGATGAAATTCACGATGTTCAACAAGGTCACGTGCAAGGTGCTGTACTTGGGCTGGGTCAATCTCAAGTATCAGTACAGGATGGGGGATGAAGGGACTGAGAACAGCCCTGCCAAGGAGGAACTGGGGCTGCTGGTGAATGAAAAGCTGGACATGACTCAGCAATCTGTACTTACAGTCTAGAAGCTCAAATGCATCCTGACCTGCATCAAAAGTAGCATGGCCAGCAGGTTGAGAGAGGTGATTCTGCCTCTCAGCTTTTCTCTGGTGAGCCCCCACCTGGAGTACTGCATCCAGCTCTGGGTCCCTCAGCACAGGAAGGACCTGTTGGAGTGAGTCCAGAGGAGGGCCACAATAACAATGAGTGGGATGTGATATATCTATGAGGACAGGCTGAGAGAGTTAGGACTGTTCAGCCTGGAGAAGAAAAGGTTCCAGGAAGACCTGACTGCAGTCTTCCAGTACTTAAAAGCAGCTTATAAGAAACCTTTTAGCAGGGCCTGTTGGAATAGGCCAAGGTGTAATCATTTTAAACTATGAGAGAGCAGACTTAGACTAGCTATGTGATAGAAATTTTTCACAATGAGGACGATGACACACTGGAAGAGGTTGCTCAGAGAGGTGGTGGATGCCTCATCCCTGGAAACAGGTTGGACAGGGCTCTGAGCAACGTGATACAGTTGAAGATGTCCCTGATTATTGCAGGACGGTTGGACTAAGTGGCCTTTGAAGGCCCCTTTCCATGCAAAACATTTTATGATTCTAAGATCATGGGATCATTCAGGTTGGAAGAGATGGCCTCCAGAGGTCATATAGTCCTCTTTTACTGCCTTCAAAGGTTTACTTACAGGTAGTCTGACTCTCATGTTTCAATTTAAGCCCACTCTTTCTCATCTTCCTACATCATGCACTGCTGTGACAAACCTGGCTCAGTCTTCTTCAAATCTCATAGGTATGAGAAGACTGCTATTATGTTCTCCCAAAACCTTCTTTCCTCCAGGCTGAACACCGTCAGTTCCCTCACTCTCTCATCTAAGGACAAGAGGACACAACCACCCAGGTGGCCCTCTCTTGAACTTGCTCCAGTTTGTTGACATTTCTTGTACTGGGCCAAAACTGGATGTACTATTCTAGATTTAGTCTAACAAGTGGTAAGTAGAGGACAGATAATACTTTCTCCTTGACCTACTGGTTGTGCTCTTGCTAATACAGTCCAGGATGCTGTTAAGTCTTCTCAAATTCAGTTTGCTATCAGGCCCTTTTCAGCTCTCCAGTCAGCCTCTAGTGCTGTAAGGTGTTGTTCCTTTTGAGGTGCAGGACTTGGCATTTGTAACTTAAAATAGCCCTTCAGAGCTGAACAGGTGATGTTAGAGCTACAGGTGTCTTTATGACATTGATTCAAATCCCAGAAGTCCTCTTCCTCTTTTCTGAGATGTGTGTTGCATGACAGCAAGGATGACTTGAAGGCTGCTCAAGGACAGACCATGATACACTTCCTGCAGTGGAAGTGCCTTCATAGGAAGTCAAATCTTAGATGATCTGGTAGGTCATCAACAGAAGAACCCTGACTGAAGCAAGTGCTGAGTACTTGAATACACCAGGAAAGAGCAGAAAGCAGAGGATTTGAAGTTCAGAGTTTTCTGCTACTGTTGGGATCAGGCATTGAACAGATATGTCTAGGCTATCTATTACAATGTAGTGTAGGTTTAAAAAGCAGAAAAATACCCAACTGAGATATAAAAGGAAAAAGAGACCACCCAAGACAAAGTGCATTTGGACTGATGAGAAGGTATTAAACCCATGATACATGAGATTTTCAAACTCTCCCCTCTATTCTACAGGGCATAAAAAGCCTTTTAAGAAGCTGGTTTACTACTGTAAAAACCTGAGGCACGAAAGATATCGCACAGCAAGGGAAGAAGGTCCTACTTAAACTGTAAAATGGGACTAAAGAAGCAAAGAGACAGGGAAGAATAAAGCTGAGAAAATGAAGTCTCATCTTGTCTAGGTACAGCCAGAACTGAGAACACAAGTCATACTTTCACCTATAAAAGTATGGGCACTGCCTAAAACAAGTAATGGAAGATACTGCCAGTGCAAAATCTCCAGTTTCAAACGGATGAATATCCATTACCAGTAAAAGCTCACAGGTCACTTCTCTCTCTAAGAGAGAGCTGTGACTTCACAAGTTTTTAGATGGTCTACAACATAATATTTTATCTGCAGCAGAAAACTTTAATTATTACTAAGATTTCTTTGTAAAAATCCAGAAAAAAACCTTCTACTGAAACCTAGGTCTTTTCCTTTGACAAAAATCATTATGATTTAAAGATAATACGTGAAACACTTACAAGCATTTGATTCATAAATCATTTAACACACATTTTAAAATGCTCACCTTCCAAAGCACATTTCTGGGCATTTTTACTGACAGATAACAGAGACAGCAGTGCATTTGTAGCAACTTCTTTCAGCACATCCTTTGATGATTTTCTTTCACAGACCTACAAAAAATGCAATTTTAGCACAGAAATGAAAAAGTGACCATATTAAAAGTAGTATTCATATCTATAAATAGGTTGTCATAGTCTACATTTTCATTTGGATGATTAATCACTATATTCCTATATGCAGTTCTCTCTCTATATATATATACTCATGCTTATAGTAAGTCTGCATTACAGTCTTTCTTAATTTTTTGTAATTAGAATGTTTTTTAAAATTTACTTTTTCTTCTTTTGCTCATAAGCTCACTCCTTGCACTCTTTTCTTAACATTCTACTTTCCTAAAGCCTAGATTTCCAGTCCTGACATTCCAGACTTTTCCTAATATTCAAGGCTTGCTATTGCAGACAATTCACTGACATGCTTTTAGTGCCATCTCACTTTCCTTCAACACAATGACGAAGAAGACACATTAAATACAGTGAAATTCCTTAGAATAGAAATACCACCAACAATTATTTCAGACACTCTTCTAATCAGTGAAAAATGGTAGTTTGTCTTATTTTTTGTGAGGCCTTTGTGAGCATCACCACTTTCCTAATAACATAAGTATAATCTCTGTGTTTTCAAAGGAATTTTATCTGGAGTCATATAACAAGATGGCTGAAAGACAAGGAGCTGTCTGTGCTTTATATATTATCCACTAGAGAATTTTGTCCATCTAGCAATTACCCGTAAAATACCATGCCAATACTGACATCCTAATAAAATGGAAAATGACGTGCACTGCAATCAGAAGAATACAGTAAAATAAGAAAAGTTGCTGGATCATAGTAAAAAGAAAAACATATTTTAAAGTTAGCCAAAAGTACAACATCTTAAGAACAACTTAATACTTCAGACAGAAACCTTATGGGTACTTATTCATAGGACCTCACAGATTTTACCTCTATACATATCACGTATTAATAGCCTAAGACATTTTTCAAATTTTAATATGCAATCAAATATCAATGTATTCTCTAGGGTTATCATTTACTGATGTGTTCAGTGTAACCAGGAGTGATATGGTCAAGGAATAAAGCTAGTAAGTTGATAACTTGAAAAAAAACCCCATGAGCTCACTGATAAGGACAACTGACACTACATTAAAGCACCAAAGCATGGACTGGGTTCTGTGTTTATAACCAACGAAAAAGAAATTTACATTTAGACTACAACTGTTTTTATTAGATCTAGTGTGAAATCTCTGCTTAGAGGCTAGCAAGCCACTGTGCTGCAACACAGCAGTAAAGGAACACTGTATGTGACAGATGTTAGCTAGTTCAAGGCAAGTCTTGTTAGGAGTGCGGTACAAGAATTTAGCACCCATAGGAAGAGGAGATGAAGTGATACTAAGAGAGCATTATTTTGGTCCCATCATCCAATATACATGAATAAATGTCAAATCAATTATGTTTTACATAGCAAAATCTTACTAAATGAAATACTTATAAAAAAAATAGTTGCAAGACAATGACTCCAGAACATTAGGAATCACAAGCTACACTACATGAAATGTGCATCTTTCAGACAAACACTACACTTTGAATCATGGATCACTATTACTGTTAGTGATAAAGTGCATATAATTTAAAGAAGGACAATGAGTATACAGATAAAGAACTAATTTTTGAGGGAAACAAATTATACATAAATTTCACATGTAACTTTGCTTATTACCAAGTAATGGAAAACATTTTAGCAATCTGTATATTAAGTGAAAGGTGCAAATATAAAGGAGGTAAAAGAATAATTTAGGACAGTGTACAGAAGTATAAATAAGAATAATGAGATTACATTAAGCAGGACAGAACACTCAGAATAAATCACAAAATATCCCCACCTTGTCTCCAATATATATTATGTTGGGCAACAAGTTCCTAAAAGAATTAGTGAAAAGATGGTACCTGGCCAAATAAAAACTAGGTTGGAAAATACATTAATGTGCACTCCATAAATTTTAACAAAATATAAAAATGCAATAATATATCCTGCAATCACATTATCAGATTTTAAATACCTGAATAATTAATGCAGTAAGTTGAGTTACTGATGCCTGGCATCCTTCAACATGATCCAGAAGAAAGCTAATAGTTGGATTCTGACATACACTCGGTTTATCTTGGAGCTGTCTTCTTCCTTCCTCATTCAAAAGGACAGAGAGGAACTGTAAACTAGCCACATATAAAGCAGGGTATGTTGTAGACAGATGAATACAATCAGAAATGGTATCTGAAAGGTTAAACAACAAAAAAAAAAATAAAATTATATTTTGTTGTGAATGAAGCTCAAGTGCTTTGGAACTCAGAAAGACTTACGAAATAAAGTTTGTAAGCAAGAAGTAGTAATAGCTGCACACTGCACAAGGAATTTTACAAATTCTATGCATCTAGTAAGCCTTTATAAAATTTAAACTTTTCTTTCTTAAATATTTTTTTAAAGATTTGAATTAATTAATTGCTCTGCATGGATTTGACTATAAAACAAATAAACAAAAAAATTTCCATTTCACTCAAATCACTCAATTGTTCAACAGTTTTCTGAACTCTCTTCAGTTTATTCAACAGCTTACATTATAAAAATCAACAGTATCTATCATCTGCTTTATGTGCAATTGGATTTGGATTCACTAGATCACTTAACATGCACCTGGTTGAAATCACAAGCTTGTCTGGCTATGCTTATACTTCAATATTAAAAAATTGCACAGAATCTTGTCTGACTATGCAAGTAACTAATGTAAGAATAATTAAGAAGCAAACTCCTGTATAATAGTCTTGAATTCCTTTGTCTCTTATCTCCCCTCAAAACTTTGCTTTCATTTTATACAAGGTATTAAAAAAAATAAGGAAAAATTAAGTGCTAATGGATCATTTTATAAATACCACATTTGGCTAAAGTTTACAACTAAAATCACTAACCTATATACGCAAAGAAAACTCCTGAATTTATCTGGCAGTTCAGAACTTTGTCTGATGATATCAGAAAAAGCTATAAAAATTCAGTTAACAAAACAAGTCAGTCAAGGTCTGGACACATTTGACTTTCATTCTGGATATCTCATTGGTAATTACTTAACAGCATCTAAACAGGAATGACTCTCTTTTCTATTTGCTTGTTTTATTAGTTACTGGGTTAAAATCTATCCAGGAATAGCCATTACCAATTATTGCTGTACAATGACTTGCAAGGGCTGCTGTCACAGATGGAAAAGATATCTGGCCATTTTTCCACAATAATGTAGCTAGAAGGCTGAAAAAATCTACCCATGTTTCATGAAGTACAGATGTTAACTCGGGATCTGCAAAGACAACACAGAAAAATCAATGCATTTACAAATGTGCACAAATCTGGAAAGCTAAGCCTGACAACAACTGCCAATTTACATGAAGGTGGTCCATAAATGAAGACCTGCCTCTGTCTGGTTATACTGGAAACAAAGTATTTCATTACCTAACCCATCTTTGGGGCGTATGGTGAGAATCCTGAAGGTATTTCCCAAAAGAGGTTTCAACAGTTCATTCTGGACTACAAGCTGAGAGTCCACCAATAAACATGATTTTAGAAGCCTGGACACAGATGACAAGTATTGAAGTAGTACTATGACCTGTTAAATATTTACAGAAATATATGAAATAAAGCCATATATTTACATGTTCCATATTATTTTAAATTTACTCACATTATGCCAACTGATTCATAACATTCTGAGTTAATATACACCACTTACAATAAACAATAGAACATAAATTAAAAAAGTGTTCTCTTATTTTTCACTGTTGAAGGTGAAACAGAATCCCTAGTCTGGAAACGTATGTGATCAATTTTCTAGTAACAAAGAAAAGGTTTCTTGTGAGAAAGTTATGACTCTTGCAACACGTACAGCAGCATACTCATTGGAAGCTCACAAAGAAAAACATAAAAATGGCCACTGATATTGAGAAATACATGAGTATTTCCTGAAAAGAGAAGCTCAATTTGAAGTTTTAGGAAAAAAATTACTTCTGACATATTTATTTATTCTCATAAGATTTCTGCAGAAAATGCATTTCCTTAATCACAGGAATAATTTTCTTCAAAGTAAATCTGAACACAGAGCAGCAGAAGCTATAAAATTGTGCTGTGGCATGAAACAGTATGTTCTATATGTTGTATATACAGAACTAAATTTGATAAAAAAGTAGTTCTATCACCAGAAACGCTATATGGTTTGCACACATCAAAATTTTGAAAACTATTTAAGTGTCTGCAGGATCAGAAACAAAGCAAAGCAGCCAGGTTTGCTGCAGTGTATGTCATTAACTGCATATGGCTCATACTTACTAGCATACAAAAAAAAAAAATTATATAATTTATTTAATGGCTAAACTCAATTTATATTTTTAAAACACAACTAATTTTCAGTTTGCTGATTCTAATGTAGTTCTAAGACAGAAATTAATTATTCTGTGTTGAATAAAATGGTTTATTTTCACTTCAGTCTTGTCAAAAGCACAAAGATTCACTTGAGTGTACCCTAAAGCAGCATGTCTAGACTATGTTAATGACAGATTATGCTAACGTAAATAATATTTTAAAAAAATTAGAA
This sequence comes from Margarornis squamiger, assembly GCA_035222235.1. Taxonomy (NCBI): domain Eukaryota; kingdom Metazoa; phylum Chordata; class Aves; order Passeriformes; family Furnariidae; genus Margarornis; species Margarornis squamiger. The sequence continues at coordinate 94,464,252 of JAWWTY010000077.1, read as the reverse complement.
ACAAATGCTTCTCTAACCTGAGCTTTTACATGTTCTATATGACACAGATGACCCAATGGAGCTTTCAGTTCCAAGATACATCTCTCAACCAGATTAGCATTTACAAGACTAAAATAAAATAAAAACTTGGTTAGAAATATCGTTAAATAATTAAACATTCAACAAGCTTAACATTACATAAAAGAGAATGATACAAATAAACAGTAAAAATAAACCAAAAAACACTGGTAAATTCCCCTATTTTAAGGAAGTCTAGTGCAATGGCAAATATAATAGCAGCTGTTTCAAAATAGTTAGACTAATACAAGTTCCAAGAGCTTTTAGTGTACTGGCAAAAATCAATTGTTTCTATCTGATTGCTTATTTTCTTTCCTCTAGAAAAATAAACAGCTCTGTGATAATATAAACCGTATTCAAACCAGGGGGTTTTTTGTTTGGTTGTTTTTGTTTCATTTTTTCCATTAATTGCACTATGAAGAGCAACTATAAAAGGTCTTGAACACCTTCTCAAAACAACTGAACTAATTTTTCATGCTTCACTTCAGGGCTTCCGAACATCTACAGAAGAAAGATTTTTTTATGGTATAAATGGAAACATGGAAAACAATCTGAAGACTATTTTGAAGTGGTTCCTTCTTTTAAAAGAAGAACACTACATTTTATCATCCATACTTTCCCAAATCTGGCCAGCGTTACTTAAATCTCCTTTAGTGCGAGAGTCCTTGGTTCATCTTCAAAATATTTCATACAATTCAAAGAAGAATATCACAGAATTAACTGCAATGAGCTGCAATTCCAAATACCTTACTATATCATATATTGTTTTACTAAAAAATAAAACCCTAGAATATTATGAGAGGAACACAGTTGTCCTGTAGAAGACAGATACCACAAATTAAATCACCAATAAGACTACCTATTCTGTGAAAAAAATAATCAATCCTGATTCTTTCTTTTAATTGATTGTATTTTTTAAAAAAGGCATTTCTTAACACTTCAGAAGCACGAAGTGATCAATATGTTTAACAGTTTTTGTAAGAAACGGGTAGATCTCATTTGAAAATTTTGAGACTTCTATTTGCTACACCCTGTTTATAGTTCAACAGTTATTGATCTCATACCTGCTGAGAGCTGTTAGCAAATGTGCCTGCTGAAGAGCAATTCCAGTATCTTTTGGTGTGACAACCAGCAGATTGTGCAGAAGGCTGCAAACAGCTGACAAAAGGGCAGGTGTGACTACACCATGCTGTTTAGACAGAGCAGCAGACATGGGAGAATCATGCTGACTTGGAGACTCTGTTATGGTTGTATCACTTTGACCTAGAGTGTTTTTAACACAAAAAACACCCCCCCCAAAAAAAGAAAACAAACAAACAACAAAAAAAAAAAAAAACCACAAAAGATTAAATCACAGCAGTTACATAAAGCAAATTTCTCTTTATTTTTCATAAAACATCCAAGTCCCTCTGCATTTAAAGTATATATTCTGGAGAGAATAAAAAAAACTCAAAGAAATCAGATACAGAAAATAGCTCTGAATAGTTCTCCCTCTACCAGGCACTAATTGTTAAAGACAAACAGTAAATTTGGAAAAACATAAATTCTCATTCCTTAACAGAAACATATTTTATATTTGCACATAGCTCTCTCTACATACATGACTTTGTATGTATTTTTTACATTATATTTATTTTTATCTTTCTACATACAAAGGGAAACATCTCTGTGTGTGCGTGTGCACTTGTGTGTGCATGTATGTACATGACAGCTTTACTTTGATTGATGTTTTTATAAGGGTGACATTTCAAGCAGTAGCAACCATTTTCATTGATTTCTGCCAAATGTATTTCACCTTGCTTCATTTTAAAGGAAGTGTTTAGTGTTTGGCTTCTAAAATGCAACCACAGGAAGCATCAATGGTGATTGTTCCAGCAATATGGAAGCTGTACAAATGTACAGCATGGACAAATACTGAAATATGGGCAGGTAAATACATTGTATTCATCACTATACACACAACTCAAACTTGACTTACCTTGTGCCATAAGCCGATCAACTACAGTTTCAGGAATAAAACTCGCTGAACTTGTGGGAAGTGTTGCCGGAAGCTCAGTAACACTCCCCAGTGATGGTGATGCAGACAGAATCTAGGAAGCCGTAAAAAGCAAACTAGCTGATTCCAGCTTTTGTACACAAGTCTTCTAATTATACTTTGGGCAGAAGAGGGGAACAACCCACAAATGCAAAAATTTTGTAAATATTACTGTCCAAAACCAATTTGATTAAATTTTGTCCAATATGTGTGTGTATATACATAAAATACACATCCAATAATTGAAACTATTGAAAGATGTGCAGTAAGAACAGCCTGAAACATTTCAGTTAAAAACTGATCAATGCCCCTGTTACTGGAAATTCCTCCCCTTCATCCTTCTTTGTCATCCACATAATTGACTCAACCTACATTTGGATAAAGATAGAAAGACACTACTGAAGCATTTAAACTCAAATTATTCATGGACTATTTGGTCTACTGAGAACATCAGCACTTGTCCATTTGTACCAGAACACGCTCAGATAAAAATATCATAAGGACATTTGTCATCAGTCAGACTTGATGTCCCAGTCTTTCCAACTCTAGGTACTTCTCCTAACCTTAGTCCTGTGATCCTTATATTTATTAATTTCATAGTGAAGATGTATTTACATGACAACAGGTAACTTTTTTGTCATACTATCATGCTCCTCCTATCAATTTGACATCATCTATATTATGAATTCTGCATGTTTTCAAAAGTTCTTAATGGTCTTGCTACTGTGTTTAAAACCACAAGCTTGAGATCAGAAGACCTATATGATTTGTTTTTGTAACACAGTAAAACCCGTGACCTGTTTCGGAGCATGGGACAAGTATCTATCATGTCAAGTCACTTTTTCACTTCTGATTTTTATTTTATAGATGGACAATACACATCAGTTAATTTTCTTAAAGCATATCACTGTATAGTGCAGAGAATACAGAATGTTGGGGAATTCAATGAAATCCCAACACAGTTACAGCTTGAAGAAGAATGCTATTAGACTTTTCCTCACAGTGAGCTTTGTAAGGAAGACTGAAATGTTTCAAACACTGAAATATTTCAAAGGTTTGGGCTTTTTCTTTTAAGTTTTATTAGATTAACAGTTGGAATATTTTCTTACCTAAGGAAATGTAAAAAGTGCTATACAACTGACAAAAAGGGTGGAGAGAAGGAAATCACAGATCACTCCCTTCCTAGCTACTGTATCCTTGCAACCTGCATATTGTAACTGCCTTCTCTTTCACATTTTCCTCTGGTCTCCCACTATTATTCATCCTACAGTCTTGAATCTTTCTTCTTGAGCCTGCTCAGTTGTTCCCCCCCAAAAGCCAGGAAGTTATTGTAACACAGAAAACAATCAATCCACTGTAAAATTTGGGATGTGCATCCAAAACTCAGGATTCACACAGAGCTTGGGCCATATAAACACTAGGACAATGCTTGGCTAAATAATTTTCCTGTTAGCAAAATGTAGTACCAAACTGTACTGAGCAACTGAAATTCAAATTCTATTTTGATTATACAAATAAAAACTATATTTGCCAATTGAAATAGGCTATTTAAAGTTTTATGCTTGCTAATTTAAATAAGTATTAAAATCCATTATTTATATTAAATCAATCCAGCTTGACACATGGTAAATTCTGCATTTATTCACCACTATACTTCAATTCCAAGCATACTAATAGGTGGAAAAAACCAACTCTTTTCCTTAAATAGTACAAACCCAAAATGTAACTTCTAACAGTCCATATGGTTCTCCTGAAAGGAGTAAAGCACTAAAACAAATTATAACTATACTGAGAGTCATCTTACAGATATTATTAGGAATAATATCTGTATAGGAATAAGCTTTCATATATTAGTAAATAGTATCAGCTACATTGCACAACAGTTCTTATCTATCTTCTGCACTTGTTTAAACACTTTGGGCAAAGAAATAAAAACAAGTCCTTAGTTATGTTAAAAAAATATCAGTAAAACCTTTATCTGCTTAGAAAAATATCATCTTCCTGCACTGATGGAACATTTATTGGTAATTGTTTCACAGTGGGAAATAGGTTAAAATCATAAATTTTCTACTATCTTAGCAGAAAACACACAGTAACACAATGAAGTTGTTTCCACAACTTCTGCCTTCCAGGAAAAAAAAAAATATATTAAAACTTTTATAAATCACATTTGATAAGGATGAAATGGGAGTCTGGGACATAGTATCTAGTAAAGGATATTTACTACTGGCACCATATTGTTTCTGGGAGCAATGAGGCATTGTGTTGCTTAACAGTGAGACTTTGAAAGAGGGTTTTATAGGGGAAAAGTTTCATGTGTGTGGAGAGGGAGATGACGACTGCAGATTAGAACTAATTCAAAAGAATACAAAAATTGTCAGAGTGGAAACACAGGAGAAATGTAAGGGTTTTGCCATTTATCTACTAGATAGGAATAAAAGGTCTTTTCTTAACCTCTAGTACAAAAATCCCTCTGGCATTGCTTTAATAGGCTTGCAGTGATTAATTCTATTCAGTTCTCTTTTCAAAGGTTTAAATCACTTAACTGTATAGCACTCTGGTAACCATGGTTCCAGAAAATAAAGAACACATTTTTATAAAATAGCAAGAAGATTTCATAGGAAAGAACAGTCATGACTTAAAGCCATCTGAGAAATGTCTGTAGATCTTTAACCCACACCATTTTTAGCTCATTTTTAAAAAACTGCTCATTTTGCTAAGCTGTCGTGGGCACAGAATAGCCCTAGAGTATTTATGCAGTGGGAAGCAAATTGCTATCTCCATGCAGATTGGTGGTTTCTTATCATATGTAATAAACACAAAATAAACATGTTGGTTAGAATAAGGGTAAGAATTTGCACTCTCTAATGATAACGTGAGTTCACGTTTAAACTATTAATTCTATAAAAGACCAAGACTCTTAATCTTCTCAGAACTGGACTTTATGAAGTACCAACATTCCAATTCACAGAAAAATAACGGTAATTTTGACAAAAATTTGCAATCCACTGGGATCTTAAAGATACAAAATGCTATGCATGTGAGTTAAGAGACTACAAACAAACCAGTTCTACTGGATTGTTTGTAATATCATCTTTTTACGTGATGTTGAATGATTGATTTCATCACCTGTGGCAGTTCTTTATAAATGAGCAAAATTTTACTTATGGCTTCTGCAAGATCTCTGACTCCCTTTTCAATTTTCTCAATTTTTCTTTCTGCAAATTTGGGAAAAAACTTGGAGATGAAGGAGAAAAGATGAAGCCAAAAAGTAATTTAGATGCAATTTTCACTTGAGGTCATATGACCCCACGTGGAATCAGTTCTTGAAAGCAGAGAGCTCAAATAAAGTAGTGATTACATGAAAACAGAAAGCAGAGAAAATTAATAGTGTGTTAGGCATAGGAATGGACATACCTAAACCAATTTTTTTTTCAATGTTATTAAAATATCACAGAAGAGTTTCTAACAGAAACGCTTCTACTTGGTTTGATTACTGGTTCTCAATTATTTGTTGCTGTTGCCATCAAATCTGGACCATGCACAAAAAAACCCCGTTTTTGCCTTCAATAAGACCTGTAGCTTCCTTTTCATCTGTGATGGGGAAAGCACGCCATCTCGTGGGCTTGGAATAATGACATCATCTTGGTACCATCAACATGCACATTTTAGTGACAAACTTCTACAAACTTTTGGTAATTACTTCAAATATTTCTTTCTTTTACTCACACATCAAAATTGAAAGCTTTGGGTCAAACTCTGGACCACAAATTTGAAGTTATATAGGAATAAATTACAAATATCTGATTTCAGGACAAGTTTGACTTTTCAAAAGTATTTCCTAACTTCACAAGATGGACACTTAACTACCCTCTGAAACAGAGTTTTCAATTAGCCGCAGCTGAAGTTACATTCCTCCATCTTTTTGTCCTAATAAATATTGGCATTGGAACATCAGACCTCTGCATCTTGCCATCCAGCATGGAAACTTACAATCTGTCATGTCAGCACTGGTATTTTTTTAAAGGTAAGAAACTTAGTTAATTAAAAAAAAGAAAGATTGCAGCTGCTAAAAAGGTCAATGAGGGACAGATGAATATTAACTTCCACAAATGACAATCAAAAGTCTTTGCGAAATATGTTCATATGTATCAGAGAAAGAAGGAAAACAACACAAAACACAAACTCACAAACTCGTAAAAAACTCTCACAGTTAGATGTAAGACTATAAACTTAGAAAGCATGAAGTCTACAATATGTGGAAGCCTGATACAAATGAGTGTATCTTAGTATTACACTCTGTTTTCCACTTTTAATAATTAGTTGTCCATCTGTTGAAAGGAATTGTTGAGCTAAGCCTTTATGTTAAACTATGATGCTGCTTTACACATACATATAACATATTTGATTAGTAGATTCCAAATTATTGTTTCCTTTTCCCTTTTTTTTAAACTACTGAAGCTGAAGAAATTTAATGTAATGAACTTTTCAATTCTTAATAAACATTCAAGCATAATTTAAAGTAGATTAGACACACAGTCCTGATAAGAATTGCTGAAATTTAACTTTTCCTTCAAGTAACATGAACAAAACATGAAATTTGTCCACCTTTCACTCCTATAAGCAAATGGCACTCAATTTATTCAGTAAAGAGCAATCTGGAAACAAGAGCTTTTTAAAAACCTGATATCCTCATGTAAACGTTTTTAATCAGCAATCATGATACCATATACTTCCTGATTTACATGCACTTTCATTTATTTTAGTTTTAATGTTCACATTTGAATATATGTTTAAAATACCCTTAAGGGGCTGGCGGGAGGAGTTGGTTTAGATTAATGAAAATCAAACTAATTAATAAAAATAAATAACAATTTTAACTTAAAACTAGAGTATATTTTTTCCTCAATTATTAAAAACATGCCAGGTAACAGTATTAGACAGCAACACATTTATAACAGAGAAGCAAAACAGTAAGAAAATTATACTTGTGAAATATTTTGAAACAAAACTTTGATACTGGCTTTTCTGGTTTTATTTTTATCGTGTTTCACAGCAAAACAGGGCACAGAAATTTTAGGCTTAAAGATCTTGCAATTCTTCAGCCACTGTTATATCAGCATGGGTATCTGTTTAACAGAAAACGACTTTCTGAGTGATGATATTCTGGCTTCCATAATAAATTAGATGATTATTCATAAATGAAAAAGGTTTGAATACAAAAAAAAAAAAAAATGGATTTCAGTGCAACATGTCAGGGTTTTCTTGGAGATATACTGCAGTCTTTGAAAAACAAATGATTTTTATCCGGTAACTAATGAATGCTATAAAAGCTTCCTCTACAGACTCAACTGTTATTGCAAATCTGCTCTGGAACTGAAAGAATGTATTTCTACTTCTCTTTTGCACTTGCCAAAGACGGAACATTTTTACAGCCTTTTACTGCAATAGTCACCCTAGACAGAACCAAATTTTTCAAGCAGTCACCTGCTTTATGTCTTTCATGTCTATTTTGGATCTTGCAAACGCATGCGCCACTTTTATATTCTATAAAGGCATGTTCAGAATCCAGAACTTATTATGACACAGAATACCCAATGTACTGATGTGGTTTTGATTGATCCAGTTCTGTTGCTGTGTCCTGTAAATACAAGTTCACTATAAAAGGACAGTTTGGATAAAAGCAGCAGAAACGACAAGTAGAGATGGAGATGTTTGTATTTTGCCAATAAAGCCAATTACACACACACAGAAGAGAGACTGCTGTGAGAAGCTACAGAATTTAGCACTGCCTTATCCATTTAGCTAGTCAAAGTAACCTATCTTATTTATTTTTGCTCCTGTTAATACCCACAAAAGGTTTTTCCAGCATATTAAAGTTACTCTGGAGTAAATTTCTGATTGATTTCAGGTTTTCCATTTTGTTAGAGTTTTTTTAACTTTTTGTAAAAGTGCTAATTTTCTTGAAAGCATTTCACAAAAAACTCTGTATTTAAAATAAATAGATTACTCTGCAAGTTACCATAGTTTCAGATGTTGAATGAGAATGCGAAGATTTGCTTTGACTGGAAGGAGCCTTCCAAAAATTAAGAGAATCGTCAAAATCTGTAGGAAAAAAAAAGAATAAGAATCAAAATTACTGTAAGACCAGCAGAGAGCATAACAAGCTTTTCAAAGGATTGTTTTAGTGGAAAAGCAGCCAAACAGCTGTCCTTCTGAAGATCTCGGAATATGTTTTTGCCCATTGTACCTATGAATTCTTATCCATCAAATTCCTTGAATAAACAGAAATTAAATATTTTCGGTGCAATACAAAAATAGTCTGGAAAAAGCTACACTTAGCTCAAACTGCAGTTGCATAGCCTTTAGTCATTTCAAATAGTTCAGATTTAGTTTTATTTAAAATGCAATAGTACAAAAGTATTGAAGATACTGGGGTCTCAAAGAAGAAACATAACGAACATGATGGTCCTTGTATTCCATAAACTTCAAATTCACATTTTATGAGTAGTTTCCATAGAACTCATATTCATAAATACAACGAAAGCAGAATTACTTCTTAAATCTGTTTCAGAATAAAAAGCGCCAAAAATTTTATAGCACAAATCTGTTAATAATAGGTTTTGAAGTTTTCATATATTTAGAAAACAACAAAGAATAAAGCACTAGACTGCACAGCTTGTGACTGCAAACCCCACAAAAGCAGACATCCTATATGTATCTTTACTAACTAAACTGAGCGAACTATTTTATTTTAACGCAAATTTGCAGATGAATTTTTTATGTTCCTGAAAAATATGAGAAAAATATCTAAGGAAAAAGAAAACCAAAATGGCTCAAGGTCCTGTTTTTCCTTTTCTAAAGAACCAAAATTTTATTTCTTATTCCTGAAATACTATAGATTATTTCAAAGATCCTGGAAATTTTCTGACTTTGCTTTTTAATGACTCGATAAAACACATCTTAATTGCTCACTGAAAAGTTCTATAATCCTAGAGGTTGTGTTGCTCTTAGATATGATAGTGCATCAGCTAACAGAACTATCAAAAAAGTATCATGGAGGCAGTGAAATGTGTTGGATTGAAAAAATTACACTTATAGATAAATAAAGCAGACACTGAAGAAATTGAGGATTTTTTGACATTTTGTATGCTGCTGAGATATTTCTCTGATAACCCAGTAAGTTAACCAAGAATGTTTCTTTTCCTTGGGTCTGCCAAAAAGTCAGAACTTAGCTGGGGAAATAACATTCTTCTGTTCATGCTTCTGTAACCTTAATAGAAGCAGACAAAAAAGCCTGTTTAAATCTCAAGCATTAAAAGACAGAAATACAAACAGGCCCAAAAAAAGAAAGTAAATAAGAAAAAAAAGAACTTATTAATTTAATTTTCCATCTCTTGAAAGTTTTTATTAATTGATCTCTGAAAAATTTTCTAGCTTTCTAAACTTAAGGTCAGAGTACATATTTGGACAAGAATGTGTGTTCCTCCAATGTATTGCAGTGAGCCTTAGAAATATTGTTCAGAAAACGATTAGTCAATATAAAGGTTAGATCTGAGATCCTCCAAAGGTCTAGAGGATAAAAATAAATAAATAAATAAATCCAATCTGAGTACTAAATTTGATCAGTCTTTGAATAAAATTATATCTGAACATCTTACAATGCAACTATATTCAGCATATTAGAGTCCATTCCTACCTGTGTAACTCTGAAGTTGAACTCATCAAGAAACAGGAGTCTTAAAAATAGTCCATATATTTCTTTTTCCTAAACTTTCATTGTACTGAATGTCATAAAATGACAACTGTTAAAAGTATTTTACCTACCATATTTTGCAAGAAAATGTTCTGCAGAACCAATTACATCTTTTCCATTCGCAACTTTTTGAAGATGTAAGTAGCAGCTCAGAACTTCTGATACGTTAAATTAGTAACTTACCACTTAAATCCTCAAATCAATAACTTCACAACATATTTTAAGTGCACGCTTTCTATATTTTCAGTTCCACTTTTATTAAGTATTATTGGACGTAAGTTACTCAAAACTAGAAGCTATTTAAGTAGGTTTCAAATAGTACAAGATTAGATTAATGTCACTTACCAGTTACACCACCTTTTTCTATGCTGACGTTGTCTTCCTTGTAAGAATTCAAATCAAACATGTAACATCCTAGGTAACAGTGTTTCACCATCTGGTTCACATGTTCATAGAACTGGCAGTGATACAAAAGTGCCTTAAGTGCAGGTATTCCTGTCTGAGAAAGGCCAGATTCTTCATCATGTACACAAGGACCCTGAAACTCACAAACATAATTACTTTAAACAAATGTTTTACATAACATAAACTGAAAAACCCCCCCACACTAGGCTAATACGGTCTATGTGTGTGTGTGTATACTGTTTTACAAGCTGTAACTAAGAGATTCCAAAAACGAAATGTAGGTTTGTAAGGCTGAGCTAAATCACAGTATTTTAAAAAACTGTCATAATTTAGCAAAATGGAAGTAGCTATTTAGCTCCAGAGAAGTGTGCTAAAAGCTAAGGAGAAACCCATGACAAGCCATAAGTGAGTAGTTTTAAGACAGTGTATGTATCAGTGGACTTTACAATTTTAATTTCTTAATTCTACTTACAAATGTCTAGTAATGAAACAGTTTTCTTTGGAAAAAAGGGCACACATACTAAGATAAGAGTACATATCCTGAAAAAGTCACCCTGCTCTAGTATACTAACATAGTAGCTACGTCAGTCTTCTATGAGAAAAGATTTATTTAGAAAATAAGACAAACTAAAAGAGATTCTCCTTAAAGCATGGTTTCCAGTCATTGCTTTTTAAATACTGACTTCAGGGAAAACTTCCTAGAGCAGTGGATTTATACCTGAAGATAATGACTTCATGGTTTTATTTGAAATAAATTTTGATTTGACTGCCTATGGTAACAGAAGAAAACAAAAGCTTTATTAAGTTACACATAATCTGGTTTAGACTGACCATAAAAATTATAAGCGCAAAGAAGGCAAAAGAACTCAGACTGAGAAAAATTCAACCCAATTACATTCTGCAAGGCAGTTTTAGAAGGCATCTTGCAGAAGTTCAAAAAGAAACTAAGTTAAAATTATGGAAAGTAAAATTTTCAGTGCTAACTAGAAACTTTCTTTGGTAGTCAGGAGAGAGCAGAGTCTGATCAACTGAAAATGAGTAATTTTCTACAAAACACTACATATCCGCATGAAGCTATCTCCCAATCCCTCCATTTACAATGAATACAAATTTATTTCCCAAAGCGAAACAAAACCAAAACCAGATTAGGCAGAAGCAGTAAAACTATTTTGTGCTACAGGGTAAGTTATAATCAAAGTTTTAGATGGTTACTCTCATTCTTTTTGGTTTCTATAATACAGGAACTTTTTTCACTATTGGCCTTTTACACCAATTAATGGATAATTAGATATGACAAAGAGCTTGAAGCAGAAAGTAGTATTTCAAGTGCACTATTTATGATGAATTATAAAACTCTGCTCATACACTGTCAGCAACATACCTAGACTGTATCAACTATGACAAATGCAGACTTTGGAAATCTTGTTAAATTTAGTCCAAATTTTACTACTCAGAACTGTCTTTGCCAGTTTAAAAAGCCATGCCAGATTATTATACAATGAGGGCCTTGTTACTCATCAATTACACTCAGAGTGCTCCAACTTCAGCAATCTTTATACAACACAGGATGCTTCACCCTTAGAATACTTTACACAAGTTGCTTTTACTCATGACTAAAGAGCACCACAGGAAATTTTTTAAGCAACATAGCAAAATTAAATATTATAAAGCAGATCAACTAGACAACAGCAACACATTCTCATGAAGATACTGGCCTACGAAATATTTATAGTCTTTTCTTTTCCAGTCCCATTTCTCTAAGGGATAAATCTATATGTTCTATTTTGGCTATAGTACTACTATTCCTCAATTTTTAAAGGAAACAGAAAAATTTAATTGAGTTCAAGGAAAAAAATAACTCTGAAATATCAGATTTGATCCTGGTAGTATCTTACAGTTTTAATTCTTGTTTGTATTTTGAACAGTTTTAATTTACCAGTTACCATAAAGTGTTATTTGATAATAACTTTCAGCACGAATACCTATTAAGTGATGAGCAATTTCCATTAAACTGCAGTTCTTAATAAGAGTCACACTGATTCAAAGCTTCTTTTAAGTGCTCTGGAATTCATTCAGAATTCTGCAACTGGATTCAGTTTTTGTCACCTCACCATACTCATTGCAATTTTTTTAAAATGGCTAAGAGAGTCTATATTGACAAGTTACGATGGCTGCCCCTTTGTAATTCCCCTATTACAAATTTAAACAATTACTATTTATACTGATAAATTGGACGCAATATGTCTGAAACAAAGACCAGATTTGCAAAATTGCTTTCACATCTTCCTTTATGATCACATGTAAAGAAAAGATAAGACATTCTGTAAAATTCAACTCTGCAAGAAATAGCACAATTGATTTTTGGTGTAGCCGAATCATAGATAACTTATCCTAGTAAAACAGCTGGAATGTTTTTCATCACTAACTTGATCTTTTGGAGAAAGGAACAGACAAAAGAGGATATGGTTGCATCTTCAAATTTCTTCAAAAACTATCATACACTGTTCTCATATAGGTATGATCTCATATACTGGAAGGCACAAGATAGACAGAAAGAACAAGTATCAAGGCCACCAACATTTTAAAAATTGGGAACTAAAATCTAAACATCTGTATGTACAATGTACCAGACTTGCTGAAAGTAAAACGAGATGACTGACTCAAGAGCAGAACTGGAAAAGTCTCCAGTGAATCTTATCAGTTTGTATAAATATCTGATAAGAGAAGGTAAAGGGAAACAGGCTCTTCTTACTGGTATCCAATGACTTACTGGTATCCAAGGAGAAAAGGCAAGGAGCAAAAACTGATATACAGGAAATTCTATTTAAACCTAAGAAAAAACTTTTTTCCATCTGAGGGTAGTCAAACATTAGAATAACTTGCTCAGAGAGGTTGTGGAGTCTTCATTCTTGGAGAGACCCAAAATCCAACTATACATAGTCCCGAACAACCTGCTGTAGCTCACCCTGTTTTGAGGACAGGGTTATTTCTTTAAGAGTCATTTAAATTGACCTAAGTAACAAACCATTTTATCCTTCTTTAAAAACATTTTATGAAGATCACATTCTCAGAATTTCTTCGTACCCTTCAAATCATGTTTTACCCACATCCCAAGTGTGGGTAAAATAAATGAGCAATTTCTAACCTAAAATATTAATGATACTGTACAAGTAAGTTAGTTTCCTAGGAGTTCATATTCATGACATGCAGCATATATAGAAACTAAATTCAGTTCTTTTATTGAGCTTGCTGGAAGTTTGAAAGATGTTTGTCTATTCATTTCTCTTTCCAAAATGTAACCTTAGACATGTAATCTTTTAAGTTTATATTTTATAGGTATGCTGACACAAGTTTTCATATCAAATCACACCTCTCTGTAACACTATGACCTTTCCCATCAAATGTAATAATCACTCACTTGCCAAATGCAATCTTTCATGTCTTCTGTAGGAATTGGAATCACAAGGAGATTTTGTAGAATAAAAGCAGCCTGCAAGAAATTAAAGTATCAATATTGCCATCTAGCTATCACAGTTGAAAAAAAACACATCAGACTGAATAGTAAGTACAGTCTACAGGCTGGTAAGAAAAAGAGACAAGGAAAAGACGGAATAGAAATTGCTAGGAAACAATTTTTTTTATTATTAAATACGTCCAATAGAGTCAATCCTATTGAATGAGCATTACATAACAAAAAGTACTAAGGAAAAAAACTCATGAACAGGAAAATCTAGATAACTGTTTATGATGACTCACTCTCTTAGCCCCATGTTTTTCGGGGGTTTTTAATTATTATAAAATAATTGGGAAAATGTGGGGAACACGCTGGGACAGACAATTTTCAAATATTTTCCTTTCTAAATATGTGGTATGTCTGTTTCTCTAATTTACATTACACAGACTTCACATCTCTGTGTGTGGAATAAAGCACACATTCGCAAAAGCATTTTGAACATATAAATTCAAATATTACTTTGGAAAATGTAATTAGTTAAGCAATAGAGCTGGGAAAAAATAACTCACTGTCAGGATTTTTTTCTCATTGATTGGAATAGAAGAAAAACCTTACAACTAGAGCTGATAAAAAGTTGCAAATAAAGTGTACAAAGTTTAAATAGATCATTATATAGTTCTATGTGCTGGTCTACCAGAGTACAAACTTTCAGTTCTCAGAAATAATCCTTAGCGCCTAGATAAATCAAATTACTTCAAGTCTGCAATGAAGAGATATTTACTGCAGATCAGGTGATAAGTTTGTAGTAAAGCACTCATAAATGGAACAAAGCAACCATTAAAGTCTTGGCTAATTAGTGATGCTTTAGTAACCTATTTATCTGCTTGAGTAAGCCTTAGGAGTTTTTAATGTGTTCACCTGTATTGTTCAGATCATTTCTGTTTTTAATCAAGTAATCTGTATTTGTTCCTTCTTGAGTAATTCTAAATAAGAAGCTAAACATTTATTTTAATCAGGCAGTGTTTAACTTTCAAAGCAGCAGATATTGTACAGCATCAGATAATAGATACCTAGAATAATAAAAAAAAAATTTCTCCATAGTGAAAGAAAACTTGACAATCTACAACAGCAGAAGGACAAAAGAAACATACCTCCCTGCGTACCATGCTACATTCAGATTGATCCAGCAGGATGTTTATCACTGTTCCCCACAGGCCTCCTGAAATATTCTGGCAACTTCCTGCTAAAGCAATACATCCTACTTCAAGAGATGTAAGAGCTGATCCTATTCCAAGTGCTGTAAATCTGACCTAGTACATATAAGCACAACACAAAGTGATATTTCTTGTGGTAGTTAGGCAACGCTTTTTTTTTTAAATTAGTAAGTTGTAGCAACTGAATCTGGAGCTTAAGGGAATCGTTTAAAAAGGAACAACCTCTTTTCATATATTTCTATGGCTCTGTATTAATAATCATAACTACATGTATGCAAAAATGACAAAATGAAAGTATTTTTAAGTATTCAAAAATCCATGAGTCTTCACTATTCTTCATATTTTACCACTGGAAAATATTTCCATTTAGCAAACTCACATAATCTAACAGATTTGCATCAAATACATTTGCTCTAAATCTGTAGTTCATGTAAAAGTTTCTGCTTTGCAGCTAAGTAACAGCAATGTGAATGGACACTGCCCACGAATCATGATCCTGACTGACTAATGAAAGCATAGAAAACAGAAGATGTAGGGAAGGATTTCTCAAATGATGTTTATACGGAAACACTCTCCCTACTGTATTACTCCTGTTCTTTAGGATACAGCCAGTAACATTTCAAATAATTCAAAACAGCAGTTTTAATATTAAATAAACAAAACAAAAATTTCCAAATGCTTAAGGGTCAAAATAAGATATGAACTTAGTATTGCCTTAACTAACCTCCGGGTCTCTATCTACCCATAAGGGAATCAGCCATGCCAGACCTAGATGAGACAGAACTTGTTCTTCACTGTTATCATAGGGCAAAGACCAAAGAGATATCCAGTCCTGATTAGGAAAACAGAAAACAAGTTCAGAAATTATTTTATAAATCTTTCAATCCATGCTGGTCTACCAACAGCCTGAGCTACCACCTATATACTAAAACACTTTAAATGCATACAACACTGATATTCTGGGGAAAAAAAAAATTCTGCAACTATAAACATTTATTTGATCTGCTGGCTTTACTTACAGGATAAAATTAAACTAAATTGTGTCGTCTTCTTCACAGAAGGAGGACACCAGTGCTACAGGGAGATTAAATACTTCCCTTCAAACACTGGGATAATTCAAAATTTACTCTTTACGTCTTTTATTTTTGCTTATTATTTTAACATCTGTCTTCCTCTCTTATACATGTACAGAAAGTTACTGAATAAGAATGTGTTATTTCTTTGCTCATAATTCATTATTTTCTTCATGTACCTGTCACATGATGAAATAAACTCTTGCAGACTACCTCATACTACTTAGCTGCAGATTCCATGAAGTTATACTTGATTTTGTCAATTTGTTTAGCTCAGGTTAAAAACAAACAAACAAACCATATCTGCAAAATGCTGTGTTTAAACATGGCACTGCACAAACAATGTATTAAGCTCCTAATGAATCATGACAAGTAAAATTTTATTTATGTGCCTTTGACAATCTCAGTCCCGTATTTTTTTACCCAGTAGATAGTTAATGTTTCATTCAGAGCACGGTATTTTGCATGGATTTTCTCAATACACACAATACCAATTACAAAAAGTGCTGTAGTTTAGAACCTTTGACTTTGGAGAGGGAAAACATTAAAACGCAAAATTAAATAAAAAATTAGGTTAACAAAGCACAACCAGTGAAATGTTACCACAGCAAACAAACAAAGCATTCCAGCAATTCTAGTACACACTAAGTATATGCTCTGTTTCTCAGGTACTCCTACAAATACCTGTACAGTCCATCAGTATAACCTAAAGGATCTTGCATCTGACTTAACAAGGTGGCTCTTCAAATAACAAAGGACCAAAATGGTTCATATTACTCCTAATGAGAAAAAAAAGTGCCTTAACTAGTTTTAATTGCAAGTCATTAGACCGTGTATTTTAAGTTAGGGTCTTTTTTTTAAAGTAACTGTTACCCAGTGTACTTTTATATAAAATTGCTTGCACAGAGGAAAGATAATTTTGTATTTCTCCTTCCACAAGGACTTAACATTAAATCACATGATTGTAAACAACAGCCATAATTTGAAGTTTCTTTGAGAATGTAAGTTATTAGTACAGTCCAGAGACTGTTGTATGGACAGATTATGATTCAGAAACACAAGAAAATGACACATATCATTATGCTGCTATACATATAAGTAACGATAGCTCCTTTTATCCGAAAATCCTTCTTTCATGTATACATATATATATACACACGCAAAAGAATACACACATGCATGTTCAAACATGTTAGAGAGCCAGTTACCTGTATGAGGCTGAAGAAATAGTGATGTTGCAAATCCTTAAAACTTATTCTTGCCATACAAAATCCTGATTTTTCATTTTTTATAAAAGGAAAATTACACCTTATTCAGAAAGAAGGCCTTGCAAAATCCACAGAATTATTTACAAAATAATTTCAGTAAGGCTAGAAATGATTCTTCAGCTTCCTTGTATACTACATTCTATCCTGAACATTTATCTGACATTATATACCAAATGAGATCAGGACTTACAAGACATCTTCCCCACCATATATGGAAATTATCATTTAACTTTGTGCATAGCCCTCACAAAAGATAAGGACAATTGTAATGCACTCACCGTATCCTTGGCTTGAGTTATCATTTCATGAGATAAGTGAAGCAAGCAAAGAACTGTGCTTTTTGTAACACCTTTTCCCATGAAGGACATGGCATTTCCCCCCCATTCAACATAAAACGACGAGATGACCTAGGAATGGGGATACAAGTTCATGGCAGCTTTACTGTAAGCAGCATACAAAGAAAGTACAAACTGTCTTACATATCAAATCATAAATTAAACTCACGAAAAGACAGATTTTTAGCTGAGTTATAAGAGTTTCTTTATTTCTGAGTCATTTGGTCATGTGATGCTTTCCTACACAGTTAAACTTCTGAAGATCTGTGTTTTTTAATTGCTTATTCAAATGAAGAATGCAGTCAAGCTTAATAAGAAGCACAAAATAGAATAGAAACCTCAACGTTTCTATTCACAGGCCTGAAAGTCCATTTATTGTTCCCACGATTTCTTTTGCTGTTTGTAATTAAAAATAAAATTGCTTTTCAAAATTCTATGTTCAAGGAAAAGGATAATTTATATCTTTTATTGTGATTTGAATTGGAATAAATTTATCAGCTTTCTATATCAAACACTAATAAACAAAGTCACTGGACCATAACAGAAAATAAGCTCTCTGACAAAATATCTAACCACACATATTAAAAGGTATGCTGCTTTCAACAAAACATGCCCCAAAATGCTTTTTAAAAAATAGTAATCTAAAAACTTACACTTCCAGATATATTTTTCTCTGCAAAACATGGCAAACGAAATCTCTGGATCTTTGCTATTGTTCTTTCTTCCAGTGTGCCACTCTACCAAAATTCTTTGAAACCCACTTTCTCCCCTTCTCCCAAAAGAGAAACCTACGTTTATTTTCATATTCAGGCCAAGTAAAACTGAATGACTCTTCTACACACAGAGCTTACACATCACTAGTTGATTTCGTTCCATAATATTTATTATTATTTGTCCAGTAATAATCTTTCTTTTGCATGGTAACATCTATAACCTTAGTGCCATTTTTAGTCTAGACTTCAAGTCACAAGAGCTCATCTAATCAAATAGTTCTAAAATATGGGTTTTTTTTTTTACTCAAGAAATTTTGAAAAGTAAGACTTATCCCAAAAAGACTGTTTTTTGGGGTTTTTTGCATCACAAATGTCATTATCATCTACATATTATTCTTCCAGATACTTATCTTCACATGAATCAAAATTACAGATTATTTAAAACTACCTTAAAGCTTTTAAAGCCTCTACCAGTATAACATATAGATTTTGGTATTTGAAACTGAAGAAAAAAACTTCTAAATGTACATTACTGAATACGTGTTAAACAAAGAGATAGCCAGAACTATGCTTTTCTTATAGTTTTAAGAAGACTGAAGTTTTCAAAATATATAATTTTAGGAGCAAAAACTAGTTGTCTACCACATTCAGAGACTTAGCAAACTAACAAGAACAAACAAATAAGAATAAAATTTTGGCTTCCCCAACACCTGCAGCATCTTGAACTACCTTTTTCCTGCTTTTTTGGTGTTAATAACCTACCTAATGAGTTACTGTTCACCCAGACCACCTTTCATAGATGGATTTTGCCTGTTGGAGATTATCTGGGATTTTTCCTCTTAGTGTTTCAGTCATTAGAAACACCACACATATTCATCTTGCTTTTAAGTCCTTTTGTATTACCTCTTAAACTGGTAATGAAAGCACATGCAGTAAAATGAACCTTCATAACTACAGATACACATCACCCAATCAAGTCTCCACATTATTTCTCTTTACTTGGCAGGAAAAAGCATCTTTCCCACACCTATTCCTAGTGATGACATTCACTAAAAGTACATTGTGAAATGTATAGTGGCATTAGTTACACAGCTCTTTACAAGCACTCAAACCAAAAGCTAAGTAAAAATGTAAGCTAGTTACCTCAAGAAGACCTGTTAAATATTTCTTACATATTGTGACAGGTTCAACTGCAGCAGAATAGGTACTCCAGTCTGGAAGTGCAGTAACATGAACCATTCCACGTAATGTTCTCTCCAGTGAAGGAAGTCCATAAAAATGTGGTGCATCTGTTAGCCTTAAGCACTGAAGCAACTTCAGAGCCAGTTCTGTTCTGAAACAGCCAGCAAGTTCCAAGCCCTCTCTGGTTTAATTGTAAAAAAACAAAAATGATCAACTGTCAACATGAAACTATTACAATTAATCACTTTGCAAGAGGACAAGGCTTCATTCTTCTTACTGTTAAGTCTCTGAGGCTCAGCATTTTAATTAGTTAACATTGCATTATGCAGAGAGAAACACTAAATTAAATTTGACATTTCTAGCTTCACCCAGGTTCTGCAAACAGAATATTGCATCTGAATACAACAGGGTTGCTTAAATAAAAAAAAAAGACGAATGACATACAGGTCTCCTTATTAAGGAGCATGTTAAATAAAGACCAAAAGATTGAGGATGACAGATGTCAGAATGAGAAGAGTTGCAAAGCTCAGCAGTTAAAGAATCACAGAATATTCTGAGTTGGAAGGGACTCACAAGAATCACTGAGTCCAACTCTTAAGTGAACAGCCTGTTACACTTATGTTTGTTCTGGTTCAAGAGACAAGTTTAAAAATATTTCCTGCAAAATACAATAAATCTAGAATTCAGTACATAAAAAATACAGGAATGTGAACTATAACTAGCAGGGATTTCTAGAATATGGCCCTTTTCACACTGTCAAAATTTTTAGAATTTAACCAAGTGGGAATACTGAAGAAGGTAACATTTTGAAAGTATCTTGACAAAGTTATATTGTGGCACTTAAATAAAAAAATATTATCTTAAACTGAAATTTTAGTAGCTCTTAGAATATAACTGGACAGAGATTTAGCGTGGGAAAGGTTTCACGAGAAACTTGAATTAAAAATAATATAAATTAATTTCTGTGTTTGCTCAATTGACAGAAACTTCATGCTAAAGAGTAGCTGGCCTAAATAGGCCAAAAAGGGAGTTTAATATAAACATTTCTTGATAATTTAAAATATTTCAATGTTTTACTTTGCTATAAATATGTTACAAAATCAATGAAGTTATCATTTGCTCAAGCAAATTTCCAGCCGTGAAAAAGAAATAGCTTATCTTCTCCATGCAATCAATTTAATTATCCAGTTGCTGAAAAGTGACCACTAGCACATACTTTTTCAAGTTTCCTAGTTAATTTCCTAACTTTACTGTGAAAAGGACTACCTAATGTTGATCTTCACTTCAAGCAGTATGTATTCCATTTTTACAGTTCAGAACAATTGAGTGATGATGTAATGATATTCATATTCTGACCAAAATTCAGCAGCAATAGGTGTTATGATTCCCAGTCAGAATTACACAGACAAGTCCATTTACACTGTACCTGTCAGTCACTGACGTGGAAAAAACTAACAACATGCTGAAAAGACAAATGAGTTCTTTATCCAGTCGCTGCCTGACAGCAGTCTGTGTTTCATCTATTTCATCCCGCACTTGGGATTCCGGCCGCACCAGGAGGCCCAAAACAGATTTTGGCTGCTAAAAGAAATGAATTATAAAAATACAGTCACATAATGCATTGTTTAAACTCTGTTTTAAACCCCATATTAAAGCCATTTTTCTGTTGAAAGCTTGCAATTCACACACATTATAAATCACAAATTCCATTATTCTTTTACTAAGAAGTAACTCTGTAAAAAGCACAGTGAAAAATTCCTGGAACTACCAATAACTTAAATCTTGAATCTCCTAAATGCCATAAAAGAATCTACTGTTAAGGCCTTTAAAATTTCCTGGCATTATATACAGGGTAATTTGAAGCATGAAAGAAAACTCGAAGTCACAGACAGCAATAATCTGCAATAAAAAACAGATCACAAAAAAAGAGAAAACAAAATTGCAGCAATATTAGTTCAGGTTGTATCTTGTCTCACCGGCTGGAAACACTTTACATCAAATGGTTTTAAGATTCTGTATTAATACATTGAATGGGTCATAGTTAAAAAAAGTTATAGGCTTCTCAGCTAGTGATATAAATTGAAGCACTTGTAGTCTATAAGAAACTGAAATTAGGTATAGTATCATTTTTTCCTAAATGTTTAGACTGTATTTTCAAATGGGAGAATGCAAGTGCACGTAGACTGTATTTAACATAAGATACCCTTTGTAAAACCACGAATAATCTTGCACGTGGGCGGGATGGCCTTGCTTTGTAAAGAACAGTACTTCACAAACTTCTAAAACTGCCATCACTTTTATCCGTGGCATTTAACTGTTGTTTTCACACAGCAAGATGGAATTATTATATTTCAACAAATATAATAAAAGTTGTTTTGTATTGCTTCATGATATTAGTTTCTATTTGTTTCTACAATTTCCAATTTTACACATCTTAAATGAACAGATCTCAAATACAGAGCACAGGAGACTAGAAAAACTGGGGAAAAAAATTCCTTTCTTTAAATATTACGCAAGCATTTTACTTACAGCAACTAATCTATAACTCATATAATACCTCCTTGTGCTTATAAAATATTTTACTTAGGCATATTATAACCACCTAAAGTCAGAATTTCAGTGACAAACATACTGAAAGCAAAAACCTCTGTTCTAACTTTCAGTTCTTGTTCTTAATGTGAGACAGATAATGTTCACTTACCTCTCTCTGCCAAACAGAAGGTTCCAAAACAACTGTATGGAACCTCATTCTTTAAGTTACATAGACAATATATATGTGTGTTTATATGTAGCTAAGCATAATCTTATGCAGATCTATATGTACATACACATGCATGCAAGTATAGTCACACAGTCAAACAAAACATATACATATATACAACAATCCCATTCTTACATTTTTAAGCAATGATTTCAAGATCCACTTTAGATGGTCTGACTCCAGACTTGATTTCTGCTCTCTGAGCAATTTGTTTAAAAATCTTAAAACATCTACTAAAAGCTTTTCATCCTCCACAGAAGCTGGAAGCACTTGTAGAAACCTGCAACACAAATAAAAATACTTTCATACTTGTAGCACATTAAAGTAGAGTTTAAAATCCAAGCCTAATAGCACTGAAGTCACCTGCAAGTGTGAAATTATATAGAGCAAATAGGTATATTACAAGTAACCACATATAGCAAATATGGAATTATATTAATATATTATACATATCATATATTAAATATATTTAAACATACATCTGGATTACATAAAATTACATAAAATACTGGATATATTAAACAATTACAATATTATATTGTATTATTACAATAGAAAATTGCGACTTATATTTTAAAATGTATTTACATACAGTAAACACGTAATTCTGTATAGTAAAAGGTCACCAACAGGAAAGTTAATCAGCTATTAAATACAACCATTTAATAATAATAGCAAAGCTTACCCACACATTCTAAACAATCCTTATTTTAAAGCATTTTAAATATTCAATGGTTTTGTGTATGCAAATTAGAAGCTCAAGTAATTTTTGAGACTGGAAAGGACTTCTGAGGTCACCTGGTCCTGCCACCCTGCTCACAACCTGCAGCTGGTTGCTCAGGACCATGTACAGGCAGCTTTTGAGTAACTCCAAGGATGGAAATGCCACAACCTCTCTTTCAACCTCTACCACTGCTTGGTGACCTTCACAATAAAAAAGTGTTTCCTGATGTTCAGAAGCAACCCGTTGTGCTTCAGTTTGTTACCACTGCCTCTGTCACTGGACCCCACTGAAAAGAACCTGGCCCCATCTCCATTATACCTTCTCTTCTGATACTTGTACACACCGAAAAGGGCCTCACTCTGAGCCTTCTCTTCTTCAGATTTATCAGTCCCAGCTCTCTCATCCTTTCCTCATAGGAATGATGCTCCAGTCTTTCATCATCTTTGTGGTGCTTTATTGGATTCTCTCCTGTATGTATTCTCCATATGATTCAAAACGGGACAGAGCACTCCAGATGTAGCCTCACCAGTGCTGAGTAGAGGGGAAGGATCACCTGCCTCAACCTGCTGCCAACATTCATCCAAAACAGCCCAGGATACCAATTACCTTCTTTGCTGCAAGGGCACATTGCTGGCTCACGGTTCAGCTTGGTGTCCATAAGGACTCCTAGGTTCTTTACTGCAAATCTGCTTTATAGCTTGGTAAATCCCAGCATATATATCAATTACAGATATTTAAAATATGAAAAGTAGAAATTTACCATTTTAGCATCACAATCTTTAATGGATGTTTGTAGTCAATATGCTTACCTGTTTATTGCTTTTTGCCAAACAAAGGTCTTTAAAATGGCTCCACAAGACCCAGAACTGCATTTTAAAGCAAGTCTGTCATTCAGAACATAGAAACTAAGCCTAGTGACAGCAGTCCTAACATCCTTGTGGGATGCTGCCTGAATGATTGAATTAAGACAATCCTTCAATCCATAGTTTGTGTGAGTTATTTTCAGTATAAGAATATCTTCTGAGGATAGTTTTAGCGGGTCTAAAAATCTGAAAAGGCATAGAGAAAAATTAACAGTCAGTATCTTTACAAACAGTTTCAGAGAGTTTGACTCCTTCCCTTTCCTGTTTAAATGAGAAGATAAAACAGAAATTATCTTAAAAATTTTTGTTAGTCATTTTTTTCTTCAAAAAAACCCAACAACAGAAATAACACCACCACATTTAAATCGTGAAGTGTTTGAGTCTTTTTGAGAAATGGCACCTCTCAGAAAGTTACCCAAAAGGTGTTATTTTAATTGTTTGTAACTTTTTCTCCATGTTATTCGGTCACTTGGACTATTCAATTTTCCTATTTCATGTTTAAGAAACTGCTTTGTTTTTCCCAGAGGGCACTTAAAATTAAAATCAAATCAGTAACTAGTTTCCAATGGCTCAGTACAATTCACTATTTACTAATTAAACCTGTAGGACACAAGCAATGCCTAAAAAATTGTGGAGATGGACAGACAGAGATACAAGCATTTCAGTCCTATCAAATCAGGAATCTGCTGAGATATTGAGGTCTGTATACAAAATAGTCTCAAAGAGAGAAACTACGCTCAATCAAGAGCTAGCCAAAGGAAGCAAAGAGAATTTTCTGCATTACCTATCCTAATTCTTTGTATTACCATTAAAAAGAATAATTATTTGAAATTTAAATCCTCAAGGTAAGAAAAGGCATGCAACTTCATAGTTGTGGACTACATGGCAGGGGAAGACAGGCAGCTTCCTAAAAAACCACAAGGAAAAACAGCGACAGAGCTGTTTGAAATTACCCTAACCATCAAAAAATGTTCTAGACTTCATGTATAAATGCAATTTAGGTAAAACATTAGCTGTGACAACATATCTTCATCCTCTGGAGATGCCATCCTTTATGTTTGAAAGGACAGCATTCTCAAACCAGTAACAACTTGAACTGCCGTGTGAAGTTAAAAACCTATTTAAACTTGATGGAACACTAATTGAAATATATTAGAATTTAAAATGAAAGATAAATTAGCTCACGTTTCTGCTTCCTTCTCATAATTTATCAGTTGCAATAGGTTTTCGATCCCATGGTACCATGACAGATTCCAAGCCATCTTAAGCATGTCTGACACAGGTTTCACAGTCAAGCACTCAGAAGACAATGGCAGCACAACAGCATTAGGGCTAACGACATGATGAGCAGTGATTCTGACTGGGAGATGATACCTGAAAACAACACAAATAGCAATAATAATTTTTTTAAGTGGTTGGTGAGGGTTTTTGTGTTTGCTTGTTTTAAAATTAAGTTCTCTATCAGAGCTAGCTTTTAAATTTGCAAATAAAGTCTTGAAACTTTATACAGAAAACAGACTTGGAAGAAAAGCTCCATGTTTAAAAATGCTGACAACTTTTGAAGCTAAATCAAAGGTTTCCTTTCATTCTCCCACCTCCATACTTCATGAAGGACACCAAATGGAAAGCAGCAAAGTAAACTGTAAAATAAACAAAACCAAACAAAAAAAAACCCAACCAAAAACCCATGACTCACACGTACCTTCTAACGACAGCAACAGGTAAACTGAAGGTAGGTATGCCAGTATTATTACTGGTTATGCCATCAGCCCTGCAAGAGATTTAGTCCTAATTATTGTCCTCTCAAGATTTTGCTGTCTCGTAATGCTACACTTGTTATATCCTTATTATTTGTAATTTTCCCTTCCGATAGATCTTTAGCAACCACTGATGAATAATCTGTATTAATAAATGTTTCTTCATGATTACGCAATATTAAGATAATTCTTAGATCACATACATACTTGTTGCTGATCTAGTGTACATTAAAATTCCTACACATCTGTTTCCTTTCTTCTATTAGAAAAAAGGCATAATTCTTTTCAGTATACTTCATGTGTGTGAACTCTAAAAGCATATTTTTTCTTATGTATATGCAAATTTCAAATAATATCACAAGCTGTCATCTTTAAAGACAACTGCTACACTTAGAAGTCAAAGTAAATAGAAGAATTCTATTAAGTTAAAAAAAAATACTACAGATAGCTATTTCATTTGTGTAGTTTCTATTTATGGAAAAAGATAGAATTACAGACCAATGAGGGTTTCTTGAAAAATAAAGTAAACTTACAATTAACACTGAAGAAGGTATTCATACTGCAAAAATATGCCATGTAGACCTATACAGCATGTAAACCAAATGTTGAAACAGTTTTGTTTGGACTACAAATATGTGATTTTTGGATTTATAAAAGTTTGGGCCATAACTTGTTTGGAGATATATGAAAACTTATTTCCATTAAAACCTTAAAATTTCAACTAGAGAATATTGTATTAAGTAACCAGTTTTTCATACCACGTTTCTGTTCTTGCTACTTCATCAAACAACAGAAGACAAAGCAATATTGTAGTTTCAGTTAAAACCACACGATCACTTCGGAGAATCAGGGAAACTGAATAAAATAAAGATGATTAAAAATATGTTAGGAAAATGGTGACACCTAATAATACATAGGACACTAGTTAAAAGCAGTTGTTTTCCACAGTTTTTTGCCAGTATCTTCAACAGATGCCACAACATGGGTAACACTAGCACATGGTAATTTATCTTTTAAATGTTAGACTTTGAAGTGATCCAAAGTTCTTAAGAAGGTGCTAAACATCTAACCATCTTTCCACACAGGTGTTACAGTCAGAATACAATCTTTACCTCTTAATAGCAAAAGCAGTACAGATGATTGCTGTGCTAGGGACAGGCGAATTTCTGGATCAGCATATACAAGTTTGCGCAAGAGAGCTAGACATGGTAACACTATGGATTCCATAAGCTACAGGAACAGAGGAAAAAATTAGAGATAATTATTAGTATCATCTATTATGAAGTGCTTAATACATACTATCATACTATTAAGCAATATATTCCACCATTTATAACAGAGAAGCCTAGAACTTTAGACAAGAACGTTTCATCCAGATGACAACTGCATATTTATTAAAAAATTTTATTCACTTTCAGTTTTTTTTATTAATTGATGGTCATTTTATTGGTCTCTGGCTTCATAACACAATTATAATTATCAGTGAATGGCCAAAAACATGACCAAAGTCACAGCTACTAAGAATGAGAAGACAGTATTTCTTTCACAGTACCGTTATTTTGCCTGTGATTTTCTGCCTTTAAAATTTGTTTTGTAAACTGCATCAACAAATACAACAAATAGCTGAATACTGAATCAACAAAAGCTCTGCTTCTTTACTATGGAAAGAATCTTTTGCACAGCTATATATAAAGCCTTATTTAAATGGCGCTTTTTCTGTCTACTACTTATCCTTTTCTTGGTAGCCACTTTCCTAAGAACACATAAGATTTTTTGTGAGTTTTTCTTTGCTACTGATTTCAGGATGAAATTTAAAAAAAAATCATTAAAGGGGAAAACCATAAACTGGCATATAATCCCTCAGGATAGCGTTCTAATGTCACAGGCCCTGGAATTGTTGCTTGAGCCCTTCCTGGACTAAATTAAAGTTTATAAAGGGCTAAAAATATTATTCTAAAGTTCATCCTAGACTCTTACTTGGCTATGAAGGATCTCCTTAGGGCAATATATTTCCCATGCTTGTACTTCTGTCGTATTAATATCTACACAGTATCCACACAAAAACAATACGTGTATTACTCTCTATTTCTAAAGAAGGAAAAATACTAAAAACTGACATTAAAACAAAAAAACAAACAAACAAAAAAAAACCAAACAAAAAACCAACCAAACAAACAAAAAAAAACACAGTAAAAAACCTGAGGAATTCAATATTTCAATTTTTTCAACTGTGTTTGAGTGGTTTACAGAAGTACTTGTATACAAGCTATCATAACCTGGACAACATTCCCAAATGCTACAGGGATAAAATAATCTTAGATACTGATAATCTAGGAAAAAAATTACCATTACTGAAGAAGAATGCAATTTCCATTAACTTGACCAAAAAAATAAGATTTCCAGTAAGCATCAAGCAGTTCTTTTCTCTGGTACATTTCTTGGAAAGAAGTCACTGCTACATAAAAATTCTGATGTTTTCTTAAAATAACTCAAGGTTTGGAATGCTGGACTGTGATAACAATACTATGCAAGCAAGCCAAGAAATATGCAAAAGGTTTATCCACTGAAGTCACATTGAGCACCTTCTCGTCTAAATATGCTTGCATAAAATGATTTCAAAGAATAAATTTCAGAGAAAAAAATCAAGAATCATATTAGATATATTACAAAAATGGAAGGCTCCATCATCTACAACAAATATACACTCAACTCTAAATGGGATCTTATCTCTTGAGACCCTTCCTGGTGAGGTGATCTTCTACTGGTCAGAAAATCAGTTACACCTGAAACTCAATCTGACACATTTACAATAATATGCCATACAATAATATGTAATTTTTAACTATAATTTGCTTCAGAATTTAAGTTTAGAGACTATCCTATATAACACTTTATTTTTTAAGGTCATTATTATTTTTTTCCTTTGGTGTCTACTGAGAAAGCTTCAGGGAAACTGATAAACTCCAGCACCACACCAAACACAGTCCTCTGGATAACTCTTCTCATAGGTAGACAAACCATTCTCTCGTTAGGAGAATCTTAGCATTATCACAAACAGAATAAAATATACATTGCAATTATAATTGTTACTAAACATTTGCATTCAGTGTAGTATTAATGCACAAAAAACAGTGTTGCAAGTGCAGAAAAAGGCAAAATCTACTACTGTCATGCTGTACAGTGCTTTCAGAACCTGTAACGATAATTTTACCTTGCCATCCACATGTACACACTCATTAAGGTAAGCCAATATCTTTTCTATCACACCCAACTTTTTTACAATATCATGCATTTTGGTATCTGTAGGAAAAACAAAAGATAGTAACAATGACTTGTTCCACACAAATTTAATATTGAACTTCTTTCTGTAAGATCACAAACTCTTGCTGTTGAAAAGTTTCCAAAACTGCCAATCAAAAGTAGTACAGATGTCCACCAAGGCAGGCCTGCTCAAAGTCTTATCTGGCTCATGTAGTCTCTTGAACACTAGATTCTTAAATATCTTACATACCTTCTCGTAAGAATGTTATGTTCAAGAATGACAATAATTCCCAGTGCAACTCCATTTTAAGTCAAACTAAGATTTGTTATATTTTAAAATTGTTTAACAATTTAATATGGAACTAAAAATGGTATTTACTCAATAACCATGAGAGTCTTTCCCTCTGTTATCCCCCTTCAGAGTACCTGGTTTAAGAATATTCATTAATAAAAAACGTATATCATTTGAGTTCGTTTGTTTTTTAATAATTAAAAAGTGATCCTTCACGTGACACTAGCCCTGATAAAGATACATTTTATTCTTTACCATTTCATCCTATGCTTTGGTTCATTTTTGAAACCTCTGAAAACTTTGGCAGCCATAAGTAAATGTATTTTATGAGACAAACTAGGTATTTCTTCATTTTTGTGATAATTTTTCTGAACAAAAAAAAGTTCACTTTAATATTATCTAAGATTTCACCTTCCCATGCTGAAAAGCTTACGCTCTACCATTAGAATTTAAATTCCTTGAAGAAAACATTCTTGAACCAGAGTTTGGGTATAGAGAGTACAAATATCAAGGTTTAAAACTCTAGTTATGACCCTGCCCCAAGTGAAATAATCCTCTACACAAGATTGCTTATTTGCATCTTAATTCAATCATATTTCCTTTAACAGAATTGATAACTTCTCCCCATGTGACAACTATAAAAAACACCTGTGATTCTTCACTAAATAAAAAGTCCCTTTATTTACCCTGTGTAATCTAAGAACTAACTACTCTAATTAAAAAATACCACTGAAAATATATATAATTTATTCATATATATGATTGCGTACCTGAGTTAGCAATAGCACACAATTTGAATCATCATTATTTCTGAAACAGATCAACAAACTGATGAACACTAAAAAGGAAAAGCAGAAGGAAAGCCCTTGCAGAGCTTACAGAATTCAGCTTACTCTTCTACTACCTAAGGGAGCTGCTTTTTTTTAAATAAGAGCACTGCTCTTGCTTGTTCTTGGGGGCAACAACAACAACTACTAACTGGGTTTTTTAATTTGAACTGGTACCTCATCCACAACAGTGCTAATATTCTGGTCCAATAATACACATAAAAATTACAAAGAGTACCCTTAGCACAAGCATACAGAAAACAACAAAACTGCAAGCTCATGAACGACCAGCACATGAATACAAATTTTCTGAAGATTTTTACCTTCTAAAATGACAGCGAGCTGCTCGGCTGCAGACTTTCGTAAAACTAGATCAACAGCATCTGAAGTCAAGATATCATACAGCTTTTCAACAGTTTCTGTCTAAAAGTAGAACTATATTAATTTGTATCCAGTATGCTATCATGATACAATGTAACCAGCCAAATTTCCTAACAGAAAGCAGAAAATAAAAATATCTAAATTCCCTCAGTAGAATGTATTTGATTAGACCCCATGTGATACAATAGGAATGTATTAGGTTACAATATTTCTGCAACAAATCCCTAATAATACCTGGGGAATATAATAGTCCAACAACAGTATCTACTGCACAATGGATGCAGTTTTATAACAAATAATGCTTAGTTAAGTCCTACTACTCTAATTTAAGTACTACAGAAAGCTCAACACTATACAGAAATGCTACAAGAGGACTGACTTTTAATGGCAATAGGGTTACCAAAATGGATGGTTAGGATGTAGGAAAGAGTACAAATCAAGTGTGCAATAAGCTGTCAGAATAATTTTTTCAGAGGACAAGCATCTTATCATTTGTTTATCATACTGTTTATCTGAAAGCATCAAGGGTAAGGAAGGAATCACAATGGAGGGGAGATGGCAGAAATGGAAAACCAAAAAAGATGAAAGTTTTCCCATAGGTAAAATACTCATTATTTGCTTTTCACTTTGCAAAAGCCGCAATATTACAAAAACACAGACCTAAGTTTATCTGTTTTAGAGTATTTGATACCAAAAACTGTTTGTGCCTGTTTCAGAAAAAATTGATTTTGTGGGGAAAAATCCTCTATGTGAGAAAAAAAATCAGATTCTATATATGAACAATGAAATTGTTATAAACAAAGCAGGCCTGTGTTCTCTGCACTCAAGTCTTCAGTGCAGAGAAGAAAAAAAACGAAAGATTTTTTTTCCTATTGCTGGATATGGTAGCATAAAAAAAAACACTGTTGAAGTTCACACAGAAAAAATATATCAATGGATTTCTTTTGATGAAGCAAGCCAATTTGTAGGAAATACTGCAAACTTCTCAAAGTGATAACTTCAGTGACTGGGTAGGTAGAACAGCTCATCAACGACACAAAATTTCAACTTGACTCACCTTAATTATTGACTCCATTTTATCATCCAATTTTAGCTCAATAGCTCTTTCTATAATAAATAAGTTGGAAATGCTGGAAAGCACATTACCATCCAGACATGGTCGTTTCAGGTTTGCCCCTTCTTCATTCAAAAGATGGAATGCTAAATGCTTAGGTGCTACAGAACGAACCCTAAATGAGTAAACAAAATAAATACATACACTGAAAAACTTTAGTTGTATAGGTAGAAGTTAATTAGTTTATAAAATTAATACAGGGGGCAGGGAGGGGAGTAATTACCCGACTCAATATTGATTAATCAGCCTTTCAAATCTACCCACTGCATAACAATCAGTTGTTTTCTTTAAGAGAAGACATTGTCATCAGCATTAGAAGAGATGCTGAAATGCTACAGAGCAATACTTACAACTGCTTTTTTGAGAACAGAAGACGCAAAGCAGCCTGTAGTCTAGGAGTTCTAGGGAGAAGACCCTCTCCTTTGTCCGAGGTTGTTTCACTCAAAGAGAGGATGCAGTTACCTAAAGTATCTTTTGTGTCAGCATAACCCTAAGCAAAACAACAAACAAAAATTTCCAAATTTTAAAAAAATCCACTTACTAACTTCACAAATTAGACAAGGCAACCCTTTTCAGTGGTTAAGGGAGAGTAGGGAAGAAGCAACACCCAGGGACAAAAAATTAAGAAAGTATTCAATGTGCAGATTAATATACCTGTCTGAAAACAATTTAAAAGCAATAATAAACAAACCTGAACACAAATAAAAATAAAGATTTCTTTACATGACCCAGAGGTACTTTGACCTGAAGTTTTACCCTTCAGTATATTAACATGATACTGCTCTGTAAGGCCAGTTTCCATCTCAATAAACAGAATTCAGTCCCTACAAAAAAGTTACTTCAAAACCTTAAATTCCATCTATCTACAGATCTTTGTCAAAGCATTTTCACACACAAACAGACAAGCCAGGATCAGTTACGTCAAGCAATGAAACTGCAAACCTTTTAAAAGTAGAATAAAATACAATGCATTTTATATGCATTGGGTAAACGTAGGCCTCTGCTATGTACATAGCCACTACAGGCTATAGAATAGAGGGATATTCTACTCACAAAAATTTCTCACATGTTTAGCCTATAGCTTAGGCTAAATCTCCGCCTATTCAATCTTGAATACCAATCATATGTTGGATGTGTATGCAGATAACAGAAAACCTAAAATTACTGGTTGAGAAAACTCTGAAGTAACCTTTCTCCCATCACTTTCAAGTTCTCAATCTATTTCTTATGCCTATTTTTCTGTCTGAGCCACCTACTTCATGGCCCATCTTATTGGCTATTTCTCCCTATTTTTGCCTTGATTTTTGTGCAATTTAAGTAAAGGCTTAAGTTATATAAGCAGTTTTTTCAACTTAAGGCAACTGAAGTGCAGGCAACTAATGAATACACAGCAGTGAAAAAATTAAGTAGGTATAATAGAGTAATATTTTTTGAGAAAAAGACAAAATGTATACTTGGATGTATTAGCTAAGCTAAATAAAAGACAGAAATAAGGCAAAAAAACAGATATATGGAGCAAAATATCTAATCTGGAAGACCATGGGCAAATCAGAGAAGGGAAAGCACTAGAGCTAAAAAACAGTAAATAATTCTGATAGAGCAATTAGGCTGAAAATCAGACTGAGAACAGCAAAATTTCTCATTATATCAAGCTGAGAGTAAAGACAACGAAAATAAAATTTGCACATTGTTGGAGTTATGAAGACTAAGGTCTAAGGACAACATAGAAGTAACTGCTGGTACTTCTATAATACTGGAAGCAAACAAAAAAAATATCAAAATATACTGAAAATACAGCTTATAACTGCTGCTACTTTTTGAGTGTGTATTTGATCAGAAAACTGTATCAATACCACAGAGGAGTTACAATTTTCAAATTTAGAATATGAGGGACATTCTAATAATTTTTAACTAATTTTAAAAAGAATGAATGTTTTAATCTGTGTTTGGATTATCAATTCGTGTGTTCAAACCATTTACGTTCCACTCAGTACTTGCACATCTGTGCTACAACATCCCAAATTTCATATTCCAGTAATACCTGTTTAAATTTGTCCACAAATTCAACACACTAACTTTGACAGATATGAGAACTCCTATAAAATGTTTCTCCATTTGATAACTCTGTAGGTATATTACTGCTAATCTATTTTCCATCTCCTATTTCTGTTTGTTATTTAACATGATCTACATCATTTCATACATCAAACTCAGACTAAAGCATTTAGAAGTACCTGTAAAACAGGAATGATGGGACAGAGGGCCTCAATAAACTTGTTCCAAGTCAATACTGCCATCATTAACCGTCCTCGCAGTAAATGTATCACAATGGCCTTGGCTGTTGAATTCACCTGCTCAATAACAAAAAAAACCAAATCATTAATGCAACCTCCAGTGTGTCTAAGTCAGATTGTCAATGATGTAATTGGAAATGTTATACAAAAACATCTCAGAGAAATACTGCTACTGCAGAATGCTACTTTATATTGCCATTTACACTAAACCTTAAGCTGTTAGAAAAGACTCTCACAGGAAACACACACATTTCTGTTTAAATAGCACCCAATCATCTTCCCCTTAGAACTCTGGTTTGTCTTTTCTGAAATAAAATAAGTAATTACTTGAACTTATACACCTACATACACCTACTGGTCCCTCTATCCTGCAGGTAAAAGAAATTCTGTTTCTTTTCTTTCCTGATCATGCCTTTCTGGGGCATTTTATTCCCAGTCTAGGATATGCATCTGCAGATACAGGAAGCAGGGAGACTTAAAGCCTCTTACTTGGCCATTTCACTTTCTTGAAGCAAACAGTCAAACTAAGAAGGCTACCAAATATTTCAAATTGTACAATAATTCATCCGAAGCTCTTTACCAAAAAGGAAAAAAGTATATGATACAGCAGTCACACTGTATTCAGGTATGCAGTATATAATCTATACAACGTGCAATATTAGAGCATTTACAAGCTAAAACTACTACTACTGGAACGGGAATAGAGGGGAAAAGCCCACTTCTCAGAATTCATTCTTCCTTACATAGTATAAAAACACCTACCTTTAGCAGCTAAAATCCTGCGTTTTATGCCAGAGCTAAAACTCCTCTCACCCCAGCCATTAAGGACAGCCTTTGATAATATGACTCTAGCCTATCTTTAAACAGAGACTGGCTTTATAAAATCATATGGCAAATCTCAAGCCCAACCTTGGAATATGAGGCTCTTCTCAATCTTTTCTCATTGTCACATATTTGAAAGATTCAATTCATGCTTTATGGAAACTAGAAGCAGATACACATCCAAGAAGTAAGAAAAAAAAAAATCTTGGATATGATCTTCATTATCTATTTTGTCAGAAGTATAATAAGAATGTATTATAAGGTAAAGAGAACAAAGCATAACAATTTTGTAAACATGCATTCTCTGTCTCTGATCTTTTTAAATTCAATATCTAATATCAATTGAAATCTATTTCTTATGCTTGACCAACCACTAAGAGAAAATTGCCAGTCTTCTCCTTATGGCATCCAATGAAGTAGTCAAAATAAAGGCTTTCAGTGCAAAAGATAAATTACATACAAAGTATAAACATAACACATTAAAGATATTTAGTTCTCTTTTAAAATGCTCAGATCTAAAAAACTAATTTCTAAATGAACTACTGTGGTAAGTAAATGTGGTAACAAATTGTATTGTGTTCAAAAAAAATCTCATTCCAGGAGAGAAGCTGAAAATACATAAATAATTTGTTAGTCTATATTCTTTCCTTCTAACTTTATAGATTATAATAGACATCACAGATCAGCTATAAAGGAATTACAAAGAACCTAAGTAATTTTTTCCTCCCCTCACAACTCCCTACTTAGCTCTATATGTAAGCTAGGAAATAATGGACATATATTGAGCAGCCACACATATAAACAAATCCAACGGAAATTTGGTCCCATTCCGTAATATTATAAAACACTTCTATAATACTCAGGTGATTACATTCAAACACAGATGTGTTTGTAGTGATGAACTACAAGTTCACTATTTGCATGGCTTTTCTATATACAGAAAAACACATTTAGTCAAAACTTTAGATAAGCCTCAGACCGCTGTGGAGAACATCAACACCCTACTTTGTGTGCACATCAACTTACAAATGTAGTTACTGAACACAGTACCTGATTCTTATCTTCCTGAAGGCCAAATGTACAGATTTCATATAACACTTTAGGATGTAGAAGAAAATGTACTCCATGGCAGATTGAAGACACCGGCTTTGCAACATTATGAATACCTAAGCAGTCCTTCAGTAAAAATAAAGTCAGTTAGTTTAAAAATTCAAAACAGTCTCCAGTACTACATCTTTTTTTATAGACTGCTTGAAGTTGTCATGCAGGGAAAGGCTTCGCCCATGCACTTTGGACAACTAGTTCTGAAAGCTAAACATTACAGCCCTAGAAGAAACACAATCTTTATAGATCACTGATTGAAAATTCCTGTTACTACACAGGACTAAGGAACAGAAAATTTTTTTTTATTTTAAGTAACAGTGAAAATAAATCAGAAAAACTGTAGATGTTGTTTGGCGTTACATTAAAATAAGGAAAACCTGTAACAGGCAGGCAAAATTCTTACAAAAACAGACAAGCATCATTCAGAAGGTTGGGTGTTTCTTTTCAGGAAGATTAGCTCCAGCATATTTGCATATTAGTGAATTGCACTATAAGCACACTAAGCATAGATGATGTCCATTATAGAAAATAAAAATTACAATGAAGCATTATAACAAAATATAAAAGCGATTTATATTTTGTGAGCCAATTTTACTGAATACCTAAAATGACACGATGAACACAACATTGTCACTCTCAACATAGAGTACAGCCATACTTCTAGGAAGTTCATGCTCTTTATTCCTTGGACTATCATTACAGAAAACTAAGGCAGTGATAAAATATCCATATAAAGCAAAAATCAAGACACACAAAACCCCTCACACACACACAAGAAACCCCCCCTAAAAACCACAAGAAACCAAAGAAAACAAACAAAAAAACCAAGAAAACAAGGAGAACATAAAAGGATTTGCATGTTCTTAAACACAACTCATATATTATACATACACATGAACAACAACAAAAAAAAAAAATCAAAGAAAAGTGAAAAATCCCTATGAAGCAATTTGAATCTGTCCTTAAAAAGTGGGCCCATGTGAATCTCATGAAGTTCAACACAGATAAGAGCAAGTTCCTGCACCTGGATCAGGGCAATCCCCAATACCAATACAGACTACAGAATGAACAGATTTAGAACAGCCCTGTCGAGAAGGATTTGGGGGTACTGACAGATGTAAAGCTGGGCATGAGTTGACAATATATACTCATAGTCTAGAAAGCTAAACATAACCCAGGCTACATCAAAGGAAGCATGGCCAACAGGTCGAGGGAGGTGATTCTGCCCCTCTACGCTGCTCTCACGAGACCCCACCTGGAGTGCTGCATTCAGGTCTGAGGTCCCCAGCACAGGAAAGACAGGGATCTGTTAGGCCACAAAGATGATCAGGGGCTAAGAGAGTTGGGGCTGTTCAGCCTAGAGAAGAGAATGCACTAGGGAGACCTCATTGCAGCCTTCCAGAATTTTATAAGCAGTCTTGTAAGAAATATGGGGACAATTTTTTACCATGGCCTGTTGCGATAGGACAACGGGTGATGGTTTTAAACACAGCGAGGGCAGATTTAGATCAAATACAAGAAAGAATTTTTTTACAATAAGGGGTGATGAAACAGGTTGCTCAGAGGCAGTGGATGCCCGGAAATATTTAAGGTCTGGTTGGACAGGGCTCTGAGCAACCTGATCTCAGAGTCTGTGATTCACAGAAGCTCATTTCAGCAGACAAACTGAATACTTAAATTATTTTCAAAAACAAAACAAAAAAAATTCTGTCTCACAGCAGTCAGAAAACAAAGTGACCAGCATAATTAAGAAGCCTTTAAAAAAAAAACAAAACCCACAACATTATTGGCAGTGCTTTTCCCCCTCTAGAGATCCTGTCATTTTGAGGTGCATTACCTGATATATAACCTAACCAAGCGGATTTAAAACAAAAACATAAAAGCAAACTGCAAGCCCAGGCCTACACGGATTTTTCAGCATATAACATGGTAAACTGAATTTGCATTCAAAATGCTTTTAAGGATGAAATCATATAATATGCATTATTAAGTGCAACACAAAGAGTCTTATGTAAGCATTAGTTCTAACCTTGACCACTTCCAAACAGCAGCGATAGGCTTCAGCTTTTATAGTCAACAAAGGATGAGACAATAGACGGAGAAGCACCTTCTGACCCTCCACCTGGAGCAATGAGTTGGCCTCAGCAGACTTCCAACTAGAAATGAACAATAATTAATTACTGTTTATTTTACAGTACTCAAAGATGTCTACAAAAATTTTTCTGTTAAATTTCAGAATAATTTCTGAAAAATACTTCCTGCAAGGGTATACATCCAGAAAAACAGACAAAAGTCCAGCGATCACAATATATTTGACAAAATCATAGTATCAATCTTCATACTTGTATATTCCTTTTATACATATAGGTAATCAAAGACCATAGATTTTCAAAATTCTCTCATGGAAATTAAGAGCCTGACAAACATTTATGTTCATCTGAAAATATAAAATTCTACTCAGCTTCAGCAGGCCCCTTAGATCATGTATGTGACTGTAAAAAGAATTTGTGCTTTCAGCATTTTTTCATTATAGAGGTAGAAGTCCATCTCACTATTACAAAGTGAAATGAAGTCAGTTAAAAAAATAGAAGTGAATTTCATGCATGAAACAGTAAGCAATAATTAATTCTAAAAGCACTGGAACACTGAAAAACGTTTTCACATTTCATAATTTAAAAACACTTACTGAACAGCTCTCAAATGCAGTTCCCTTTGAAAAAAAATCCTTAACATCAAGTTCTGAATCAGTATAAAATTAAATTTTTGTTTTTCTTATTAAGTGTTCAATACAGAACTTTTCCAGGCACCACAGGGTAACTTACTCTGGAACATGGAAAAATCTAAGAAGCAATAAAAACATGCTGTTTAATAAATTAGATGCCTTATTATAATATAAAGTATCTACAATAATAATTTCTGAAAGTAAAATTAAGTTATACAAATATACTCTGAACAAAGGATTTAAAAAAAGTCTGAAAAACAAACTGAAGTATTTTACAACCGTTTCTTTGTAAATCACATAACTTCATATACAAAATCATAAAAGCATAAAATATTAAATTTTTAGCACCTGAAATTCAAATTTCAAGAAATCTACTACTGAATGACACAAATCAGTTACCAGAGACCTTTCAATGGCTAAAAGAAAACAATTATTCAAATACAGGGAATAAACAAGCTGAGCTTCAATTTGAGGAACTTTATCCATTAAAAAAAACAACTACATCTTCACAAGCAGTGTTTTAAATAGTAAAGTACTTACATATTTGAGCATATGTGAATGCATTCCTGAAGCAAGGGAAAGTGTTGGTGGAAAGGTAGACTAATCAAGGCCTGATCTGCCAGTTCTACTAACTCAGAAAGATTCTTGTCCCCCTGTCAAGTAAAATGAAGAGAGAGAAAGAAAGAAACTATTAGAATTAGTAGCATTAAAAGTATCCAATGTTACCTTTCAGAATTTATCATAATTTAATATTAAGTGGATTTTGGTTTAGTCTTTCACAGAGTGGTTTGTAATCAACTAATTCAACACATTTCAAATTAAAAAAAATTGGAACCTGTTCCTGAGAGCTGAAAGTTCTTCAGCTTCTGAATCCAAATAAACTTCTATAAACTGTGGGAATAATGTATGTCTAACATTTCACAGCATGAAGACTGCAATACTATTAAAATTACTGTTTTATTCATCATTATGCATTTTATGTGAGATGAGTATAATGAAAGATTTAACTATTAAGCTTTTTTAAAAATCATTATTAATATTAAAGAGCAAGCTTCGTTTTTTAAAATTTCAGTACATATGTCTCTATCATATTTGGTTACCAAATACATTAAACATGAGCCATTTAAGTTTGATGGAGTTAACTTCATTGTAAACAGTATTTTATGAGCAAAGTATTGCTTCTATTAAGTTCAGAACCAGCCTAAATAAGGGACAGATTAACTCTGATTTAAGACAGCACTACATTTATATTGCTGTATTTTATTCATTTATTTCACTATCAACAGAACTCGTACTTTGCAAAATTGCTTGTCTGTTTAGATAACAGAGAAGAATATTTCAGTACTGTGCTAGAAACTCTTAACTAATAAAGCAAGGTATATTGGTTGTCTTCATAACAAACTGAAACACAAATCTCGGCCAGTCTAGAAGCAGTTGTTTATTAAAGCTGCAATTCCCAAAGCAGTTGGGATTTAAAATTTTCTGAAAAATATATTTAACTACTAGACAACATATATATACACACT
This sequence comes from Margarornis squamiger, assembly GCA_035222235.1. Lineage (NCBI taxonomy): Eukaryota > Metazoa > Chordata > Aves > Passeriformes > Furnariidae > Margarornis > Margarornis squamiger. Next base: position 94,424,312 of record JAWWTY010000077.1, on the reverse strand, counting down.
ATATATATTTAAATGAAATTAAAATAAATAGGCTACTACAAATAAGTGTATATATTTATTATAATATAAAAAAATAAATTCTTTCCTGCTTCTTATTTCTTTGGCCATAAAAGGTCCTGTGCCTACATCCAATCTCCAGTTGTTTATTTCTTCGTTTTCACTTAGGACAAGATTTTTCTACAAACATCAGACTAGGATTATGAAAACAAATATAAATTAATTAAACCTTGCAAAGTATGGAATTCTCATAACTTATGCATCTTCTTCTACTATTAGACTACAATTTTTACCACAGAAAAAATGAAGAAAACTTGCTCACAGAAAGTATTTTATATAATAAAATTCCACACCTTTTTATGAACTTCAACCATAAAGCTACAAGTGCATTCAATCGAATATGCAGCTTCTGAAACTTGTTTATAAATACTGTAGTTCTCAGTGTTCATCTGCTCCAGATAGGCTGCAATGGATTCATGAATGCTTGGGTATTCCAAGGAGAAGGACATGTCCAGAGAGAGAAGAAATAAAGCATTCAGCAAACTCTTTTGTATAACTTTACTTGCCTTTGAAAAAGAAAACAACTGTCAGAATAACAGCCTGAAAATGCAGTAAAACCAACACTAATATTTGCAGTCATTCAACAAGTACAATTAGTATTGCTGCTACTTAAAAATTAGAGAAAGAAACGCATATCTCTTAATGAGTTCTATATGAGGATTTTTTTTTCATTAAAAGGTGACAGTTAATTCGATGTCACTCCTAATGGCAGACCTGCAACCAGTCACATAAGTTGTGTATGATCCAGGCACAGCGCTAACACACACCGCTGGCCAGGGTCAATTCACTGTCTGACCACGAGATGGCAGAGAATACACAGACCACAGCTACTTCTGAATTTAATAAAAAGCTATCTACAATTCCACGTGGTCAGATTGCAAACTAAGAACTGGGATTTCTCTTCTCGATTTGTGGGGTTTTTTATTTTTAACTGCAACTATTCAATATTTTTTCAACTAAAATTTTGACCTCAAACACAGTAACTTTTTTCCAACTCCTTCCTGTCATACACAGAATGGAAATTTTTTATTATGTACATAAGACCATAAATACAAAAATTATAAAAACTCATTAGATTAGTATGCCTACACTTATTTGCAAGTACAAGATGTAATATCTGTGACACAAACCCTGTAACTGAAAATCAATCTTCTACTCCAACTGAACAACGTCTGAAAAAAAGCTACACTTCACTAAAAACTGGTCCAAAAATTTTAAACCCATTCAGGTTTAAACATTTAACACTTTCCATGACACAAAAATTTCACTGGACCTTCCCATTTGAAATAAACAGAAAAATCTCTACTCTAAAAAACCCCAACCAAACAAAAAACCTCAAGAGCTACATCAGAATTTCTTTTAAAGAGCACTGAAAGCAAAAAACAATTAAAATCACTGTGATGTACAAAACATAATTCTTTACTACATTTCATCAGATTAAGACTAATGATTTTAAATGTTATATAGTTCTAGTCTTACTTGCATGCATACTATAAAGAAGCAGGGGGCAGCAGAGCTTTACAAATCGTGCAACATACCAGAGAAAAAACACTATAGGAGGGAAAAGAACACCAAATTTCAAAAACTCGTTTAAAAACTGTATTAAAAATGGTTTTTTTAAGATTTGAAATCCACAGTATGCACTGATAACTGAAGAATGGACAAAGCTGCCCCCTGTGATCATACATCAGCCAATGTAAACCAGATTAATTTCTCTGCCCAGTGCTATTTTCACACTATTAATTCCTGAGGAAGGCACCACTTTCTGCCCTCTTAAAATGCATATACAAAAGACAATCACTTATAATTAGTAATGTCATACCTTTTCTACAGGGAGAAGTATTTGCAGCATTCTAACAGTGAAGAGTGAAATGCTAATAAATGCCATTCTGTGATGTACCAACATCACCCTGGGCTGTTCTGCACTTATATTGGTTTTGTGATATAATATAGTTTCTCCAAGCAAACCCAAGACCAGAAGCAATTTGTCTTTCTGAAAACCAAATCAGAAATACAATCATTAGAAAAAAATGAAACATTCCATATTTACAGTGTTTATACAGCACTCGCAGTATCCTTAACACAATTATACCAAATAAGCTAACATTGCATAAATACACAGCACTGTTAGTCATCCAGAACTACACAGTAGACGTCAGCCTACTTTCGCGTTTAGTTCTGAATACTCACTCAGTAATTACCCTTTACCAGTTGCTCTCCCTCCCTTTCCTCTCCTCCCCCCCACCTTAATTTCTGCTCACTACACTTTCAAACTTCAATTTTAATATGGAAATATTAAGGCCCAGTCTGACCCTGCAAATAGAGCTTTGCCTTAAAATTAAAAACAAACAAACAAAAAAATCCCAAACGACCGCACAACCCAAACTTTGAAAACATCAAAGGTTTCTTCATCTCTATTCATTCTCAAAGGAAACAGCAAAGTTCTTGTTTTAACTCTCCCCTTTTTTTAAAGATCAATATAATTGTATACAATTACCCAGCTTATTTGCAGAATTTTGGTTGTTAGTAGCCTGGAAGCAAAAATTATCCTACTAGTAATAATCAGCTTGATAGACACATAATGATGATCACAGTTTATACTTTAGTTTGATAGACTTGTAGGCAATGAAACTTACTGATTAAGACCATAAAATAACTAGACAAAGATATTAAGCTTCTGAGATGAAATGCTCTTCAAGAAATCGTTAGCACTTACTTGGAATTGATCAATTAAAATAGATTTTCACAGATCAGTAGCTTAAACTAAAAAAATTCTCATTTTCTATTAAGTCTTATAAATAATACAAAGATTAACATTTATAAAATAGAAAATAAGAAAGCCTACAGCAATATTTTAATTAATATTGCAATTATTATTGTTTCATATTTAGTGGTATTTTCATGAATTCTAACAAGTCAGGTGCATTTAAGACTACACTTAATTCAACCGTTTACACAAGTTTCAGTCTGAAACTCTGGTATGTTTGTTACGCGCCTAAGCCACGTCAGCTTACGCTTCAGCTTTCACTTCCCAAGTCAGCCATTATTATTTCATCTGTTATTCACTAATTTAATATTTCATGTATATAACACTTCTTAACTGTGCACAAGTACATTTCCAGCAACTTAAATTGTTCGGTCAACAGCACCTTAATGCTTTGAATCTCTCCTTTCTTTCCCTGCTAAGAAACATAATTAAGGATATCTGAAATCTGTGCAATGATCTATAGTTCCTGCGTACGAAAGGATAGCATGTATGCATCTTACAATTCTAGTCTTGGATCTAAACAGTTATCTTGCTAATTTTAAACAGATAGTTTATAAAGAGTAAAGAAAGTGAAAACTGCCATTTACATCAAATTGGTCTCCAACATTTGTATTCAGTGCTCTTCACTCAGATCCCCTTCCCTACATGTTTCTTTCAATGGCTGCTTATTTTCTTGACATGAAACTCCACGTATTGTTTAGTAAAAGAACTTAGTTTTAAAAAAAATGATAGAACTAGTAATAAGCTACTTAAAATTTTCGAAAGGGTAGCTCAGTAGAAGATTAAATGTGTATATGAATCACTGCATAAAATGTCAGAGGCTTATAAAAGAAGACTGTTAAATATGGCTGAACAAAGCCTAAGGAATATTACCAATTCCAAAGCAAAAAGGCTATCATCTTCCCAAACATTTTCAGAAATAACATCACCAATAAGAAACATGTCTTCAACAAGCAATTCAAGAACTTCCATTGTCACTCTTCGACTGCCTAGGAAAACAAATGAGAGAATAAATCCAGATGCAGACAAAATATTATATTTTGATATTCAGAAGACACTACTGTAAACAAGGGTTTTTCTAAATGTAAAATTCTGGTATTTGAATTTTCCTATACACTTCTACAAAACTAATGCTAACTTGCCTCAACCACCAAGACCTCTGAATCACAGAAGATGAAAACCAGTCAAAAGTACAAGAGAAGACATTAAAGCAATTGTATACTTAAAAAAAGAGTCTGCATTTCCTTAAATCCTACAGTAAAATTATTTAAGAAAATAATAATGAACTTAATTACAAGTGTAAATCTGATTACTGAACTTCTTTAAAATTCAGAATAAAGTCATTGATTTCTCCCACCCAGACTGCTGTTTCAAATCCTCTGCATAAATTACCTATTCCTGTTAATCTGTATTTTGGTATAGCAGGAGTGCCTTTCTTCACAGATCATTTTGTTTCAGATCTTCTTTTGAAAGACAAGATGAATAGCCATTTTATCTACTTGTACTATTCTCCATAACAATTTCCTCCCTTTGCTCTTAGGCTAATATTTATTCATTTGCATTACTTGTTCTGAGTTTCTCTTAAAAACAAGGCAAATCTGGTCTATTAGTGACTTTCATACTTTTTACAGTTTTAAACTTGAACATGTAGCCACAGAAAAAAATGGGCCTGAGCTTAAACATGTAGAGGCTACGTTTACTACAAATTTAAACTTCTCTTAATCTCCTTAGATAATGAGACAATAGAGGAGAAGCAGTCAAAGGCTAGAAGGTTTGGTGAAGAACAAGACAGAGGATGCCAAAACTGTCTGGCATATTAATGAACCATACGGTGACAGTCTTCCCTAAATAATCGATTTAGTGCAACTATTGGCTCAGTTACTTGTTGATGATATGTTTCTATACAAAACCATGGATGGATTTCATACAACAACACTGAATTTCCAATTTAATTTTTAACCAAGTTAAAAATTTTGCATCTTTCATAATCCTCAAAACAAAATCTGTTTAAAAAAGAAAAAACTCTACTTGTTTGTTACAATTAAACATTAATTTCCTTGTCACTTTTTCTATCTCTTGGAGATTTTGCACACTGCAGATGCCTTGTTGATATGGTTGAGGAAAAAATTTTTATCTGTGTGTGTGACTAGATTATGTAGTGACAACGACCACAGCTCATGCAATTTGCAGCTTCAGTGATATTGCTCTGAGAGAGCATATGACAGAATGGCACAAGGCCTTTTTGAAAGCTTGCTTTTACCTATCTCATGGATTTTTTCCATTTATTTCAGGCAATTTGACTTAATAAGTTTCCTCATTACAATAAAATGATAAAAAAGCCCACCAAACCAAAACAAAAAAACCCACAACCCAGGCCACTACTGATTTCTGCAATGACTTCATTCATAAGACAGGTCAGAACAAAAGGCGAAAAATTCCAGTGAACATCTTCACACGGAAAAGAATTTAATCTTAACTAAAATACCCACTGTATTGCAAAATACAAGGAAGCAAATTTTACAATAAGCTTACTGTTTTTCCTTTACCCAGTAATTTAAACAGAAGAAAATCTACATTATACCATATAAGTTGATAATATTGTTCATCTAAGTTGATAATACTGTTCATAAAAGTGCATGTTGATTTTAGTGAAGACAAAAAACACAAAATATAACCACAGGCAAAAGCATGTTACGGTCTCACAGTATCACAGTCTCACAGTGTGTCTTCAGATCACAGGCTTTCAGATAATATATTAGTTTCCTTACAGTCTGTGCCTCATTACAGCACAATGGAAGAACAGAGAAATATCATCTAGCAGAGTTTAAAAAGTGGAAAAAACCTGAAGGGAAGAAAAACAAAGATCAACTTTATCTGAAAGTGAAACTATTTTAGGTCACAGAATGGGAGAATATGCTGAGTTGGAAGAGATCCACAAGGATCATCGAGTCCAACTCTTAGCCCCGCACAGGACCATTCCCAGGAGTCACAATATGTGCCTGAGAGCATCAGCCAAATGCTTCTTGAACTCTGTCAGGCTTGGTGCTGCGACCACTTCCCTGGGGAGCCTGTTCCAGTGCCCAACCACCCTCTGGGTGAAGAAACTTTTCCTAAAATTCAACCTAAACCTCCACTGACACAACTTCAGGCCATTCCCTTGGGCCCTGTCACTGGTCTCCATAGAGAAGAGATCAGTGCCTGCCCCTGCTCTTTCCCTCACAAGGAAGTTGTAACTGCAATGAGGTCTCCCCTCAGTCTCCTCCAGGCTGAACAGACCAAGTGACCTCACCTGCTCCTCATACAGTTTATGATAAGATTCAAAGAAAGAATCTTGAAAGGTGGAAAAACTGTATTTTAACTCTGCAGATTTGAAGTGACAGTCACCAGAAAAGGAAAAGATAGAAAATACACTTTCTGCAGTTTTACATTATAAATACAAGATGCCAGAAGTCACAAATGTGCTTGTGACTAATTAATATTTAAATATCACTATTCTGAAAAGGAAAAACAAAACTTTAATTCATTTTATTTGGTTTATTACCAAAAGAAAGAGGATTGAATAGTTTTCATAAATATTTCATACAATTTTTATAAGTTAAAACCTCTTTTACTATCATATAGGTAGATAGATGCACAATTCCAGCTCCTATATTTCAAAACCTTACCACATCTACCAATACCTATTTTGAATTACATTACCTTTAACAGCTAAATACTACTTTAGAGAACCCAAGAACAAAAAAGACTCTCGTCCAAAAAGGTTTTGCAATTTTGAACATTTATAGATCAAAATTGAAATCATCATTGCAATTAGACTATCATTACTTATTATAACATTACTTATTATTAACAATTATAATTTGTTACTGCATTCACAGGAATAAAAACAAACCTTTTCGCAGAATTTTTGTTTATTTTTTCTTGAACAGGAGGTAAACTCTGTGCTCAAAGAAATAAGAGCAAGTGTGGTTATTTTTTCATCTGCTTCTACGGCATTATATCAAGCCACGTAATTTTTCCACTACACACCCACTTCTTCCCACCATCAGTAAAAAAGTCTTAAAACTTCTGCAATTCAGGCTTCAGAAGATTCAACATTTATGACCTCAACCAAGTCCCTAGACAAGTACTGTTGTAACTAGTTACATTAGCTCACTAATTATCTGTACCTTAATTATTTGAGTTACTCACCTCATAACACCAACTCCTTAAAAGGTCTATATTGAAGATGGGAAGGATACATAAGCGAAATACTTAGCACTTTCTCACCTGTTCTTAGAAGAGGTACTGCATTTTCCAATACAGAAACACAGAACTGAGGAAGGCTAAGCTGCTTCATCTGTAATTCCAAAGTGTCCTCATTTTCAGTATCTGGTAGATCAATATGTCCTACGTCAAGTGGGGAATGCAGGGAGATTCTGGAGTTTGCATTTGCTTGAGTACTGTTTCCACTTAATACAACAAGCAAACAAAAATTAAAAAAATGTTAAAAAAGGGACATAGCTAACTCTTGCAAAGAGAAAACCCTTATATATACACGTCAAAAATAGCATCAAGTACTTTCATGTTCTCCTTCCTTAAGCATATTCTTCCTTCCATCCCAATCTTTCTGTGCTATCCACCAGTGTGGCAGGAAGAAGGGGATTTTGTTTGGTTGGTTTTTTTTAATGCCAGAACTGGTAACATCACAAGTGAATGCTTAATGTTTTGGCAGTCATCTTCAAATGCACTTAACACTGTGTACTGGAAGAAATACACATGCAATGAATACAATATTGCAAGAGAAATAAAAGTTGAATAGAAACTTGGCTTTTGATGAACAAAATACCTCAGTTGCAAGGCCACTTATTGAATCAAATGTCATCCTGAATGATGCCTACTATATTAAAACCATTCTATCCAGCTAGCCACAAGAATTGTTAGAAGGAAAATTAAGAAGCATGCCAAACGTTAAAGCCCTAGGACTACCTTGCCAACTGTATACCAGAAAATATTCCCTTGCCCAAGAAAGCCTTAAGTACAATTAAGCATATATTACAAAACATACACAGTGGTATTATATCGTAGACATATTTTAATTATTAAATCTATTATATATAGTTTCTAAATTATGAACAGTATATACTTCGTAATTGTATTATTCTCAGACTATTTTTTTCAGACTAATTGTATTATTTTCAGACTATTTTTAAAAATAGTCTTTGTTGTCAGTATTATAATTAATACAGCCCAAAACAGATGATTTTTAGGGTTTTTTTTCTTATTATGAACCACTTCTAGCAATCTTGATTTGCTTTAAAAACCTGTATGTCTTTTATAGCTGGTTTCTGTTTCATTACTTTATCATTAAACTAGATGAAGAAAATGAATTGTGGCATGACTGTGTTACATTATTTTGTCTAATCAAATGTAAAAGATATCTAAAGAATATCAATTAAGATTTAAATGCCAACTGATTGAGAGGTCAATAGGAAGACTACAAGCAAAACAGAAGAGTTCACTAGTCTGTAGTGCATTTGGCTGCACTTACCAGAGGGTAAGGAAGGAGAGGTATCAGTCATAAAAACAATTCAGAAGAGGAAAGATTAAGTTTCCAGGCAGAATTTGAAACAGACAAACAGATAGATTGAAGAGTCTCGAGATTTAAGAACAAGGAAAAAGAAGAGTTACATATAGAATAGCAATAAACAAATAATTTACATTAGAATTATTTTGAAAAAGACAAGATTCACTAAAAGTAGCTCTTCCATATCAAAATCAGCAACATCAGAGCAGCACTTCTGTCATTTCTCTCTATCATATCTTCTATTTAACATCATGTTTTCCTTTATGCTACCTCTGGGCTAAATTACATCTTTGTAAGAAGTGGGATTTATGAGCAGTGAGCAGTTCTATGACAGCACACAGAATGCAAGAAGATAAAAGTGTACAGTCATGAACAGCTCATAATATGGCCTTAAACTTCTAATAAATTACCATTCCCTGGTTTCTAGTTGTCTCATCATGCTGATTTCATTACTGGACTGACAGTCAAGCCACTGCTGTCTCTTGCACAATATATATAAGCTACTATTAAACGGTGAAATGTTCAAAATGATCAGGTCCTAAAACGCATAAAGCCTGGAGTTGACTGACGTTAGCATATTAGTTACATAATTAAAAAACTCATACACTAGACTTGAGCAAAAATAAACTTGAAATACAATAACTCTCAATTAAATACATGAGCTGTTCTCATCACAGTCCATTTGAATACCTAGGAGTTACTCAATCACTAAGCCCATACACCATAGAGACTAAAAGGAACTACCAACAAGCACACAGTAAGGATTTACAAGGACTTTTAAACTCTCACACACTAAAAGACACTGGTTCTTGAACAGCAGATTTAAGTCTGTTGTGTTAAGATGAATAACAAAACCACACATAAACCTCTTCATTTTGAGTGTATACAGACAATTCAAAATTTCACACTGGAGTAAAATTTTTAGATGTTTTAGAACTGAATTTTGTTGTCAGATTTCAAAACAAAGTTTAAAGACTTCAGCGGAAATCTTTCTACAGCATAGCATTTTTGACAATGCAATACACTGTTACCTACAGCATGGCCATTCTACTTAAAGGAACTTATGAGACCATCTGCAGAAAAAAAGAAAAATCCCTGACTTTAGAGCAATAGTCTGAATAACAGCTTTTCTGCGTATTACAAATACATGCACAAGCAACAGCAATTGATACTAAGAGATTTTGTTTAAAAAGGTGGTTGGATACAAAATGTGACAATGATCTTATGCATTCTGACTACCTCTTAAAGAACAGTTTAATTCATAAACACAGTTTGAATTTTCACAGGTTAGCAAAGCTCTTGCATCATTCCACACACTGACAAGGAGCTGATGATATAATCCTATATCAACAATTTTTTAATTGAAGTGTTTTATTCACCTGGAAGATACTGCATCCCAGTCTTGACCATCTCCTCTAGGACGCTGAACTGTCCGTCCAATTACAGATGGCCGAGGGCTACTACTTCCAGGTGATGGATTCTGAGAACGAAGAGGACCTCTTGCTTCTTGACAGTAAGATATAGATGAATTCTGGGAAGCTGTGCCTTTATGCAACACAAAGCATATATTTTCCATTAGTGGAATCCATTATTCTGAAAGATACTATAAAATGAATAATAAAAGTAACTAAGGTCGGATATGGAAAACACCAAGTAAATACTGGTGAGCTAGGACAACCTATCACTGGCAAATGGCAGAATTTGGAAAACCAATGAAGATACCAGTTGAATCATAAAGCTTCAGTTTTAAAAATAGAAACATAGTGTCTGGCTAAGGCTATTGAACTTGTCAATATTATAATTCAATTAGCAGCCAATATAATTTATTAAGACACCAAATATAGTGGCAATTTTATGAAGAGAACCAGACTATCAATTTACACAAAGAGTTGATTCAATTCAGATGACAAAATGGAAACATGACGACCATTATAACTAATTTACACCATTAAAGTTATAACATTTAAACATTCAGAACATTGTGAAGTTTGTGAAGTGGCCCTAATGACTGCAAAATTCAAAACAATGATTAAACTATTTTTGCCACCAGCATAAAAAAAAAAAAGTAACATAGCTCATGAATTTAGTAACTACATTAAGTATCAATAGCTTGAAAACTTCTGAAACTGCCCCCTTTTATTTTACAGATTTAATTTAGTTAAAAATCCCTCTCCTGTTGACATACAAACAGTTGGATACTGGGAAAAGCTGACAAATGGGGAATCACAGGAAACTGTAAAAATGAGTAAGTACTTTAAAACAATGCAAGTAATCAAAATCTTTTTATTAACATTAGTAGTACTGCACATCACTTATTCAGTCAAACAGTTTCACAAGATTATGTTTGCTATAAGGTTCTGGGGTTTCTTTTTTTAAATCATTTTAGACAATCTTAACTGTAGTAAAAACAATAGTACCTCAAATACTTAAAAATACCTACCTTGCTCTGTGGAAGAGAAACTTGGATCTCTGTGAAAGTTAAGCCTGCTTCTCAAGAAGATGCACAACTGTTGCAAGCATGACACAGCCTGCAAAGCTAACCGATGTCTTCCATCTCCTCCAAAAGCCAGATTTAGCAGGGACAAAAGGCTCTGCAAAGACAAAACCATCAACACCGATAGCTGAACATGGATCACCTTCTATGTCAGCAAGAGTCTTGCACTAAATATAGTTCAGTATATAAATACAGTTCACAAATGTTTCCAAGTGTCTTTCAAAATCACAGCAAAGAATAAATAGGCTTAACTACTGTTTTCTTACTGAATGCAAGACTATCAGTTCTAAGGAAAAAGCTGAGTTCCACACTGTATATCCAACTAAGTCACTCCTTTCATTATGGAAGCCCATTATAGGCTGTGCATACAACCGTGACAGGAATTTATCTTACAAAGGTGAAACAAAGTATTACTTCAGAACACACTTCATTACTGATTAGTAATATACATTATTACAACAAAAAAATTTTCTAAACACAGTATGTAGCCAATGTCCTCTTTCCTATGCACCTAGAGCAAACATAAAGGAACTTTTTGTTTAGTTCTTTTGTTTAGGAACATATCCTATAATTTACATCAACTCTTCTTTACTACAACTTGTACCAAAGCACAATAAAAACTTTAAACTTCATGCGAATTCTTGCCTGTACAATCTTTGGTCTTTGAAGGAAGATCTCAGCAGGAAAATCTTGCATAATGACATCCTGAAGAAGCTCACATGTACTCCAAATTAAACTTTGGTTGTTACTTCTCAAAGAGCTAAAAGTTCGTATTTAAATATGTATTAAAAAGAAAATAAAAAAGTAATTATTAGACTGAACAAGTGTTTACAAATTATAATCACAACACTGAAGAATCTAAAGGAAAAATTACTCTGTAATTCCATTGTCATACCATCTTTAAGGCTGAATTATTCCTAAGCCATGCTAATCATATATACAATAAAGAACAAACTCAGTTCCAGCCGTTATCAAGCCACATGCAAAGTTAGGTTCCAAAAAGAGAAATAACTTTATTGATACTGAATTTGACATTAAAATAACAAATACTGGAAATTCCCTCTGAAGCTAGCAATTTTCTCAGTGGTATACAGCAAGTAATCTGACTCAAACCAGAAAGTTTCTTTCATTACTAAGGTTCATATATAACTTAAAAGCAGTTGAGTTATTTATGTGGGAAGTTCCATAAAGGAAGAAAATTACTAGCTATTCTCTAAGACGTATATTAGTAAATAATAAGAACCTTTAGGATATTCTGCTTCACTTTTTTCAATTGTTTCAGAAACCACTGTTTCTGAAACCACTGTAAAAAAATCAAACATGTCCAGTTTTACAAATCTCTGTTTTTTTCCTATACTCAAGCATAAAGGACATTAAATATTAAAGAGGTTTTCCAGCTTCAGAGATCTTTCAAAAGGAAAAAACAAGGCAAAACAAACAAACAAAAAAAATCTATGCTAGAAATTTATCACAGTTGTGTGCCAATTCATAAGGAATCCCAATTACAGAAATTTTTCTTGGCCCACTTCAAACACACTTTTTTCTAAATTAAAGTTAAAAACAAAAAACAGAATCACTGCAGAAAGACAATCTGAATGACTCAATGCCCGAATAAGGCCCTATACCTAAACTTACTGACCTAAACCTAGTCAAGCTACTACTGAAAGCAGGGATTTTCCTTCCTAGTGGTCATGGGGGTAAAGTAAATAATGATTTTATTCCAGCTTATTCTAATATTAACTGAATGAAATCTTAGATCCACTTGAGAAATTTAGAAGGCAGTCTGAAGTGTCATGAACAAAAAAAAACCCAACATACTCTGATTTCAATACTAAATGAAGAGTGACACTGCCCAACTTCAGCGCAGCTTTTATGGTCATTTATCAAAAATTAGTTCACTAGGTTATTTACAGGAAGAGCCTTATGATATAGAATAACAGAAATTTACAACCACTATTCCAGAAAAATAAAAACTACAAGCAAATTGTACTATTTCTATTACTGCACCTTTCATTTGATGAAAGTACATGTCTATCTGTTGAAGTCAGAGCTAGCCAAGGAAACGTGGAAAATTTCAAGCACTTCACTGCAAAAAAACAGAGCAGATATTTTGCAATATATTTTAAAGAAGTAGTATACTGTATACATTCAAGACGAAGTCAGAAACTTATGAACTATATAGAATCTGAAAAAGAACTATCTTTTACTAAGTATAGACTTGGCACAAATTCAAGTGTTTTTAATGAGAATTTTCAGCCATACCAAAAACATCACTAAAGTCACCTTAAATCCAAATGAAATATATTTGTTGAAAGAAGTTTTGGCAAATGACAAACATAGCATTAGTAAAAGAGTACTTGGTCTCCCACACCATGCTTTCATTCAAATTATGATTTTGTTCTGGTACTAGAGAATATTTATGAGCATGATCACTAAAAATGAAAATTTGGCCTCATGCTTTTAGTTTTAAAGCAGTAGCAATTATCATTCTTACCAAATTAAGAGACATAATAACTTTTTGAAGAAAATAACTTTAAAGCTATTTTTAACTTAAAGTTTGTAATAATTACTGTGCAATTCTTAAGATAGCTTATACACTGCTAAAAAAGTAAACTGGCAATTTACATACAGTAACTATGTTAAATATGACACGCTCCTGTGAACTGCTGCTAATATAATGGTATAGGCGAAGACTTGCCAAAGTATTATTGGTCTGTGCTTGTCAATAAAACACCTCATATCATCTTACTGACAAAAAAACCCAAAAACAATCAAAGCATAACACTAGTTTTCATTTAGATAGAGGGAAAACATTACCAAAGCATCTAATCCAGTTTTTTAACAACTAGAACGGTACTTCAGACTGTTTTGTTGAAGTAAAAGGTACTTAAACAGCCACTTTTGACTATGAAACAGAGATCTTCTGAAAAGCATTAGCAATTTAACATTTTTTTTAAAATTGCAGCACTTTTTAACATACTTCACATATTCCAAAAAGCTACACTATTTACTAGAAAAAGATCTATTAAGGTGAGTGTCATTTTTATAGGTGTTATAATTGTAGTTTCTGTGGTACTTCATTTCACAAAGTAACAAAAGGAAAAAGAATAACCAATATTGCTGTGCACATTTCTAATGGAATTCAATCTAAATTACAACTCTAAGCACTTTATGTAATTAACATATTCCTTCATAACTACACATACCAACTGTTCTTTTGGGAGGTGTTTCTAACTGAGGCAGATGACTTCTACCTTGACAAAAATATCCAGTGAATAATTCCTCTTGAGGCAGAACTAAAATAAAAAATGATAAGCTTAAAAAAACATACACACACACAAAAAAAGAAAAACTATTTTCCTGTTTTTCCTGAGCTATCTCCATTTTGCTCAAGTTTAAAATCAGTCTCCTTAATAGGTTAAAAAAGTGTAAGAAAAATGGAGTAAAGAGAATACGTCAATGTTTATTTGTTCATAATCATATTCTGCAATACCATTCAAGTAATAGTAAAAAGAAAATCACACAAAATGATGGAGAACGGACAGGCAAACAAAAGGCTTTCCTTTAATCTACTGATGTGGCAATAAAATTACCTTTTTTAATTAACTACCCGAAACCTTTTTCTACCAAAACTTCTGTCTTCTCAGGTTACCTCAAAAGTTGTCCCGCTTGTAGATAATATCTATATTATTAGATACATGCCATTCACATGCAAGTTTTATAAAAATATACACAAGGCAACATTAAAAGCAATCTCTTTGGACCATAATATTTGGTTCAAAGGATCAAACTAAATAATGCCCAGATTATTCATTTACACTTTTTTCCAGTAACTGAAGGTCAAACAGAAAAATACAACACTCCTGTTAGGAAGTATTAAGATTAGTTCATCCACACATACATACAATTTACAGCATTAGTAAACTCAATTGAGTAGTTTCAATAAGGTGAGATGAGAATGCATGTATACGAGATTATTATATTCTTCCCCATACAGCAGAAACATGAATTAAAATTCTGCCCCTACGAGGGTACAGGAAGAAAGAAAAAAAAGAAAAGAAAGATAAAAACCCCCCACAATCATCAGGCACCACATAGTTCTAGCAAACTAGAACTCCAAGCACTAGACAAGCTGCAGAAACCACAGAAAAACTGCTTTTATTTCGGAGACTCGACTCTATGAGTGACAGAAGTGTGGCCATTGCTACAGGATGCACTGTAACAGCAGTGTCTTTCCCACAATAACCAGGACAAGTAAGGACCTCTATGATATATAATTTTCCCCTCCAAACTTTGTGCTAAAATTTTTAAGGGAAGAGAACCACGTGGGTTACATTACATCTAAGAGGCACTGTATAACAGAGGCAAGTAACATCACTTCGAATATATGTGAAGTACTTCATGCCATTTTAAAGAAAGTTTATGTAATTTTCAATGACAAATACAAAACTAAGTAGACAGTGCATATAACTAATGCAGTTTTTAAAATCATTCTACTAGGATCAATTGCTGCTTTTATTCTTTTTTTTTGTTTTTAAGATTTGAGGTGCTCTCAAAACTAAAGCCTACTACACAATGAACAGCAGCAAAGCATACTGGCGAAATTACAGATTTATATGAAGTTGCTACACTTGCTGCCATACAGTTATGCTTAAAAGTTGTGTCATCCTCTTTGTACATTATAGAAAACAGATACTACACACTGAAGAAATGGACAGAGAATTCCATTACAGGAATGGCATCAGGTGGTTTAGCTAAGGTCACACTACCGCTGGTAGAAACTGATTATCACACACTTCACTGATCTCTCAGGAACAATTCACCCACTATGCCTGAAAACATCAGCTTTTCATACCCTTTCCATTTACTTTATTTAAATTTAAAATAAATTACACTTCAAAACATCTAATTTACCTGGATGATCTACTGAAGGCTGAGACTGAGCTTGATAACATACTGATAAAGAACTAGAAGGAAGTTCTGAAGGAAGGAAGAACAGTCCATCCACAATCCCATCAATTATGGCCTGCAAGTTTGGATCCACATCTGGACGAAGCTGGGAGAAAAATTCCACTGCACCAATTCCAATCATTTTCTCAGCAGCAAGTGGATGCTACATTAGGACAAAAAACATAAAGTTAGTGAAAAGTCTCAATGTCTCTGGATAGAGGTGGGGGGATAGAGAGCAGCAGGGGGAGGAAAAAACAGAATTTTAATACCTAAGTTGCATTTTGCCATTATTCATTTAGACCATTGTGCTGAGATAAAGTTCATTTTCTTCACCATGACTGGTACAGGGCTGTGTTTTGGATTTGTGCTGAAGACAGGGTTGACAATACAAAGATGTTTTCATCATTGCTGAGCCGTGCTTACACAGAGCCAAAGACTTTTCTGCTTTCCATACTCCTCTGCTGGCAAGGGGTCTGGGAGTGCATGGGAGGCTAGGAGGAGACACAGCTGGGACAGGTGACCCCCACCGACCAAAGGGATATCACAGAATCATAAAATGGCCTGGGTTGGAAAGGACCTTAAAGATCATCTTGTTTCAACTGCACACTCAGACCATAAAATGGGGGAAAGGAAGGAAGGGAGGGACATTTGAAGTGATGCTGTTTGTCTTCCTAAGTCACCATTACGGGTGACAGAGACCTGCTTTCCTGGGGATGGCTGAATACCTGCCCGCCCATGGGAAGTGATGAATGAATTCCTTGCCTTGCTTTTCTTGTGCACACTGCTTTTGCTTTCCCTACTAAACTGTCTTTATGCCAACAATTTCTCTACCTTTTACCCTTACAATTCTCTTCCCAGTCCCACTGGTGGGAGAGTGAGCAAGCGGCTCTGTGGGGACTGGTGTCTGTCTGGAGTTAAACCATGACAACCATTCATCAGTATCAAGGATGGCCTTTTCTTGTTTCCTTTGCATAGATGGTGTTTCATGATTAAAACAAAAGAATGTAAAAATCTAAGATATCTGAAATTTCTGTCACATTTTCTCAATTTTCTTAGGATAAATTGCACCAATGTCCAGGAAGAGTGCAAATGCTTAGCTGCAAATAATGTTCCAAGTTAAAAATGAAACACTAACAGAGAAACCGAAGAAGCAGTGAAACTAAAGCAGCAACCCAGTAAATAACATTTTTTCTCAGCTATCCCTCTGACCCATTTCAAGTCACTCAAACTGCTTTAAATTTGGTCTACACACAATGGCTTTATTATTCCTGTCTTACAAAAACACTCTAAAAATCTCATTATATGAAGCTACAAGGTCAAATAATATTCAGCTTTATTTAGCTTTGGCATTCTAAAGACATATAGTTAAAAATAAATAAATGTTAGTAGGTCATACCTTGATTAAACTGTTCACAAAATTTAGTACTTCCTCTTTCATTGGTACGACTGGGAAATTGAACCACTCCAAGAGGTTACGAAAAAGCGCTTTTTCGTAGACAAGATCAGCATATGAAATCAAGTTGTGATCTAATTTAAATAGAATAGTCTTCAGAGATCGCTCTCTTATCTCTGTCAGTTCATGACCTGCCCCAAGATAAAAAGGTATTAAAAACCAAAAAAATTATTATATCACTTCTTCCTTATTTGGATAAACAGAATACAGACCTGTGGGGAAAGGAAGCTGGCTTTTAAGCTGTCAGTATCATGCTTAGCGGGAAGAGAAACACGATTACACTCACCAGCGATAACCCCACCAAGTATGTTTGCATGGTTATAAAGCAGTGAGACGTTACAAACTATACTGACATAATCTGGTGCCAAATGCACCTCTCCTGATAAAAACTGGTGCCTGAACCTCTACTAGAACTTGCTGCGGACATGCAAAGCTGCCTCGAACCCCTCAGTCGGACAAAAAACTACACGAGCCCACTGAACCGAATATCACCAGGCACCATATCTGAAGGAGAAGGCTTCGGCATTTCCTAGGGCGGCATGCCCACCGAGGGGAGGCCGCCGTGCCCTCCAGGTCTGCAGCGGGGCGCCGAGCGGGACAGCAGAAGCCAGAGGGGCGGCGGAGGCCGGGCAGGGACGGCCGAGCTCCGGCACACCGCGCCCGGGCCCCTCACCGGCGCCCTGCACAGAGCCCCAGGGGCGGAGGTGCCGGGGCAGCACCGTGGGCAGAGGGGAGCCATCACCGAGCCACCACCGAGCCATTACCCAGCTTCCTGACGAGCGACGACAACTCCATCGCGCCCTCTCCCCGCCCTCATTCAACCGCCGCGCCGGCCCCGCCCGCCTGGCCCGGGGCGGCCGCGGGGCACCTCGGGAATCGTAGTCCGCCCTCCGCCGCCTCGGGCGCGCCGCCCTTCGCCGCGCGCAAAGCACGCCGGGAGCTTTCCTTCGCCCCGCGCCGAGCCGGCGGGAGCGCAGAAAACTACAACTCCCAGGAGGCACCGCGCCGAGCGCACCGCCCTCCCGCCTAAAGCTGCGTGTATGTGCGCATGTGCACGTGTGTGCATGTGCGTGTGTCTGTGTATGTGTGTATCTGTGCGTGTGTGTGTGTGTGTCTGTGCATGTGTGTGTGCGCGCGTGTGTGTGTCTGTGCTTGTGTGTCTGTGTGTGTGTGTCTGTGTGTCTGTGCCTCTGTGTGGCTGCACAGCTGCCTGGGGGTGCTGCCAGCGGGGAGCAGCCTCTTCTCCCAGGGAACCAGCAACAGGATGAGAGGATGGGGTCCCAAGCTGTGCCGAGGGAGTTTTGGATTGGGCATTAGGAGGAATTTCGTCACAGAAGGGATGATTAGACACTGGAATGGGCTGCGTGGGGCGGGGTCCCCGTCCCTTGCAGGTGTTTAGGGGAGGACTGGACGTGGCACGGTGCATCCTCCGGGCCCTGCACGGCCTCAGCTCGTCAGCTTCTGCAAAAATCGGGTTGGTTGGTTGGTTGGTTTTGTCTGAGACGAGACTGAATTAAAAAAAAATAAGTGTTTCTTCGGCCTTTTGTGCCCACATAGCCCCAATTTGGAAGCCAGAGAATGATTTGTTCGTTCCAGTACCCAAAGGGAGCTGGCAAGAAAGACAGAGGGACTTTTTACGAGGGCATGTAGAACAAGGGGGAACGGCTTTGAACTGAAAGAGCATGGGTTTAGATTAAATGTCAGAAAGATACTCTTTACTGTGAGGGTGGTGAGGCACTGGAACAGCTTGCCCAGAGAAACTGTGGATGCCCCATCCGTGGAAGTGTTCAAGGCCAGGTTGGATCGGACTTTGAAAAACTTGGTCTAGTGAAAAGTGGCCCTGCTCGTGATCCTTAAGGTCCTTCCCCACCCAAGCCATTCTATGAATCTACAATTTATAGTAATAACAGTATTTGCTAATATCACTGTGATGTGTATGGCAGCACTCAGGAAATAGCTCTTGCTGACTTCTGTAAAGCAAAGGGATGAGGAGGTGAAGTAAGAGGTGAATCATTAGGGGGGTTAGGTTTTCATTTTTGTGTAGCCTAGACTGTAGAATTACATTGTTTTGTAATGGAGGGGAATTTCACAAAGCAGAGGTTCTTAAACGTGTAATAAAGATGCATACTGCATCAGTGGTCATCTGATCTTATTTTTGAAAGTTTGTGCTTGTCATCATAATTGGAAAAAATAAATTGATGATAGGTGGACAAATGATGGACATGGTTGTGTCTACATGTTCCTGAATTTTTTTGCATCTAACTGCAGGTGCACAAAAGAAGGTGGTCTTGTAATACTCACATGGGGTTTCTTTATACCATATATTGCATGAGAAACTACAGTTTTATCAGCACCCAACAAAAATGTAAAAGCATAGTACAGTATATTCAAATGCTTTCCAAGAGGATATATGTCAGTTTATGGCTATTTTTTTTTCCCCTCTGGTCTCCATCACTGTGCTACTCTTTCACAGTAAACTCACATTAACCTCCTCCATGTGCTGTATCAAGATTGTTCTAAATTATTAATTGCGACTCAGAACTGTCTGTTGTTTTCCAACTGTCTGTTTGCTATCCATGGAGCAATAAAACAAAGGGACTCTATTAAGCTAATTTTAAATGTACTGTGATTGCTGCAACAAGGGTTTGTTTTCCACAAGAGGCTGAACTCAGATGGATCTATCAGTGGTTTTTCAAGAGTAATTGCAAAAGAAGTATCACTGACTAAGTAAAAATTCCTTTTAGCTGTGCATGATATGTTCGTGCAATGAAATATGAAGAGCTCTGACCAGATGCACACAGGGCTGCTCACATTTCCTCAGACAGGACTGGTGGGAAATTTATGAGATCCCATCTGATACGATAATAATAAAATGAATTCATATCTCATTTGTCCTGCAAAGAGAAGGAATTGCTAAAGCAGGCATTTCCCAAAGTAAAAACATTTCTTCAGGAGGAAGAGGTCGTTCACATCTGTAAGAGTGTTCGATCCTGGTCCTTCTTACCTCTTTAAATATGGTTAATCTACATTGCATCAGAAAAACAAATGTTTTCTTACACTGTCTTCAGTGTCAGTTAGTAGCTGCAAGTGATTCATAGAGTTGTTACTAACACAGAGAAGACACATGCACTCTGCATTGCCAATAAACTCCTGAGATGTAAGCGTGGGCATTTTAGTCAGATTTTCTTAAACGAAGGCCTAATTAGGTTAAACTTAAAGAGATATTCCTAACCTTGAAGAGCAGCTTCAATTTTGCTGCTCCTCCAGAAACAAGGTGGTTGTTTACCCAAAATGGCGATCAGGGAGCAGGCTCTGTCAGCTGGTGCAATACATTTTATGCTGCCATGGCTCAAGACTGGTATTCAAGATGATCACCAGTAATAAAGTTTTTGTTGTTACAAAGAGAGAAGTGATGTATTAAGGGCAGAGTGTGTGTTTCAATAAAAGTAATAAACCACACACACACACACACAAAGTTTACTGTGTATTAAAAGTGAAAAGAAATGGTGGGTGGGTTCAAAAATTATTGTTGGACTTTTAACTACTTAAAAATATGAGAAGATTAGTCTCTCATTACTGGGAGCACTGACTCCCTCTGTGTCTGCATCTCCAGTTTTGGACTCCCACTAGTGCCTCCACTTTCCCTCTTTCCTGCTCGTTCCCTTTAGCTTGTATATATTCCCATAACTGCTTCTAAAGCCAGTTTGACTTTTTCTTCTCCATCAACATTATTTAACATGGATGTCTCTTCTACCACGTGTATTTTTACTGATCTGCAGTTAAAATGTGTAGGAGTTCCACCACTGGGGAAATTAGTCACTCAATCTCATTTACATTGTCCCTTGTTGCTTCTTTACTGCACTCTACATAAGATGAACTTTAAAGAACTGCCTACTCCTGACTCCTCACAAGCTTGATTTCTAGAATTCAAATAACTTTTTTCTTTTATATCTGTATGTTCTGTATCAGATGGGTTCTCTCCCAATAACCTGATGGCAGGTGTACAAGCAGAGGATATTGCTGTGTATCTATGCTCATGAAGGTTTTGCATATAACTACATGTGCTCAAATAAAGATAGTAATTATTGTAGTTCATGAAGACTTTTTTGTCAAAAGCCATCTTTTAGCACTTTCAATATGGGATGTGCTATAACTTTAAATTTCCCTTCTGTTAGATGTTGTAGAGAGCTTAAAAAAACTTTTTTTGAGTTTTTTTTTTTTTTTAATTGAGTTTTCAGTTTCCTTTTTTTTTTATTTATCATTTCTATGACTCATCCATTGCAGGATGAACTCTTATTATCTCTGCATCCTTTTTTCAAAGCTGTCTATCCATAACATTTTTTCCCTTCCTTACTGCTCTGAGTCCTGTCCTTTTGCATTCCCAAAGTTCACTGAAGTTCAACATATCAAAGAGTCTGACAGGGTCTTGATAGCATTATTGATAATATCCTTATCATACTTCTGAGCTTAATTGTTGCAACTTCCAGTTCTCTGTGAATTTCCTGCTGTCTGACTCTTCACATATGTTGAAAGGGCAGCAACCTGACAGGGAAACATCAGGGCATGTCAGATGCAAAGAACCATGAATTCCAGGTGCCTCTCTGACAGAAACGCCAAATAGGAACTATCCAAACATCACTGACCAGTGTAGTTAAAACGAACCTTATGGCTTGCCAGCTGAAAGAAGATTGCAAAAAGGAAGGAGAGAAACCAAAGAGAATGGGAACATTGGGAATGTAAGGGGGCAGAAATGGACAGGAGAGTTTAGAGGAGGACTTCCCCAGGAGAAGGGGGAGGAGAAAATTATCCCTGTATATGAACAATTTTCTCAATCTACCTCTCAATTAATTTCAGAGTCCAGTTAAAAGTGTCATTTCTGGCCCTGAAGGCCTTCCTTGCTTGCTGTTACCCCAGGCTTTCTCATCTTTCCCAGTTCACGAGCTGCTCTTGGTTAGTACACCAGTACCTGAAATTTAAAAAAAAAAAACCAAACAGCTGTTGGTTACCTACATATATATATATGCAGTCTGTACTGGACCTACTGCACATGCATAGTAAAGATAACCATATGCATATGCAGCAGCTGTGTGTTTATTGCTTTCACTGACTACCGAATTCCTGAAATTAGTATTCTAAATCAGTAGGATGATAGCAGACTTCTAAAGGTTTTCTGTAAATGTCAGTGGAGCTGCATATATAAAACCCCTTTCCTTTGTGCTTTCTGCAGCCAAGAACAATAATTAATTATTTCATTATTCCAAAGTTTGTGATATGATCTCAACAGGTGCTTTAATGTAAATTTCTCAATTTTACTGCTTCTAAATCAGGTACAAAATACCCAGCCTAAATACACGTTACAAATGTTTGTATTTGGAGCAGTGCAGATGCAAATTTGAAAGCTCATTTATGATATTATTAATTTATTGTTTATATTTTCTTCCCTAGTGAGACTTTCTAATTTCTCTGTTTTCCTTTATTATTTTCCATTTAACTGGATCTATCTTCTAGGGTAAATTGCATATGCAGATATGAAATTGACTTATAGAGTGGTGCAGGAAAAACAGTTGCATCTAAATAATGGCTAGACAATTTAATTTCATATAGATTATTATATTTGGTGAGTCAGTCAATATCAATATAAATGCCCACCATGAACTGCAAAACAAAAGGACATTAAAAAACCTAAATGAGAAAATCTTTCTTCTGTGATGTTTGCTTAAAACATATAAAAGCATATTTTTATAACACAGGTTGAACTCAGGGAACTTGTTGGCACAGGAGGTTGTCAATGCAGATAATAACAGTAATCCCCCCAAAAAAAAATTTAGGCAAATTAATGAAGAAGAGGCCCACACACACTCGAAGCACAGGCATGGATGTGCCCACTGACCTGCCAAGGCAGTAGTTGTGGTGCCTGGGCAGGACAGGGCAGACAGACAGGGGAAACCGGCTCTCCCACAGCAGTGTCTTTGGCCATCGTTTGGAGACAGCTAGATCAATGTCCCCTGGTAAGGCATTTCTTCTTTTCACTGGATATTGGAATTTAGATCCCATCAAAGGAAACACACCAGGACCAGAAAGGGAACTTCAGGAATGCAGGTGGATAAGATTATTAGACTCTACAACTGAAAAAAAGCTCCTGCTTTTAGCATTTATCAGATTCCAAACCCCCTCAAAAGAGAGATATAGCCCATAGATTTTTAATTACCTTTTCACAGGTAGTAAGCATCTTCTTCCCTCAGAAATATAAAGCTAAATTAAAGTGAACATTGGCATATTTGGGGCTTGGGGTTTTTGTTGTTTTTTTGCCAAAATTAAAAGGCTGGGTTAAAATGCCATTATTTGTATCTTCATCCACTTCACAGAAGGAGCTGACAAGGCAATGCCTAACATACATAAGTGGTTTGCTTCACTTGAGGGCACAGTGCATTACATACGATTTTTGGCTCAAGATGCATAATTGCCACATATATTTTCCCTCTTATGAAGAAATTCTGTGGTTATGTCATTTAAAATTAATAACCACTGATGAAACCTTTGATCTTATTAAAACATCTAGCATTTTAGTTTGTATCAGGCAGGGCACATCTGAACTACTTTTATATAATTTAGCACATTGTTTAGTGCACATCATGAAGACAGTTTATTCTAAAGGGAACTTCTGTAGTTTATTGCTTGGATAATATTAAATATTGCAAGATGATTTACAATTCTAGAAAACATGTTCTTGAGAACTGTTAAAGTGTCATGGGGGTTACTCTTTTCTACTAATACTAATGCTGTACATCATTGCAAAGGCTAAAAACATTTAAGTAATCAGTTCTTGGATTTGTAAGATAGTCCCACTTTAGCCAACATTATATCATATTTGTTTTTATTCTGACGTAACTGCAATTAAGTTAACAAGTCTAGGTCAAAACAGGAAATAAGCCTTCTTAAAATACTGATGGAGTAATCATTTTGTATCATTAATTTATGGTCTTGTAAAAATTTTGGGTGACATTAATAGAGCTCAATATAATTTTGAACATTATCATTGTTAATTAGTAATAATAGTATCTGCAAACTATGTAATACTGTTTATTTGCCTCAGAAAGTGAGTTTTCCAAGCTCATGTCATTACCCCTATGCATCGCAGCCACGTGGTCATATTCACAAGTCTGGCCATTAATTAACCACTGCACTTCGTTCAGAGTCTCTACATTAGAGAAGAGAAAAGAAGCCAATGTTGAGTGCTTCCCATTTAATACTTTTCTCTAGTGTTACTCTTCCCTTAGAACGAATAAATAACCAAAAATGGGACCAAAGAAGGAGGAAATGAGATTTTGTTTCCAATCTCTCTTTTCAAGAATCTACCAAGTTCCTCAGAATCATGGTTCTCACAAATAAGAGGTGGCCTGCTGTTCACACAGGGGACTTGCATCCTCCAAACACTGTAGATTCTCATCAGGCAGAAAGGGCAAGAGAGAGAAAATTACTAAGGCAACTATTGTAGTGTCAATTGTGTCCTTGCTTGAATAGGGCACAATTTCTGAAAAGAAAGATATACTCATACAGCACTGATTTGACTGGAGATGCAGTTGGAATTGTATATTTTATGTTCTCAACTTTTCTAGCTTTTGAAAAATGTTGAAAATACAATAGTTGTACGTTGAAATATTTGACAATGGAGGTAGATGCTCTTTATCTCATGATCAGTTGGTAGAAATATATTAGGAAAATTTTCTGTCATCAATATCCTAAAAATAATAAAAATATTTGTATTTCTGTCTTGAACACTTTTTTTTTTTTTTTTTTAAATAAATATTGTCCCTAACATAGATCTGATTTCTCATGTGACTTTCCTAGACTTTGAACTACAGGTATCTTGCAATACCATTCCTTGTCCTCTAAATATTACTTTGCTGTTTCATTTGTTACTGGTTTATATAGACTTTATAACTTTCAGAGACTCTAACACTGCACATTACTCAGTTGCTGTTTGTGAAGGCAGCAGAAAGTCACAACTTGTCATTGCCCACAAATCTGACATCATGACATCTGCAAGAGTTGTAATTGCTTGAATGTTCTTGGGACAGTAACAAGAACAATGTGAGATTTCTCAATTTTTGGCAAGCTTTCAGAGCTTGTTAAGACGACTAAACAGTCTTGAAAAAATATGTATATTTTTGTATTACTAAAGACCTTAAAGGTATGGTATTTGTTTCTGATAATTTGATCTGTAAATTGATCTAAATTATTTTATATAATTGTCATTCCGCTCTATTCCTTACCATATTTTCCTACTCAGCCTCCTATCTCCCTCTGAGTTGCTAAAAATTAAAGAGTGTCAGCTGGCATGTTCTGAATGACAACCTTTCCATATTTTTTTTTGATCCCATAAGCACTTTTTCAAAAGCATCATACTCAAATTCACCTGTAGCACTTGTAGATACAGTGTATGCAGAAACACTATTTTCTGTACAAAACTTCAGTTCTGTCCTTAAAAATAGGCATTTTTCCAAATATCCTGAGAACATTTTTCAGAAGTCAGTTTGAAAATGTAACCATATGTATGCCTTCACCTAGTCACATTTTCTTAGTGAACTGACAAAAATAAGTTTTAGATAATGTCACACTGCAAAGTCAGAATAGCTGGAATATCTGCCAAGCATTGAGCAGGATGGACTGTATTCTGCCTCCAGAATCAACCACATGGCTGATTACTAGCAAGATCAAATCTCTTTGGTCTTCAGTGTTGGTAGGCAATGAATGACAGAGAGGAGAGAGGACACGGTAGCTGAATGCACTCTGTTACTGTATTGGCATGTGTAGCCTGAGAGAATAAATGAGACATCAAAAGAGACACCCAGCAGAGCTGCCAACCTGTCATTTTTACAATTTTTGGTCATAATGTCATTTGGTTAACATGTTAAATATAAAACACAGAACCTTCAGTCGCACTCAGTGAAGAGATCATATGTTAAAACACTGAAGCTTAGTTGTCAGCACTACTCAAAAAGGCAGAACAAACCCAACACCTATGTTTCACCAGCACTGTGGGCTTATATATATATATTCATTTTAATGTTATTATTAGATTTGTATACATATCTGTATACGTAACATGGGGAAAATATTTCCACTAAGTTTCTCTTCACCTGTCTCTTATTTCCACCTTCTTTTAGCTCTAATTTTACCAGGGCTGCCTAAAGGAGTCAACTGTCTGATGGCATACATTATCTGAGGATTTATTTTCAAATGTAGGCACTTTTAAGGGATGTTAATAATCTGAAGTATTCATAAGCATGAAAATATGGAAAGCATTCTGCTGTTATCAATGAGTCACTTTTAATTGGTTTTCAAAGTGTAAATGGCAAAAAATCATATTTTTTTCGATCCCTGGCAATGCCTTTTTCTAGTATCATATAGGAAAACTTTATTAATAGCATCCTAAAGATATGAGATATATGACACATGCTGGGCTAAAAATATTTTTATTCAGTACTGAATTCTTTACCATCTTAGTTCACACATTCATCTTTAACTAGTAGCAAATTTCATGCCAAATATGCATATTTGGATGTAATGGTGATAAAATTATAAGCTGTTTTAATTTTCATTTTTTCATAGAAAAGTCATTCTATTTACTGGTAGTATTTAAATGTTCCGAACCCTTATATTTAGTGAAGAAAAATACATTGTTTTTTTAATGAATAATGTAATGGTGGCCATTAGGAGAGCTAACACTGTTTTGTTGGACAATGTTTCTATTCTTCACTTTATGGAAATCTGTCTTTCCTCACACAGGGATATTTTTGAAGGCTGTCTTTTTGTTTGGTTGTTTTTTTGGCTTTGTTTAGTTTATGGAAGATTCTTTTTGTTGGTTGTGGCTTTTTTAGTGATTTAAATCCTATGTATTGAGTGTAGGCCAATGCAAAAGGGTCACCTAGCTATATATACCTTCCCTTTGCTAATGTCAGGAGCAGAGGAAAGAGATATACCAGTGTCTATCTATGTAGATGTATACTTATCCCTAAGGGAGACATTAATGCTCTGAAATATCTCTTAGTTTGCACTAAACAAATACAGTCCATAGATAATCCCGACACCTGGATTAGACAGGTATGGCAGAGGTTCAGCCAACCTAAAATAGTTCAACAGCCCTTTTAATAAGGCTGTAGCTGAAGAACGTGAGTACTGTTTCCAGCGCCAGCAGGTCTCTCTTTACAATCTAATAAGGTCTACAATTAGTAAATAACTAATTTCATTAAGAATCCATTTGAGCTGTGCGAGCCTTTCAGAAAGCAGCGTGTAGATTCTGTTACTAGTGCTAGATAATAATTTTGTCCAATATGCACCACAAATCACTTCTTAGATCTCAATCTTGTAATTCTCTCAAGTCAGGGGTCTATTAGTGGCTCACACTGTAGTAGAAAGATGACTGTGGGTTCATGTCACCTTGCTATATACAGATTAAACTGTGTTTAGCTGGTGATGCTTCACAGTGAGAAGTTTGGTCCCAAATTGTGCCTCCCCAGATTTCTTTTCTCCAAGCCACCCATTTAGCTTTCTGAAAGCTGTATCAGTCTGTAGACATCTTTCAGTGAAATGACAAGCTGTTGCCTAGCATTTCTCAATAAATGTATGTAGACAAATAAAGATAAAGAATAGCATATTCTTCTGTTTCCTTATTTTGCTCTATTCAGAACTTCATCTGTTTCATCAGGACCTGTCAAAAGTGATGACAGAAACCTGATTAATGGTAGGCAGCAGCCATGACACCGTTCAAGCAATGATGTTGTTTGTACACAGATGTCAGCAGAGATGGACTGGTGTAGGAGAGGGTGTGCACAGTTTTCCGTAAAGGTGGCAGCAGCTGCTGTGTGTGCACTCCTGGCACAACAGGAAGTATTGCTGGGAACTGTTATTAGCGTACAGCTCATCTTCCTCGCTGCTAGCATGAGGTCACAACTGCAATCTAGCCCCAAATTACTGCTTGATAGGTTGTACACTCCAAAATGAAATGATCCTGCTCTTCTTCAGCAGCAGCATATTTCTGTCTGAAGACCCCAGCTGCAGCCTTGCTGCTGTGTGTTTATAGACACCCACTAGCTAACACGTGGTTTACAGTGCACGCCAACTAATGAAAAAGGAGTATAATTAAAGATTTTTGCTGTTGTTGTTTGTTCTATTTTTAAAGGATATGTTCTAAAAGTTGAGAGATGTGGGGCACTCTCTGGGCAACTTCAGCCATTATACAAAAGACTGTCAGTGCAGGACAAGACTGCTTTTCTGTGCCCAGAGGGCTGAGGTGCAGCAGAAGCACAACTCAGGAAAATGGGAAACTCTGAGATGTGCAACAGACAGAAGCATGTTTTAACAGTCACACCAGAATATACTCAGAGGAATCATTATCAGCTTCTGTTTGGTCACTAGGTATATTATCATAACTGAGTGTCTTCACTGTGGAGGGAAAAAAACCCAAAACAAACAAACCCCCAAAAAGCTGGTCATTATCCCTTGAAAACATTTTTCAGATCTCATATATTAAGCCACCGATTATCTTTAATTCATGCAACTTTTCAAAATAGTTTTTCAAAATACCTGATCCGTACTCTAGATTCCTGCTTTTCCTTCTACACCCAGCCATCACTGATGCAAGTAGCAAAACCTGGGACATCTGGTAAAGGACAGAGTAGAATTTGCTCAGGTTCCATAGGCAGCGTGCAGGAAAACTGATTTCCCGCATGTCCCCTTGTGGAATATTAAGGGAAAATTTAATGAAGTAAACGACTTCACTGCTATAGTAACTGTCCTAAGACAGAGTGCTAAAAAAAAGCAAGGCATGACCTGTAACACCAACAAAAGAGAGGACAGAAACACCCTTTATATCCTCAAAGACTGTGGATTTTTTACAAAACATCTTTTTCACCACAAAATGATGGATTAGAGCTCAGAGTTTTCATAAGAAGCTAAGAGAGCTAGATATCCCAATCCTGTTAACAATAAGCAAACTGGACACTCAGTGTTGCTAGGCAGTCTTGCAACATCCCCATCTAGAAAGTACAAATGAAAGAAAGAAAGAAAGTCTTCCAGCTCATTTTTGCATTGAATAAAAGAATGTACTGTCTAGCATTTATGAAGGCTTTATTTAGCCTATTTCAACTGTTTCTAAGGATTTTTAATGTTTGACTTCCGTAAATAGTCTGAACTCTTTTTTTTCTTTATATATTTTTGACTAAAGATAAATCTTGTTTCTCTGCATTTCATTTTATGTGTTTACATTTTCATTCCTGACAGACAACAGACTATTTATACCCCTCTGATTCTAACACCCTCTATATATTTATCATTGGGTAGCATGTTGTTTGTCTCAAACCTTCTTCCCCCATGCAATTTCTATACATATTCATTTTTATTCATTTTCTTCAAACATCAGTTTCTACAAGCTTTTCCCTCTCTAAAGAAATTCAGGATTAATCTATGTGATTTTCAAGCTGTAGTGCATAAAAATGCAACCCCATTGACATCATAGCAAATTGCACACCAGCCTAAAGTGTATATTGGTTATTTTTCAAAAAGAACCTAGTTCTTTACTTTTAAGAATTTAGTTTTCCTCTTAAACATTTTGCCGGCCTCTCAGAAAAATAGAACTGTCAAATCCTGATATCAAAATACTAGGACTCAGAATAGAGGGAGAATAATATCCCTCAATACGACTCAGTCCCAAAATATTTCTAGTTTATATTTTATTCAGATCAAGTCAGAGATGATTTAAGCAATATTTTACAACTAATTTTAAAAGCGTTTTCCAGATCTGAGGCCTTGTATGAGAAACATTCATGCTGGAATTGTTTGACAATTACTAGCTTCAAAAAAGCAGAGCTAAATAGGGTGACACTGAGATAACCCCAGCTATTCTGCTGCTTCTAAGATAAAATGATATATTACAATAAAATATACAGCTACATTTACAATTCTTTCTGAGAAAATGAGCAGTAATTCACTACTAAAGAAATTCTACTGACTTTATAATCCGTGAAGACTTGAGTGCTCTCTGAAAGAATGCCACGAGAAATCCAAGAAGATTCTGTTACTTAAATATTTCATCACAAGTTATTTGTTATGGATGTGACAGTTTTCATAGTTAGCACAGCAAGCTATCTCATCCAGCAGCACTAAAATGTCCTTTTCTAGAAGAGACCCTGTCCTCAAGTGTGAAAGATATTTAAGTAAAACTTGCAGGAGTGAGGGTGCACACACACATGTAATCAACAGTGTTTTTTAGTAGCAACCATCAGCTTATATTCCAGCCTGAAGTCTGGCTTTTCTTTAAACCTCCTGTCTCGAGTTCTCACTTTTTTAAGGAATTATTTTCATAGTTCCCTTTGCTTTAAGTTGGTTGAGAAGAGTCAAATACAGCTGTGGGCTGAGACGTATTTGACAGAGAGCAAGTACAGAAGGGGATGCCACGGAGCCAGTCACCACATCCTGGCTATGGTCTCAGGCCGAGTCCTGTACTTTAATGAAGCCTAGGGGCTCAGCTTAGTTTTTGGTCAGTTAAGGAAATATTTGTATCTCCTAAGCTTTCAACAGCATTACACCATTATCTTGGTATTTGAGAGAGTGGGGAGACTTCCTCTTTAGATGAAGCATCCCACACCGGGCAAAGCTTTAAATGGATTACCAGGTTTAGATAGGATGTTAACGCAGATGTTGATCAGGTATAACAAACCCTGTCTTTGTATCTTTCCATGACACAAATAAAACTAGTGTTTTTTCTCTCTCTGTTACTGTTTGTTTAATCTGAGATGTTAACATTGCAAATTTTTTACTTTGAAAGGTTCTAAACAGTTTTGAAGTTTCAGGCTACAGTTGTAAAATAGAGTTTTCTAAAGCTGATGTTCATTCTTTTGATAACAGAGGAGTCAGAGAAGAACGTAGACATGGGCTTCTTGCCTGTAAACTTATATTAATAGAACTTCCTTGTTTGAGAAAATTTTTCATAACTTCAAAAAGAGATACTGGCCCAGCTAAAGTAAACACTCTCAAGTACCCGGATATGACTAGTTTTGGAAATAAAAGCAATTGATATTAGACATAGTTTAGCTCAGCAGTGTATCAGAACAGCTACAATGAACAGCATAGCATTTCAGGATGCATTTTAGTGCTTGTTCCTGGCAAATGACATGGAAAAAAACCTCTTGCAAAATGTAGAAAGATACAAGGTATTGTGGATTGCCAGATATATTATGTTATAGTCATACATGATATGACTATAACTTTTAGTTTGGCTAGAACATTATGACAATTACAGCAAAAAGAACACATACTCTTAGGAATTATGAGGTAACTAATTACAAACAAAATAGACAGAAAATGTCTATGCTGGAATTGCTACTTTATTTGCATACGGGGAGCATATCAATTTTTTAAAGAAGGTCTGACTCTTGACTGGGATAGAGACCTTCGATGAAGGCAAAAAATACAGGACTTTTATAGATTTATACTTTGCCAAAGCACTAAGGTAGACTTATAATTGTGTGGAGGGGTTTATCCCCATGTATCACTGAAGTTACTGGGACTATGACTTGAAACACAGGAAGAGTTGGCCATTAAACCTAAGAAAGTGGAAAATAAGATAAATATATGGTCAGTCATACTCATCATTATACACTTCATTATATTATTAGTTTATATTATAGGTAAAAAAAAACCTAACATCCCAGCATTTGTTCTTCCTTTTCTTATTTTTTTTAAAAAAAATAGAAATTAATACTCTATGGCATTCAGTGTGATTTTGTGGCTTGTAAAATCTCTATTGGAAATCCTAAACATATGGGAAGGTCCTAAATAGAAAATTCTAATGACTATACTGAACTACATTTATATAACTGAAACAGGAAAAAGTTCCAATTGATTTTCAAACTAAACTTTTCAGGTCAAAGAAAAGGGGACATAAAAACAGTGAGAATAAGGAAACTGGTTATATGTCTTTCAGTGGAGACTTATTACCTGTACTCAGCTATGCATTACATGTACTAATTCCCATACATATTTAGTGAAAAGACATTAAAATTTGGGAACAAGAAGAGCCTTACAGATTATGTAACTCATTTGTTATGCCAAAGTGCTGCATGTCCCACATACATACATCAATGTGCCATCAAATTTTGGAATTCTTTCCTTTATGATTAACAACATAAAATAGATTAATTTTTCTTTTACATGGAAATGTCCATAATTGAAAGTCAAACTCTAAGGGATAAATGCTGCAAAGATGCTTGGCTCAGAGTTCATGAAGTTTTATATAACGCAAACCTATATTATAAACAACTGCTGAGTCACAAAAAATTATGTAAATTATATACAGACCAAATTTATAAGATCAACCTGCCCATCTCTTGGCTGTTACAGGATTGTTCTGTACACTGTCTTGTACAGTCCATTTCATTATCATCAAAATGAGTGGTTAATGTAATCTGAATCCCCCTACAACAAATTTTGCATTTAAGTCAATATAACTGTCATGCCTAAATATGTTGCTATTTTAGATCAACTCCAAAATGACTAGTGTACTCCTTCCTGCTTCCCCCAATTTAATACAGCTTAAATGGGCATTTACATGGGATAGCACATATCCTTTCTGAGGATCCTGAGATTTGACAGCAACTGCACCAAAAATACTCTACACAATAGGCTACACTGAAATCAATCAATGTGGTTATTTTAGTCACGTTTAATGCCCTTTAAATATGCCTTGTGAAGAAATAAAACATGAATAAGCATCTAAGAACGCTTACAGATTGAAATAAACCTGCTTCTCAATATAAACTTTCTTTTTTTCTTTTCTTTCCCCCCTAGGGTTTTAACAGCTCTGAACCCTGTGATAAACTGAATTCACACCTTTTCTTTCTTTTTCTCTGCAGGCTTCTCTCCATTGTTTCTTGGGGGCAAGACCCTCATTCCTCCACCAGGGACTGGTTCATATATTTTTAGATATTCCTGCTATTAATGACAGCAGATGTGGACAACTGGGAAAATCGATGCTAACTTCTTGTTTCTTTCTTTGTATCTCACTCTACTGGTCATTTGCATACATTGTCGTGTAGCTGGATTTCAACAAGGACTGTCCTAAATGGCACATTGCAGCAGATTTGCATGACTAACAATAACAAGCAGTGAAGGCTCACAAATGGCTTTGTTTGCTAATTTGTAATGTGGAGGTCAGATATAATGGAATCTGACCTCCGAGGGTAAGAGGAATTGCCCATACGCTGTTCCCAGATTCTGAAACAAAAGCTCTACACATAAAGTGAAACTATTGTTAAACCACTGTTACATGGAGAACACTTGATTCTTTATTTCTTTGTTTGTTCTGTAAGGCATTTTCTCAAAACTTGGTTACATTGATACAAAATGCAACCAAGATCTGCTCCAACTCTGAAGCTTTGTCTCAGCCTAGATTTAAAAAAAAAAATCAAACCAAAACAAACCGAAAAACGACCAAATCATTGTAGTAAACTCCAATTATGTTTTCAAGTAGTAGTCAAGAATGTGAAATGTCACTTATCCAAGAAAAAATTAAAATTAAAGTCAAAAATTATTAATATTTTGTTTGTTTTCTTCAAAGATATTATTAAGTATTGTGAGTGTACTTTAGTGATATAATTTAATCACTGAAGTAAAGGTATGATTTCCCTTTCAAAGAAGTAACAAATCCATTAACAGTACAACTGCACAGGATTATCCAGTTTCTACAGACAAGCTTTGGTAAAATATTTTTTTAGTTTGACTTGATATTAACTGGAACCCTAGAACTCAAAGCATAGCCAACTAGTTGCAGTTTATAGAATTGTGAATTTGAACGTCAGAGGATATTACAGTCAGTGACACAACTATAATTATCAAGCTCTATCAAGATACTGAGGAAAAGACAAAATTTTCAAGTTTTACAAAGCTAACTTTAACACCAAAGTTAATTGATAGTCACTTAAAATTCAGGACAAATTTAAAAAATATTTAGATTTTCAAATATTTGTGAATTTGACAAAGTACACAAGTTATAGTTCTTGATTTGGTGATGGAAGAAAAAGGTTGCTTTGTTCTCATACATTGCCTTGAATATATCTTGAAATAGGTGATTTTTTTTTTTGCCTTTTTTTTTTTTAAATTATTACAGTTACAGACACCTAAAGATTTTGCAGATTTTCTGATTGTTAGCTAGGAATCACTGGTTATAAAAAAAATGAAGTTTGAATATCAAATCTTGTAAAATTGCATATTTAAATTTTAACATGGTTGATTTAGTCTTTATTGAAATAAAGTATCATTTGCTCAGTATCTGTATCTTTATATAGATTAGATTTTCAATGTAATATAATGAATTCAGATGTCTCTGTTTCATTTGGAGAGTGCTGGACTTCTTGTACGTTACTAGTACAGAGATTTTCCCATGGCCTTTCACTTAGCTTTTCCCCTTATTTGTGTTAGGGTATATACGGATATTCCTTTCTGTAGTCTCTTTTCTACAGGGAGTATAGATTGGACAGAGACAGAGAGAAAACTTGTCAAGTCTGTCCAGCATTTAGACCCATTGATACAAAAGCTGCTTTTTCCAAGAAGTGTTTAAGTTTAGTTTGAATTTATGGAGGAACACAACAGGGAAGTTTACCTCAGTCTAATGTGCTAAATATGATTGGGCAAATTTTTATTAATCGCAGACTATTTGATACTGACATTAAATAAATTAGTGTTTAATAATGGAAATGGTACCTGGGCCACAGGCACTGATTCTCTTGGTGAAGGTTCCCAGCAGATACTTAAGCACTTGCAAAAGGGTGAAGGGCATGACACGTGGGATGAATTTGCTGCCATTTCTAATTAAGTTGCACCACAGTGCTGAGAGGCAGGTGAGGGATATGAGTTATTTTATACATGCAGAATGGAAAACAAGCTGGCTAAAGGCAAAGGCTGGTTCATGCTCTGGCTCAGACTGAATGGGCCTCTGACTGCTTCTCTGCCACCCCAAATGAGTGTGCAGGCAGCATGGCCGATGGAGATGTTATGTCTTGAGCCTCTTTTCTGTTGCTCTTTTGCACCTCATCCAAGGCAACATTTTTATGAATACCTTCAAATGAGAGCGAGTCTGAGTGATGATTGTGGCTTTCCCTACATTTCAGGTTTCAAGCATCTGCATATCCTTCCCCTTGTGTCCACCTGAGGTTGGAGTTGCTCAGGGATGCCTCAAGATCTAGTCGCAAGTACTATCCAAATCCAAGAGCGGTCATGCAGAGGAGTCCCTTATCAAGTACTGTGCATTCATTACTTGTGTAAGATCTGTAGAGCTGACACCAGCAATGGCTGTGGTCCTCAGCTTTTAGTCATACCACTGAACTGTTCACCTGTGTGCCCTGCAGCATGTGCCCCTGACCCCCTTGCACTAATGTTCCTCCTGACTTTTGTTTTTACACTGATGTGCTGTCTCCAGATGCCACTCCTCACAGTGCTTAATGCAACATGATCATCTCTGAAATGAAGAACTCTGCTCTGTGGTGACCACTGCCATGCAATGAAAAAATACTGTGACTCCCCAGAGACTGAACAAAGCAACTCCCTCTCTAACAGTGTCATCTAACAAAAAGTGATATCTGCCTGAAAGCAGACTGAGGAAGTTGTTTATCTTCTTTTTATTACTATCTTGACAGCAGGTGAAAGAGAGAATATTTATGATTGTACTACAGATATGATTTTGAATGTGGACAGATAACAATGCAGTTAATTCTTAATATTAACACTTTAGCAATGAAATCAGCATCCTTTTCAAACAGATACAAAAATGCACAGCTTTGCAAAGTTTCCTGGGTACATAATTTGGTAATAAATACTTCACAATTTTGCAAAATCATCTTTCTTTTCCTATACATTTCTTTAAGTTGTATGAGATAAATTAATTTAGAATATAAAATAGACTTCCTATAAACTTTAAGAACTGCTCCCCCCCAATAGTTGCCAACCACTTAATTCTTTGCCTGCAAAAGACCTAACTGCAACTCTTGAAAGAATGTATTATGAGGGAAGCAGATTTAGCTATTTAGAAATTAAAGAGCTGATTATCTTGTATCTACATTTGATTATGTGCTTCTAGACAGTTAAAAAAAATCCAAACCTGATGCCTACACTGTGAAACTTTTCCCACAGTTTTACAAGAACTGACAAGGTCAGAGCCTGAGGTGATATGGTTGCCAGATGTCACACCATTAGTTACCATATTAGACAGAATACGTGTAAGTAGGGAGAAGCAAGACTTAAAATAACTCTTCATGTAATGTTTTTCCTGCCAATGCTCTTCTAGCAATATAAGTGCTATTTCTTATTTTGTAGTGTTAAGTGGATCTCAATATTTTTATTTAACAGAAAATAAGTATTTAGCACAATTTATAGTTAAGTGAAAAAACCACTGTAGCTATTTATCCTGTACAAACTGTGTTTTTAATTATCAAGCTTTTCATTTTCACAAGAAATAAGCCTTTGATCACATCAGATTCAGCAGTGACCTATGATTTCTTTGAACAGAATATCTGTGCAGTCACTTTCAGATATATTTGTTACCTACTTCACTTTAATATATTGTGTTTGATAGAAAGCATAGGGAAGCATAGGGTTTTTTCAAACAGGGGCAATATTTTTTTCAGAACACCTCTCTCTTTGAAAGTCACTTTCTATAGTGGGACGCGCATTAATAAATCATTGCCGTGCTTCATTGGCTTTTGATGCACGTTTTCTACAGGTCATTCTTCACTGAATGAAAGCTATATATCTTTAGTAGCAAGCTTGGTAATGTCAAGCTGGTGGTGGTTAGTTGTTCTGAAACTTTCAGAGAAACTGGAAAATTGCAAGTAATTCTCTATACTTTTGCTTCTGTTCACCCTGTCTCTCCTGGACTAAATATCCTTATTTCTCAAATAAAGTTTAATATGGGGAACTATTTGACCTGCTGAAAGTTTTCTAGAAGTTACCTTTCATTATAAAACAGAGTTACACTTACTAAAACAAGTAGATTGGGTTTTCTTCTATAAGAAATTTAGTAATGTAAAAAAAGAAGAAACTAACTTGTAGAGAAAAATGAATATGTGTGGAAATATACATATATTTGTACCTGTATTCTGTTTGCAAAAAAAATGCTGTTCTTGTATTCAACTAATTGTATGCATCTGCATACATAGGTGAAGGGTTAAAAAAAAACCCCATTCAATAGTATCCTAGCATACAACTGTTATTTCTCTCTTTTTCTGCAGCAGCATGGTGGACGCCAAGGTCTGACACATTTCACAACGTGGCTAACAATGTGGCTAGTGCTTTTATGCCAGTACACTCAGGAAAATATATATAGTGCCTGCTATGGAACTGATGCAGCGGAAAATGCTAGGCTGGAAAGCAAGTCTGTAAATCATTATATCCGATCATCAAAACCACATCCAACCATAGATGTTTAATACAGGAAAGTCTATAAAAACATCCATTCCTCTTCCAACATGCTCTCCAAATCATCCTTAACCAGACAAATGAGAAACTTCTAGCACCAGGAACAATAAAAGTTGTGGCATTATTGAACAGTAAATCTGAACTTTGAAATAAGGAAATGAGCAGGACTGACTTTGTAACATTGAAAACTATTAAATATTATTGCTCTTTGATGTGTTTAAGTCTGGTAAACTATACATAACAGTATCATTCACCCATACACAGAGCACCATCCTTAAAAATTCAGGTCAAAATAATAAAGAAATTATTGCATTCCAAAAAAAATAGGGGAAAACAAAAGTATTTTAAATAGACTGACCAGTGTAATGTTTTCAGTGTCATGGTGAGGGAAGTAGACCATGGCTGAGACCCTAGTAGACCACTGCATGTAAGTAAATCGTTGTTCTATGCCTGTTTTCATATGGTGTTCATTAGAAAAACAAAAGAAGTGCCTCCAGGGGTTTTTCCTTAGAAGCAGACAATGCAGCTTTTGTCTTTTGAATCTGCATAAGAGAGTCACAGACTGGAAAACATCTAAGTTTCCCCTATTA
The DNA here is from genome assembly GCA_035222235.1 of Margarornis squamiger. NCBI lineage: Eukaryota > Metazoa > Chordata > Aves > Passeriformes > Furnariidae > Margarornis > Margarornis squamiger. Next base: position 94,385,969 of record JAWWTY010000077.1, on the reverse strand, counting down.
ATGATATCTAAAAATAACAAGAATGAAATATGTTTTGATTATCAGATGAATGTTAAAGTGTAAGTAATGCTCTATTAAATTTCATTCTTAGAGAAAAATGACCCTTTTTAGATGCATTGCCTATTTGCTTAGGGCAATCTTGCTAAGAAACCTAACAGTGAATTATCATATACAAATTAAACTTTGATATGAAGGGGGTCCTTAGAGAGCTGATGAGAACTACCTGCATATAAATAGTCACAATACAGTATGGAAGAATCTAGTGACTTACAGAGTAGTGATAGGTAAAGCAGTATAAATTGCTACAGAGAAATAAAGTCACCATAGTGACTATCTCATATGCCAGTAACCTGAAAGTTTTCATGGCAAGGCATACATTCACTTTCTATTACACCAGTGACCAATTAGCAAATGATTGGCCAGAAACTGGTAGTATTAAATAGTGCAATTTCACTGAAATGGATCCATTATCATCAAAGATCAGCCACTTAGAATACCTCCACAAGCAGACTGGAAAATCTGAAATCACTGAGCATTCCCAGAAGAGTTCTCCTCTGGCATAAAGTGACTAGTCAAGAGTAGTTATTTTGATGTTTATGAATGAGATTTCTTCTACAATCTTTACAGGATTTTTCCTGTAAATCTTTTAGAGCTCTTACCTGGTAGGGAAGACAAATTCAAGAACCAGAGCAGCAGTCAGATGAAAAAATACTCTGAAAAGCTGTCTGCTGCTGCTGCTGCTGAAGTCCTATTGAGCTTTGGTCAGAGCAAAATGTCTTCCACTTATCCTCAGGTTGTCTTACCCATTCACACTGTAGTTTCAGTAAATTCGGGATTTCATGCACTAAGGATGTGGTTTCAGCCCACACTCATCTGGTGTGACTGTGGGCTGCTGATACATTGGTGGTCCTGCTCTTTCCCTTTCCCTCCCAACCTTGTATTGGATCTAGCAAACACACATTGGATCAGCTTGTTGAACTGTCGGAAAACTAACCCATCTCCTTCCCTGGCAGACCCTGAATATGAATAAGGGATTGAGTTGATTCTTCCCTGCAGCAGCACAATCTCCAGGCTCAGTTCAAGGGAAGCATCAGGGTCACACTGCTGGGAGTGGAAAATTAAGAGATGTTTGCAGATTTGACTGTTTGGTTGAAATGTTTATGACATATCCAATCACATAGAGCATTGTAACTAGTTTCAAAATCACAACCTGGTTTATGGGTGTTGGATTTGCATTATAGAATGTGGATTGGGTAGGAAGTTAAACACATCTCCTGAAGAGTGCCCTCCTCTCAGCCTGACAGGTCAAGCTCAAGAAGAAGCTGCAGACTCTACAGCACAGAGACCATACAGGCACAGTCACAATACCATTTTTGTCACACATTTAAAAAAAATAAAAATGTTTGGTTTCACTTAAACAAATAATCCTAAAATGCTGCCTTCATCACTAACAGAAGTCCAAAAAGTTTTGTCTCCTTGCCTCCCGTACATGTTAAGCCACAGAGCTTCTCTTGGTGTTTAGTAAGACGGGAAAAAAAGTATGGGAAATAACTAGCCTAGGGTTGGATAATGAAGACTTAAAAGAGAAATATAATCAATTGCCAAACATTTTACGTTTATGACACATATGTCTCATCAAACTAATTGAACTTTTTGTGAGTCTCAAGTTTCCCTGCTAAGTGAAGTCGTATTAATGTAACAGATTGCTGCTGACCTTACTGTGAAAACAGCCTTTGATTAAGATTTAATACACTTAAAAAAAAAAAGTGTGGGATAATGAGTAGATTAAGTCTCACTGAAATTATATAATTAAGGATAGTTTTTCACTGACAGTGCTGAACCTGAATGCTGTGGACAAAGAAGCTGAGCCGTATAACAATCAGTACTCATTGATACCAGTTCAACCAAGAATGAACAACAGTCAGCAATAATTTGATGTAATGATCCATAATTGTAAAAAAAAAAATCTCAAAAATTTAAAGCATTAGTCAAATAGAGCATTTTTACAAGAGCTAACACAACAAAAAATAGTCCCTTCTTTTCACATTCATTTGCTCTTGATGTTCCATGTAGCTAATTTTGATGTTTTTAATAATAATAAAAAAAAGTACTTTGACTTCTGAATCTGAATCAGGAAAGTTTTAAAATGAGGACCCATTAATTTTGTCTTTATATTGCCACAGGAAAGATTTACCATTCAGTAGTGTACATACTATTGCCATTCTAATTAGAATTTAAGTGAGAGTGAGGAAGCCACAGTCATCCTGAAGTGAACAGCAATTTTGCAAAAGATTTACATAGAATAAAGACTTTGTTTCAAAATTGTGCCCATAAAAAATTAAATGCTGATTCATATGTAAGCATCTACCTTATCTACATATAAAAATTGCTCCCATTAGATATATAGATATTTATGCATTTTCTTATTTTTATGAAAAGTGGGTATCATTCTGAAAAAAGTATTATTCTATATTTGTCAATGTGTTCTTCTTAAATTAGTGTTACATACTATGTTTTTTAATAACTTTGTTTTCCTGTCTTTTTTTTTTTTTCCCCCAAAATCATACAAATACAGATTTTATTTTCTTTCCTGTATGATAAAACACCCTTTCTGGTGTGATCATAGTGACATTGCATAGAGTTTTTTGTAGCTGTTGAATACCATTTAAAGCACCATTTCTCAATTCATGCTTTTCACTTTTGCTAAGTATCCTTCAGCTTTACAATGATTAATGTTTTCCATGCTGCCTATCAATATACTTATAAAAACAAGAGTATGTTTTATTTACAGCAAAGACATGATAGAGGTGAGTCATAATTGAAGAGAAATTTTGTGTTAAGAAAATCCTAACAGAGCAAGAGAGGGTGCTTTCTCAAAGGCATGAAGATCCATGAGGCACCTAACCGATGCATCTAAGTGCCCTTCATGTCTTCGAAAGTCTGCCCTGAATGCATGCTACTTAGTAGAACAACATTGCTTCCATCAAAGGAAGCATTTTTTTTTCTGGAGCAAAATTTGATATCCAGCTAAAGACTGATTTTTATTCACAAAAGAGACCGTGTTTGTGTATTCGCTATGTGAGTACTGATGCCTTTTGCAAACATATTAACAACCTTTTATTTTCCTGAAAGAATAGCTTTATTTATCAATTTCAGCTGAAAGACCTCAGTCCTGGGGTTTAAGATTATGTCATTCTTAATGTTGTCTTTACTGATGTTGATTTTAGTGGTGTATTGAGAAGCACATTCAAGTCCACTACCTTTGCATGGGAAAGAAGATTCTGCAGTGTTATTTTACATCAGTAATAATTTCCATCTTTGTAACAACACATTGCATATTCAGCACTGCTCTTTTCTTTTATAAAGTTCCTGCATGAAAGGCATGAGTGAGAGCTGTAATACAATCTTCAGCATGTCCAGGTTGTAGTCATAGAGACTTTCTTTTAATTTTCTTCTAAAAGATGACTCCAGTCACATAAATATAGAGCAGAATAGTATGACTAAAAAGAGTTTTGCTATGCTATAATCAATTGTGACAAAATTTACTTCTACATAAATAAAAACCAGTGAGATATTTAAGGGATCTGCAAAGCTTTTGTAGAAGAAGAAGGCTTAATACAAAGGATCATTCATTTACTACTGCAACTCTGTCTTTGGTCACCGAGTAGCAGACTGACAGAATATTTTCTGACTGTTTTGCATACTGAAAACAACCTGCACACCCAATTGTCCTTTTTTTAAATCTTGTTCTCATATTTTTTAAAATGTTCAAGGTACTTTATGTGATGAATTTGATAAACTTACTTCTGAAGAACAACCCAAATTTAATGAACTGACTGTAAAGCCTTCTCAAATTTAAGCGTTGCCTATATTTCAGTGAGGTCTACACTTGCATAGACTTGTTCATAAATGCTCTCAGGATGTTTTTGAAAATGATATGCAGAGTCACAGTAGGCTATTTCCTAATGAATACAATGCCATTTCAGGATCTTACAATGATCTCACTTGCAACCAAGGTCTGTCGAAAATGAGTGTGGGCAACGGGCTTTTCCATCCTGCCTGCCAATCAGCTTCGCCACTACTGAGAGATCAGCGTGTATGTCATGCGCTGTAGTCTAAAGCTCTGACTTCATTGAGAAAGCAGGTTTCAGGTACAACAGAGAATTTAATGTATTTTATTACTTGTTTAGGTAAGAATAATAAAACAGTGTTTTGCCAAATTGTAGAGGTTGGTACTGTTGATTTCTTTTTGATAGACAAGATTTTTCATTTTTGAGAAGAAACATCTTTAAGCATGCTTGTTTAGAGTGCATTTAGAAAAAAGTCTTCTGAACTCATTCCACATCAGTATGTAACAGATGTCAGTTATTGAAAGTTTTAATTTTCAGGTAATGAAGACCATATTTGAACTTGTGACCTAAATGTGAAAAGTTCCATATGTACCTCTGTAAGCCATCTAGACTTAAATACTGTTTCTTCAGCAATAGGAAATGTTATTCCAGAAGGCTGTGAACTGTATTGCTTGACTGATACAGCCCAAAGTCTTCTTGTTTTTTACTTATTTTATTTGAGCTTTATAAATATCATACAGATTAAAATTATTTAGAAACTATGTTCAATTAAAACTAGGAGCTGCAGGTGCACCCTCTAATGATAAGATCTTAACAAACGAGTCTTGGGGCAACTCTTGATCTAGCTGAGAGTACATTATGTAGTGATAAGCACACGAGAAATGTGAGTACTGGAGCACTCATGGATCTACCTGAAGTCAGTGGGAGTTCAGAAATCAAGCGAAATTGCTCATGGCATCACAGGAACACCCTTACAGTGTTGAAGTAAATGTGGATCTTTTTTGTGAACTGGAAGGAAAGGATAGTCAAGGCCTGACAAGAACTGCTCAGCTGGCATTGTGACACCTGCTGACTTCCTGCAGCCGTATTTCCATTTTAGGGGGCAGGGTTGGTTGTTTGATTTTAATATGCTTCTGCCTATGAATTGAGTATTTATTGTGCTTTTATGCTTGTTTTTAAAAGGATATTCTTAAGAAGAGGTTGGAAAATAACTTATTTGACCTTTTTCATAACTAAGGAAATGGCTGCAACACAAAGTCAAAAGGAATAATTAGCTGTTAAACAGAAAGTAGAACAACGTTAATTTCTAGGCACACCTGCTACTACTGTTTTTAGACATTTTTAAATTTAATAAAATCCCTTACAGTGAACATTCTGACCTGGTATCTACACTTTGAGCCCTGTTATAAGGTCTAATGAACTAAGTGTGATTCCTGATGTCTAATCAACTTTTATTTTTAGGGGTTTTTTAATAAAATTCTAGCTGCAGCTCTATGCTTAGTCCTCATATTACTCTAACAGGAGCTAGCTGAAGAAAAAACGCAAAATAATATTGCCTCTAAAGTTTTCAAAAATATTTATGCCTGTAAAAGTAAAAAGTAAGTAATCTTCTAACTTCATGTTTTTATTCCATCCTCTATTTCCTCTTAAAGATGACAAAGTAAGCTATGGCTTCTTTTCCTTTTAAGTAGTCCTGCTTAAGAACAATAAACTTCTGACAAATAGAATTGTTTAAGTTACCAGTGTTATATTTGAAATTTTTGGGGCAAACCTTTGTCATGAACTCTAGTCTGAAAAAAGCAGTTCAAGTGCAATGTTTTTTGAAGCAGTTTCACTCCCTCAGACAGGGAAATCAGAAAACAGAGATAGAGCAACACATTTTTGTTGCCACAATCTCAGTCAAATCAGACAAATCTAATTTGATCCTTCAGACCTATGGCAAACCCATGACCAAAAGTTCAAAATGTTTAAGTATAGTTAAGTGACATTTGGAGTTGTTTTGGTTTGTCTCTGGCACTCACTTTCCAAAACGTTTGCTCTTGGTGAGCTCCATACTCCTTGGGCCAGCTGTGAATGCTGAAGTCTGCAAAGCCAATCTCATTAGCTGCATTGTAAAGGATGATTAAGATATTGAATATAATTAATTTGGCTACAGGGCAGAATATAATGTTCCAAATAAAAACTGGTTTTTTTTTTAAAGGGTGTAACACTAGTAACCATAAACATTGTTACTGCATATATACTGTACATTTTAACAGAAGAAACTACAAGTTGAAGAAGGAAGTCTCTGTGAAGTTTCTGCTCTTCTGTTATAAGAAAAATACAAGACCATAGCCTTGTATGTATTATTTTGATGAACTAGTATGGGGAAACAGGTGAAATAAGCCTGTATGTACACCGGTGAATTGGCTTTGAGAGTACAGACTTCATATATATTGTCTTTGTTAACTATGTCCTATTCCAGGTCAAAGTCCTCTGGGCCAAGAAGTTCAGACTGGTTGTGTCAACAGTGATTATAAAGATGAGATCTGAGCTGGGACAAGTTCTCCACCTTGCCTATCTTTCTGTATCTACAGATCTACGTGACTCAATGCAGATGTGAACTAGGTTACAAACAAGTGTACAGGCAACACAGACAATCAGTGAGTAAGATACATAAGCTAACCTAACTGTATAGATCAACTTGCAGCCAACTATAGTCATGATTTATTGTGCATCTTTGTCAACAAGGAAAGTGGTATTTTATCTCTGTGACTTTAACAGGAATCAATTTGTGAGGCCCAATTCACCCTGACTTTATTCAGTTTTTGGTCCATAAACAATTAAAATGACTCCTCCCTTTCTCCCTTACTCAACAGATTAGAGGTTAGTCCATTTGTGATGTTATTAGATATGTTATTTTGCTATACTCTGTTGTCTACTATAATTGTTAGATAACTTTGATCTAAATAAATATTGAGCTGTGCTCTAGCTAAAAAAAAATAACAATTAACAACCCCTATAATCAAATGAAAATTTTGTAATGAATTTAAGAATCTTAATTTCAGAAGAGCTCATCAATAATTTTTAAGTATATTTCCCCTTGAAATTAAATTAAACAGGTAAGAGTGGCACTAAAAATTAGGTGTATTTTAGAAAAAAATCCCAAGTAAATAAGCACTGTTTTTTCAGGCACCAGCATAACAGATCTAGACTACCACAACATAGCCACAGTATTATGCAAGAGCAGTACTCTGATTAAAATGTAGCACATTATTTATATATATCTATTACAGATAGTTTTTAGTAGCTATAAGGAGATTTTAATGCCATCTATATCTTAAAGGGATTTCAGCTGTGCCAGTTAACAATGCCAATTTAACTTCAATCTGAGACAAAGGATTTGTGTGTGTGAAAGAAGTTCTTGCACAATGCACCTCATTTTGACGTGTTTTTTTCTCCTTTATTACACTACTGTTAAACTGGGTGTAGGCAGAAGTCCCTTCAAAAAATGGGAAAAACCCAAATCAACTTTGAAATATTTACATAAATTAACTACTATAATGGAAATGGAATCTACCAACAGAAAATGTGCAAGAATCTATGAGAAAACAAAGTGGAACAAGCAACTTAGAGTGTCAAAAGACTATATGTGATACTGTGACATATAAAGATTTCTAAGATATTATAACATAGGAATATAAATATACAATATTACCTAAAAATAGAAATAAAGGAATACATAAAATGCACATAACAAAAAAGACTATTGAAATTAAAAAATCAGAAAATTAGGCCACAGTTACAAAAAATGATCAACAATCTACAGTGATTTTGTATAAATTGCTTTCCTTAAAAGCATATGTTTTCCAAGGCCATTTGAACATTTATCATCTAAAAGATCAACTTTCTGTAAAGCATTACAATTTGAAAATTTCAATAAAGTAATGACCTTTCTGAAATAGACTTAACAGAACGGGAAAATAAGACATTTGCATTCTTAAAATGCAATCACATACATGCCTGCAAAGAGCAATAAGAAGACAAAGCATTAACCTCCCACTGCAATTCAGGCCCAAGAGCCAGGGCCACAGTAGTTGTTACAAGATTACGATAACCTATGCTAGGCAGGTAGGTAGAAATAAGATAAAAATAGATATGGTGGACATAACACTGGCTTTGTTGTCAATGAACACTCATAATTGAGGTTTCTGGCCTGTCCCTCTGAACTACAGATCTGTATATACACATTCTGGTCTTAAAAGTTATGAAATAATTTGTAATCATGCTTGTGAGTATAACAAATGAGAAAAAAAGACATAAGCCTATCAAAATAGAGAACTCATCAACATGCAGACCTCAAAGTAATTAGAACTGGGTGTGGAACTCCTGATTTTAGAAGCTCCCACATATAAGGACATCAGATATGGAAAATCTGACTTTTTTATTACTAAAACCAAATTTCTAGTTCTCATCATTTTAAACAAAAGCTAGAAACTGTGAGGCAAGTCTGATAAGTGATACATACAGAAAGCATTAAAACAAGATGTGTGAATGTATGAACGGCCCATTTTAGCTCAATAAGTGTTTTAAGGCAAGAACAAATTCATCCAAGGGATCCTGCTAACATCCTTCTTGTCTGCCATCCAAGACGCAACACCAGTAGCACGCTTATCTGAGTGCAGACTTGATGATAAATTGTTGCTTTTACTAGGATATGGCTGTTTACTGCCACATTTTGATGGGAAAAAGTGTATCCCAAACATAAAGCTATATGTTAAGGCTGAGACAAGCCAACAGCACACTGGTAACCTAAAGAGAAGGGTGCAATCCTCAGTACTCCTCCCCTTTCCTCTAATACCACTCTAAACACACAAACTACCTCTTTTATTTGTGTAGGCTGCGATACTCACTTCATAACAGGTTGAACTACATCAACTACTAATCCATCTGGAAAGTATTGTTTGGTTTTGCTTATTCAGTTTGCATATCCACCTTGAAAAATCCTGTTTTCTCACAAACTGCTTAATACTAGCGACACAAAAATGCTGTTCTTGTGAACTCTTACAGCAAGAGAGGCACCTTTTAAATGAAAGGAGTGAGAAATAAAGCATCTATTCTACTTTATGTCTTGATTTATTGTTAAGTAAATGATCCTCAAGAGATTTTGCTACCTGAGCTGTCTTAGAGAGGAGCAATGAGAACTGGAGCCACTATGAAAAAAAAAAAAAAAGAAAGGTGTGTACAGGCAGAAGAAAAGAAGGAGATAGAAAATAAGGAAGGTCACTACTTGGTGTAGTGATGCTAAATTAAGCCATATTTAACATCATCCCTTCTGAGAAGAAAGTTAAGGTATGGAAGACAAACTGGGGGAAAAAGCTACCAAGTGTTTTGCATTACTTTCCTTCAACTGTCCTGTAAGGTTGTCTATCAGTCCCATTTCCACAAAAGCTAAGTCTTTTGATTGTTAAGACTGACAAGGGGACACTTTCAGACACATGAAAACCTTTGGTCAACATACGGGCTGGAAAACCTCATCATCCAGAACCAACTTTTTTAATAGTGTAGGAGGCTGTAGAATAAGATGTCTAACACCATTTAAAAAATTTGCCTCACGTGCAATATAGACTACTGCAAAAGTTGCCTACGGTAAAAGCTACCTGAAGGTGGAAAAACATTTTTAGCCCAGTTGGCTTCTTCACTTACAGCTGCTATTGTCCTGAAGCTACTTCTGAAGACACTGCCTAGGTTAATAATACATGTATGTGTCAAGCAAGAATACTGGCTGGATCCTGAAAATAATTACTTGTTCAAATGCATGCATCCAAAAGAAAAGGAAGCCTGAGAAGAAGGTAAGAACATACACACACAAAGAAAACCTCCTTGTTTGACGAAATGACAGAACTGCAGAAAAATAAAACCGAAACTTTCCCAGTCAGGGCCTTTCTTTGCTTACATGGCTCTCTCTTATTCCCCTTTTTGACAAGATTGCTAATCTAGGAAAGAAGGAACCTGCTATATTGTAAAAAAGCCTTTTATTATTTATTTGATTTTGTTTCTTTCTTTGAACACCACTGCCAACCTAGAAAGCCACTCGTATTTTTCGTATCAGCAGTGTTGGTTTTACAAACAAAAGTTAAAATCCATAAGGTTTCTGATATGATCCACTTGAAGCTATTCTTAGTTTTGTTTGTTATACCACTGATAACATGTAATCATAATTGTAAAATAAACAGATTTAATATAAAACACTTAACAAAAATATAAATCATTCTACATATTAATGAAAAAGCCAAACTTTATATTTCAAAAAAATAATTTCTTTTTGCAACTCTGATTGAAGTCATCATCTCCTGAAATGGTCCTGGCCTGCCAGAAACTGAGGTTGAGCATATGCATAAAGAAGACTACGAGCCTTGGATGAGACTCAAGAAAAGCCTTTAGGTCTCCATAAATGCCTGAGATATAAAAATGTTAATGAAATCAGGACACACTCTGACCTCAAACAACCTTGGTAATTAAACAACTCACTGACCTCAGCCCACGAATACCTTTGATCTCGGTAGAAGAATTCAAGCCAAAGATGCATGAATATTCTCACAATCTTGAGTTTCTTTTTTAACCTTGAAATCAGTAGTTTCATAATGAATCATACAAATAATCTGACTCTTATGCGACTACATAGGTAAGCAAATTAGGCATATCTTTGCAAATCGGGTACTGGATTTGCATCAGTTATATACCACAAGCAGGAAACAAAGGTAATATTTTACTATCTCCACATCAGTCAGCAAATACGACTTGCAACAACTTTCAAGAGCCATATTGCCCTCAGATTTTAATTCTTTGCCCCCTACTAGTCACTTCTGTCAGTCTCACACATCCTAAATTAAGAACTGTTTTGTTCTCTCGATTTAGCATTCTATCTTTTTTTAAAAGGGCCTGGAGAGCAAGCAAGCAAAGCAGCCTGCTTGGCTGAAGTTGCTGCTGCACAGCTGATGTGCTTGAAGTTTAGTGTCACTTTTCTCGTGGAGATACCTGTGAGGCAAAGTTAAGCGCAAAAACACTGCCTGCTCTGGCGAGACGGCTTCACGCCAAGGGACGTGTAAGGGAAGGTGAAGCGGAGGAGAGCGGAGGGGGAGACCACCTCTGTCCTTCATCCTTGCGCCCGGGGCAAGAGCCGGGCAGAGCCCGGCCCGACCGCCCCGCTGGGGCGAGCGCTGCCCGCGAGGGGCTCATTCCCGCAGGGGCCAAGAGTGGCGGGAGCTCCCTGGGAACTTCTCCCGAAGCGCTTCGGCAGCGCGGGGGAGGGTCACACACCGGAGCGCTGGGGGGGCGAGGGACGGGCCGGGGCTGACAAAGCCCGACCGCCTCCCTCTCTCCCTCCTTCCTTCCCTCCCTCCCAGCGCGGCTCCCGGCCGCCCCCCGCGGGTCTCCCGCGGCCGCCGAGCGGCGCCGAGCCCGGAGCCAGGCTCCCGGAGCCGCGGGAGGGAAGGGAAGGGAAGAGGCGCGGGCGCTGCGGGGCAGGCAGGCAGGAGGGCGGGCGGGCGGGCGGCGGAGCCCGGCGGGCGGAGGGGCGGACGGCGCGGAGATGCCCCCGGCCCTGCCGCCCCCGCCGGGCCCTGCGCGGCCGCCGCAGCCGTAGCCGAGCCTGCGGCAGGCGGCGGCCATCGCGGGCTCGCCGCCCCCGTGCGCCCCTCCGAGGACGGAGGGGTGGGGGCAGAGGAGGCGGAGGAAGCGGCGGCGGCGCCAGGAACAGGGAGGCGGCGGCACGGGGAGGGAGGGAGCCAGAGCCGAAGCCGGGCCGGGCCCCGTGAAAGCAACAGCAGAGCCAGCTCCTCCTTCTCCTCCTCCTCGGTGAGTGCCGCTCCGCCGCCCCCGGAGGCTGCTCGCCGCCGAGCCCGGGTGCCGGCGCAGGCCGGGCCGAGGTGCCCGGGGAGAGGCCCGCGCCGGGAGCGGGACGCCGCGGCCTGCGCTGGGTGAGCCTCCCCGGGCAGCGGGCGCGCCCGGCCCGGCCCCGGCGGCCGCGGACGGGCAGCCGGCGGATGGGGCCGGCGCGGTTCGCGGCTTGCCCGCCGCCCTCCTCCCGAGCCGCGGCCCCGGCCTCCTCTCCCTTTGTTCGCTCGGTTTCCCGAGCCCGCGGCGGCGCCAGGCCCTGCGGAGGCACCGGGGCCGCGGCGCGGCCTGCAGGGCGGGCGGGAAGGGACGCCCGGGCCGGCTCGGCGCTGCCCGGCTCCCGCCCGGGCAGGACGGGGCCCCGCCGGGCTCTCAGGGCTCCCCCGCGCCCGCCCCGGCCCGCTGCCCCAATGCGCCCCGCGCCCGCCGGTGCCATTGTCGGGGCGGCGGAACTGGGCTGATTTCCCCTCACCCCGCCTTGGAACCCGCCTTCAGTCTGAGGCTTTGGCGGGGTCCCCGTCTCCGGCGGGGCGGGTGAGCGGAGGCGGCGATTTGGGCTGCCGGGGTTTGTGCGGCGGCGGAGCCCCGGGTATGGGGGTGTTGCGGGGTGTGGGTGCGCCAGGGGCTCCCGAAGGGGTGAGCGAGAGAAAAGCTCCTTTCTGTGACAGGCAGCGCTTAAAAACTTGACTTTAACAAAAAAGCAGCACCAAATCCCCGAACTTTACTCGCTTTCATTGTTCCTCAAGCTGCTTCTTACAGTCTCTTTCCTTAATGATGCCACTTCGCTCAGAAAACAACTGGGCCTGGCCCGTGCCAACCCATTTGGTTAAGAAAGAAGCCTTTGCAAAACAATGAGGTTTTGAAAGGTGCAGAAGATGATACTTCAGTGATGTGAGGTACTTTGGCTATGTTCTTCTGTCTCCTTTTTTCTTTTGTCTTCCTATATTTTCAAAATCACCTTAGTTTGGAACACGGTATTTTTTGTGGAGTAGGTTACAGCTTTAAAAAAGTTGGTCACGGAATATACTTCCATCAGGGAAAGTTTCTCTTCCACTTAATAGATTATTGTGTCATTTCACTGTTAGGTCCCAACCCCTTTTTTTACCTGCCAGAAACGTTTACACCGTGTCCAGCCTCTTAATACACCTGTAGTTAAAAAATGCCTGCTGCAGGCCTCCTGTCTTAGAGCGCTGATGTCTGCAGAAGTGCTCGAGGAATAATGCATATGCATGTCTGCTCTGGGTGGAAAAATAGCACTAGTTTTGTTTTATGCTAACAACCACATCTTTCGATTGTAGAAAATATGGAAGCTTTGGTGTAGTTATGAAATAAATTACTTAGCTTGGCTGGAAGACTTTAAAAAAATGGAGAATGTGTAGGTATTTTTGGAGTCTTCTGCAGTAAGGCAGTAGTTGTAATCACAGTTTTATGTGTAATTTACTAAAGGCAAATTTCAGCTTTTTCAAGATGCTTGTTTTTATGAAGTATCAAACAGTACTTGAATGGAGTCTTCACTTCCTATTTGATAAACATTGGCTTTGTGGCATTGCACTGTGTTTGGAACTGAGTTTTTCCTTAAAACAGGTTCATCTGTTGTATGCTGTATCAGGCATGTATCATCTGTATCCTGAGTTTTGAGATTTAAGTAGATTTTTTTTAAAAAGCTAAATTTTAATGACATTAAGCCTTAGTACTTAAAAGTATGCATGATAACAGTATAGTGTTTTATAGACATACCTGCATTTGCTAAGCTGCAAGGCTATGGAGTAGAAAGTGAGAATCACTATGTTGTTTCCAGAGGTTTTGTGAGCATAACTTCATGGCACTGCATATATGCAGCATCAACGGATTTGCATGGATTCAGGAGACAGATGGGTAATTCTAAACTTCCTGAGGACTTGACATACTGAAATCTATAAAAGTTTTGTATTAATTTATGCTGTGCTATTAGCTTCTTTGATCTGAGATTGTGAAGTCCGTTGGTAGCTGTTGGTTACTCTTGGAGAGGGATGGTTTGAAGAAATGGTAACTGGTCTGCATTGTTCTGCAAGTATGTTTCAGCACGTAGCTCTTCATAGTACAGTGAAGTGGTGGAGTGAGAGAGTGAACTCTTAACTAAAAGTTCCTCTTATGAAGGAAGTTAATTATTTCTGCTCTTTTTTTATGAAATTTTCTATAGTCATACAGTAATTTGAACATAAACATGCGAAAGACTCATTTAGTTGCCTTGCCCTGAGATCACTACATGTTTGGTATGCTATTGTTGGGAAAACTGGGGCCACAGTCCAGAGTAATCCCTTACTCAAGTGCCTTATTTGCTGTTGCTTTATTGCCCTCCTGGGCCTACACAGCACTATTTTGGTAGTGTTTCGGTAGCACAATGTGATAACATAAAGTAGATAGAAAGGAGACTGTTCCTGCACGTGTGTGTCTCAGCATTGTGTTAGCAACAAATTAGAGGGGGTAGCTCAATTCATTGTGGTGCTTCAAAGAGGAAGAAAAGATACAAGTGGTATAAAAGTGAATTTAATGTAGTTTAGGAATGCAAATGCTAAAATGTATTGAATATAAATTGGATAGGATTTGGATTGAAAAAAGAGATTTCTTACGCAACTTAACTGTATATTTTATACTGTGAAGTATTAAAGAAATACACAACTTTGAGTTTCCTCTTTTTGTTTTTTTTTTAATTTTTGGAAGAGAAATAATTATATATGTAATGTTCCTTATCTTTATGTTTATTCCAAAATCTGATTCATTCCATTGTAGTATACACTTAATTTTCTGGAAATAAATACCAGTTGTCAGAAGACAATAGTTATACACTTGATGCAAAAGGTCCCAAGTTCTTACAACTTTTGTCTCGGTGCCTCCCAATAAATTTGTAGTAGTAGACAAGTAAGTATCCTTTAAAGAAAATAGTTATTGAAATTTTTTGTTGACAGTTTCAGGGGTCAAGTTACATAAAACAGTATGTTTTTTCAGAAAACTGTGCTTATAATGAGATATTTATTGTCCAGGTTTAAAAAGCAGCATCCTACCACTCCAAGATGCTTTTTGGTATAGCGGTATATAAAGATTCATGACACACTATAGGTTCCTTCTTTTATTATTATTTCTTTCTTCCTCTAGAAATAGTTGATTTCTGAATTAAAACACTGTACTATGCAAGTTGAATAAATTTGCATGTTAAAAACATTTACTTTACTTTTGAAATAAACATCTGAAAGCTCATAGCTTTGGGTTTTTTTGTTGCAGTAGGTTTTTTTCCCCTCTGTAGCTGAATTATCTTAAGCTATTGAAGCAAAAACCTGTCACCTACTTCAGCCTCTTCTGGTGATTAAAACCAAAACCAAAACAAGCTGGCCTTGAATTATTGACCCAGGTGAAAATGAAAACCTGGCTATAGGTAAAGTGTTGACTGATATGTCAAATAGATGAAGAAGGGTACACAAACTGAATTCAAAAAGGCAACATGGAGTAGAATCTGACTTAGTCTACTTATTTTGAGAATTAAAACTTTCAGATCAAAGCATTAGAAATTTAGCTCTCCCATGCCTTAAGCTCACTTAAATAAAAGTTGCTCCGGATATTTTCTTTTGCCAGTTTTCATGATTTTCTGACTCCTGCCTTTGTCATGTACAGGCATGCAAACAATAAGCATCTGCAACTCCAGACAATTTCAGAAAGCTTTGAGGTATATGGCTTTGTAAATCTGACTGCTATTCATTAATCTGTAATATGTAATATGGATTTAAGAACCTAACTTTACATATTCTTATTTTTTAGTACAAAATGCTCTGGAAATTATTGGTTCTTTTCTGTGTCCTTAACCATTCACATAACACTTTGGACTGTGAGGAACTCAGTCGGCTTCATTTATGACAAGAATGTAAGCCACATGTTACCTAAAAAATTCTTCCTTGGTTGCTACATCACCAAAAAAACTGCAAGTTAAATGTAAGTCTTTATTTGTTTAGAGTGGATGTGGATACATTGGCTGACTTGTTCTGCCTCTGACTTTAAACTCCATTGAAGGAATTTGGAAAAAAAGCTGCTTGCTTGCAGGTAATGGCAACCTAAGGGTACTTTATATAGAGGTTTCTGTCTAGGTGCTGCTCTCCTAACATTGCTGCCTTTTATATATATATAGGGCACATAGAAAGCTCTGTCTTCTGTGAAATCTGCCAAGTGCAATAGGTTGGCAGTTTAAAAAATTCTCAGGTTTGTAAAATGCGTGGTATCAGCACCAAATAATCTTGCTGTAAACTGCTGTAAAATAGTTTTGGGTGAGAACCATTTTCTCTGGCAGTGAAGGTATAAATAGTAGGTGTTAGTGATTTTTTTCAGGGTTTGTTAAGTGGTTGGTAGTTAAAAATTTAAACAATGAAAATGAACCTATGCATATTGTTAAATAAATCATACAGATACGTGGTATTTTTCTTTGTTTCTCAGTGTAGTGCATAATCAGCAACTGTAATTGTATCATTTAACTTTGATATAAGATACTGACCGGTAAGAGGAGTTGTGTAAGGGTTTGATGGTCTTGAGTTAATGTGGTGAATGCAGCTGGCAAGTAAATCAATTAATTTTAGCATTTGAAATTGCAGACTTAATAACTTTGGTATTTTTCCTCAAGTATATTTCGTTTTACTTAAAACAGTACATAGAGTGCTACTCTTGATGACAAAATTGTTGGAAATGAGGTTCCAGTCGGGCTTGGTTTTACACTGTGTGATCTCTTGTTTTTCTTGTGTAGTTTTATTCTTGTTTTTCTTGTGTAGTTTTATTCTTAATTAGTCTTGACATTCTCTGGTAAATGTGCTAAAACAGTAGTTTGTAGGAGTCTTGAGTAGGTGATTGTTTTTCCTTCTCCAAAGCAGTCTGCATTCCTCAAATATGTTGAGAACATAATAGTAGGCTACTCCAAATGTTTCTGAAGCATGTTTGGTCTCAAGATGTCTCCAATACAGTGATCAAGCTTGCTTTCTCTCTTTGCTCCTTCTGATTTAGGGAATCCTGTCTCCCCTGGCTTTGCCTCAGTATATTCTACAGGACAGGACAGTTACAAGCTATAATTTTGACTATGTTTTTGGCATCAGTAATGGGTTTTAATATCTTTAGAATCCATTTGGGTTGGTAATTAGGTATCAGATTAGGAGTTTTAATAAAACAGAGAAACAGGTGAATAGCATCAGGGCAGAGTTTTTTGATTACAGGTGTGCCTTTGAGGATGAGGTATATGGAAGCTGTACTCCAAAAACAGGGTAGGCAGCTTTTCAGATTGATGTTCTTTCAGGAGCTGGTGAGAACTGGGTGAGTGAGGAATTCTCTCTGGATTCACTGAACAGAAGCTGTTTGTGCAGGAATACTGGTTTGGGTGAAACCTGCGCTGGGGAAGATTTCCAAGCTGGAATTTTGGTCAGCCTGAGGAGACTGACTCTGGAAGAGTTGGTTTGTGTATTCAGAGGTACGAGTCACTAGGTTATGTATAAGAGCTTAAATCTGGGTCTGTGTAATGTCGGTGCCTGGTGGCTTTTTATGTTCCTTCCCCTCCCTGTTCTCTCTTCAGTGGAAAGTAGATGCAAAACAGTACTGATTCACTGCACTCTGAAACATTGACTTTTCTCCTCCTTTTGGCTTTGGAAAGGAGCTGGTTAGTAGTAAGTAATGTTGAGAAATAATAAAATATTAGCCATAGGCCTTTGGCATGATTTTGTGCGAAAAATCTAGTTACTTGGGAAAACACTTACATGTAAATGTGAACACTCTGCTGTTCCTTACTGCAGGGATAAAAGAGAATCTAAACTGACCAATGGCACTAGTCTTAATTGCAGCCTAATCCAGTGATGATCAGAAGAAGACAGTGAAGGGAAGTTGTTACATCAGTACTGACTCAGATGTCCTGTGTATTTACAAAAAATAGTTCTTTTGGAATCTGCAGTGTTTTACATGCTGTTTGGCAGAGAAAAAAGGAACAGAAGTTCTGTATATCAGCATTGAAAAGTATATATCTATTTTCTCTATTCCCTTTTTTTGAATTGCAATAATACTTTTTTCATTTTATTTATAGTATATGCTTAAATTTATGTCAGAGAGAAGAGGAGAAAAAGCAGTCAGTGTGCATGTACATGACTCTTTTTTTCATGCTTGAACTTTGAAGCTTAGCTAGCTTTTGCAGCTGGGCTTCTATACTCCTGGCTCTGCAGAAATTTGACCTTGCTCTGGAGATAGCTATCTTAAGGGCTTTGAGTTTGTGTAACTCTCATAGAGCACATTACTTCATACAGACAGTGAAAATTTTATCTTTGATCCTGTGTGTGAATTTATACACCAATGTGAAGTTGCTCAGTGTAAGGCCATGTTTCTTATGTGCGAGTTGAACATAATGTACAGTGAGCAGTCCATTGAAATAAACATCTGCTTACAGTTAATTACTCTTGGTTGGGTTAGGACTGAATATTAGCAAAATCAGATTTTTTAGGGCTAGGTGGAAAATTATTTTCTGCTTCTCTGGAACATTATTTTAAAAAACTGACCACCACAAAAAAACCCCAAACCCAAACATCTTCCCATGTGCATCAGGACAAAACAGTGTCTGTCTAAAAGCTTCAATTAAAATATTCTCCATCCAGATTTGCTGGTTGGGGTAGCCAGCCGTTTCTGTCTGCAGGTGATTAGAGCGTAGGTGTAGGAGGAAAAAAAGAACATCCCGATCTTAATCATGAATAATTAAGAGTTTCTCTCATTTTGACCCAAAATGAGAACATTTGCATGTGGAGTAAGCTTTGTCAGAACTGGTATAGTCCTGTAAAAAGGTTTTATTCTGACAAGTCAGGACTTCATGATAACGATCACTAAGCAGCTTTGCCTGCGCAGTCAAAATTCTGTTCACATTCTGGTCAGTGTCCGAGTTGTGCAGCATTGTTGTATGTGCCTTCTTCAAAGTACTCCTTGGACTTAAAGGAACTGTGAATTTAGAAATCTATTTAGTATTTCGCTTTCTATCTTAGAGGAAACAAAACGTTCAAGTAATTCTGTGAGATTAGGAGATAATATTCTCTCTACAGGTGTGTTTACCCTGTGTATCTGACAGGGTACTTTGAGCACAGCTATGTCTCCTATTTCCCATATATGGATAGACTCTAAACCATAAAGAAGATAATTAATTTAGTCTGTTCTCATTAGGCCTTCTGCCAGTGAAAATGGGAAAGGAAATATTTTAAATAAGCTGTGTTTTACATTCTCGCTTTCCAAAATGCAAAACTTGGATTACTGTTTGCATTGGGTCCTAAGACCTTGGGGGGGCAGCCAGGCTGAACACATGGTGGTCAGTGGACACACCTTAGGTGGGACTTTTGCTTGACTGATCTAGGTTCTGCTTCTGGAGTGTGTTCCAGGGAAGACTGTTTAATTACAGAGGTACTCAATGAGGAAGATTTCCCCTTGGGTACCCACCTGACTTAAGATCCCCCAATCTCTGAACAAAACGAAAGAAGTTGTCTCCCCGCCCTCCACCTCCTGCCTTCTGGTTTGTTGTGTTGTGATGGCGTGTCTGCAAAATAAACTTTACTTTCTGTTTCACTGTTTGGATCTCTATTTCCTGACTGTGAAAGACTGATCCTCTATAGGGGATACTGTTTGACAATCTCAGTTGAATTTTATCTTATTAAATATCATAGGTGTTCCAGAATAGAAATGAGATACAACTGTGTAAGGGTGGATTCCTTACACTTGAAGTATTAAATGCTCTTTTGCCTTTAAAATTTCCCATAAAGTTTCCCAACTTTGTATGAGTGAAGTAGATTGTTGTCACTGTTTTATCTGTTTGGAACCATATAGTAGTGGGACATTGGGCCTAGTATCCATGTGATGGACAAAATGTATCTGCAATGAAATATGAAATTAAATAAAAATGTATGTAGCTAAAAGTTCCCTTGACATTTGCATGTGCAGGTTTCACAGACTGCAAGCAGTACAGGCTGAATTTCCCAGTGATGTAAAATATAAGATGAAACAGCTTGTTAGGGAGAACCCTCATTCAGAACATGAGATAGCCAAGCTAATTTTCCACTTCTGTCCTTCCTGTATGAGGACTACCCTGAACAGCCTTTTGGCTGCTCTGTAGTGTGAAAATCTCTCTATTCCTTCTTTTGAAACTGTTCCACAGAAGTTTAACAGAGCTGAAAAAGAATGGGCTAGATAGAGATTATATGTTACTCTCATCCCAGTGGAGTAAGCAACTGCCTTGAAGAGGGGAAACCCTGAGACTGACTTTCTGGCCCAATTCATCCTGCATCTCAAACTCTTGCTGCACAGTAGAGTATCTTAAGAAAAAGTGAGAAATCTCCCTTCCATGGTGTCTAGGACCACTGTCTGAGTAATTAGAATTTGCAGTTTGATTTCCACTGTGCACGCTCCTTGTGTGATCCAGAGGGGATACTATGATCATTCTTCCACTTCTCATGATGTCCATAAAAAGAAGTGGTTGCCACTGAATTTCATGTGGCATCGTTCTGGGAAGTGATGATGATGGGCAGTTGTAGAACATGCCTGAGGAGGTAGGCAAAGATGTTAACCACGAGGTAGCCACTGGTACTCTTCTTTTAACCCTAAGTATTTCTGCTTTTATATGCAAAAAGTAAGGCTAAGGGTTACTGATGAACTCTTCATTAAAAAAAAAACCCAAAAAACAACACAAAAACGTTCCTCTGAAATTCTGGTACTTTCTAAATAAAGCTGCTCCCTCTATGTGAAGAGAGAAGGGTTTTGGTGGAAAACAATTAGAGGTCCTCATGTCTGAAAGTTTTAGGGAATTTGACTGTTCTAGTATGCCCAAAGTACTTGCAGCTCCTGTTGAGTTTTAGAGTGATTGCTTATGCTTAGGTACTGAAAAAATAGTCTTAACTTTGACGTAAGTCAGATCTTTTATCTCTGTTTTAGGTAAGATAGTTGTAGTTCTGACCTTTGCAGTTTGTCAGAATGTACTTTGCTTTCAATTGTATTTTTGGAAAGCAGGCCATCAACCTCAGATCTGTTGTATCGCAAGCAGAATGTGGTAGGGGTTGTGAGAATGCTTTGTGCCTTGCTAGGGACACCAGTTTAGCCAGCTCAGAGTTTGTGTCATACAGAACTTAAGCTCTGGGTCTTCACCTATTTGTTAGTCTGAATTTCCTTTCTTTACGGGTCAAACGTTAATTAATAGTTTAGAACAAACCTTGAAGGGTGTTTGTTGCTGTGGGGTTTCTTTGTCTATGTGTGCTTTTGTTCGTGGGGATTTGTTTGTTTGTTTTGTAGGGTGTTTTTGTTTTGGTTTGGGGTTTAGGATTTTTTTTGTGTGTGTGTGTTTTTTTTGTTGTTGTTTTTGTTGTATTTTTGGGGGAAGAATTGAATTAGTCTTGTTACCTTCCTCCATAACTTTGGTGTTTTGCTTTTATTTTTTTCTGCATATTTTTATATTCTTTAGATATATACTGATGTGGATCTTCTGCTCCTCATCCTGCTACCTGAAACATCTTTGTACTGTAACACAGATCATTCCTTCACTTACTGCTTTGATAAACAAAACAGTTGGACTGAAAAGAATATGTGCTGAATTCTGAAGTTTTAGGGAAACTCAGGAAGTTGAGTCATGACTAAATAGAGGACAATGATAGGAGGTATGCTGAAAGGCTGGGTATGTCTCAACAGAATGATGAAACCCAAGGTCTTGTGTTTGACTTCCTCTCCATTGTCAGCAAACCTCTGAAAAGGACCAGAAGTTTTAACGGATGTCTTGCAGCATGTGACAATTTGCTGTTGCAGTCAGCTACTGGAGTTGCGCTTGTTTTGTTCTGGTGCCATTGTAGAGAGACCAGGGGAGATTTCAGTTTTAAGTAGGTGGGTATTTACTCAAAACCCCAACAGGTCACACCCCTGCCCCCATTGCTCCACTTTATGAAAATTCAGAATTTAGGTTTCAGAATTAAACTACCTTAATTTTGCATGATGGTGAATATTATTCACCTTATGAATATGTCTTAAAAAATAGAAATTTAGTTCTCTATGTTCTGAGTCATGAAGTGTTGTATAGAGCATTGAGTGCCTGTGCACTAACGTTTAAGTGTCAGAGACAGCAAAAATTTCCTTAATGAAGCTAATAATTCTGCCTGGAATTTCAAGTTTGGTTGGTGTACCGTAAGTAAACGGTAGGACCATACATTTTAAAGGATGTTGGAGAGTAGAATTAAGGTAAACATTTTTGTCCCATATGTGAGACAAGAAAGAGAATTGCTCAGGCAACTCTTCCTGGCTTTTCTCAGCTTCTGAGTTCTTAGACTTTGAACCTTAATGAAATTGTCTACTGTATTTCCTATATAACTGGTTCAGATAAAGGTTATAAAATTATTTTTCTCAGTATGCTGGTCATGAGGGGAAACACAAGGGATTTTACTTACTGAGAGAAGTTGTCTAATTATTTGGTTATTTTAGTGATAATGTTTTAAATTTTCCAGAAAGTAGAATTGTTAGTAAACCTTGCTGATCAGGAATAAAGACTCTCCAATTTTGAATTAACTTGATAAATAGAAAATTTTTTAAGTTTTAATATTTTTTTTGCTCGTGATTTCTTAAAAGTATCTCCTAAGCCTTTTTCTTTCAACTGTTAAACAGAAATTAAGAACAAGTCACAGTAACAGACCACTTTTGCTTTTAATGAATGTTGGAGGTAAACATTTTTATGTTAGAATGAAACAGTTTTGTGAAAAGTGTCTCTCTGAGAAATGGAGTTGTTTCATGACACTTTCCTCCTTGGTTTTCAAAATACTTTTGAGTTCCAGAGAAAGATTTTCCTGTATTTAGAATTGTTCTTGAATTTTTCCATGTGTAAGAATATAAGAAATTTTGCCAGGGCTGCTCCCTCAGTTGGGACACTAGCTATTTGCTTATTTGTTAAAAACTTCAAGAGACTGCAGGGCATACAGACAGAAGGAACCTTGCATGCTTGAGCTTTGTTTCTATAGGAAGTAATGCTAAAATAAACAATAGTTTCCAAATGTGAGTTTAACTCTGAACTTTGGAGAAATGACTATGGAATTTGGTTTCTTAACTAGTAGGCTGTACGTTATTTGAGATACTGTATTACCATGTTTTTTCTAGTTGCTCTTATTTCAAGGACTGGAATAAATTTGATTGACTAAATGCAATTATTATTTAAATGTAGCCAATGTCTTCATCCCAGAACCATCATATTTCAGTCAATGTCTATTTCTCTTTTCAATTAATTTTACTGAATGGATGTATATACTTTCAAATTATATGTATGTTATGTGTGCTTTTGTAGTACAATTGGTTATTACTTTGTAAAAATGTTACTCTCTTTAGTAAAAAAAAAAAAAGTAAAAAAAAATGAATGAAATCTATGAGAATTTCACGAAATTACTATTCTTTCACAATGAATACCTGAATAGTATCACTTGCTGGTGTTTATAGTCTGTCAGAATTTTCCACTGTTAGCAATTCAAGGTCTAAACTGATTTAATGTGCATAAAATAAACAAAGCCATAGAGGTAGAAGTCTGCAGGTTTGAAACTTATTAAATCTTTGAGTTGTATGGCAACCAAATGCCTTGATGCAAGGCAAGAATTATGAAATATGGACATTAAACCTCTGTATGGTCTGGAGGAGAGTGGTGGGATCTTTGTGACATCCATGTAGCAAATACATTGTATTTCTCTTCGATAATTTAGTGAAGAAAGCCCCCAAACAATCAGTCTCTTCTCCTCTGTGATTCTGAGCATTGCCTTTATTCTATGTCTTTCTCCTCAGCATGCTTAGAGAGTTCTCTCCATGGATGAACACTCTACAGATATTGTGGGAGATATGTTTCCACTTCTATTTTACTTTAGTCAACAGACTGCTCATGCCCTTCAGACCATAAATAGGTTCATTTAATCCTTCCATTTGTGTAGAGGGTTAACTGCATTATAAAGGATTGCTGCATCTTAGCTTAAATTAAGAGGATGGAGTGTTATCTTCTAATGAAGGAAAGCTTTTATTCCTATCGAAAATGGCATGGTGAGAATGGTGGGAGTGATAGCTGCAAAAACATCAGCAATCCTACCTGGTCATACGAGTTTAAAGGGTCATTCAGCCTTAGTCAGGAACTATGCCAGAGGAGGTTACTTTGAAACCACAGGTGCAGCCAGAGTCAGTCATGGTAGGTACAAGACAGTGTAAGACTGCAGCGTATCACTGTTTGTTTAGATCTTCTAGGGAAGCTGAAAAAGGGGAAAATGAATCTTCCTTTAGTCACAGGTTCTCCAGTTGTAGAACATGATTGTGCTTGATATGGCAGAAAAATTGAATCCTCTTTTCCTGTATAGTGAATTTTCAAACCAGTCTCTATTTTGGAAACTTGTTTCAGCAGCTTTTGTTTCAGCTTGTGTACTTGTTAGACAAATGTCTGTCGAATATAATTGTCTTTTAAAGTTTAACAATATTTGTTTTATTGCTAGTGAAATGTATTAGAGAAATGAATTTGGATTATTGCTTTAAGAATTTAATTACTAGGTTCTTGGGGTATTTTTACAAAGTTTTTTTTCTCTCTTTTTTTTTTTTTTCCTGTCAGAATATTTTGAAAATAATTGTATTACCCTGAGATAATTTGTGCAATTTTTTTTTTCTTTCTGTTTTTTTGTATCTTTGATGTCGGGTGGATGTCATTTGTAGGAATAAAGGTCAATTACATATGTTTCTGCTTTTCTGTCAGATAAGCACAAATGTAAGTGGTAAGGTGAGCAGTCTACCACTTCCTGGTCAAGATACCTGTTTTACAAGGCTATGGGCTATGAAGTTAACTGTTGGCTAGATAGTGTGGCTAGTGAGGTGTTTAAACTAAAACTTAGGCTGAACATTGGTTTGTTTTGTTTTCCCTGGGAATGTGATTTTATTGTTCTCCTGAAAGGCTGTTTCTTCATTTTTGCCCAGGAGGAGAGTATCCCATTTTGCAGCTTAAGGAAAGCATAAGTATCAGTCATGCTTGCTTGGTGCTACAGTGTGCAAAAGCTACTTCCTCACTTCATTTTCATCTCAGATGACTTGGACAGGCAGAAGCAAATGTGGCTATAACAAATTAACAAATTAATTTAGGGAGAATGGCAATATTTAAAAATTATTAGTGTGGTGACTTGTGATGCTGTGTAAAACTTTATAGTTTTCAGCAGAAATATGAACCACAGAATCACAGAATATTCTGATTTGGAAGGGACCCACAAGGGTCATCAAAGTCCAACTCCTGGCCCTGTACACGATACCCCCAGAGTCACACCATGTGCCCAGGAGTGTTTTCTGAAAGCTTCTTGACTTCTGTCAGGCTTGGTGCCATGACCACTCTCCTGGGGATCCTGTTCCAGTGCCCAACCACCCTCTGGGTGAAAAAAATGTTTTCCTGATAGCCAACCTAAACCTCCCCTGCCACAATTTCAGGCCATTCCCTTGGGTTCTGTCACTGGTCACCACAGAGAAGCGATCAGTGTCTGACCCTGCTCTTCACCTCACACGGAAGTTGTAAGTGCAGTGAGTTGTAACTCACTCTCCTCCAGCTGAACAGACCAAGTGACCTCAGCTGTTCCTCACACGGCTTCCCCTCAAGGCCCTTCCCCATCTTTGTTACTCTCCTTTGGATGCTCTCTAATAGCTTAATATCTTTCCTATCTTGTGGCACCCAAAACTGCACAGAGTACTCAAGGTGAGTCTGCCCCAGTGCAGAGCAGAGCAGGGCAATCCCTTCCCTCAACAGGCTGGCAATGCTTTGTCTGATACCTCCTCTGGACATTGTTGACCCTTCTGGTTGCCAGGGCACTGCTGACTCTGATTCAGCCTGGTGTTGACCAGGACCCCCAGGTCCCTTTCTATGGCACTGCTTTGCAGCATCTCATTCCCCAGTCTGTACCTACATCTGGAGTTACCCCATCCCAGGTGTGCAATCTGGCACTTTCCTTTGTTAAACTTCATATGGCCGGTGATTGCCCATCTCTCCAATCTATCAAGGTCTCTCTGCCTTGGAGGCTGCAACAGCTCCTCCCATCTTTGTAACCCATACAAACTTACTTAGTATCCCTTAAAGTCCTGGGTCCAAGTTCTTTATGAAGAGCACAGGGCCTAATATGGAACGCTCTGGAACCCCACCAGTGAGAAGGTTGTCGGTCTGATGTTTCCTCAGTCACTGTAACTCTTTGTGCCCGGCCTGTGAGCCAGTTGCTCACCCATCGCATAAAGTGGTTATTCAGCTCTGTGTGCTGGACATTTTGTCCGGTAGGATACTGTGAAAGATGTCAAAAGCTTTGCTGAAATCCAAAAAGATTACATCTGCTGACTTTCCTTGGTCAGCTGCGGGGGTTACCTTGTCATAAAAGGAAGTCAGGTTTTACAAGCAAGACTTTCCCCTCATGAAGCCGTGCTGGCTGTGACTTATGACGGCGTTTTCCTTCGGGTGTTTTTCAAGAATAATCATCTCCATAATGATATCATATGGTACATGGCTTCTCTTTCTGTTACTTTGTCTATATTTTCCTCTTTCCCCTCACAGTGTCTTCCCTTTTTTTTCCTAGCGTGTTTTTCACTGGTTGCAGGAAACGAATATGTAATTCAGCCTGTACAGGTGTTAACTGAGTGGTGTATTTCTGTATTGCCTGTTTGGTATGTGCCCCATGTACTGTGGGGTTCATCAGTGATGGAGATTTGTCCTGAGAAGTTGTATGTCTGTTCTGATAGTGCTGTGGGAAAGATCATTCATGGTACCTGTTTTATCTCTCCTCATCAAAATATCTCTTGATAGCAGGCCCTTTTCAGCTGGTTATGTTCATGTTTTGAAAGTTGCACACAGTGGACAGTGTTTCTCTGCTTACTGTGGAAATACTAGCCTGAACTTTGAAAGTGAAACCAAAATCAGTATAAGTCAATGTGAATATTTAGCTGTTGCCTGTCTGCTGAGTGCTTTCTTTCCTTTATTGGGAAGGGCTGGAAGACTGTTTCTCACAATTATATTAGTTACTAATATTAAAAGTGGTGAGATTATTGCTGACCACAAAAATCACTTCAAGAAAATGGTCTGCTTTATTATTTCTGTCTTTCTGCTGTGTGCTTTGAATGGATAAACAGTATTTCTGAACTTATGCTTTGAAATGTGTCGTCATTCACAAAGCTACATTCAGAATTGGTTTTTAGCACCTGCTTCCATACAATTAGATAGGTTATGTTCTTTTCAACACATGTTCCAGGATTTAGACATTTGTGCATACTTTTTTATAGAAAGAGGCACAGAAATGCATTTTTTTTTGCTTTTTACTGAGTGTCTTTCCTGTTCTTTCCTTTGTTTTCACTATATTAATTTCAAACGCTTTTGTTGTTCTCAAATACATACGCACAGAATCTGTACCTTTCCAAAGGCAGTTTATTATTGTAAGCTGTGTACTTGTTTCTATGGATGGCTTTATACAAATCTTAGAGCAAAATTTTTAAAAGTGTATTCCTTTCTACAGAACATGCTGTTGATCCTTATTGCTAAATGAAATGATAGTTTGTAGAGCATTATAGTTTTGTAGCTTTTCAGACTCCTAACGTAACTGTTTTATTGTTTAAGAGGATTGCATAAAAATCCTTTCTGTTACTATGCTGAGGGTACCTTCATATCTTACAATGGAAGAGAAACATTTTTGTATATCCACCTTCTGTCAGGATGGAGAAGGGAGATGGACCCTTACTCAGAAAGGAATTCTTGTACATCATCTCCCAGGAATTCTAACCTTTACTTATGAAGCTAAACTTAATTTTTGCTGACAGCCTGCTGCAATGCTGGCTGCTGCAGCATTGTGAAATAGGAAAAAAAGAAAACAGAGACTGAGTGAGCATTATTCTCATTCTTTGTTTCCTTCTGCACAGCTGTGTGAACACTGTAAGTGAAGGTTTATTTGCACTCAATGGATGTGATTTCCTGCAGTGAAACACGTGTACACATCTAGGGTTCTTTAGTGACTTCTCTCAGTTGATTCATCAAGAATTTTCCACTTTTATCTTTTTCAGTGGCTTGGCATTCATAGATCTCCTGAGTTATTTTTGTTTGCTCGTTTTCTTCTCACTGTTAGTTCATCGGGGTCTTAGAGACAAATTGTGGCTTTCTTTTCCCTAGTATTTTATCAGCATGCTTGAGAAACTTCATTAGCAGTATGCTTTATTATCATATGTCTGCTTAAAAGAAAGTGATGAATGGTGGTACTTAAGCCTGTCTTTAAGTGTATTAAAAGTACAGTCTACTTGATTATCTGTTTGGTTGTTGATTCTCAGTTTGTGAGAGGTCTAGCAGGAATGGCTGAATTGGTTACTGGCTGTCATCCACCCAGCTCTGCTAGAGTTTCCTACTCCAATACCAACTCGGGCATCCTGATGCTGTGTGTGTTCTTGAGCCAATACCAGTTGCTGCTGACTTCAGTTTAACACATGCCAGGCTAGGGGATCTGCGATAGCTCAGGAGCAGACATGCATCCCAGTCGGTCATCTTTGGGTAAGGGCAGATGTAACCTTGGCTGAGGACTGTTAGTATTAGTAACTGTTTTTGCTATTGTAGTGATGAAATTATTGTAGTTACAGTACTGTATATACACATATGAACCATAATAGAGATGCCATTTAACAATCTTAGTTACTCCCCAGAGGAAAACTGCCAATCAGATAGAAATATTCTGTCCTGAAACCAAATATGGGAAAGAAGAACAGGACTTACTGCAAGCAGCCAGGGATTAAGTAATGTTCAAAGAAAAATAAAGAAATAAATAATAAAAAATAATAATAATTAAAAAAAATAAAAAGAAATCCAGATGTTAAGGGGCATCCTTTTTCAGCAGCAGGTCAGAGACAAGCAGTCAAAGTATTTGGACTTTTTCAGTGGCTCTGTTCTCAGTTTTGCATACATTTAGGTGGTGAAGAGTAATTCCTTTGTGTCAAGTTTTTATTATTATTCTAATCCACTTTTCTACATATTTCCAAGGGTGTACTTTGCTTATTCTCTGCTAAAAATTGCTACTAGTGATAAGGCTTACTCTGTAATATGTTAGAGCATTAGTGCTCATGGACTGTTTTCTTTTTAAGCTTTGTAGAAGGAGAAAAATAGAAGATTGATATGACTGACATACTGTTGGTTGGTTTGTTTTAAATTGTAATCTGTGTAAAACCTGTTAAATTACATTGGCCTCTAGAGAAGCTGACCAGACTTTTTTCAGCTGCTCAAATTTTAGATGGTAGAAATGTAAATTTTTGATGATAACATTGACTCTTTGTTCAGGTCTCTGATTAGTTACCTTGAAAATAGAAGGCTTTAAGTACTCTTGATACAAGTATAATGTACTGTCAGATGAGCTTCTCATCTATTTTTTCCTTGTTCCAATTTTATGTGACGGTTTACCTTTGAGCTTCTCACTCACAACAAAAGCAGGTATACAGGTCAGAAGAGCTTTTATAAAATTTGCAATCATATTAGGATACTGTTCATCCATTAGTAAGCAAGCCACTGCTAAAGCAGTCTTTTTTTTTGTTTGTTTGTTTTCAAGGTGTAAGAGTATGCAATGGAATTTAGATTGCTTCATTTAAAGACTCTTCTTACTAAAAAGCTGCACAATGTAGGAATTTACTTGAAGCTCAGGGAAGGGAAAAACTACACCATCTTCAGTATGATACTGTCATATATAGTGAAAAAGCCGAAAGCTGCCTTGCAGTGTGTATGTTCTATCAGAAACTGATGGTGTTTGAAATAGATGTTGAATCTCTCTTTACTTAATGAGTATTTTATGTGTAGTTTCTGTACCCGTATAGACTTAAACTGCAAATACATAGAAGGAAATATCTTGAGTCAGTATTTTCTGTACTGGTTTGAAGAAAACTTCTAGTGATACAGACTTCAGTATTGATATAAAGTTGATGGGAACAGGTATGGAGAACAGCTTTGTAGTAATTCACATTGATAGATTTAGGAACTTCAGAGAAAATTTAGACACGAATTTCCAAAGTATAGCACTTAAAATCTGTATTACCTTAAGGTACTGGTTTTGGCATACTCTTCGAAAAAATGCATGAGTATATTTCAGTGAGAATTTGGGGGCAGAGACTGATACTTCATACTCCTGCAGATAATTAGACTAACCTTCATTATCTGGCTGCAATGAGAACCTAGTGCTTGTCATGCCCAAGAATGCAGAAACCTTTTACTTTCAAGATATTTTTAGTTATTTCATTAATAATTATGTTAAAATAAAATAAATTGAAGTTGCAAATTATGTAAGTCATACGATGATTCAGTGTAAGAATAAAGATTATATATTTCTAAGGGACAGCCAGACTCTTCATGAATGATGCAGCTGTTGGTTCAAAAAAATCAAGTTCAATGCTCAACTGTTTCACTTTATGTAAATAAGTAAACAGATTAACATTTATTTTAGGAAACTTAACCTGAAATAGCATTGATTAAAAGTTCCAAGTAATTTTTGTGATGGCATTTTTATTAAATTTTTTAAGGACAGTTTTTTGTTTCCAGTATGATGTTTTCTGTCCGAACTCTTTAAAGTTAATTCTAATTTATTTCTACAGTAGTGCATTTTGGCAGCATGGTTTGTAGTACTTGTTTCAGGAAATGAGTGAGCCTATCCTAGAAGTATGAAAAAAGATAAGAAATAATAAAGACCCTATAAATATAATGAAAGTTTTTTTGTTGGTGTACTTTTGTGAACACTCTTTTGAGATAGCTATGTGATTGCAGTCTATTTAAACCATTTTGTAGCATTAAACTGAAACTACTCTGAAGTGTTGGAATATTAAAACTAGATTTACAGAAACTGATTGATATATGTATTTTAAAAGCTTTCATAGTTTTTCATACATCAGTGCTGGCCACCATAATAACTAATATATGATTGCATGGCCTGCTCTTCAGATTTCTGTCAAGTCTTAGCCTTAATTATCCTCACTAATAATTTTCACAGTTGTGTGTGGTTAATAAATGTTGTTCTTCCTCAAAATGAAGTGTGCAAATTTAGTTTTCATTATTTTTATAGGCACAAAGGGAGCATGGTGTATGCTGGGTTGTGATGTGGTAGTTTTTGTCCAGAGTCCTCTATTTTGTCAACCTGCATAATAATAAAGATTCCAAGATGCAGACTTTGTGATGAAAGTTCATAAGTCAGAATCTCATTCTGCCTATTATTCTGTGCGTTAAGATCTCATTCTCTTTCTGAATTTGATTAATCTCCTATTTTCAGTCAGTGTGTTCCAGGTGTTTCTGTATACATAGCAGCCAGGCTTTGGGAGTACATTGGCATAGTTCGGTCTGTTTATAATTGCAAATGCCTGCCACAAAAATTTCTAGAGGTGTGTCTTGTTTGGCTGTCTATATTCACTGTACAGCCGATGGCACTGGAAGAACACATCAGTGGGAGACTTCAGTGATGCTGTAATTTGTGCAAAATACTCGCGAAGCTGTGCTAAGGGTTGTAAAGAAGTTGTATAGTTCGTTTTAATGTATTCCAGGAAGGGGTGCCTGCTGGGTTCCTTGGCTTCAGCTCTTTTATATGTTGACCGTGGAAAGTTCTATACCTGCAAGTGTATTAGTGTATTATCTATTGAGGGCTGTTTATACAGCATTTTTAAACACATCGATATGCCATGCAGAATTAGTGATATTCTTTAAGTATGTGCAAAGAAAGAAGAGTAGCTGGATCAATTAGGGTATTTGACTTCAGAGTGTATTTGTTTTCTCCTGTCTTGGATAAAGTATCAGGTATCATAGGGTGGATCTCATATGGAAGACTTGTTTACAGACTTGCTCTCATCAGTGGGTGTGTTCAGTTTACTTTGGAGAGCTTTGACCAGGACTGTCACTTACTAGATTTTTATCATCTTCTTTTGCATGAATGAACTGGACTTCTGAATAGATTCTTGTTGTTTATGTGCTTTGTATTTGAGCATCAAACTTTTTTTATATCCTTATATGAAATTTTACAAGGATACAAGAAATGAGTCATACGTTTCATAGAATCATAGAATATACTGAGTTGGAAGGGACCCATCATCAAGTCCAACTCCTGGCCCTACACAGGACACCCCAAGAGTCACACCATGTTCCTAAGAGCGCTGTCCAAACACGTTAACTCTGTCAGGCTTGGTACTGTGACCATCTCCCTGAGGAGCCTGTTCTAGTGCACAACCATCCTCTGGGTAAAAAAACTTTTTCCTGATACCTAACCTAACCCTCCTTTGACTCAACTTCATGGTGTTTCCTTGGGTCTTGTCACTGGTCGTGAGAGTGAAGAGATCAGTGCCTGCCCCTCCTCTTCCCTTTGTGAAGATATTGAAGACTGCAGTGAGGTCTCCCCTCAATCCCCCCTTCTCTAGGCTGAACAAACCAAATTACATCAGCCACCTCTCATAAGGCATCCCCTCAAGGCCCTTCACCATCCTCATGGCCCTCCTTTGGATGCTCTCTAACAGCTTAATGTCTTTCTTACATTGCAGTGCCCAAAACTGCACACAATATTCAAGGTGAGGCTGCCCCAGTGCAGAGTAGAGCAGCACAATCCCCTCCTTCAGCTGGCTGGCAATGCTTTGTCTGATGCACCCCCAAACATGGTTGGCCCTCCTGGCTGCCAGGGCACTGCTGACTCTGATTCAACCTGGTTGACCAGGACCCCCAGGTGCCTTTCCAGGGCACTGCTTTGCAGCATCTCATTCCCCAGTCTGTACCTACATCTGGAGTTACCCCATCCCAGGTGTGCAATCTGGC